>SADC01001307.1:0-641502 GCA_004194705.1 Ditylenchus dipsaci | reverse complement strand
GTCAATACTTCTGGGGTGCAATATACTAAAATGCTCAGCGTGAAAAATTTAACAGAACTAGTACAGAGACTCAACAAGACAACAAGCAACTATCACAAAGTTCAAGCCAAAACAATTTTACCCCATACCTCACAAAAAACTAGGGGCTTTTAGACAAAAATTCAGGTGGTTGTGGCTTGGTCTCGTGATTTTTTCACAATTTCATAAGCACTTTCAGGAAAAAAAAAATGACGTGATAGAGCATGAAAAACTTCATCAGACACAGTTATTTATTGAAAAGTAGGCTAGGAATATGCCCAACCAGGTATTCTTCGAATTTCAATACAGTCGACTCTCCCAATAACGAACCCCCTGGGGACGGGTCTAGGTGTTCGTTATTGAGAGAGTTTGTTATTTAAAAGGTCCGTTATAGGTATTATCGAAAATCCAACCAAACCAAAAAAGTGTTCGTTATTGAGAGAGTTCGTTATTCAGGGGGTTCGTTATTGGGAGAGTCGACTGTAGCACGAAAACAGCTAGTTCGAACTTTACTCCTGCTATTTCTGAGTGACTTTTGTTTATTTTCGTGAAAATCTCTACAAGTATTGACCACGCATTGAAAACTTAAACGCACATATGACATATCTAGGATCATTTTATGGTTAAAATCGAGGGTTTTCGAAAATGGCTTTTTTAGGGAAAATCAAAAAATTATTGTAAAATTTCATCATCATCAGCTACAAGTTTGTGCGCAATAAAAAGCCATGATTGGTGATGTGGTGCATTGATTTGAGCAAGTACCACCCATATTTTGCTCAAATTCCAGATGGTTGAGAATAGGTGAAAATAACCTACTTTCAGATGCCGTTTTACCTGTTGTTTTCCCTCTTCTTTCCGAATTTTTTATGAAAGTAGGTTCCGACCGCAACTCACTTAATAACTAACCTTTTGATTTTTCATCAATCTACAAAATATTTTTTCAAACAGTTTGTATTCGAAGCTAGAGTCATTTCTTGTTTCTATGTCTATCAGGAAGAACATGGAAAATAATTTTCGACTGTTTCTCCCACTCTTAGCTGGATGGAAGGTAGAGAGTTGCGAAATACTTTCAGTAAAACCCTATCGCGAAAGTGACTTAAAATAGTCTTCCTCGATTTAAAACCAACATCAAACTCCTAAATAAAGCTTCAACACGAGAAACCGGACTGTGAGACCGGCAGGTTCTGATGCAGAATTTCATGCTGAATCTTTCTGTAGCGTCGATTTGAAAAAAAAAAACGACACTTTTTCCACTGAATAACCCACTTTTATAAAGTAACTAAAATCTTTAAACCGGGTTTTATGCAGGCTTTATAATTATCTTATCACAAGAGCACTCAACAAAGTTCAACATCCGATTTTGTAGCTGAGGAAATGGGCTTTCTTACGCATATTTTATTTTTTATTTTCGTTAAGTATATCGCGAATTAAAGGCGGGGGTTTATTTAACAGACGGAAAATTCAAAAAGCGGATAATTCAACAGAGTAATTTTCTACAGTCGGATTATTCAAAAACCGGATAATTCAACAGTGGATTATTCAACAGTCGGAGTTTTCGTCAATAATTGTTTTAACCCGCTTTTTGACAACGTATCAAGCTGATTTTTTTCAGGATCAGTTCTTCTCGGCTATTTCTATTGATCATGAAAAAAAATCAGCTCAATACGTTGTCAAAAAGTGGGTTAAAACAATCATTGACGAAAACTCTGACTGTTGAATAATCCACTGTTGAATTATCCGGTTTTTGAATTTTCCGTCTGTTAAATAAACCCCCCGCAAATTAAATGCTTTTCAAAATCAGTTGTCATTTTTAGGTCACAAAATTTTTATGAAAAAAAAGCTTGTAACTTTACCTGCAACGGTTATCTGCTACTTATGTCATACAAAAAAGATATAACAGAAGGTGGTGGTCATTTCGACATCAAATGCGGCAATATTTGAAAAATCAATATATAAGTTGCAATGAAAATCCCGCTAACTTTTTTCTGCTCGGTGAACCATCGATTTTGACACCGGATTCTTGCTCAGCGCAGTCGACTTGCTTATAAAACTGCTTTGAAAACACTAAAATCGCTGTAAAATTTCAAATTCCGCCTAAGAAAATAAACATTTGATTTTTTAAATTTGAATATTTGCTGTCTTGAGCAGAATTCCGACATTGGACAGCAAAATTGATGGTTCATCTGGCAGAAAAATATTTAGCGGAATTTTCATGTTTGATGCTATCAGATGCAGTTTTTCGTGTAGATTTTAAAACTGCTATCCAGTTCCATAAAATTTTATGGGTTAGATAAAATTCGATTTTTAAATAAAAATCATTAGAAAATTAAACAATGGGTTCCACACTTGCAAATCTATAGAAATTTTTAAGAATAATAGTGACTGAAATAGTTGATGGGTTTCCAAATTTTTCAACCAGGATTTCTGGCAAACCCATCAAATATTTAGTCACTATTATTCTTGAAAATTTCGCCGCTATTCCATTGTACACAAACCCCCCCCCCCAAGCTATTCCATTGTACCCCCCCCCCCAAAACCAACTTTTTTTAAGTACTTAACACGTAAAAGGCTGGCTGTATATGCGGTTTATTTAGATGCAGAATTTCACGTAAATCATTTTTTAAAAATATTTGTACGGGTGTTGGGACGGGTCAAGTGACCTAAAAACCGGTTTAAAATCTACGACCATTTCAAGGAAAATGGGAAAATTTCCGAGAGGTAGAAATAATTTATCACTAGACTACAGCTATGACTGTTATATGTCAAAATAATCGCTAGGATCTGCCTTTTCGAATGAGTATATGTGAGCTTTAATCTGTTTGCAAAAAGTTGGACAACCAGCGTCCAACGCCCAAAACCACCGTTTTCTCACTAGTCAAATTTCCGCTTAAGGCCGCTCAGGAGCACGTTATAGCTGTGTATAACTGCTAAATGTTTGGTCAATACTTGTAGCGAAATTCAAAAGCTACAAGATAGGCGAAAAGTCTGCACAGAAATAAAAGAAAAGTCACTCAGAAATTTTAGAAAAAAGTTAAAACCTGCTGTTTTCTGGCACTGGGACTTGAAGGATACCTGGCTTGGCATATTCCTGGCCGAATTTCTATAAAAAATTTAGAGTGCAATATAGCAAAATGATCAGCACGAAAAATGCAACAGAACTAGTGCAAAGACTCACAGGACAACAAGCAAAATGTAACAAAATTCAAGCCAAGAGGGGTTGCTACGACTGCCAACCGACTCGATATAAAAACTAACTCGATACACCGACTCGATACATTGACAACTCGATACACTTTTTTATTTTTACCTCAATTACTTCGGCCATTCCGCTCATATCACTACCTACTACTTAGAAACCATTTTAGAATATCGTGATTAGTACACGAAAGGGTCAGGGAAGCCGAAAAAATAAAGATTGGACATACAGATCCCCCATGTGGTAATGAATCATCATTTTTATCTATAATTTTTTTATTATCGTCAATTATCATTAGAAAATGCATGCAGTTGGAATTGCTCCGAAGTTTGCTGCAAAGCAACAGTCTGGCGAACTATTTATGTAGATGGTCTAGTAGATGGTCTGGTCAAGATATCTTCATGACATTTTTTGAGGTGACATCCTATCAATATTTAATATACTCTATGATTATACCATATGACTTCAAACCATAAACCAGGGTGGTCTAGATGGATAACCACCCAAATACTGAATAGGTAAACACGTCGAGAGAATGAACTTTGCCTGCCTACTGAATATTTCCATACTGCTTATGTTATGTTATTTTGGACGGATTTTTAAATTTATTACTATTGATCCACGAATAAACTTAATAGAGTGGACGACCACTTGGTGAATTTGGGTGTCCCCTTGGTGCATTTTTTTGTTTTTTTGGCTTCCATAGTCATTTTTGTGCGCTAACCACGACATTTCAAAATGTTCCATAAGTAGCAGGATATCATATGAGCGGAATCACGAAAACTTGAAAATACTATGGAAAACAGCATTTGACTACTGTCTTACCATCCTTAGAATGATCAAATTAGTACAGAAAACAAGTTTTTGAACCTGAAAACCCACCAAAAAAGTATTTGAACCAAGTGGATGACCACTTGGTTTTATTGACGCCTGGAGCATTAAGTTGGTTTATAGATGAGTCTTTGAATTAACAATAATAATATTCCAGACAAAAATATGGAAAAAAATGATCTAAAAAAACCGGTACGAACTGTCTACTAAAAAACCGATGCGAACTGTCCTATGTCCTAAAAATAACGGTCCTTGAGGTAAAGATAAAAAAAGTGTATCGAGTCGGTGTATCGAGTTGGTGTATCTAGTTGTCAATGTATCGAGTTGGTGTGTCTATTTGTCAATGTATCGAGTCGGTGTATCGAGTTGTCAATGTATCGAGTTATCAATGTATCGAGTCGGTGTATCGAGTTGGCTGTATACCGGGGGGTACAAAGGAATAATAGCTTTTGGGGGGGGGGGGTTGTTTACAATGGAATAGTACCGAAATTCCACATAAAAATGTAGCGCAAACATTCGAGCGCATCTATTGCAGTTCAGTTTTCACAATCTCCCATCTAACAGTCGTAAATCCTGCGACGCAATTTTTGCTATGCTTATATTATTGTGCAAATCGTGTGGCGCTAAATATGTTGTTTTCGAATAATTTGTCGCAAATTTTATTGCTTAAGTCTCGCCACGCCGGTAATCGACCTCTTCAAGAATATATATTGTTGAAAGAGTACTCAACAAATTTTTTTTAAGATAATTATTTTTTGAATTGACCTGATACCCACCTTTTAAAATATTCCCATCGGCGACGAGCATGCCCCTTTAAAATATGAAAAAATAATAATAGTAAATGGAGGTATGCACGGGACCGTAATCCCTCCGGAATCGGGATTCCGAAGACTTTGTGTTGAATCCCGATCCCGAATCTTTCTTGATCGATTTTCGAAATCCTGGCTAGCATTTTTGCAAGCGTTTTGGCCAGAAATATTTTCATTTTTGCATGATTTCGCGGGTTTTTATATTTATTTTTCCCTTTTTGGACAGAGATTTGAACAGGTTCTGTCGAATAAAGACCAATGATTCCAAAGAACCGAAGCAGAAAGCACAAGCAGCAATATAACCGCAGAAAGCAGAAACCGAACAGCTTTGAAGTTTCGGTTTCTGCTTTCGCTTTATGCTTATGAAATTTTCGGTTTCTGCTTTCGGTTTTTGAAACTTTCGGGTTCTGCTTTTGAAACTTTCGATTTCTGCATTCGGTTTCTCTTTTAGAAACTTCATGCTTCTGCATCCAGTTTCTGCTTTCTGCTCAAATTAACGACCCTCTATTTTTTGAAAAAGAGAGTCGTTAATTCCAGAGCCGCGGGTCTTTTTGGAAAACTGTTGCCATTTACAAAAACGACCGGCAAAATCGGAATCCTTGCTATATATCCAACTAGACTAGCCAAAGACAACTGGCAAAAGACTTCAAAATAGAGGTAAAAAAGTGTCGGACCCCAGGCGGGAACGAACTTTTGGGGGTGCCGTTATATCGAGAGGCGACTGTATTAATGTTTCATTTTCAGGCAATCCAGGTGGGTATCCACGTTGACCGTACGAATTCAGTTTTTTAAAGTTATCCTGCCCCCGACTGGACTCAGTACTGAAAAATAAATGTATGACACTTATAAAGTGGGTCCACCTTTACCTTCGTCCGCTGGGAAAAAAGTCAATTTTCGCTTGAAGACTTTTCTCGGAAACAGTTCTTCACTAACCAAAATAACATACCGTATATTCTCTATTAGAAGCCGGGCCTTCTATTTTTCAACCCTAAAAAAGTCGGAAAAAAATATTTCGATTTTGAGATTTTTGAATGCTCAACTAAAATTTTAAAAGTGGAATCAGGTGAGCTCGTGCTAACTAAGAAAACGCGAAAAACAGATTTGCGAATTTCTTTTCTAGCTGATATATAGGTCCTCAAGGGGGGCCTTCTATTAGAGGGGCCTTCTATTAGAGAGGGGCCTTCTAATCGAGAATATACGGCATGTTTCATCAGTTTTTACAGCATTCTGATTCTTTTAAAGAGAGAGAGACTTTTAGAGGCTCAACGTCTTTTTGGAAGAAAGCCGTAATTACATTCATGGTAAAAATATTTGAATGGGGTGTTTCGGCCGGGGGTGTTTCGGCGGGTCCCAAGTAAACCTAAGAACGCGAAAACCACACAAAGAAAAAGACGGCAAATAATCGAAAAAAACTTACCTAATGAGTAGGGTTGTCGAGTCGCGGCCTCGATTTCGAGTTTTGGACTCGAAAACTCGAAAATTTTCGAGTTTCGGTTCGAGTCAAGGCCTCGAAAATTTCGAGTTTTGAGTTTCGGTTCGAGTTGAGGCCTCGAAAATTTCGAGTTTCTGTTCGAGTCGAGGCCTCGAAAATTTCCGAGTCGGTTCGAGTCCTCGAGTCGAGGCCTCGAAAATATCGAGGCCTCGACAGCCTACTAATGAGTACCGAGGCAACAACTTGTCTTTTTCTTTCAATAATGTGCAACTAAAAAGACATAAACATATATATAGCCACTATAATTCGCCTAGATACAAACAAAAACCAAAATGGGAGACCACAAATAACAGCAGATCGGCGCACCCGACCGAAAAATTCAATTGAGAAGTCAAAAATGACTACCAAAAATAATTGTTTGCGTTTAAAAAAGATTTTGCGCAAATTATGCAATAACTACTTTTTTATGTCCCGGGAATTCAAAAATCAACAATCGCCGTTGCCTTAGAAGAGCATGCTCCTTAAACAAGCATGCCCGTGCGTTACACGGTGAAATTTGAATTTCCAAAAGGCGGACCACTTTAATCCGTAAGTCCAAAAAATTTAAATTCAAAATTTAGTTTTGTTATAATTGCTGTTGTGTAGCAGACGTGTGCTGTGCAATTGCTGCGCAATTTTATGATCCTACTTGCATCGCTTATAGCTACTTTAGTGCCAACCTTGTTCTTTTTTCACGATGATTGATTTAAGCTGTAGAAATGGTGCAACGCGTGACTTATCGCCGCCGACTGTGCTACAACACAAAACAAAACAAGATTTCGAAAACTCTCGGAAGAAAAAATGTGGTGCTCTATCGCAAGAAGATCGGCAAGGTGCCTGTTGTATCTTGGGAGCGGATAGAGCGGATAGCGGAGCAGAGAGAGCAAGAGCGGAGAGCGGAAATTAACGGCAGCTTTATTTCAGAAGCACAACAATAATGATCTAACAACAGCGGGAGCAACAAAGGTCCTGACAACGAATCGTAGTCGTGTCCGGACAATAATAGATTTAACAGGCGATATAACACCTCCCTCCGGTCAAAAGAGTCTAGTGGAGGGGGTGCCGGAGTCCAATTCTTTTAAAGCCTGATTCAGCATAGAAGAGCCACCACCAGCATTCAGCAGAGCAGCATTTGAAGCATTTGGAAGCGGAGCAAAAAGTTTTGGAGAGCAGATTCCATTTCTTTCCCTTCATATTTGTGCAGAGCAGACTAGAAGGTGCCGACGAAGCTTTCAGCGAATTGACTTGACTGATGTGGAGACGACGGCGAGCTGATTTACTTGATCCCATTCACTTCACAGAAGGCTTTGACTAGCCAGTAGCAATTGCCAAGATTCATCAGTGATGACCGTTTTCGGCGCACCATACTTGGACGTGAGAACGAGGAGAGCCTTTTTCACGTCCACAGAGGTTTTCGTCGAGGATTGAAAGACTTCAGGATAGCCCGAAAAGCTGTCCACAGCAAGCAGAAAGTTGATACCATTCAGCGGTCCAGCCAATCCAGATGAATTGTTTCCCAACTGTTTGGCTACAACAATAGTCGAGAGATAGCCAGTAGCTTCTTCCACAATATCATTGAACTTGACAGCGGTACCCAATTCATTGATTCGATGAGAAGGCGAGTTTGGAGAGCAGCATCTCTTGGAGCTTTCAGACCCAGCAGCAGAAGCAAGCAATTGGATTCATCCTCCTTGAGCTCTGAGAATTTGAAGAAGCGGAGCTGACCTTTCAAGCGATGACGAAATGACGGAAGTCCTCTTCATCTTCTTTGACTAGACGGAGGCACTCGAAGCGATCAACCACCAAAGAGCGGGAATGAGCGAAAAGCTTTGTAAGACCACTAACTGTTTCATCCAGGCTGCATTCAGTCACTTCTTTTGGTAGACAGCTTTTTGCGGTATTCAGCGAAGGCTTCGGCAGAGAGCTTTGTCATCAGTAGCTTGACTTGGCAGAATCCACCATATTGGAGCAGTGCAATCCAGCGAGACCTTGAAGCGGGTCACCCAATTTCGAACTTGATCGGATCAGAGTCATCGGCAGCGAAAGGTTCCATATCGAGAAGTTGAGGCAGAGAAGAGACAGTAGCAGGCTGTGCATTGTCACCACCACCAGCTTGGTTTCTTTGGAAGAGAGCCAACATCTGAGCCATTGTTTTGATGAGCTCGATTCTGCACCACCAATTGTTGCTGAACAGCCCGGTTTTGATCCAACAATTCTTTGAGCAGATTTTGATCCATAGCGACTGCACCAATGTTGTATCTTATGAGCGGATAGAGCGGATAGCGGAGCAAAAGAGCAAGAGCGGAAATTAACGGCAGCTTCATTCCAGAAGCACAACATAATATCTAACAACAGCGGGAGCAACAAAGGTCCTGGCAACGAATCGTAGTCGTGTCAGGACAATAATAGATTTAAACAGGCGATATAACAGATCGGCAAGGTGCCCAAGTGCGGAGATACCGGAGTTCGCCTTCATGGGATTAGTGACACTTTATATCAATTAGAGTTTCATCTATATGTTTTTTTCATTACAGATCCAGCCATCGCGTCCATGAGAGATGTCGCAGCTTACTAAGCGAAAGAAGACGGTTTCACGTGCCTATGGTGGATGTCTGATCGAGATCTGCCGTGCGTCAGCAAATCTGCTGAAGTCAGCGAATCAGCGTGCGTCAGCTGAAAAGAAAGAACAAAAGAAAAGCAATAGACGGCAAAGGGCTGAAAAAACTTATCTAGGCTTGAGTTCAGAATCCCCCCCACGGGGACTGATCAGGTGGAGGAGATAACTTCATATTCGTGTTTCTCGACCCCGATTTCATGAGAAAGCCGGCTGTTTTTTGGTTCTGAGAAAAAAAAATTTTTTCGAACCACAGGGGGGTATCATGGTTTTTTAGTCAAAATTTGAAAATTTAAATTGGCGCCTTTTGAATTTAAAAGGGATTAAGGCTGTATAGGGAGGGGAAGGGAATAAAAGGGGGCCACTAATCACACAGGGCCCACTAACAAGAAGATGTTGAACATAGTTTTGAATACTGGGCCTACCGCATAAATAAACTCTGGTATGCATGCTTTTTCATGCATCCAGAGTCACTTTCGAGTGATTTGTGTCTAAGGTATGTGGGTGTGCGCATCTCAACTCCAAGCCCCAAGCCCCCTGCCCCCGAAGGGGCGCAGGGGGCTTGAGAGTTAGAGATGCGCGCACACACTTACCTTAGACATGATTCCGAGAAGTACTCTTGACCATAAAATGCATATAGAGTCTTTTTTGCCACGGCCCAGTTGAAAAACATGGTGAGGCAGTCGAAGAATATAGATATTCAAATTTATAGTGTTCTGCCATAAAAGTGGCCCCTTTTATTCCCTTCCCCTCCCAATACAGCCCTTATTCCCTTTTAAATTCAAAAGGCGCCAATTTAAATTTTTCAAATTTTGACTAAAAACCATGATACCCCCCCTGTGGTTCGAAAAATTTTTTTTTCTCAGAATTAAAAAACAGCCGCTTTCTCATGAAATCGGGGTCGAGAAACACGAATATGATGTTATCTCCTCCATCTGATCAGTCCCCGTGGGGGGGGGGGATTCGAAACTGCAACCGTTTTGAGTAGTTCTGAACAATCTTCAGTGGTCTTATTTGATCTTCAATCGTCATCAACTATCCTGAGGGGTATTAATCTACCTATAAAGGTCCAAACCCATTCTCACTAGTCCAGGTAGTGTAAGCCAGGTACCTAGATGATGGTACTTGGGTAGTATTCCAGGTGGTGGTACTCGAGTAGTCAATATTGACTTATATTTGTATTTGTATTTATTTATATTTGAGATGGTTTATTAGACTAATTGGGATTAAGTCTGGATCAGTTGGGATTTATTGGAATCAATTAGGATCAGTTGGGGTTTGTTCCAGCACCGAGCTTGAAAGACTTCCAACTACAAACTCAAAAATTTTTTATATTGAATCAAAAGTTACTAATAGCAAGGTATTTGTGTTTACTAATAGAAAGCTACCCAGATTCGTGAGCTGAACATATTTTGATGAAAAAAGATTTCATCCGTCTGAGTCCCAGCACCAGGAGAGGTGAGGCAAACATAAGCCCAGCACGCATATTTATTCATACCTTCGATCGTGATATTTAGGAAGAGATTCAAACTTTTCTAAGTTAGTTTATTGCATAACGTCACACCAAAACGTTAACAAAAGGCAATAACAAATTTCTAGTTATCAAGATCACTAACATATTCTTCTTCTTGAAGAACTGAGAACATGCGACCATATATGAGCTCTGTCATTCGGCAGGCGAAGCAGCTCAGCGTCAGATATGCCTTCTTTCCCTGTTGAGATCACATCAATGGTAGGCTTTGTATAGCTGGAAAGTGCATCCATCTTCATTTTGGCAATTTGCTGGCGAAGCTAAACACAAGCATACACTGATGGAACTTAGACTTATAATCAAATACCTCGATTTTGCTAGAGCTTTTACGACAGTTATGTGCTTTTGTTGGCTCCAGATTGCTAGTTCCACCGAATTCAGACTTGGCCTTCCATTGCAAAGCTTTTTCAAGCACCGCCAATATTGAATTGTTTGCAAAGTATTCGATTTGTCGTGACGCATTTCGTAGCCATCGCACAAAACCGATGTTCTCATTTTGCTCGACAGAGACGCCATTCTGAAAGGTTGAAAATTGAGCACATAAATGCATTAGCAATAGCCTTTTTGAGCACAAGTCAAGTTAACTAATAAAGGGTAAACATATTTATAGCAGAATATTGTTACTTGTATAGTCTGGATATAGCTAAGGAGTGTTGACCAGGCTGTGTTTCATCCTTAAGGTTTAAATTCAGCCGTTTTACCAGAAAATTGGGATTTCGGCGCGGAAATGTCGTCGCGCAAATGTCGGCGCGGAAATGTCGGCGCGGAAACGTCGCGCGCGCAAATGTCGGCGTGGAAATGTCGGCGCGGAAATGTCGTGGCGCGCAAATGTCGGATAACCGCAGAATGACTGTAGATGGATTCATCTTCGATAAGTTCATCCTTGAACAATTTCATCCTCGGTAAATTCATCCGGTAAGTATATCCAACGATGAATTCATCCTCTAAATTTCCGAGGTTACAGGTTCAAATCCCGGTGGTACAGAATTTTTTCTTTGCTATTTATGCCAGTAAAATAATTTTCTAGTGATTAATTAACCTCTGGATGAGTAGGAAAACCACTTGTATCCACCATGGAAGGGTATATCTCTGTTACAACCTGAAAATTTATATTTAGCCAAAAGGTGTGAAAAATCATGGTATCCTACTCAAAAGCATGGTTCAACAGTGTTTGATAATTCCAAGAAAGTGATTTTACAAACGAATACCCCGGTACCGAGTTAGTTGCCTGGAGGGTGCTATAACCATCAGGCAAGTGAGGTAACTACTAGGCGGCCACCCCAAACCACGAGGTGGCCAACCCAAACAACTAGGGAGCAACCAGGGTGGTATACTTGACGATTACCTCAGCCATCAGTCTCAGCCGGCTGAGTTGGGGAAATCGTCCTCAGCCGTCAGCCAGGTCAAAAAAATTCCTCAGTCACAGCCTCAGCCGGCTTAGGTGTGAAAATTTCACATCAGCCTCAGCCGGGTCCAAAATTTAAACTCAGCCGTCAGCATACTTGCACGTTTCCCAAAAAAATAAAAAGCGCCGCCGCCTCCGCCGAGGTTTTTTCAAAATGAGCGCCGCCGCCTCCGCCGCCGCCGGCATTTTGAAAATTTCGCCGCTCGCCGCCGGCGGAGCGCCGGCCGCCGGCGCTCCAAAATCGCTAATTTTGCCCGGCGGGCCGCCGGCGGGAGGCGGCCCGCCGGAGAGAAATTAGCCATATTTGTAATTTTTTTTTGAATTAGTATTGCTATTTTTTAAATTTTTATTTATTATGAAAATAACTCTAGCTATTATTCTGTTACTTCAATCTCTCTCAATCTTCATTGTATGACATTAACGTTTTACTTTTCAGAAGCACTGGACCTGTTCTTGCTTTCCGACCGCTAGTCAACATTGCATTATGCTGAACATTCTCTCACCGCGGCACTGGTAGCGGGCACAGCAAAAAAAAATTACATCTATATATCCTCATTTTTTACACATGTTTGATTAGTCGTAACTAGTAATAAAATCAAGCTTTTTACAGAATTTTTTCATCAATTTATAAACGAATTCTGTCTATAAAAATAGCGCCGCCGCCTCCGCCGCCGCCGGCATTTCGAAAATTTCGCCGCCGCCGGCGCTCCAAAATCGCCAATTTTGCCCGGCGGCCGCCGGCGGAAGGCGGCCGCCGGCGCTCCGCCGGCGGCCGTGCAAGTATGCCGTCAGCCGGCTGATGCTGAGTTGAGACTCAGTCGGCTGAAGTCAGCCGGCTGAAGTCACCACCCTGGTAGCAATCCCAAACCACGGGGTAAAATCAGGTACCTCTATCTAAGTACCATCACTTGAGCACTAGTACCTGGACACTTCAATTACACCTAGTCAGTACCTCAAGGTTGAGTTGCCGCAAACCTGACGCCAAAACTGCAAATGAGAACATTTGTTTCGAGCTGATTGTTGATAAAGTTAGTTTGTGTTACTAACATTGCTTGGGATACTAATCTGACGGTTGAGGTACCCTCTACGGGTTAAGGATGCCAACTAGGTGCTTGCGGCACCATCCAAGAGGTCAGGGTTCCCTTCCAGTTATGGTTACGATTCTGAATTATCCTAGAGACATTCTGGCGCACTAATTACCGCGCACTAATTACTGGCGCACTATTACGGCGCACTAATTACTGGCGCACTAATTACCGGCGCACTAATTACTGGCGCACTAATTACGGCGCCCTAATTACGCATAACCCCGATGATTACCGTAAAACCAGCATGATATATGCCCTCTTTTAATAATAAACACTCCTCCCCCCTTGGTACATCCAACTCGATACACCGACTGGATACACTTTTTAGAAGGTAATCATTTTTTCTGTGGCAAATTTACTTTTTTTTGTAGCAAAAATTTTTTTGTGGCAAATTTTTTCTGAAGCTAATTTACTTTTTTTTTGTGACAAATTTACTTTTTTTGTGGCAAATTTATTTTTTCTGTAGCAAATTTACTCTTTTTTTGTAGCAAATCCGATTTTCGTCTGTGGCACATATACTTGAGCTAGTGTGCTTTTATGTCTAAAAACTTCAGAAAATATATTACATATGTCGATACACTTAATCCGCGTATTGTTTTCAGTCTTTTTAGACGAAGCCGATTTTCGAGAAAAGTGAACTGTGAATTTCGGTTTGGTCCAGCACCTGAAAATTGCAAATTCCTGAAAAATCAGTACTTATGCTGTTGACGCGCGCCACCCCAAATTTTTGTTTTTGACAATATACAACCTTTGTTACATCAGAAATTCATTTATTACAAATCAAAAAACATACAATCCGCAATTTGAGACCACAAATGATAGAAAATATCACATCCATTAAAATTACATAAGCGGTGAGAGCTAGCGAGGAGAAATAAAAAAGAGGGAGTAAAAATAATTGCAAAAGAACGAACAAAGCAAAAAATACAAAAAATGTTTTAGCAAAAGCAAAAAAAAGAAAAATTTGGGGTGGCGCCGTCAACAGCATAAGTACCGAAAATCATAGGCAGTTGGCAGAAGATCCCACTTGTACCCAGCTATTTTGGCCAACACTCTTTTCTTCACAGGAGAAAGCCCGTTAAGATCCAAAAGCGTACGAACTGAAGTGTTGCTCTTCTCAAAATGGTGGAGCAAAATGTGGCTAAGGTTGATGGAATTATCATTATGCATTGTATTTATGGTGAATTCGGTAAGCTTGCGCAATTTCAATAGTTATTCATCAGAGGTTGTTGAGTAATGAAGCAGCCGAGAGAGTGCCAGGTGTGTGTTTATATATACCTAGAGCCCAGCGGCTTTACCAGCAATTAATCACCTGTCTTTCATGAAGTCCAAGTCTTTCATAGACTCAGAATACAAGTTTTGAGAATTTAGGATGAATAAATAAGCACATTAACTCAAGCATATGTGCTACAGACGAAAATCGGATTTGCTACAAAAAAGAGTAAATTGCTACAGAAAAAATAAATTGCTACAAAAAAAGTAATTGCCACAAAAAAGAGTAAATTGCCACACAAAAAAAAGTAAATTTGCTACAAAATAAATTTGCCACAAAAAAAAAACATTTTTGCTGCAAAAAAAGTAAATTTGCCACAGAAGAAATGATTAACCTTTTAGAAATGTGTTATAACGACATATTCTTTTTTATCCTAATCTTCACAGGGGTTTTTTCATGAAAGCTGTGTCGTTTTTGATTGACGCATGTAATTTACTACAGTTATTCAGTTTTTGCTATGACTAACGTAGAAAATGTTCACTTCCCGAGAATTGGATTAAGATCAGCCCCGTCACCGTCTCTGAAGACCAGCTTGGTTGCTATGTTTGGACAAGGACAGGTCAATATCAATGAAAAATGAAATAGAACAGGCAGATAAAAGAAACAGACCAACTCTTGCAGGATTATTTTTGTGGGTGTTGTGTGGATTTATTAATTTCTTGCAGACGCCGCTCAGATGTGATACGCATTTTCCAATTGAAATTTCAATTAAAAGCCAACAAAGGTCGTAAACTAACAGATTCACAAATTTTCTCTAAATCGTTCAGACCATTCGTTAGTATTCGTCAGTAATGGGACATAATATATTACTTAATGTTGTTTGTTCCTCATGTGCTTTCGCTTTCCGATACTTTTGTTTGGTACCCCTGAAGTTTGGCTCTTACCCATTTAGAAGCTATCCACAGATCGAAAATTAAACCACACGGAGGGCCGTGCGAAGATCGTGTTTTGAAGTGTTTTAAGTTTCTTGGGACACCTGTATTTGCAAATGTTAGCGATTCGCAGTCAGGGATGAGGATTTTGCCTTTTTGTAAATAAAAAGGCAAAAAAACTTGTCCTTTTTGCCCCGAAGGGCAAGTTTTGCCCTCTTGGGCAAATTGCCTTTTAGGGCAAATTTCCAAAGGGGCAACTTTCCGAGAGGGAATGTTTTTTTTGGTAGGTTTTGGTCATTTATGTGCAAAACTGCAGAGTGGGGAATGCAGTTAATTTTAACTGAATTTTAAAATTAGTTAAAAAAACTAATTTGAAAAATAGTTAACTTTAACTGATTTAAATTTTAGTTAAAAATAACTGAAACCCAAATCCAGTTAAAAATAGTTAAAATTCTTTATCTTTTGCCTTTTTTGCCTTTTTAGCACTTTTCGGTGTTTTAGTGCTTTTCTCGTGCTTCTCATGGTCCAAAACCCCTAGCATGGTTAGTTACAGTCATAAAAAAGGAAATTTTTTGCCTCGTGCCAGACTCAAACTCGAGCAAAAGTTTTTTTGGCCACCCTCCTTCACCACTAGGCCATAAAGAACAGTCTTTTAGAGAGGCCATGGTAGGCAAAGATTCTGTTTTGATCTAAAGGACACAAGCTGTAGGTAGTAGTCAATGTTGTCATTGATAAGCTTTCAGGCTCTAGCCGGCACATGTCATCGTCCGTCTATTCGATAGAGAACCTACTGACTACCACTTTGGCCCTATCGCCCTTTTCGATTTCATGCAGATGAGCTAAAAGTAAACTTTACCAAGTCAACAGCAGCAAAAATTACCTGCTGCCTCACTGTCTTCTATATCTTCTTCATCATCGCCAACAGTTTCTTTTCCTGGAATGATGTAGGTACCTTGTGCCATGCGGAAATTAGAAGTGATCCCCGATAGGTAGTCCATCGGCACGATTTCTTGCCACTAATGAAGATTCGGCCTTTGATTGTTTGATCATAAACTGAGTCTGCTGAAAGCCATCCATCTGGTTTACGTTCGGTCACTGCTTCGTAGATATAGTATGAATGTGGAATCACAATGCTCTATAAGCCAAATAGATTTTTGGAAAATACTCGAACATCTAACCTGGACATTCGTTGGATTTTTTGGCGGTTGGCAATCATCAGAACCTGTGCGGGCTCTTTGAATTCCTCGTTTTCTTGCTGCCACTCTCGGAAGACTGTCCTGTATACCATACGTGCGAGACTGATTTCGGACTTGCCCGACTATTTCACCGTACGCTTAATGAAATTCGCTACGATTTCACAAGAAATGTTTAGATTGAAGAATCTACCATAGTTGTATAAGTTGCTAACTGCTTCTCTTCGTTTCTGATAGCTATGGCTGCGATATGGAGTGGATCTGGATCGCAACCATGTCCTGTAACCATCCTGAAAGACGTGTTCCAAACTACAAGATAACATCTAGTATGAACAATTTACTTGCAGAAACACCCATCCACGAAGAACCAAGCTTTGCCTTTGCATCCGTTAGTTTTTTATCACAGTTTGTTGAAACCTTTCCATGATTGATTCTTCTTAGCAGCCGCTGCTTATAATACAACCCCATCGTGAAAGAATTTTTTGTTGCCACAATTTGAATTAAAAGAATGAGGCTTAGCAAAGACAGCGTCCATCTAGAAGGCAAAACGTGATAAAATAATCATAAACCGGGCTTATCAACCAATAGTAGCAGTTGCCCTACAAAAGTGACCAACAAATTTCCTGCAGTAGAAAAATGTCCGGTAGAAAAATATCCGGTAGAGAAAATGTCGCGGTAGAAAAGTGTCCGGTAGAAAAAAGTCCGTTAGAAAAATGTCGTATGTAGAAAAATGTCGTGTACCCTGTTCAGCATGGTCGAATTGCTTGAAAAACTGCACTAAAAATTCAAAAGACACCGTGGAATTTCAAATTTCAAAAAATCGAACAACTTAATTTGAATGTTTTTTGTCTTAAGTGGAAATTCAGATCACGGTGAGTTCTTACTAAAATAGTGGTTTTAGAAGCCAATCGACTACGCTGAACATCTTTCAGTTTTGCACATAAATGACCGAAAACCTACCAAAAATAAAACATTCCCACAGGGAAAATTGCCCTTTTTGGGCAGGGTGGTAATTTTTCTAGTACCAAAATACTTTTCCTAGTACCTAAATCGATTTTTTTTTGAAAAATACTTATTGTAGTATTTATACTTATTTCTAGTACCAAATTACTTATTTCTAGTTTCATATTTGATTTTTAGTCATTTTAAGCCTGTTTTTGATAGATTTTTTTAGCAGATCATGTTTTCTATAGCTACTTTACCGATAAATCGAAGGTTCTCCATAACGGAAATGCTTAATTCCCGTTCCATAGCTGTTCAACTTGTTACACTTTCCCCTGCCACATAGAAAATTGTTATTTTTAGAATCCAATCGAATCTATCGTTTGACCATCTTATACACGCAAAAATATGCGATAATCATATCTTGAAAAACGCTAAAACAGCAAAGTTATTTCAGAGCCTTATGACCTTGGGTCCAACAGGAGTAGAGATAGCTACTCTTTTTACGTGCACGAAGCTTGTGAAAAATCATCAGATTATGGATGATTTTATAGTTGTTTAAATTTCTCTTTTAGTTGATGCCAGATGGAAGAATTTGGTACGCTATCACAAGTCGAAAAACGTCGAGCGTGACGTGAAAAATCGTCCAATGCTGGATCTGCAAAAGTATGCTCAAACAAATTTGGTGATTCCGGAAGAAGAAAAACAAAGACTTTGTCGCCGGCTACTTCTGTCAGAGAGACGACTTTGCCTTATTTGGACTACAGAACGTCTTTAAAACCTTCAGAAAAGCTCTACATCGATTCAAGTCGATTCAACCTACGAACTTAACTGGCATGGATATCCTTTGATGCTACTTTGTCATATTCCGAGCTCTATTAATCGTGTGATCATTATAGTTGGCTGGCTTTGCCTGGTTTTCGCCGAAATCATTCCTTTGATGAAGCGAATGATGAGAAATTGCAGTGCCTGTCCTGACTATCAGGTTTGCAAATTTTAAAACTCATAAAACTTCGTTCTGTTCCGAAGGTGATGATTTAGTTGTAATCTATACAGAGCTTAAAACAAATTGCTATCTTGATTGGAAAAGGTGGGTTTTCGTGTGAATTTCTTATACGATATATTGATTTGTCTTATTTTTGGTTCTGTGAGCTCTGAAAAAAGTTTGTCTATGTCTATCCGTCAAAGAAGGCTACAAATTTCTACGATTGACTTGTTTGTCTGGAATGAAAAAAAGGGCTTGCAAACATGCTGTGATGATTATAGAGCTGGAACTATTAACCGTCTACCCGGAATAAGCGAGGACTAGAAACTAGAGGGAAACGAAAGCAAGCTAGACCGGCTACCGTGGGAAGAACAACGCAACAGTTTAATCATGGAAATATTCGTTACAAGGTTGAATATTATTTGATGTCGCATTTATGAAATTGAGGATAAAGTTGAACTTCTATTATAAAATACTCAACATGGTAATCAAAGATAAAAGGAATTGTTAAGAGAAACGAGAACTTTGGTTGAAAACCCTGAGTAGGAGCATAACTTCGTTAAATTAGCCCTGAAGGGTTCATGAATTTTTTGCTCATTTTTTTAATTTTTGAGGTAAACCACTACTGTTTTGCTGTTTCAGTCATTACAAAGTATGCTGAGCACCTAATTTTAGCTAGGACAAGATGATTTCATCGCAGATTTGACCAAATTTTTGAAATCCCAGTTGTCGATCTCGAGAGGGTAAGTATACTCAATAAACGGATATGGAACGGGAAAGAGCACTTTCTATATGAAAAAATTGTGTTTTCTCATTAAAGTAGCTATAAAAAGTATGATCTGCTGAAAAATCTAGCAAAAAATGGCCGAAAATGACAAAATTATGGTTAGTAATTTGGTACTAGATTTAAGTATTTTGGTACTAGATTTAAGTATTACCCTTTTGGGCAATTTGCCCTAAAAAGGCAATTTGCCCAACAGGGCTAAAACTTGCCCTTTAGGGCAAAAAAGGGCAAGTTTTTTGCCCTTTTTAGTTTACAAAAGGCAAATGATTATCCCTGTTCGCAGTATCACAACTCTAACTATATTGCTTCAATGTTCAAAAAGATTCATGTCCTACAACGAACACATGATAGTAAACAATACACTTCAAAAAATCGCATGTGTTATAGAGAACGAAGTGGCTATAACTTCTCTGTCCCTTCTTTTTCATCGTTCGTGTATCCGTTTTTTTCACTGTGTGTCATTTTTTGTACTGTCCTTTTTCGAAAATTCATTCATGAATATTATCTTTTTACATCATTCTCAATAAGTTTCTTTTATTTTCCAGTATCATATGATATGTTTATCATTTTCAGTGTTCCTAATATTATCGATTGATAGCTTCTGCGTTCACGCAAAAAGTTCGCTAAACATTTAGTCAAAAGACTTTTGATGAAATGTCTCTTAAATTGTTTACTTCCTGAATATTGTCATGTTCAACCACTTTTATTAAAAGTTTTTTTCAGTGCTTGGCGTTCCTTAATACAAGTTGGAAAAAAATTGTTTCATCTGTTGTACCTTACTGAAAGCTAAAATGTCGGAAGGTTCAAGAGACGATGATTCAGATGATGGACTGTGGATGGAGTTTGAGGTAGCTCTAAAAGTCGAATTTTAGTGGAATATTTATACTGAGACCTCATTTCCAATCGGTAAATGTCCAAAACATTAAGTGAATGAAACAGTACGATCTTTGCTCTGTAAAACTTAATTCTATGGACCGCCCAGAATTATCGATTTATACAGTTCCATTTTGTAGAATTCCAACCAGAGGCGTAGCCAGAAATTCCTAACGGGGGTGGGCACTAGACCATTTTTTGGCCATTTCACCTACACCGTTTTTCAAATTTTCGAGGCCATTTTACTTATACCATTTTGAAAAAAATCTGACGGGGGGGGTCACGTCCCCCCCCCTCCTGGCTACGCCACTGGTTCCAACTATACATAACGATAAAAAAAAAACCTTGGCACTTTAGCACCTTAAATGTTCTATTCAATCTTTTCTTTGTTATACTTTTGACCCTCCACCCGTTTCAGCATTGTGCACAAGCTGTTGCTCATCTTTTCCGCGGCGCTAACTGGAGAAATCTGCAAACAGCCGCGGCATCAACCACTCAACTGTACAAAGTGGGATTTTTCATTTATTTTTCTATTTTCGATTGGCAATCATAAAATTTAGAGTGGATTAGAAACAAAGAAAAGATCATTTGAAAAAGGGTTGGCTTTATTTGTTTGCTCAGTCAAACTAAATCGTAAAACCGATCAAAACTTTTAGCTTCAATTCTGGTAGACAAGCACTTGCAAAAGAAATCTTCGCGCTTTGTCGATATTCCAATAAAGTTGATGTAGAAGAGGTTGGTTTTGACTGTATTTGAGTAAATACAGTCAACTCTCTGTAAACCGGTACCCCGATAAACCAGTAATTACAGTAAACCGGCATTGTGAAAAGCCTTATTTGGCTGTCCGACAAAGAAATTTAACAAAGCTTACCCCCATAAACCGGCACCCTGGATAAACCGGCAACCCAGGCTGGTCCCCAAGGGTACCGGTTTATCGAGAGTCGACTGTAGTCTCGTTTCACTTTTTTTCTTGGAAAACTAATAGGTGTTTGTTATTGCAGATAATTACCCTTCTTTCTCGCTACGTACCATCTAATGAGTTGCATCCGCTTGGTTCACCTCGGCGCTTGCGCAATTTGTCCATTAACGCACCAACGGAAGGTGCTCCAGCCGCAGTCAATTTGTTTCAACAGGCTAGTTACAAAAATATTCATCATATTCATTTTTTCCTGTTCTTCAGGCTCTCTGCCCTTCACCAACCCGTCAGCTTCTCCAACATCACATCGCTCGCCTGAATTAAACAACTTTTGCAGAATCAGGTGTACCGCCATCGTAAACGTCCTCACTCACCGGCTTCTAGCAATTCACATTCAAGTGGAAGTTCTCATGACGCTTCCCACTCCTCTAACTATTTAAACAAGCGTTTCAAGCGTCTTTAATTTTGTGGTGTAATTTGTAAAAAAAATCAGCACTCTTTTGTGTTATTTTCGATCCACTCCCAAAATTCTATGATTTCTTATAGTCTTTAGAGCAGGCTCCCCTCGCTTATAGATTTGTATTAAAGGGGCATGCTCGTCACCGATGGGAATATTATGGAAGGCGAGTACCAGGGAATTCAAACGAGAATTAATTAAACGAAATTTTGGAAATTCGAGGAAAAATTATACCTCCAGTGGGAATCGAACCGAAGACCAACTTTCGCAGTTCACCGCCGTTATCCCACTAGGCCACCGGTGTTATTGAAAAAGGGAATAGTTTTTGATTACTTATTGCCCGCACGGTACTCAATTAAAATTTATTCTGAAATAATTCTCGTTTGAATTGACCTGATACCCGCCTTTCAAAGTATTCCCATCGGCGGCGAGCATGCCCCTTAAGAATCTTTTAATTTCTCCAACAAGCCGCTTAGAATAATGAGATAAAACCACTTGCCTTCCTTTTGCGCTGATTTTTCCTGCTCTTCAAATTTTGTATAGCTTGTAGGCCTTATGTACACAATAAAAACTTATAAATCACACCTTACAAAATCTAAAGCCGTATATTCTCTATTAGTGCCTTCAGTGGTATTATTTTTCAACCCCTCAAAAAATTCGGCAATATTTAAGCTATGTCGAGATTTTCAAGTGGTCAACCTAAGTTAAAAAAAGAGCATCGGTGGAAAGTCAAAATGGACAAAGTTGGTTTTTTAGAAAGGTTGGTTTTAATAGAGAATATAAGGTTTCGCTACAAATTGAAGTTTCGGGCAAGCAAAACCCATTTTTAAGCTTATTTTATGTTTTTGTTTCTAAGTCTTTCTCTCTATCTGATCCATCTTTGCTCCAGAATCGTAAACTCCCTTTTGTGGTCTATAAGTCTCGCAACAAAATAACCCCACATAGCCTTTAGTTATTTGAACTTTTACCAGTGATGTAAAAGCTTGATTGTATAGCTGCGTAGAAAAAATCCACTTCCTATATATTGCTCTCGGCAAAGTTGACTATAATCAAAAGGGTAATTTAATGGACTATGGAGATGTACCTTATTTTATCCACAAAATAATACGATAAGTTCCGAGATCAACCATTATTTTCCAAGCTTAATATTTTGGACCTAAAAACCCGTTAATCATTAGATCAGTAATTAGCCACCGTAGTTTCAAAAAGGCTCCGGTTATCCGAAACCGTAGTTCTTCATCAAAAGTATAAATTTTAAAAAGAACAATCGGTAAAATCGAATCATGCATTTTTCGACTTAGCTGACCATAGACAGCTGGCAAAATACTTGAAAATTGGAGTAAAAAATCTGTCAGATCCAGCTGACACTATACCTGGGCTACTAAGCGGCCTGCGATCGGACTTGAGGGGGTGACAGGTCGCCGGAATTTGAGTCGATTAGATTGCATTGAAATTTCCATTTCCAAAAATAAATTTTAGACAACTTTGCTAATTTTACAAAAGATTTCCCTTTAAAACATTGTACACAATTGTTTGCAATCTCTGTGTGACCAAATAATTGTCTAATAAAACGTTTTTTACATAGTTTAATATATTTGATTTGATGGTTGACAACCTGTCATCTTTGTTCGCTTGATGTTCCGATAAAGATCCTATTTTTCATTTCATTTTTATCTGTCTATTTTTTATAGAAAAAATGGTGCGAAAATTAAAATATCATGAGCAGAAGCTGCTGAAAAAAGTCGACTTCGTTAATTGGGAGACAGACAACAGTCCGCATGAGAACAAGATTATGAGAAAGTACCATATCGAGAAGCGCGAGCACTACACACTCTATAACAAGCTGTCAAGAGAGGTTGGTCCATTTGTTTTACACAGCAAATTTGCTTGTCCGCTGTTTTATGGTTTGATACTTTAATTTGAGGTCCGTGATCTAGCTGCCAAAGTCCGTGACTTGAATGATAGAAACCCCAACAAAGCAATTTTGGTATTTCTGAACTCATTGCTGTAATCCTCTGTATTTATACTTAAACTTATAGGCTAGACGTTTATTAGGCAAATTGTACGACATGGGTGTTGTTCCAACCGCAGATACTCTCGAGAGATGTGATAAAGTGAGGTAAGAGTTTTTGTTTTGATATTGTAATCATAGTGGTCAAAAAAGTCAATCCTAAGTGTGAATAGAACTCTGTGTTCGAATCTTCTAAAGCTTTACAGAATTTTCTAAAAGAATCGGAAGAGTTCCACTTTCAATATTTCTAGATTTTTATACATTGAAAGTGCACGGTAAATATATTTTACTATCTGTTCACTTTCTCTTTTCGAATATTTTTTTCAAATTAAAATCATTCCATGAAAGTATTGGTTGCTGAAAATTGGGTTCGGCCTCTAATCATTTTAAAACACTTCTACCAGGTGCTCTCCAACCATTGATCTTATCAAAGTTTTTACCATCAGAAAAAACCCATCGCTAACTGTTCTTATATCCCAAAAGACATCATCAACACTAATATTGTAACTCGTAGCTATCACACTTATGCTAAAATATATTAAACTGCAAAATCGAACTCGAATTTTTCAATAAGGCCAATAGTCTATTTTGAGTGCGTATGAAAAATTAGATCTCTGTTTCGATGTTAAACTTTTGATCTCAAATATAAAAGGTTTTCAACGTAGACCGGACATTTCAATAATATTATCGAATTTAATTATCTCTATTATATTCCTTCTTTTATATGCTTAATATTCTTTGACCTAATATTTTAGTGCTTCATCATTCTGCCGCAGGAGATTGCCGGTCGTTATGTTCAAAATGCAGATGGCTCCGAGTGTAAGTTTAGTTTAGGATTTTTTTATCAAACTGAATGGATTTCCTGACTGATTTGGTAATTTTAGGTAAAGAAAGCGCACACGAAATGGTGGAGCAAGGTCATGTTCGTGTGGCTACAGAACTTGTCACGGATCCCGCTTTCTTAGTTACTCGAGTGCAGTCAGACAATGTTACGTGGTCGCGTGAGTCCAAGGTTCGTCAGCATGTCAGTAACTACAACAATGAGCGTGATGACTTTGATGCTTAGAACCTCAAATATATCTCATATGTTGTCTCAGTCATTCTTGACGTTATTATTGTGATTGATGATTGATGGTCTGTTACTTTTGTCTCGATCGAATAAAAGTTTACTTTTCATAAAACTCATACAATTTTTAGTTTATTAATTTACAAGGAAATTCAGAATAGTTATCTAGAAGTGGTACTCAGATGCATTGTTGTATCGCTGCTGCCACCGGCGCAGCCATTCGGCGGTGAAAAATAAGGTGGTGGCGGAGGCGCCTGCAGCATAGTATAAGGCGTTACAACGCGTTTGGGCACATCGCATTTGGGCACACCGCATTTGAGCACCCGCATTTGGGCACCGCATTTGGGTCCCGATTTTGAAATTCCATATTTCGAAATTATAAATTCAAATTTGTCAATTTTTCACTGTTTTATTCAGTTTCTCTCACTGCGCGTGCTATTTTTGCTTCTGTTGGTAAGTTTCTTAATGCAGTTCTGACATATGGAACCCACCGATTAGAGAAACATGTATGTGCTTATATTTTTATATGCATCCAGGAAGGATGTCAATCCCCTGGGGACCGGTCTCAAGGTGCCAGATATTTAAGGTGTCGAATAACTGGAGTGCCAGTTGACAGAGAATTATTTATTATTACCAAACCAAGTTGTCGTCCACTTATATCAAAAAAAATTTTTACCTTTTCGGGTTCCAAAATCTGTTTTCTGGAATGATTCGGGCATGCTGAAGATGGTTTGACAGTGGTAAAATGCTGTTTTCTCAAGTCATTTTCGAGTTTTGGGCAATAGTTGATTTTGGTAAAATCAATTACCGTATTTCCTGTAATAAGGCGGCACCCTCTAATAAGGCGGCACCCCCAACTTCGAGGGTCTATAACTCGAAGCAGAGTAAATATTTTGGTTATCTGTTTGATGCGTTTTCTTAACTCCCACGAGCTCTACCGATTCTAATTTTAGATTTTGGTTGAGCACCCAAAAATCTCGAGATTGAATTCGAATTTTTCGGATTTTCAGGGGTTTGAAAAATAAGGCGGCATGCCGCCTTATTACAGGAAATACGGTATTCCCCAAAACTCACAAAATACTCGAGAAAACGTCATTTTATCACTGTTAAACCATCTTCAGCATGCCCGAATTATTTCAGAAAGCAGGTTTTGGAACCCAAAAAGGTGAAAAAAAATTTTGATCCAAGTGGACGACCACTTGGTGGATCGGGTAAAATTGAGTACGGTTCAGGTGGATTGGGTACTCTCCAGGTAAATAATTACCCTGCAAGTGGTTAGACTCTAACCGTTATAGTAAAATCTACATGGATTATTACGACCTACTGGATTCACAATCATCCCCTATAAGTGGGTCGGGTGGTTTAGGCACCCTTCAGAGGATTAGAGTATTCACCAAGTGGATTGGGTACCTTGAGGATGGTTTAGGTACCCTTCAGTAACTCTGAATGCCCCTGAGGTAGATTGGATAACATTTAAACAACCTCCAGATGGTTTCAGCACCCTACAAATTAATTGGGTACCCTCCAGGTGAATTGGGTACAATCCAGGTGGATTAGGTACTCTCCAGGTGGTTTCAATACCCTCTAAGTGGGTCCGCCGCCCATTCTGGACCTATTTTGCCGAAAAAATTACTTCAAAGGGGGTTCTATGACACTTTCCTGTCAAGACAATTTGGAGGTTCAATTTACCGCGGGTCAATTTGCCGGCGGGTCAATTTACCAGCGGGTCAATTTACCGCCGCCCGAATAAGTCAATCTCAGTCAGATGAAGTCAAAACAGGCACAGAATGCCAGATAGTCGCGAGTGTCGGATTACTGGAGTACCGGATAACCGAAGTTCGACTGTTACATTTACAGTTCGACTGTCGTTTACTGTCACTTTTGACTGATTTATGTCTCAAGTATGTATGTGTGCTCATTTTAACCCAAATCCAACAAGCATCCTGTGACCCGAAGGGCAAGCTACTTATGAGCAAGGCTTTTGATCACAAATGCATATAGGGCCTTTTTTGCATGACTCTAGTGACCAAAACAGGGTAGAACAGGGCCTTTAAACTAAACGTTTACACACTTTCGGTCGAAAATTTGAATGAGGCACCCTATAGGACCTGAAATGAATACAAATTTTATTATAAAACAGTAACATATTGATACATTTCAATTTATAATTTCAAATATGGAATTTTAAAATCGGGGCCCAAATGTGGTGCCCAATGCGGGGGCCAAATGCGGGTGCCCAAATGCGATGTGCCCAAATGCGTAGTAACCGTATAAGGTCGGTGGCGGAGTAGAGGGGCGGCGGTGGTGGCGGCGAAGTGGAGGGATCGCGAAGGCAGCGACGGTCATGATTTTCGCATAAATACCAACAGGAACAATCATTTATGCCCCATGCTTTCATAAACAAAAATTATCAAAACTAGTTTTTATTAGCTTTTGGCCACTCTGGTATGACATTTTGCGCTCTAGCTAAACCTTCTCGACATTATTATATAGCTGGCGGCGAAGTAGCCGCTACGCTGCTGCCGGCGCTGGCGGCGGCGGTAGTGTTTTTTGAAGGTGCCCAACTATGCTCAGATGGAAATTTTTTCATCTATGTTTCTGTGGCTAAATCCTTGTGCTATGTAAATGTCTTGGTGACTTCTGGAAAGGTTTTTTTTTTGCTTTAGGCACATTTATTGCTGCTGAGCATGTGCATTTGAGCCAAAATTAGCTGGTAGGGAGCCAGATTGGAGATCTACAAATTCGAATCTTTCTTCCACGTTGCTTATTGCTTCTTCCCTAGCCTTTTCTTCTTTCTCTATTCTTTCCTCTTCTTCTTCCTCCTGCTCTTCTTCTTCTTCAGGAATGTCAGCTATCCCTCGCAAACTTCGTCCTCTTCACAAAAGCTTACCAGCAGTCGACTAATTGATGTTGCTTGTTCTTCAGCCGAATTAATTATTGCCTCGGATGAGCCGGAGTCATTTGCTAATAGCTGGGTCAGTCTTTCTGATAAATTCTGAACAAAAACTTGTTTTAATAAACAACTATTTTATTTGGAGGGTTTCACCTGGTCTGTTCCATCCATTATCCGACCATCAAAAGGCAAATGTACTCCAGACAACTCCATTACTGCCTTCATTAGATTGAGTAAAGCCCTCAAACATCGAGTACCCTTTTCCTCCAACTGGCTCTCCAACCCCATTAAGCCATCTAGTCCAGTCATCAACTCTTGGTAAGTGTAATTTATTAAAGCGTTGGTGTAGCTGGTAAAAGGCTCCCGATCAGATTTCAGCTTGTTCAGCAACAGACTCTCCACCTGGCGCATTTGAATAGACAGCCGTTTGACATGTTCATCTGCTACATCTCTTTTTTGCTCAATCTGCAAAAGTGTTTCAATTATTTAATCTAACAAAATATGCATATTTGGGCACCTGCAAATGTTGATTGATAGCGGTAATAAATAGGTGAAGAGGCACAGGGCAGTGTACTTTGACTTCCGGCTGGTGCTGCCTAATCCTTCTTACAAGCTCAGAAAACACCACAAATAGAAAGTCCGTGGAATCAGATTGAACCCTATACCTATCTATATAAATAGATGTGGTTAGACTTCAATTAAAGCACTTTCAAAAAATTACAGCCTAAAACAGAAATTTTCCGAAAATATTTACTTACTTGTCTTATTCGAAATAAATATAGACACAGTCAGTTCTGATGAACCATAAGGTTGAAGACCTAGTGACGACTGATTTTCTTGCTCAAACTCTACAATTTTCAGATTTGTTCAGCTTTACCACAATCAATTTAAAAAACCTGGAAACAATCGACCGATGTCAAGGCTCGGCATCGTAGAATCCAGGGAAATTTTGTGGGTGGAGGTACGTTGGGGTGGAGCTTCTCGGCATATTAACTGTAGGGGCAGTGTTACTTGATTAGTGAGAACCTCTGAAAACGTATAAGTCATAAAAAGTTGAAAAGAAAAAAACCCAACCGGCCGAATTAGTAATAGTGACGATTTGACACCTAAGATCCAGCACTGGACCATCTTTGACAAACATGGTTATTGGTATGTTGCCTGTTTCTCCTAAATAAATATCCCATTATTTCAGCCCTAAAATTTTCTTTTATTACTTGAAGTGAAGGCAAAATTTGTGCGATGGGCAAAAACGTCGCCTTGAAAGAGCACATCCACTTGATCCTTGACTCCTAGCACAGTTACAACAGCGGTGGCTGAAGGCACATTCTCGTTCACATCATAGGCCATCTTAAAATAAATATTTAAAAACACAGGAAATAGCGTTTTCTTACCGATTTGTGATCCATATTAAGTGATATTTCCACTCTCAAGCTATTGTTGAGACCATTTTTACGGACGTCTAAAAATTGAATAATTTTCAACAAATTTTTGAGGGGAAACAGCAGGATATTGAATGAAAATCCACCTGCATTATCCTTGCTGTGTTTGTGAATAGTCTCCTCAAATTCACGCATATCCCTCTTCCTTTGTTCAAAGTCAATGAACCTGGACTCAGTAATTGGCATACGAAAGAGAGAAGGCTCAGTGCCCAAATAGCCAATAAACACTCGGCAATCGTCTGAGAGAATGGACAGCAAACACCGAAGAGACTCACTAGGTGAATTGCTAACATATATTAAATGTGTTTAAAAAGCCTTACCTAAAGCTACTAATATTTACATACACAGGAACAAAAGACAATTGTGCACTCCACAACATTTTTGTATCGTGGTAGAATAGCAGTGTGGAAGTTGAGGTGCCCACACAAATCTGGATACCAGCATCTTTGTCTATAAATAAATCACTCGAGAAAATGAAAATACATCTAAAATATCATGATCAAGCACCAACTTGAGTTGTAGATCATCATACACATAGCTACACATTGCAGACGAATCGTAAACCTAGGTGTTCCGCCGTGAGTTACACCTTCAAGATATTCATTAAGTCGATTAAAAATCCATCAATATGCATTACAATATACACTTCTTCTGCAGAGCACCACGATAGAGGGTTGAATAGGCAACACTCCTATATCACAATTATTGAATCACATTTACAATTGCTTGTTAACTACCTATGACTGTCATATCAAGTGCTGTGTCTCCTAGATTTAGTGTCCAATCAACCTAAACAAAACAGTAACCTCGAAAATGAACTTTCTTCAGGGATTTTTTTGTTCTAGAAATAAATCTCTAGGTTACAAGTCGGATAAAGACTACAACATAGACTTCGTTAAATTGTTATGAAAACTCGGTGCCATAGCATTTCGTCCAAAATTCAGTTCGTCCAAAGTCAGTTCGTCCAAAATTCAGTTGCTCCAAAAGTCAATACGTCGAAAAGTCAGTTCCTCCAAATTGCAATTCGTCCAAATTTGAGCAAAATGAAGTCCGTCAAAATATTTACCCATTGGTATTGATTGATTCACTTACACCTAAGCGCCAATATTTAGGCCGCCAAATACTATCTTCTAATGGTTTCTCCCTAAGTATCACACTAAATACCATGTGTTTTGAACTGTCACCTGAATACTACGCGGTTTATGGTACACGGACAATTCACGCCCAGGACAATTCACGCCCGGGACAATTCACGCCCGAGACAATTCACGCCCGGACAATTCACGCCCCGGACGATTCACGCCCCAGGACGATTCACGCCCCTAGATAATTCACGATAATTCACGGCGCTAAATTTATATCCTGGTAAAGGATGTCTAGTAAGTTGATCCGCTAATAGATTACAGGTTCGAATTTCGGTGGTGTTGAAGCAGGGGAAACCATTTGGGATTGAAAAAGTGGCCTCCATGGCGCAGTGAGTAAGCCTTCGCGTTTTTTGGCCCAAAATGGTGTTGCAGGTTCGATCCCACGTAGTGACATACTATCTATTTTGACTTGTTTGACCAGTTCTAGGGGTAATTTGGGTCGCTGATTCCGAATCTGGCGTCAAAAAAGTCTAATCACTCCAAGAACTGACCAAACAAGCCAAAAAATAGAGTGCCACTACGTGGGATCGAACCTGCGCAGTATTTTAACATGAAAACGTAAAAAAATTTGCTCCAAGTGGACGACCACTCGGTTTTGTTGATGCATGGGCTATTCAATAGAATTTAGGTTGAATCATAGAAAAAATTATAACTTTTAAAAGTTCTGTACATGACCAAAATATTAATACCCGCGTATCATCCAAGTGGACAACCACTTGGTTTTGTTGGTGCATGGATCATCCAGTAGAACAGAAGTTGAATCATAGAAAAATATTTTGAGTTTCAAAAGTTCTTCACAAGACGAAAATATGGAACTCCTTCCGAATGAGGACCCCAATTTTTTCCATTTACAAAGTCAGTAAAAAAGCACAGTTAGATAATCAAAAGACTATTTAACACTCTTAAGACATTTTATTATACTTCAAATACATCGTACTCCCATACAGAATCAATTATTTGGTGAATAGTAATATAGGCACAATATATGCAGAATATAGAATATATAGATATATGGCACAATATAGAATAGGCACAATATATCGAGCAATAGCTGAGCACAAAGTGGCAGAAGTTTGGTCAGGTATTGGAATAATAAAGCAGTTTGTTGCTTGACCTAATTAACATTATCATCGGACACTATCATATAAGTTGGTAGACAAAATATAGATAATTACCACGAACAACCCCGCCAAAGTACCACTGCTTTGATTTAGATTGCATATCAATCGGAAGACGACCAACATTATGCTTTCGCTTACTAAGCACGCAGGATTCATCAACTTCAACGACAACGTTTGGACCGCCAATTCGCCTAGGATTTCTCAAATAGTATTCAACGCATGCAGATGAGAACAGTTTCCGATAAAGAGAATTTGTCTGTGAGCTGAGTGTAGTACCGATCAAAACAACCATAGCATTCATAAACATGACCACATTCATGATTACCGCAATACATACCATTAGCTCTTCTGAATTCTCTTTCAATTGTTTTCTCAGACGCCATCCCATGTGCCCAATAGTATAAAATATAAATATCTATAAATAAATATCAGAAAACCAAAATACATGAACAAAAAAAGTATACTTCTTTCAGTGAGAGCTTATGTTCTTCGAAGAAGGAACCATTGTAAAAACCGACTTTTGGTCTTTTCGGACATTTCCTCGAATTAGAACACCTCGAGAAAAGAGTGAATTTGTTTCCTGAAGTATGTTAACATGTCTAAGTAAAAATTAATTGCTGTCTTAGTACCATTGCCATTATCTGTGCGATTATCTGGGCGTTTGTAAAAAGACATAGGCTTTGCACAATGTGAGCAAGTTCGAGAAGAATGAAGCAGACCAACGCTTTGCAACCACGATATGAACTTATCATCATCTTTTGAGTCGAGAAAGCGGAACAAGCTTCGGAGATTCATGCCCTTTAAGAGATCCATGGCACTAAAGTCCATGGCACTGAAGTCCATGGCACTAAAGTCCATGGCACTAAATTTGTCCCAAGATGAAATAAAAAAAACAATAAAAAAAACAAAAAATTTTACTGTTAATTTGGGGGTCCTCATTCGGAAGGACATCCTATAAAAAATATTATACCCGAGTATCATTACACTACCTGAGTTCCCCTACCTGGGTACAACAAAACCAAGTGGTCGACCACTTGGAGCAAAATTTTTTTTACGTTTTTCATGTTCCAAAACCTGTTTTCTGGATTAATTCGGACATGCTGAAAACGCTTTGATAATAGTAAAATAAGGTGTTGTTTGATATTTTTGAGTATTCGGGTACAATTGATTTTACCAAAACTCAAAAAATATCCTTCAAAATAGCATTTAACCACTATCAAACCATCTTCAGCATGCCCGAATAAGTCCAGGAAACTGGTTTTAGAACCCGAAATTTTTTTTTATTTATTTATTTTTTATCTAAGTGGACGACCACTGGTTTGGTTGGTTCAGACTAAAAAATTAAATTTATTGCGAAATCTTCACTGAACGTGAGAGTGACAGTAAAAAAAGTCATTAAGTACACTGAAAGTGAGAGTGACAGTAAAACTGAGAAGCAGTTTTTTCCTGTTGGGTGAGAGTGAGGGTGCGAGTCATAGTTAACTAAATAACTAAACCCTTTACGGTGTGTAGCTACCCTTATTACCCAAATTCTGGGTGATTTAGACGGTTTGATAAATAGAAAAGTAAATAAATAAAGTAACTTAAAGGGGCATGCCCGTGCGTTTCAAAAAGTTAAGGCGGGGACCAGCAATTTTTTTTTGAATCGTTCTATTTTTCACTTTTTTGCGTCAAATCTAATATTAATGACCCTTTACTACTTTTAAAAACTAGGCAGAAAACTTAAAAAATCTGAATGCGTATGCATGTAAAACTCGATCGAGAAAGAAAAAAAGTGCTGGTCCCCCGCCTTTTCTCCGTGTCGGGCACGGGCATGCCCCTTTAATGGGAATTATCTAGGGGCGTGAATTGTCCTGGGCGTGAATTGTCCGGGGCGTGAATTGTCCCGGGCGTGAATTGTCACGTACCCGGTTTATAACTATTCGAGAGCTGGAGTTTCTGCAATCTAAGTAGCTGTTTTGGTATGAAAAAATCATATTTTGTTCAGGACAAGGTTGAGCGTAGGATATAGTACTTTTTATTTACTTTTGGCTGGATCTAAAAATTAGGATTCTGGAGGGGGGAACCCGTTTATAACAGGTTCCAGGTGGCCTTAGTATTCACCCTGAAGCTTACTTGTTCATTAAAAACTACTTGGCCAGGAAAAATAGTTTACCACCACCGGGATTCGAACCAGTAATCTATTAGGAGATTAATTTACGAAGGACCAATCTCATACCACAGTGGCGAAAATCTTATAAAACTGATTTATAAAACAAATAAAACTGGTTAAAAGCTCACTAAAGCATGGCGAACTTTTTGCTAATAAAACGACTGAGCGAATCAGAACCGCAATGTGATCGCGTTAGTCGCCCAGAATCTCAACAGCAAACATTGCGAATTACCTTAAACAGTGTGGCGTGGTTTAGGATCGTTTCGGATGTTTGATGGTATGATTCTTAGCGATTCACGCGATCACATTGCGATTCTGACAAGCTCACTCGTTTTTTCGCAAAAAGTTTGTCCCCCTTCAGTAAAACTCCTAAAAATGAGACTTTATTTTTAAAATGAGACTTTACGAGACGGCTACTCTTGCACGGGTTTTTAAGCGTTTAAAGTTATTCTGTGACCGTAAAAACGGGTTTTTCTCAAAATTTTGACTTGAAATTCAAATTTGGACGAATTGAATTTTGGACGAATTGACTTTTGGACGAATTAACTTTCGGACGAATTGACTTTTGGGCGAATTGAATTTTGGACGAAATGCCATGGCACTTGAAAACTGACCTTGGGTCCAGCTATAATGCCGTACCCTCAATAGACACGTGACTTGGGAAAAACGCATACATTCAACCCATGATTTAGTGTACACCCTGGGGACCGTCTCCGGGTGTTCACTTAATCGAGTGTACACTAAATCGAGGGTTCATTCTAGTCATTTTAATTAACCGCCGGCCAAAATGATTTAATCGAGGTGTACACTAAATCCGGTGTACACTAAATCAGGAGTTGACTGTAGAAGCAAACGCCAACAAAGCGCGTTTTTTTCCCGCGTTATGTTTCTGCGTCTCGCGGCCATTGTGGAGGTGACATACCGACATATTTTTTTATTAATTACCCCCATAGGCACCCTGTATCTCAGCTCAAAAATATTTTACAAATCTGTTTTTTTGCGTTTTCTTAATCACCACGAACTTAGTTGATTCAGCTTGTTAGATTTCGGTTGAGCACCCAAAAATATCAAAATAATTTTTTTCCGATTTTTCAGGGGTTGAAAAATACCCCGGGGTAATTAAGGGGGGGGGGGGGGTGTAGGAACTTCATATATGCATCGCCTTAGGTCACAGGTTCGACTACCACTGGCTGCAGACCTTATTTTTTTTTCTCGTTTTATTTACAAGTTTAGTTTCAAAATGTAGCCAAGCTTCTGGGCTTTCATTTGAGCTATTATACAGATGAAAAGTTGGTATAAAGTTGGGGCTAAAATATAAAAAATCTAATTCGATGAAATCCTCAATAGGACTATAGCAGTACTTTTCGGTAGTATCCTAGAACTGACGTTTTTCCCCAATTTTAATTTACATATTCATTTGCAACCTTACACTCAAAATGTAGCTCTGCTTCTTCCCGTCCTTTCCAGCATACGGTTGTATAAAATAATGTAAATTGAAATCGCAAAAAATCTCAGTTCCTAGTACGCATCATTTTGGCGAGTTTCCTTTAATTTTGGTAGTCATTGCCAAAAATCGCAATATTGATGCAGTTACTGACAGCAAAGCAGTGCTGGAAATGGTTGCAATCGATCGCTCGATGATTTTTGGACCTAACAATCAAAAAACTTACTGAAAAATTAAATTAAAACACCCCAGAGTGACTAGAACTTTCGACAAAAGGCGATGCGTATATAAAGTTCCCCCCCCCCTTCATTCTCCTTTAATAGAGAAAATATGGTAACCGAAAACCTTATCCGAAAACTTTAGTCACTATAACTGGCGTACCTACGACCGGATACACATTATGACCGGATACAACGACCGGATACAGAGTCAAATGTTGCCTTGGTTCCCCCTGTTGATTTTTTTTTAACTTTTTCGATTTTTCAAACCACTTAGGCTTCAGGCTTAGCCCTTAGGCTCGGGGTAGGCTAGCGCAGGTTAGTACGGTTAAAACATACATTTTTAAACTTTCACAGAAAAACTGTATCCGTCGTTGTATCCGGTCATTATGTGTATCCGGTCGTATGGCAGTCTCATTATGTGTATCCGGTCGTATGGCAGTCCTATAACTCTGTTGAGCGCTGTTTTTCCGCTTCTAAATCCAGGAATACAATTATTTCCGGCAATAAATTTATTATTATCTAAATTTTTCGCATATTTGTAATCATCATTTTTCAGCGAAACACCATTCTGATGACACTCAGTTCGGCCAAAAATGTATTTCACTGTAAAAGCTCAAAAATAAATTAAGCTGTTATTATTTCAGAACAATTATACTACTCGTTGCGAAGGAATTTTCACTGAAACCGGGTCTTCATCAAATTCTGAAGATGAGCGAGCTTACGTGGCTGTTTCCAAAAAAACAAGAACCGTATTTGGTGGTACAAACTCTTCTGGTCATTGTCTTTCTAAGGTTTTGCTTTATCGAATCTAGCGTTTATACCTGTCTGTTTACGGTTTTAGATGGAAGATCTACAAAAATTCACTGATCATATGGATAAAGAAAACATTTTAGTGATTTCTGAGGTCTCAGCTTTTCCCTTTATGTTTTACGTTCTTTTTTCTCAAAGTTTGAGCGGCAGATTTTAGGCAAAGGTCGAGCACAGTATCTTTGACAATTTTTCGACTTCTCCTAAAACTCATCCTTCGGTGCCTCTGACCTATTTTAATAGTGATTCGAAAGACTTCTTTAGTACTCCAGCTATGGTAAGTAGTTTTTCGACGCATTAAAGTAAGGGTTGGTATTGAGTCTTTTACTAGATAAACCGATCTGATAGACCATCAACCGCTTTGAACTGCCTTTCTTCTCGATTTAAGGTATGTTTTCTAACAACTTGAATTTATATTTATCTATTCTTCAGTTGTGCCGATCCTTCGTACGTCCATCTATTTCTAGAGTGTCTCCAAGTGGTACTTTTGGAGTTCATATTCACTGGATACCCCCACAGATTGACTATGCGACCATTATGGACACTTTTAATGGTTGGTTCGATGACTTAAAGGATGCTGACGTTCACAGCTCTAATGGACAAATGTAACGTTTTGATATTTCGAAAGTGGACTGTAATCACTTTCGGTATCTTCAGTTCGGCTGACTTATGGTTCTCATCGGCGGGTTCTGCGCGAAGCGCCTGTCAATTCATTAATGGTGGCACGAGAAGATGGTTCAATCAACAGCTGCGAGCTTCTACACATTGTAAATAATTTTCAGTGTTCTTCATTGCTGACTTTGTTTATTGTTTTGCATTAAAGTATTCTGTGTTAAATACTGAGTTCTGATGTCTCTTCGCTCGTCTTTGCTCTTTCGAAATCACAACGACATAGTAATTTTTCTATATTTTTTCTCGTATTACTCCATGGATTTTTTTCGGATAAATTGAATTGAACCGGTAAAACTGCGATTCACAATACATTTTCCACATTTTCGCTGTCGAAGTTAACCTACATTCAGCTTCTTCGTCGGTCCTCCCGCTCCGGTTGTAGTGGTCAACATATTGTATCGAATGGAAGATAAATAACCACCAGAGGTTAATAGCATAGACTCCGAAAAGGTTGTGTACTCAATAGGGCCTGGATGCAAACAGTCATTAATTCTCCTGTGCAGCGCTCTGTTCTCTCCATCAAATACCCATAATGAGCCATTAATGGATTGGACACAGATTTGGGTGATGTGACTTCTGCCAAAGTGGCCCTGACACATATTGTAAGCGATTTCGCCTGGCAGTTTATGCTCAAATATTTGCTCTAGCCTGTATGACTCTTCTTCGTCTGAATAAATCAATTTTAAATATTTTCAAGATATGAGTTAGCTGTTTACAGTTGTTTAAAATTATATAATATTTAAAATTATAATAGCTAACTTGAAAGCAACCGGAAATAGAGGAGTGAGCGAGGTAGTAGAGCGGCTATCAGAACTAAATAATTCAACTTTCTGCATTTACAATCGCCCTCTCCACTAACCCTGATCGTAGTTTCCCAAGAATTTCCTATGGAAACTTGCAAAATAGATTTCCCCAGTTGTTGTTCTACAATGACGGACATCTCTTGCCTATGTTCTAGATCACGGCCAGGATCCAGCACTGTGAGCAAACCCTCCAAACTGCCAATTACCAGCTGATCTGCACAAAAATTGTTCAAAGAATAAATTATTTTGAATTTGTAAACCTCTATAGTCGACCAGTTGAGCTATAGCCATGGACCGAGCTCCCGAAATTATGTTGTTGTACCATTCTTGCACATGGAAAAGCGACATTATTGTCTATTAGAACAAAAATGAGCGAATCAAGCTGGTTTGAATGACAAATTGGGTGAGTTGCTATGACAACACCTTTTCCACCGCTTTACTCATTTTTGGGTTGCAGGTTGCTTTTGGTTGATAGCAGATATTTTTGAGAAGTGAAACAGATTTGAAGTGTATGAATGCTTTTATTACCCTTTCAAAACTGTACAAACAATAATAAATAGGTCACAAAGAGTGACTCGCAACAATTTTAAACATATATGAGTAATTTCTTTTTGGCTAACAGTAGAACGTTTCAGAAAATGTACCGCTTCATATTATGCTGAAAAAATCGGACAAAAAAGTTACATTCGTACAAAAAGTTTTCAATTACAAAGCAAAATAGAAAAAATGTAAAAAAATCCGTACAAAATTTTTGTACATTTTGCGAAAAATCGTCGCTTAAAATTTGCTGTACAAATGTACCGTTTTTAAACAATTTTATCAGGCTACGCGACAATTCATCTCCATGACAATTCATCTCCGGGGCAATATTAAGGTTTTTTTCATAAGGAGACACAAAAAGGAGATACAAGTCGTGAAGATGGATTGTCATGGAGATGAATTGTACGTGTATCATTTCATCGCCATGCTTTATATGAAGTAGTAAAGATGTTTTTTTTTAATTTCGATAATGTTGTTAATAGTAATAAGCAGAACGATATTATCTGTCAAACAAAAATTTTGACGCAGGACCCACGTTCATATTTCGTCCCCACGATCATATTTAGTGCCCGAGAAAAATTTCACTTAGTAGAGCAGATTTTTTCCGAAATGCTAGTATGCCCACGACAAAATTTTATTATTGTCGTAGTTCGTCTTGCTCTAATAATGTCATTTTGCGAAGTTTTACAAAAATCCTCTTTTTGAAATTTTCCAAAGAGTTTTTGCAAAAAAGTCTTTACAGCTAAACACGTGAAATATATCAAAAACAGAAGAGAGTGATCAAAACACAGTTTACAACCAGTAGAAGTGAAATAAGTACATTTGGAAAGAATACTTTGCCCATTTGAAGGACTATGGTTTTTGCGCGCAGTGGCATGTGCATAATTTGAATTGGCGGGGACACTTCTCTTTTGTCTCAAACTTTACTCTTTGTAGTCGTTCGACATCACTCCAAAAAGTATAGTGCCAGACGAAAGAGAAGTGTCCCCCGCCAATTCAAATTTTGCACATGCCACTGCACGCAAAAACCATGGCCCTTTGGATGACACCCAACTTGCGAGGGCCGACTTGCGGTAACCCCAACTTGCGGGGACCGACTTGCGGTAATATCAACTTGCGGGGACCGACTTGCGGTAATCCCAACTTGCGGGAGCCAACTTGCAGTAATTCCAACTAACTTAATGTTTCGACATCATTTATGCCGTCGTTAGCGCCCAAAATAATGTGGTCTGATTAAAATTTTCATTTCTTATTCGTTTCCAGATGTCTTCAGTCCTGTGGTCCAGATGTCTACCATAGGACTACCACCCGGTTACGACCATTTAGGTTTTACCACCCAGGTACCACTACCTGGGTACCGCCATCTGAGCACCACCATCTAGGTACCATTACCCACTCTTCATCCACTTTCATCTTCACATTATATCTACCCACCCAAAAGCATACCTTTTAAAAAAATTCGCCTTAAGATCATCTTCTGTTGAAGCATTCCATATTACTATTTTAGGAGTGGGATCTATCTATTTTAGGAGTGGGAGCACCCTAGTGGTAGTACCGAGGTAGGTGTACTCAGCTATGGTTATGATTATCAGGCGTCCTGACTGAGGACAAGCAATCCAGGTGGTATACAGGCCACCTAAGTGGATATCCATCTGACCAGAAGGTCTCACCAGGACTCTTAACGGTTTGAGTATTTTCGCATACCTCTCCAGCCACCTTGCACACCTACCGAGCCACCTAGCATATCTACAGAGCAACCTGGCATTCCATTTCAGTGAAGAGGTACTGCTTATGCGAGATTCAAGAAACAATAATAAGAGTGAATGACTGGGGTTGAGTTGTCTCAGGGGTGAATCGGCTGGGGGTGAATTGGCCTGGGGTGAATTGTCCGTGTCCCTGTTTATTGGCGCTGAGTGATATACTGGGTAGTAATTACCATGGTAATTATTACGATTTTTCTCGTATTTTTATTTTTTATTCCAAAAAGGAACCGTATAGAAGTCAGGGATAGTTATCTAGTTCAGCAACCTGTTCAGGTGGAAATGGTTGGAATGGGTGGTAAATTGATGTTTTTTTATTGGTAATCTTGATTAAAATTAACTCAAATCGGCCCCCGCATGTTGGGATTACCGCAAGACGGTCCCCGCAAGTTGGGATTACCGCAAGTCGGTTCCCGCAAGTTGGGATACCGCAAGTCGGTCCACACAAGTTGGGAGTTTACCGGCCCTTTAAACAAACAGTCGGATCAAGTAAATAAACAATTATGCAGAAGACGTTTTGTGGAAAGAGCAGTTTTGGGGTAGAAATGTAGCGTATATCTTTGAAGTGTAAGTCGCACTGTGTAACAAGCTAGGACTTCTTTTTTAATTCACGCTTCTTCTGTCGTTTTTCCTCCTTTAGCTTCTTTTCGTTAAGATAGTTGCGCAGTTTGTAGACTACGAATGCTAGAAAAATATATACACGTAAATTAACTTTAAAGTTTTTTGTATGTATTTTTTTTAAATATCACCTAGTCATTTTTAAGCTAAAATTTTTGTCGAAAAAACTTGCCTACTAGGAGAACCACAACAATTCCTGGTATGATGAAGACAGTATTTTCAAAGCCATGCTGGTATCCCCCTTCTTGCTCGTCAACTCCACCATAATTGAATTTTATAATAATAACTTATTGGTTCTTTTTAAAACAGGTAGAAATAGCAAAAATGTATGAGCGTTTTGCTAGAAAAGCCAGGTGAAAAACTATGAATGAGTTGGAAATTCAGAATTCTCAGATGTGTCAGTAGAGAAACTATAGGCTGAATGCCAAAGCTACCAAAAAGCGCCACATTTAAACTTTACATTGAATATTCCTGTGAAATAAACTACCGTATTTCAATACAAGCCCCGTGGCTTTTAAATTTTTAACCCAAAAAATGGAAATTTTTCAGGTCGATTTTAAGATTTTTGGGTGCTTAACCAAAGTTTTAAAATGCAGAATTGGTAGAGCTCTTGGTAGTTAAGAAAACATAATAAACAATTTTCCGAAACATTGACTCTTCCCTGATATACAGACCCTCAAAGTTAAGCGGAGTCTTATATTAGATAAAATGCGGTAACTACCGGTATCTAAATTAAGAAATTTTCTTGCAAATTCAAATTTTCCGAGACTTATAACGCTCAGACCTAAGGTGATCTTATAAAAAATTTGGAAGAAATTTGCATAGGTAGCTGTCTTTAGGAAAATTGACCACTGCGATGCAATATATTTCGCCATGCACATTTCTTATAACAATCATAAAAAAATAAATAACAAATAACCACGAATCAGATTCTCTATGATGTGTGACCAACCGTCCTTTTTCCTTTTTTCTGTCTTCCTTCAAGAAGCTGTGGCAAATTTAATTGCATTAGTATCAGATTGTGCTTCTCTTTCATAGAATCTGTTGACTGTTTCCCGGATAAATTGAGGTCGAGAAACACAAATATGCAATCGGTTGTCAAAAAAATTCCTGACAAAAGGTGGTAAGCCGTGGGGGGGGGGCGGAGAGGTGGTGATCAAGTACAGTGTTACCGACCCCAATAACTCGAAAATGACTCTGGATCATTGTTTTCATAATCGAAGTCAAATCGAAGTCGAACAAATTTAAATCGAAGTCGAAGTCAAAGTCGAAATCGAAGTCGAAGAAGGTCGAAGTCGGAATCGAAGAAATTTAAATCGAAGTCGAAGTCGAAATTTCAGTTAGGGTAGTTGAGTCTGTATTGTACATGAAAACCATAGTAAAAGGATCAAAAAAATCTTTTTACTCGTTTTCTGGTGTAAATGACTGTGATTTCTATCTCAAATCCATGATTTCGATTTAAACTTCGACTTCGATTTCGAGTTTGATTTAAATTTCTTCGATTTCGACTTCGACCTTCTTCAATTTAAATTTCTTCGACTTCAATTTCGACTTCGCTTCGATTTAGCCTTCGACTTTGATTATGAAAACACTGCTCTGGATGCATTAAAGGATGAGAAAAATTTAGATATGCATCGTCTAGGGTAGAAGATCCCAATCTCCCTGAGTGCACACTCCATTTATTTTACTGTACATTTTAGTAAGTTAACTGACTTTTAGGTCCAGAAAACCATCCAGCAATTGCTTGCAACCATTTTCAGCACTGCTTCACTGTCAGCAAATGCCCTAATTTTGGAATTTTACGAAAACAACTTGGCCAATTTCAGAATTTATTTCTGCATCAGATTATATACTTGTCACAAAACGTCCTTGGAGTGTTAAGTTTTTGACAAGTTTTAAGAATCCTGCTACAAACACATAGCACATAAAAGTTGTTCTTGCGCCCCAATTGGCTTTACGCCAAAGCTGTATAAAATAGCGCCACATTTGAATTTCTTAATTAACTTTTTGTTTTCAGCTCAATTTTTTTAAAATAGGTACGACTTGCAAAGTCACTCTTGCTTTTAGCTTTGATGCGATTTTTTAAACTTTTTTTATAAGTTTTTGTTTTGTCATAACTTTTTTTGTCGCTGAGAAGCTTTTCAATCTGTTTTAGAGAATTTACCGCTGTAATTTCAGAGTCTGAGTTTAAAAACACTTTGTTATTTTTAGGTAGATTAGTAGGAATTTCATTTCTTGGGTTATCATTTTTTATCTGAATAATAATACAAGATACTAGCTTCGCAATCAGGGGTTCGTAATACGAAATACATCTACATATATTAATGTTTTCATCTGATAATGGATCTTATCACTATCCTCGCAACTTTTCGTATATCTTATCTTTAACTTCTATTTGATTGTTTTAACTCAACGCTTTTATCATTAAGAAAAACTTATTTTTCGATCCGAAAATGCTAAAGTGGATTCACAGTACTTTTAAAAACACATACTTTTAGCTGGTTCACCTATAAATATTTATTTAGTCGTCAAATTTTTCTCAATTTACTCAATTTGCCATTATTTCGAAATTATTGATTTATGGCCGCATATCTCTTCTTTTTAAGATAAAAAATTTACTTTTCGACTGGCCTTTCGAACTTTTGAATGATTGAATGAGTTATATTGCTTTTTTAGATATTGCTCGGGTACTTGAAGCCAAATAACACCACTAATGGATGTACAGTCCAGTTCTCGCCATCTGGTTGAAATCGATCTGACGCAGGAATCTGGGGATGACACTGATTTTACTGGTTAATTCTTTTTTTTAAGAAATTTAAAAATGCAAGGTGTGTCAAGAAATTCCCTGGTTTTGAAATGTTATGACTTTTATTCTAGAGCGTTTTTGAAATTCTGTTTTCGCCAATCGATATTTTCTTTCCGACAATATTTTTAGTGCATGGTGTTAAAAAAGAAATTTTTTATTGGTACTCCCTGTGGTTTGAGTCCTGGTCTGTGGATGTCTCATGAATGAGCAAGACCTAAACCACAGGGGTACCGGGCAAAAATAATGTTTTTTTGTCAATACATGCCAAAAAATATTGTCGGCAAGAACAACAGAATTTCAATAAACACTCTATAAAAAAGTTATGACCATTTAAAAACCCCGGAATTTCTGGACACGTCCTAGTATATTTTAAATTTTCTCGTTCAGCTGAAGAAGAGGATACTGAAGAAGAGGATGACATTAAAATGGAAGATGTCAGCAGTCAAGTGGCTGCATCTACCTCAACCAAACCAGCTGCTGACGACCAAACAGAACCCCAGGTTTGTATAGCAATAGAAGAGATGGACGAGGAGGATGATGATGAAAGCACTGGAAGCAGCGATAGCATTGACGACCTTATTGATGATGGACAGTCCAGCAAACAAACAACACCAGACCCTGATGAGCCATCAACCAGCAAACCAGACACATCTACTCGTGTTCATCAAGATGAGTCAGGAAAAGTAGGTTTGCCTGTGGCTTATGTATTGAAATTTTTCGCTTTTCTAGGGAGCCCGTTTCATAAAATACAATGAAGGGGTTGAGTCGGAAGAAAGCTCATCCAGAAGTTACGTGTCCGATTCGTGGAGTGAATTAGGAGATGACGATCAAAGGCAAGAATCTGCTGAAGCACAGGTTAGTTGATATTTAGATACCCACAATACAACATACGACCGCAATTTGAAAACTTTGGAAATTATACGAAAAAACCTTATTTGTTATTGAGGATTGGTTTTTAATCGCTATCGTTAGAGATTTTTCAAAAACGTATTATTATCATGGTATTTATATATCTCAGTTAGAGAAGTCACAGTTAACAAATGTTCTGTAAACTTGAGCATATAGCTAAAAACCAGCTCGGTGCAGACCACTAGAGCTTTATTTTGTGTAATAGAGTGATAGGCATAGGGGCGTTTGGCAGTTTTTAAGGCCCTTTTTCAAATTCGTGCCAATTTTATCGTTCTGTTTTTGTCTTTTTTCATCATTTTTTTACTTTTTTAACACAGGCGAAGCTTGAGGCCAGCGTATATTAGGGTGTGTTCAAATGCACAGCAAACAGCAAAAAAGGAAAACTAAAAGAGGCGCGAATATATAAATGTCCTAAAAATCACCAGACGTCTACTCACTGGAGTGATATAGTGCAAATATCTTACTCTGAATCGATTTTAGGAAGCAGTAATTGATGAACACTTCAAAGAGGCTCTTGCGGCTCTCAGAGCTAACAAGAGAGACAAATCCATGCGCATATTGCTCAATATACTTGCCGATCCCATTGTCAGTAAAGAATTTCAAGTAGACGAGTGGACACACTTCGATTGGACCTCAGCCAGAACTAAAACTAGCAATCAAAGAGCGTCCAACCTAGCCAAAATCTTCTTTTCAACCAACGTGGCGATTGCTGAATTGGTGGAGAATCCTGTGCCTTTTTATATGCAGGTAGTATATTTTTTCTACTTACAAACTGCTATCCACTGAGCAGCACTAGTTGACTTTGAATATTGTACTAATTTTAGGCCTTATCTGTTCGCCCCGAGCTTTCAGAGCTATGGTACGAATGCGGAAAAGCAGCAGCCAAACTCAGTGACTGGTCAACAGCTGAATTCTGCTTCAAACAGTGCAATAAAGATGATTTCCGAGCCTGGGAATCTCTCCTACTCCTTCATTTTTTGCAACAGAACTTTCATGGTACATTTATCGTGTTATCATGAGTCGGTATGCCCATGGTCAATTATTTCAGAGTGCTTTATTTATCTAAAGAAAATATTTGCTCAATGTAAGGACCACCGTCTCGCTCACTACATTCGCTTTCATATTCTCAGAGTGCTGCCATTTGGAAAGAGTTTTGCGACAATAAATTTTTGGGTGAAAACTTCGAAAAAGTGTTGGATGCAAAGGTGGACAAACAGGTAATATTTTGGCTTATCCAGAAAAGTTGTCATTTATTTATTTAGATTGGCGACAAAATAGCTAATTTCACGTCAAAAAGCTCAAACAACTTAGAGGATGCCAGATTAAATCCTTTTGTTGAGATTTTAACTCAAGTTGAAGTCTACGCTCCCCTAAGGCTAAGGCTGGACATGGATATGAAGTAAAAGTCCGCAATAATTTTTTACAGAATTTATTTTTTGTATTTAGAATGGAGCAGCTGGGCTCATTGATTTGTGATGCTTTTGACCGCATAGAAACTTTCTCTTTGGTAGACAGTTATACGATTAATTTTATTATTTTGTGGGTTTAAGATCTCAGAACAATCCATTATCGTGGAGGAAAGGAAGATGAGCTCAATTTACTAATGTCCGCTGATGATGAAATGAGTGATGTTGCACAAACAACTCCACAATTGGAAGTCAATTTTACTTTTCATTCTTATTCCAAATTTTATAATTTAAAAAACTTCAGACAAGCAATGAGCCTTCTAAAAGCCTTCAAGATGACGACGCTGTTTTATCCCAGGATCTGTTGAAATGCGTAGAAGAAGTGGTAGATGATATGCTTGATTCAATTGTTGATGAAACAGAATATTTCCGAACATATTTTTCCCCAAAGGTGAATTTTATGTTGCAAACATATTATATGTAGAAAAAAATGAAATTTTGCGACATATGGGCGTTTCCGCACTTTTGGCACATTTTTTGAACTAACGCTTTTTTAATTTTATTTAGCTTTTTTGCATTTTTTTAACTATTTAATTTCGGCAAAGCCTTAGCCGTAGGCTAGGACAGACTCAAACTTGTGTCCCAAATTGAAAAAAAAACCAACATTCATGAAAAGTTCTAATTTAAAAAATGTCGGCACTACTGTAATATCGCCTTTTAACTGGTAGTATTGATGCAAACTGTAAACTAAGAAATTTAGGATCCTCCACAAGCATCGCTTCAGAAAAACAAGTCAAGGAAAAAATTCCAATCATCAACGGAAAAGAATTCTCGCAAGCTGAGGAGGCAGTTCACTCAAGACATTAATGGCAACGATAAAGACGACACTCCTCTCTGCGCTGACGATTCTGTGCGTTGTCGAAGGTCAACCAGATTTGTGGAAGATCTTGACATCTCACAATTTTCTATAGCTGAAACAGAGGGCGACACGAATAAATCTGACGTGAGTTTATAATTTTTCTCAACTTCACTTTACTGCAATATTTTACTTTTACAGCTGCTTCGTCTAATGGGCGTTCCGAGAACACTAGAAGCACCTCCATCTCCACTCTCGAAGCGTTTGTCCATGGTACTGCTAAAAATTGTCTGAATAGTAGCATGGACTGCCTGAACAGCGAGTTGTTGCCTTTACCTTCTGTTAAAGAACTGGCTGAGAAATGGGTGGAGAATTCTGAAATAGGCATTCAACAGTGTTTGTTCGGATTTTTGAAGTGGATTGCTGTTGACTTACAAGATAACAGCTTTCGTTCAATAACTTCTGCGGAGGCCGAGGTCTACAGGTTGGTTTTTTTGGATGAAGCAATAATTATGAAAAAAGAAAATGAGTGGTAGATTGCATACCATAGTGCCTTTTCAATCTAAGACTCGAATTTAACTCAAACTTAAAATATTGAATTTTTTTTTCAATATTTGTTGTCTCGAAAAGAATTTGCAAATTAAATTTAAGTTCAAATTTAAAGAGGATTAATCTGCAGTTGACCATGCTGAACAGAAATCCGGTGTCAGAATTTAGTTTTTTTTTTCTAACAGAGACTTCAAAAAATTAAAATTCTGCGTAATTCTAGCCATCTCATGATTATTTATAGATATGTGTTGTTTAGGCAAGTCTACATTCGCTGGAGTGATACTTTCGTTAGTGCTTTAAAGAATGTTTCCACCACCAATATAGCCTGGGATGATATGTGTATTCACCTGCTGGCTGCTGAATTAGGCTCACCCAGAGCTCTGTCTATTCTCCAAACGTACTTTGCTACAAGACAGGCAGTTGGAGGAACCAGCGCAAAAGGTGGCTAGTCACTTTTATTGAGCAACATTTGCTTATATTTTTGCTGTTCCAGATGATGTTGAGCCACAAAAGAGTGTATCCTCTTCTTCCATTCAGACTCCAAAGAATTCAATATGCGTGTTGGAAAAAGTGGATGTGTCTTCCCTGACTGCCATTTCACAGCAAAGTGCCTTTCCGGCGAGTGACATGAAAATGATGGCTGATTTGCTCAACAGAATGCTGGAAGAGAAAAATGCTAATTCCTCTTCGGGAGCTATTAATGGTAATTTTTTTCTCATAAAATAGGAGAGGTGTGTAATGTAAGAAATATAACCGAGCCATTTCAAAATGACCAGCTGCAGTACGGCCAGTTCCCGATGAAGACAGTTTCCGATGGCCAGTCCCCGATGCTTTTTGTAGCGCTGTGCTCACTAGAACTGAGCTAAAAGATCTCCTGCGTATATTTTGGATGCCCCCAAAAGATTGAAAACGACAGACATTGAACATCGTTTTCTTAACTGGGGCATATTGCGTAAATAAACTCTGGTACAGTCAAACCTCTATATAACGGCCCCCTTAAAAGTTCGTTCCCACCTTGGGTCCGACACTTTTTTTAGCTCGATTTTCAAAGCTTTTTTTAAATTCTGTTTTGACAGTCTGGTCGCAAATATCGCAAGGATTCCGATTTTGCCGATCGTTTTTCAATATTTGAATAATTTTACTATTAAAAAATACAAAACCTCTATATAACGGCCCTCTAATTTTTTTTTAGAGGGCCGTTATATAGAGGTTTTGTATTTTTAATAGTAAAATTATTCAAATATTGAAAAACGATCAGCAAAATCGGAATCCTTGCGATATTTGCGACCAGACTGTCAAAACAGAATTTAAAAAAAGCTTTGAAAATCGAGCTAAAAAAAGTGTCGGACCCAAGGTGGGAACGAACTTTTAGGGGGGGGGCGTTATATAGAGGTTTGACTGTATGCATGTTTTTTTGCATCCAGAGTCATTTTCGAGTGATTTGTGTCTGAGGTATGTGGGTGTGCGCATCTCAACTCCAAGCCCCTGCCCCCACCCTCCTCGAAGGACATGCTTCCGAGCAAGACTCCTGATCAAAAATTGCATTTGAAGGCTTTTTGACAATCTCCAGTGACCAAAACGCGAAAAAAGCATCGGGAACTGGCCTGTGTCCTGACCAGATATTTGACAAACCCTAAAAATAATGTAATTTACAACTTTTATGCTAGACTCTACCTTTACAGTCATTAGTAGGGTAGGATCTGGTCGATAAAGCAAAAACCGGTTTTTTGCCGGTAGCCCAAAACTAGATTCGGCAAAATTACAGTAAAAAAACGGATACACTGAAATTTTGGTTTGTTTAAGACAAAAATCTGCCGTATTCAACTTTGTTCGCATAAGTTATCAGACTAAGTGTGTTTGTAAAAAACTAGTTTGACAAAAACCATTTTTGTAAAACGACGTATTCAAAAAAACCAACAAATCTTACCTTCATCATCAGAATGAAATAAATTTGTACATTTTTAGCTACCATCCAGCGACTCCAAAGACATTCGATCAATGAAAAAACTAGTGCTTTGGAGGAAGCCATGGACCAGTCGTCAGTTAAAAGTAATTCCCCTCACCCTTCACCCAATCTATCACTTCAACGAATGGTCGAAATTCGCTATCAATGGCTTATTGCTCAACTGAAGCCAGAGGAAATAGGTTTGCCTTCTGAAGGAAATATCGCATTCCTCCATCGATACATAAACATGTTGGAGCTGGTAGCCCTGATGAAGGATGGTGAGCGAGTCCAAAGCCATGCTAATTTTGGCAACGGGTGCATTTCACTGCTGAATGTGAGTGGACTTTTATATGAGGAGTGGAGACTCTTCAATGCTAAACAAATTAACCAGCTAAAGGAGTCGGAACAGTATGAGGAGGTAATTTTAAGAAAGTTTTCTGATGGTTTTAACTATTTTTGTGTTTTAGCTTCAATATGCCTTATTGCACCACTTTGACTGGTCAGAGGCTTCCGAAGAAGTACAGATTGACCAACTCTTTTTGTTGGTACAATGCGCTTTAAAAACTGATGATCTTGCTCTGGCTGTGGAATATCTTTTGACGTAAGAATTTTAATTGCTCTTCTCTAGCAGCCCAGGGGTGGGGGAGTGTCGTAGAGAAGGTGGTCTAGATCACGGCGTGTCAAATTTTCCCTACAGGACAAAAATTAAGAATTTTTCTAAAATTTCTTTATTTTTGATCAATTGCATATTGAACTAAGTTATGGAAATTATACGACATTTTTTTCACATAATTGGCCATATTTAAACTAAAAAGAAAGCTGAGAGTCAGCTCTACACGGTTATTAGAAGAAAACAATACATAAGCCATTGTTATTGCTATTCAAGCTAAATTAAAATATGTTAATTTTTACGAATTTTAATGATTTTATTTAAAAATTTTCGAATTTTAACTAACCATCCGTAATTCTGAAAATTTAGATTCTGGGGTTTAATCTTGTCAGAATTTAATCAAAAAATCTTGTCAGAAAAATAAGTATTTAAAAGTTTTAAAATTTTTCTTCATGAGTTTTGGCAAAGATTTTTAAAAAGAGAAATTTTTTGTGATTCAAATGTCTTATTTCTAATGTTGAGTACTAAAAAAACTGCTAATCTTATCTTTCTTTTAAATACTCAACATCAACAATGAGACATTTGAATCCCAAAAAATTCTTTTCAAAAATCTTTGCCAAAATTTCTGAACAAAAAAAGTTTGAAACTTTGGCCCGCGGGATATTTCAAATACTTATTTTTCTGACAAGATTTTTTGCTTAGCTGGAAGCCCAGAATCTAAACTTTCAGAATTATGGATGGTGGGTTAAAATTCGAAAATTTAAAAAAAAACCATTAAAATTTAAAAAAACCGTTATTTTTTGGAAAAAATGACATACTGAAATTTAGGTCAAATGGGGATAATATTGGCTCCGTTTTCCTGCTTTTGACAATCGTCATGTAGGGCTGACTCTCAGCTTTATTTGAAGGCTAAACATGGCCAATTAAGTGAAAAAAAGGTTATATAATTCTAATTATTCAGCTCAACATCCAATTAGTCATGAATGAAAAAATTTCAAAAAAAAAATCTAATTTTTGTCCTGACGAGAAAATGCGATTCAAGCAATTTTCGTAAATTTAACGAGTTGTGATGATTGATTCAGCAATTAATATGCTTTATCAGTAGAAAAAATCATAAAATTTGCGAAAGTTTGCAAAAAAAATCTTACCTACTCACATATAACATATTAACTATCTACTATTTTCTTACTTCAACAGTATACTCAATTCTAGAATTCTTAAACGTCTGCATCAAAAGTGTCTGCCAAGAGAGAGGCCAAAAAAGCGCTCAAAAGAGGCCTCAGTTACTTCCAAAAGGACATAGATCTTGCCAAACTTAGCGATTCATTAGTATGCGGATTGGGCGAATTACTGGCCGACATGGTTTCTTCCGAGCAATTCTACAGTTCAACCACCTTATGGATAATTTGCCACAGGATCGCCAAGCATCGCGAGGGTGATTTAAATGAAAGCGACTTGGTGCAGTTCTACGAAGAAACATCTGCAAGGCAGGACCAGGATGAGAATTGCCTGCCAACCAAAGCTTTGATGGTGTTGATGAAAGCACATGAAGCTCTGGAGAAGCACAGAAATGTGACCAAGAAGAGGTTTATTGTGGAACACCGATAGTAAAATAACTAGAAATATTTCAGGGCAGATTTTTTGCGTTTCTTCCTAGACGAGTTAGCGGAAACCATGAGCCTCCCAGCGGTAAAAAGTGCAATTGCCTCTGACCGAAAATACTTGGCCATTGTGGAGAATGTACAAGTCGAGGTCTACCAATGCATCAACTGCGCCTTTGGGTAAGTGTTTGGAGGTTTGCTGTGATATAGTTAAAGGGAGGGTGAAAGCTGTTAAGGAGATAGTCTCAACACGAAATTATTTATCCAAGTTTTGTTTTTTTCTAATCTGGTTCAAGAGCTATACTTTGTCGACAACTCGGTGTTGCGATCGCGCAAAACTTTTTATTGTCGCCGAACGACTTTTTTCTGTCGCCGAAAAAACCTTGTCTCCGAAAGACTTTTTATTGTCACCGACAATTTTTTTGTGGCCAAAAATCTTTTTCTTGTCGCCGAAAGTCGTTCTCGACACGAAATCAGCATTTTTGAATTTTTTTGTGTAAAATTCAGGGGTGGGGAAAACCCAGATGGCTCAGGACCCACTCCGGAATGGCCAAAAGGCCAAAATAATTACTTTTTTTGGGTATACTTAAGGGGGTAGACTTTTTGAGAAAAATCGATTGAGCGGATCAGATTTCGGGTCCGATTGGCTTAATCGCTCAGAATTCCAGGTTTATACTGGTTTTGAATGGTTCAGTATGGAGCTGCAGGCCATTAAGCCAATCGAACCCGAAATCTGATCCGCTCAATCGATTTTTCTCAAACAGTCTATCCCCCCCCCTTAGTATACCGCCAAAAAAAGCAATTATTTTGGCCTTTTGGCCATTCCAGAGTGGGTCCTAGCCATCTGGTCTTTGCCCACCCCTGAATTTTACACAAAAAATTCAAAAATTGCTGATTTCGTGTCAAGAACAACTTTCGGCGACAAGAAAAAGATTTTCGGCGACAAAAAAAAGATTTTTGGCGACAATAAAAAGTCTTTCGGCAACAAGTTTTTTCGGCGACAAGAAAAAGTATTTCGGCGACAGAAAAAAGTCGTTCGGCGACAATAAAAAGTTTTGCCCGTTGCGATCTCAAACAAACTTGTGAAAAATAAAAAGTTGGACAAGCATAATAAATATCAAAAATTCAAAATTTATTTAGAAGATGCACTAAAAATTCAAATTAAAAAAGGCGATAAACCATCAAAAAAGGTTGATTAGTCTTATATTGCATTTGAATTTTTAGGGTATTTTTTTAAAGAATTTTGAAATTCTGATATGGATGATGCTAATCCAACTTTTAATGTTGCACAACTTTGTGAAACTCTGAGATTGCAACAGCGAGTTGTCAACAAAGTAGGGCTCTAGAGTCGCATTAGAAAAAAAAAACAAAACTTGGACAAACCTTTTGAGACTATCTCTTTAACAGCTTTTACCCTCCCTTTAAGCTTCACTAAATCCACACCGAGTTAGAAAAAAAACAATGGCAAAGTTAGCAGCGAGATTTTATAAGCGATAGATTTAGTGAATGGTTCCACTTCATCGGAAGTGGGTGCCCATAGGTGTACCCAGGTAAGAGTGCCAGGCACTCAGGTGGTGTGGTATTTATGTACAGTCAAACCTCGATTTAGTGGCACCCCCCAAAAGTTCGTTCCCGCCTAGGGTCCGACACTTTTTTTAACCCAATTTTCAAAATATTTTATCGATTCTGTTATGACAGTCTGGTCGCAAATATCGTAAGGATTCCGATTTTGCCGATCGTTTTTTTGAAAAGAAAACAAAATTTGGGTTAAAAAGTGAAACCTCGATATAGTGGCACCCCTTTTTTGAAAACAGGTGCCACTATATCGAGGTTTTACTTTTTTAACCCAAATTTTGTTTTCTTTTCAAAAAACGATCGGTAAAATCGGAATCCTTACGATATTTGCGACCAGACTGTGCTAACAGAATCGATAAAATATTTTGAAAATTGGGTTAAAAAAAGTGTCGGACCCTAGGCAGGAACGAACTTTTGGGGGTGCCACTAAATCGAGGTTTGACTGTAATGATACTTAAAGTATTCAGGTAGATACTCAGGTATTCACCGCCTAAATGGTAGGTCGAACCTGTGCCTTTGCCACAAGGAGGGTAGATAAACGCTAGTTAACCATCGAAATACCAGGTATGCAACCAGTGTTGGCCGACTAACGCTCAAATGCCAAAAGAATTTCCGAAAACCGGTTCGAATTAAGTAAAAGATGTAGAGAGGGTAAGTCGATAGGAGGTGCCACCCAGCTGTTCGCTGCAAAACCTCTAGTATACTCATGGGACTTTACCTAGATTTACACAAGCATAACGCTTGAAAATTTTTTATTTATTTATTTGTGTATCCATTTATTTTCGAAATAACTACTGCCGCGACCAACATGAGCCGAAAAATTGTGTGATTTTTTAATTAGCTGTTGCTTTCACCATACTATTTTCGCGCTGCTTTTTAACCCGTCACACATCCTCGCAATAGTTCTGATTAACATGTTGTTTTTCATAAATATAAATTTTGAGCTTAAGTTTTTGGGCCAGCGCGAATCTTCTGTAAGCCTTTTTTGATGAGGTTAGCATGATAATTTCATTTCCGATATTTTGCTGTTTTTACTCATTTGTCTAATAAAATACACTTTAGTTCACCAAATAATTTAGCCTCGAAAGATCAGTTGAATCAAAAAGCATAGGGGACCAAAGAATAAGCTTATTAGGAAGAAATGCCAAGTAAAGAAACAATTATTTGCCAATAGCAATAATTACAGTGAAAGCAAGAGTCTGCGCAAGTACGATGACCATGCTTCGCAGTGCAAATGGCGTGCCGACTGGAACTTGGCGAAGACCATCCTGCCCTTGCTGCTTCCCAGCCATTGCCTCTGGTCTATTCGCTGGAGAAGGTGTCTCCTGACTTAGTGGATGTCATTTCAAGGATATTCAAGTTTGTACTGGAAGTTGAGCCTACGCTGGAAGCACAACTTCTTGATTTTTGCAAACAACCACCAGTCATGGAGCTCAGAGAAGGTCTGTCGAATATCTTTTGCTAGACAGCCCAGATTTTAAAATTTTCCAATCCATTTTTTTAATTTGCAGTGACTGACCCAGACGGAATCGCTCTCGAGTACGCTGAAGAATACCAAACCGACGAAGATCCAAGAAATATTCTGAGCATCCAATCCAGACAATACCTATGTGATGTCAGTGAAGACAGAAAGGATCAGTTAAGTTTGTCAGCCAAGTGCCTGTACTTGAGCAGTCTGGCCCAACACCGCAATAATATCAATACTCCTAATCAGGACATGATGAGGATGATCAGGTGTTGTTTGGCCATAGCCAACCCATATTTGGACAGCCAGCTACAATCTTCTGTTTGGTAATTGATCTAAAAAAACCAGTGAAGCTTCATTACAAAATAATTTTTCAGGTACATGTATGCTAGGAACTTGGCCAACGAGTACATCATGGTTGGGTCCTTTTAGTATTGCTGTCACTAATCTAAAGACCAAATTTGCAGTTGCCATCTCATGAGCTAGTGGACCAAGTGGATCAGTTCCTGTTCCCTTCAAAATGTCCATCTACTTGAAGCAAGACTTTTGTGAAGCCCATCTGGATATTGCCACCATCACCTATCAAGTGAGAACCAGAATCAAGAGATTTTCTGCCAGGGTATGTTGGCTTCGTTTACTTTTAGCCTTAACTAAATTGTTTGTGTGTTCAGAGCGATGTGGAGGAAGAGAAGCGCAGAAAGGCGAGAGCCAAGATGGATGGAATGCTTCTCAAGTGTAGAGTCCACTTTGTAAGTCGTTTTGAAGTGGTTTAGCTAATTGACCGAAAATGAGTTTCTAGGAGTTGGCCCGCAAACATAATGATTCTCAGCTGAAGTCCCTTGGCTGTCCACTTATTTCCTGGCTAAGATTGCTGAAAAACTGGGTGAAGCTCCGGAAAAGGTGAGTTTTAGAAGTAATAGCAAAGAAGTTATCAAAAGTCACAAAGTACATCCCAATCAATTTTATCAACTTTTTTAAGTCAAGCACTATGCCGAAAATTTTTGTCACTTGAATGGTTTACCAATTTTTGTTTCAATGGCAGTTACCTGGGAGTAGTCCTAAGTGCCTTTACTCCAGACAAATTGAATAAATTTGACAAAAGTGTTTCAATAAGCTTTGGCCAAAATTGAGATATTTTAGTTGGGATTAGCACAAAAAAAGTTTATCTGAAGCTTTTTGTCCTTACGAATTCGTAACAGAAGCGAAACTACAGATAAAAACTTTTTCAGATATGTAAGCTGTACCACGAGAGTGCTTTGGCATTAGAGCAAGAAGGCTATTTGTATCCACAGAAGATCCATCGAAGCAAACAGGTAATTATTTTTCAACTATTTCATTGTACGCTATTCTGAATTTCAACCTGTTTAGATCAACTTCGAGCCTCTTGAAATCCACTACAAGCTGCATTCATATGCACTAAAGAAAGTGAATGAGTGGAAAAATATGAACAAGTTCCAACTCAAGTCTTCTCTGCATTCTTCTTTGTCCACTTTGCACACCCTAAGTGCTATCTACAGTTGTTTACCCGTCATGGAGTTGAGACCAAAACTGCCAGGCCAGACTTGTTTATGGAAGAGCCAACTACTTCACTACTCCAATGCACCACCAACAGTCAACAAAAATAGTTTGGCAACAGATGTACTGGCAACCGTAAGTTATTCCAAGTCGGGGTCGAACTCAAAGGTCGAACTATCAGTGGGTTACAGTGGAAAAAAGGTGAGACCAGCAGTATTTTTTTTTTGAATCGAAAAAGCTCTACCTGATCTAAAGAAAGTATTTTGATTAGTTTTTAAAGGGCATGCTTCCTCGCGACGGGCAGGAGTAAGATGCGGCAAATCACATTGCGACAAATCAAATTGCGGCAAAATCAGATTGCGGCAAATCAGATTGCGACAATTCAAATTGCGGCAAATGAAATTCCGACAATTCAAATTGCGACAATTCAAATTGCGGCAAAATCAAATTGCGGCAAATATATTGCGACAATTTAAATTGCGGTAATCAAATTTGAAACTTTCAAGTAATGCTTAACACTAGAACGGTCGAGCGGCCACTTTGTGCAGTTGGAGTCAGTTTTCGACGCTGATTCCGAATATGGTCACAGAATTGCTAATTCGTTGTTTTGAGGTGGTAAACACCCCTTTGAATTTTGGACACCAAAAATCAGTAACAGCTCGATAGTTTTACTTGTTACTCGAGAAGTATTTAATCGTGAGTCAAGCTTGATAGCTTGTTTGAAAGCTGAAATTCCGGCCTTTCTAGCTGTATATTACACACGGGTTGGTTGCAATAAAAAGTGTGTTTTTTAAAGTCTTTCAAAAACATATTCAAATTTTCAAATTTTAAACATCTAGAAAAAAGTGCTTGTATTTTATTATAGAGACACACTCAAAAATCGGATACGATAGGAAGAAAGAGCAGACAAAACTGGGTCTAGAACGTCTATTTAAAAAAAGTTCGTTAGTTATTTGCTTGGTAAATTTACATCAAACAAAATTGTTGCAAAATTCGAAAAAAATAAAACCGCGATTTGATCGAATTCAAATATTTTTATGCATCACAAATTTCAAAATACACAACAAAAATGCAACCAGACATTTATTTGCAGTGATCACATTTAGAAACTTCTTTCTTTGACCGGTGAAGTTCGCAGTAAGCCTATGGCATTTTGAGCATTCTTTTTGGCATCTTTGTCGCAGGCGTAGCATCGTCCCTTGGCAAATATAAGCTTGACTGACTTCTTGTTGTCATTGAGTGTAGCGTCGGGCGATCTTGACGAGCGGTCTCATCGCAGGATATACAAATGGTCTTCGTCACTGCATGCTTTTCACAAATTGGCTTTTGACAACTTCCACAGCTAATAATCTTTGACCCACGGATTGTTGATCTGCAGATGTAGCAATGCTCTTTCTCAAGCTTGGCGGATGAGACCATTTTCGCGTGAACGCTATAGATAGATGATAAATTTATACACATTTGGTCTAAATATACCTTGCATATAAGTTTGAGCATTGCTACATCTGCAGATCAACAATCGTGGGTCAAAGATTATTAGCTGTGGAAGTTGTCAAAAGCCAATTTGTGAAAAGCATGCAGTGACGAAGACCATTTGTATATCCTGCGATGAGACCGCTCGTCAGATCGCCCGACGCTACACTCAATGACAACAAGAAGTCAGTCAAAGCTTATATTTGCCAAGGACGATGCTACGCCTGCGACAAAAGATGCCAAAAAGAATGCTCAAATGCCATAGGCCTTACTGCGAACTTCACCGTCAAAGAAAGAAGTTCTAAATGTGATCACTGCAATAAATGTTCTGGTTGCATTTTTGTTGTGTATTTTGAAATTTGTGATGCATAAAAATATTGAATTCGATCAAATCGCGGTTTTATTTTTCGAATTTTGCAACAATTTTGTTTGATGTAAATTTACAAGCAAATAACTAACGAACTTTTTTTTAAATAGACGTTCTAGACCCAGTTTTGTCTGCTCTTTCTTCCTATCGTATCCGATTTTTGAGTGGTGTTCTATAATAAAAATACAAGCACTTTTTTCTAGATGTTTAAAATTTGAAAATTTGAATATGTTTTTGAAAGACTTTAAAAACACACTTTTTATTGCAACCAACCGTGTGTAATATACAGCTAGAAAGGCCGGAATTTCAGCTTTCAAACAAGCTATCAAGCTTGACTCACGATTAAATACTTCTCGAGTAACAAGTAAAACTATCGAGCTGTTACTGATATTTGGTGTCCAAAATTCAAAGGGGTGTTTACCACCTCAAAACAACGAATTAGCAAATTCTGTGACCATATTCGGAATCAGCGTCGAAAACTGACTCCAACTGCACAAAGTGGCGCTCGACCGTTCTAGTGTTAATCTGCCACCACTATGTGGTCTCAATAAGCTGCCGTCTAAACAGGCTTGTTGTGAGATGAGATTTTGCTAGAAAAAAAGTTGACTAGCTGTACAAAAATCAGCAAACAATCAAACAGCATAATGTGCTGTTTGACAGCAAAAGTGTCGAATCTTGACCAGCACCATAATTGCTCTACTAAATCTACTAAATTCAACAAAAATGATATACAAATATTTACTCACAAAGTGAACGAAAATACGTAACGTATAAAAAAACGATCAACCCAAATAGCAGCCCAATGTGACCCTCCCACTTATGCCGCAATTTGATTTTGCCGCAATTTGAATTGTCGCAACTCGATTTTGTCGCAATTTCATTTTGCCGCAATTTGAATTGTCGAAATTTGAATTGTCGCAATCTGATTTGCCGCAATCTGATTTTGCCGCAATTTGATTTGTCGCAATGTGATTTGCCGCATCTTACTCCTGCCCTCGCGACACCGTTTTTGTAGTTTTTTAAGTTGAAAAAGCACAAATTTCATGCAAAAGAGAGAAAATTGAGTCTTTATACTATGATGCGCTGTGCCCTCAGTTACTAGTCTCTGAATATGCCACTTAATTCCACACATGTCTCTATTATAAGCAGGGCCGCCATTTGGGGAGGTGGGGGTGGTACTAGTTTTTTGTCTTAATTTTTTAAAGTATCAGCATTATCGTGTAGCCCAGAATCTCAGCTTTCAAATGAGCAATCAAACTCGACTAAACAATATAGACAATTATTCGAAAAATAGAGAATTAGTGGAAAGAGAAAATAACAGCTATTTTTCAAAAAAAAATCTCTTCATATATGAAATCCTTCACTTAGATTCGATATCTCTTTAGAAAATTCAGATCCTACGGTACACGATAATGCTAAAATTTTAAAAAGATTACGACAAAAACTCAAAAGAAAATGCAATTATTTTAAAGCATGTTGTTGTAGGTTGACAACCTGGTGGATGCAGTAAGCCAACAACTCCAGATTCAATCCACCTGCATGTATGCTTTCGAGACCATCATGGCCAAGTTCCCCCACTATAAGGCCTGCTACAGGATGGCCAAGCTTGCATTTGTCAAAGGAGACTACAAGGCATGTGCTGACCTGCTATTCGACCGTCTCCTCTTGCTGTTACAGGTACAGCTGCAGCCAAGAAGCGGGGCAACACTACTGTCCCTCCAATCAATTCATCCACTTCTCTGTTTGAGGTAGTAATTGCCTAAGATTTGGCTATTGTTGAGCTAATTTCATGTTTAGAATGTGGTGGAGATTTCGAGAGCCGACATCGAACGATCTGGAAGCTATGCTTACCACATCCACAAGATATTCAACTTGGCTATAATATCAACTTACAAATGCAATGATTTGGGAAGGCTTGGTAAGCTGAAAATAAAAACCCGATTTTTTCGTGAAGAAAACGGCTTAAGAATGTTTAACGAATTTTTTGTTAGAATTTTAATTTTTTACGTATTGAGGTGAAGGTGTAAAATTTAGTAAGATCATGACACCTCAAGAATCTTATGGGTCAATGTTATTGACCCTTGACTATTGAATATTGAAAATTATTGGATAAGCTGACTTCGGGAATAATTTCCATCGACTTCTATCCATGTGATACAAAATTTTGTAGGGCTTGTTCACAATAGCCAGAGTTGGAGTGAATTATTAATGTGAACACACTTCTACTCCAACTCAACTATTTTACCTTTTTTTTTTTACTATGTCGGAAATGTAGATTTTCAGCAAAGTATGATAAAGAAATAAACAAAACAATTTTTTTTAAAATACAGCCGCTGTGAACAGGTTACAATTGGAGTTATATTAAAATATTATTGTGAAAACCTGTTACTCCGACTCCGACTATTGTGAAAAAGCCAATACTGAAAAGACTATTCATGCAAATATAGCTGGTTTTTGGACTGGGAAGCTCATAAACAAGAGCATGTCATTTTGGATATTTTCATCATTTATTTAAATTTTAGTATTACTTCTGAGTAGTCTGGCCACGATCCGCAACGAGGAGCAAGCACCGTAAGCAGTTGCTATCCACTTTTGTAATTATGCATTTATTTTTAGTGACAAGATGGGGAGAGAGGACATTCGAGGTTTGCAGACCAAGTGTAGCAACGCGATCACAAAAATAGCCCCTCTGCCTAAGATGAGCACCGATAAGTTGCTGCATAACTGCTCTCTACTCCAGGACTTGCTAAGGAAACTGAAAAAGTAGGGGAAACCAGTCTGAATGTCATTGAAAGTAACTTAAATTTGGCTATTTAAGGGAAACAATGAGTACGTGACTGAAATAGAAATTGTCTGGCGAAATGTGCCGAAAAAAGGGCTGTTTGGAGCAACAGACAGCAGCATGCTGAACAAGCTGCTAGAATGGTGTGTTATAATTTTTGGTTTTTCCCTTATTTACCGCTTTTCAGAATTCTTTTGATCGAAAGTCAACTTTTGGGGGCATGCCCGTCGCCGATGGTTTATATTTTAAGGGCTGATACCAGATGAATTTGAAAAAGAATTATTTAGTACAATGATTCCAAAATTCCCATCTGCAAGGGGCATTTCGCTTCTTGAAAACCAAAAGATGGCACTCGAGAATAGTTTAAAGGCTCGCTCACAATCGAGGTAGGTAGTCGGATGTCGAAGTCGTAAGTAGGAAGTCGGTAGTCCGACTCTGACTTTTCTTTTTCCTGGTCCAAATATCAGAATGTGCCTTTTTCGGGGTAAGAACTTCGAGAATAGATATAATCACTTAAAGGGGCATGCCCGTGCGTTTCAAAAAGTTACGGCGGAGGACCAGCAAATTTTTTTGAATCGTTCCATTTTTCACTCGTTTTGCATCAAATCTGATATTGATGACCCGGTACTGCTTTTAAAAACTGGGCAGAAGACTTGAAAAATCTAGATGATAACGCCTGCAAAAATGTTTCGAGTAAGAAAATAATTGCTAGTCCCCGCCTTTTCTCCGTGTCGGGCACGGGCATGCCCCTTTAAGGGGCATGGTCACCTGTTAAAATTCGTCACCGCCAATTCAATTTTTTTTCCTGATCATTAAACTTCTGTACGGATTTTTAACTTCATTTCTATCAAAACTACACTTAGAATTAAATTACAGGTCTTGTTTTAATACACCAACAAGTTATAAAATCACTAGAGAAGTTCAATGATTGGGAAAAATTTTCGAATTGACGGGGACGAAATTTGAACAGGTGACCATGCCCCTTTAACAGAACGAAAAAATGATGAAAACACGCTGAGCTACGGGACTTCAAAGATTTCGACATCCAACTTCTACCTCCATTGTGAGCATCCTGTAAAGCACAATTACGGAAAAAATTGACCTAAGTTTTTTTATAATTAACGCATTTAAGCCGCAAGAACAAGAGCACCCTACGCAACAACTTCAACCTGCTCCAGTAGAAAAACGTAACACTTCTCCCCTCCCACTGCCACATGCTACAAACAAGATTGCTGTGATCACTATTCCCGAAACACCTCCTAGGCCATCCACCATCACTGACCATGCTGCTACAGCCACCACCTCTGCTAGTAGCACCTCCCAGGAGCACAGTGATCTCCGAAATGTTATAAAGCAGCACCTCCTTCTCCATAGATCCCGCAAACAGCAGCATGAGCCAGCAAAGAAAGCAGTGAAACGAGCATTGGATGGATGCCAAACAAGTCCAGATAAACAACAGCATAATGGCAACCAGTCAGCAGGAGGAGGAGCTCCCCAGCCAAGAAGGTGACCCTAGAAGTGGACAAGAACAACTTGTCTCAATACTTTGAAGAGGTGCTTAAAAGGATGACTCCAGAAGCTAGTGCACAAGTCGTCCAATACATTCAGAATCCAACCATTGGTAGGTGATTTTGGCATGGCGAGCACTTCGTGGGAGATGATTCCGTGATATTTAGATTTGAGATTTTTAAAGGGGGGGGGGTTTGCAAATCATACTGCAAATATTTTGAACTCTCAGGTTCGATTCTCAGTGAATGCACAACCTATTTTTTACTCTACATTTTAGCCAAGAGTGTGAGGAACATTTTGACAACAAATTTGTAAATTGAAAAAAAGGTGTGCACCCAGGGAGATTGAAACCTGTGAGTTCAACATATAAGCATTATGATTTGCATCACCCTTTCCTTTAAAAAAACGAAATTCTGACACCGGATTGGTGTTTAGCATGGTCAATTTGCATACAAAGTGATCTTTAAATTGAAAATTCACTATCAGTTTTTTTGATTATTTGTTGTCTTGAAAAAAATTTGAAAGTAAGTATGAAATTGGAAAAGAGCCATAGGCAAATCGACCATGACAAATAGAACAAATCCATTAGTGTCAGAATTTTGGTCTTGCATACCGGCGACGTCAAAACAAATTTTTCGTGCGGATTATCTCCTACGGAATACTTTCCATGCCGTGATTTTCGGGTTTCTTTTGGCTCAGACACGTGATTTTTTTGTAGACAAAGATGAGAAGAAACGTTATGTGCTGAATGTCCTTGCAAATGCTGGCTTCACTATGACTCCTTCTCCTCAAAAAGCAGTTAATGACAATGCTATAGTTGCAACTACCTCATTTTCTCCTACTACTACTGATGCTGTTTGCCCAAAACCGCAGCCACAACAGCGACCAGCAACACAAACAGGTCAGCAGCCTAGGAAGAGAAAAGTTGTGTTGATGCCCAGAGATCCTCGCCTTCAAACCTCTCATCTAAATGGAGCTACTACTTCTGGCGTCGCACCTGCTTCCAGACCGCCAACACTACCAATCACACTTCAGACCCCTAGCAGTTTTTCTCCTTCTCTAGCACCCATCCGTGAGTTGTTGATTTAATCTTCAAAAAGAAGACTGTGAGTTCATAGTTGACTTAACGCGACTTCATAGATTTAAACTGTTTCACCAAAGTTATCTATCAATTATTATTCAAAAGAAGTTTTTGTGGCATTTTGTTTTTTCTGTGAATTTTATGACTATTTTTTGAAATTTGACCACTTGCTTCATAGCTGAGATTCTTGGCTACAAAATGAGAGGTTAATAGTCATAAAAAGACAATGCCAACAAAAGTTAACAACAAAGACGCATGAACTTGCCAGACCACCTAATAATTTTCTAAAGTTTAGTTTGAATTTCACAGTTAACTCGAATTTAAATATGACTATAAACTCAAAGTCATCAAATACGCGACTGTAGGTCAAAATTATAAAAACAGTTTTAGCAAAACCAGTAGTTGCAAATCACGCCCCTGCAGCAGCACAAATGTCATCCTCTTCTTCTACCCTTGCAACCAAACCAGCTCCTATAACTTTAAAGCCAACTGCTAATCAATCACAGCCAACTGCCATTACAAATCCGAACAAACCCAAGAGACCTAGAATTCAAGCGCCAACCAAAGATGGACAACAACAACACAAGCAAAATGCGACTGCAACAAAAGGAGGTGTCAGTAGCAGTAGCTATGCCTCTGCAACAACCTATTCTCAGCAGCAGATGAGTGCGGAAAACATCCAGGAATACCTACGTCTGGCCTCTATGCTGCCCTCCTCCAGTATCAATGAGCAGACTTTGGCAGCTTTAAGGGAGGTTACTAAAACTGTAGCAGCCAAGGCAAAACCAGTATCAGGACGACAAGGATCTCCACTCATCAGACAGCCACAGCCATCGGGAGCAGCTAATGGAGGGCTTAATCTGAGCAAACATAACAACTCAGGCCAAAAACCAGAAAATTAGTTTCAAAGGTGGGCAGAAATGCTGTTTGAATATAGGGTGGTGGTGGATTGCTATAAGTTGTAGTTTAGTTGGTAATTTGTGTTCATAAGTCAGCAGATTTTGTTGTAACTTGTAGTTGTGCTTATTGTATTGTAAGTGTAGGTTAGTTAGAGGTTTAGCAACAATAAAATAAATTTGCCTACATAGTCTTGAGCAGTAGTAGTGGTTGTTGTAGGGCACTCATGTAACTAGATACGGGTGATGGGATTCTGACTGAAGTGATAGCATACCGTATTCTCTCTAATAAAGCGGCATACCACTCTATTGCAATAAAACATGGTTTACCCCCTAATTTTGGCCTCGACCCCTGCCGTTCTATTAGAGAGTGCCGTTCAAGTAGAGAGTGCCGGTCTATTAGAGAGCATACGGTATATTGAGCAGGCAGGTCCACATGCAGGCAAATTAGTTAAAGATATAGAAAATACTTGAGTTTTGTAACAAAGCAGAGGGTACTATTAAGGCGAGATAGTAGGGCGAGCCAAAGAAATCTTGAAAATTTGAAAAGTTTGCGTTATTAACTGCTCAGCCATCGATTTTCCCAGGAAAATCGATTTTAGCAATTGAGCTTCCTAGGAGCTCTTAAAACCAATAGATGTGCATGAAAAACAATAGGAATAATTTGCAGATAGAAAAATAACTGAAACAATCGAAAAAAAAGTAAAATTTCTGAATCCGGCTCATCCCGTATATTCAACAGTAAACTAAAATCCAGAATTTTATGGTCTATTAACCGATTTAAAATCTAATATTTATAGTAAATAAACTGCCGAAATTGTATAAACTGGATACAATAATGAAAATGAAAAAGCAATTCTGAAACCAAAATTTTTAACCTAAAACTCTTAACGGCATCGACGTATTGCCTAGTGTGAAAATACCAGGAAATGACATTCGGACTTTGTTATTTGCCAAATAATTACCTGGATTTTAAAATACGTACGATATTCTCTTTCATAGAGCAGCACACAAATATTTTCAATAATTTTTTAAAGAGTCTAATGTTTCACCCCTCGATTACATAGGCCGGTCGCGGTCGAGCTCGTGTTTTCTCGACCTTTTTGCCGATTAAAGAGAATTTTTTCTATACTTTTCGTTACTCTTCATATACCAAACGAAAGCTTAGATTTCAAGCTATCTTCTTAATTAAAAATTAATTCATTTATGTGACAAAAATTTATGTAACAGCACAAAAGTTGGAGGCTGTTCGAGGTACCTCAACAAAGACCTCGATCACCCTAGATATCACATTTACTTTTGTCCCAATAATGAAATAATTTCTGATGCAGCAGATAGCTTGGAATCTAATGGCTCATTTGTAAACGTTGTCGTTTTCATTGGTGTTGTCGTTGGGAAAAATGTTTTATAAATGCGTTTTCATGCCAACGACAATGCCAATGACAACGACGACCAATTAAAAAAAAAATCCAGCGACAACGCCAATGACAACGACGATGCCAACGACAACGAATTTTTTTTTCAAATTGGAGAAGTTTCGCATTTTCAGTCGAGATTTCGAGGTGAAACGTGTGGGAAATCCTGCGCTCCTTCAAAATTTGTATCTTTAATGCAATATTTGCTTAATTTGAAAATAATTTGAAAAAAGATTTCGTTGTCGTTGTCGTTGTCATCGTCGTTGCCGTTGGCGTAAAAATGGGTTTATAAAAAAATTATTCCAACGACAATTACAATGCCAACGACGACGACAACGATAAAGTTTATAAACGAGACATAAGCTTTCATTTGGTATATAAACAATACAAAATGCATAAAAAATCCTCTCTGATCACTAAGTTGAGAAAACACGAGCTCGACTTCGACTAGCCTATGTAAGCACCGGGTTAATTTTCTGGTACCACCTTTTCTTGTGGAGATAAAAGTAATTTGAATTTCGACGATAAAAACACGAATGAACGTCGAAATTTAAATTGAATTTGTCTCCATAAGAAAAAGTGGTGCCCAGTAATTCAAACATTTGAAATTGGACTCATTGAATGTCGTCTGGAATCATATTTTGCAAAAATTCCGATGTTACAATGTCAATCCATCGGAGTTTATAAAGAACATAGAAAGTTGAGGTGTTGGCAAATGATGTGTGTGTTAATAAACCTTTCAATCGCATTTACTAATAAAACTTTTTCAGCCGCCTCTTCAGAGACCATTACATCAGCCATCAACTTCTTCACCGTTCACTTCTCCTTCCACCCACAACCAACAACATGCTCAATTTGGTAGGAGCCAGGTATCTAACAGCAATCAGCACCAAACACACTCACCACTGGCTAGCAACAAGTCTACAAGTAGCACTACCCCTCAACACCAGCCATCCCCCAAACCAGGACAGTCTTCTACATCTGGACAGCCTTCATTTCACCTTCCACACTTCAGCTCACCCACATCCACATACAACAGCAGCCCGAGACTCAGTGAAAACCCACCCCAGAGACTTACTTTACCCCTTAAGCAAGCTACTACCTCAAGCCACAAACCTGGCAGACCACTTGATCTCCAGGCTGTTGTTCGCAAGCAGAAGCAAAAGACCCAAGCCAGTCAAATGCAAAAAACCACCTCTGGACCACACATCCGATAATTCTTCGTCCAGCCACATCAACCCTACCAGCAATATGCAGCAAGCCAACCTACTGACCCAGGCCCAATTGCAAACCCACACTCAGGCGCTGCAGTTAGAAAAGCTACAACAATACCTGAGACAGCAGCATCAACAAGGCCAACAGTCCTGGATGCCCTTGTTAGCTCAACAATGGAGTCAACAAAGTAGCAATGTGCCCTTGCAGAGTGCTGGAACTAGTAGAAAAACCACTCCACATAATGGGTCTATGGAACAAGGTCTAGCGGAAATAGCGAGAAGGTTTGAGCTCCAGAAACTGGCCTTTGAACAGAGATCCATGAAAGATCAGGCTGGTAAAAGAAATTGACGAGTGCAAGTGTAAAAAGAATATATTTATTGATGGTTGTTTATTTTGCAAAATTTTGGACTGGTTGTTGTTTAAGAAATAAAAGAAGCAGGGTGGAATTGTCTGCAAAACGCCTATTGGACAGAATGCGGTAAAATTCAAAAATCGTGCTTCTCGTCAGATTTTGCCACAAGAGAAAACAAAAACAATAAAAAGGTCGTCGCTAGATGGATCTGAACCTGAAAGCCCAAGAAGGCGAAATCCACCCCAAAACCTGAGGTAAATTTTTATTTTGCCTCTTTTGCAGTGTTTTCAAAAGTCAAGGTCAAGTTCAAGGTCAAGGTCAAGGTAAAACTTGACTTTAAAACTTCAAGGTCGTTTTTCTCGATTTTTAGTAAGGAAAATGGGTCCGAATTTTTTTTTTCTATCCCCTAAAGTCAAGATTTTGCGCTGAACAAAACGTACTTTTCAGAATAACGATATAATTTTTGCACGATGAGATATAGCCTAAAGTCAAGGTAAAATCACCTTGATTTTACCTTGACCTTGACTTTCGCTAAAATCAAGGTGATTTTACCTTGACTTTAGGCTATATCTCATCGTGCAAAAATTATATCGTTATTCTGAAAAGTACGTTTTGTTCAGCGCAAAATCTTGACTTAAGGGATAGGAAAAAAATTCAGACCCATTTTCCTTACTAAAAATCGAGAAAAACGACCTTGAAGTTTTAAAGTCAAGTTTTACCTTGACCTTGAACTTGACCTTGACTTTTGAAAACACTGCTCTTTTGCAAAGCCGTGGCATAATCAGCTTACACAGATCTAAATAAATATACATATAAGGAATTCTTTTAACATACCATATTCTCTTTATGGCTCCTTCACGACTTAAGTGTAAGTGTAAATGTAAGGGGTCTTCACGATGCCAAAAACATTTAAACTTACACTTACGCCGTGAAGGAGCCATTACTAATCCCACTGCGGGATTGTTTTTCAATCCCCAGTATTTCATTTTTGAAAAACGTTCTACATTGTGAAGTGCTCATCAATGATTCTCCCCACCAGTCAATTAAACTCTACCCAGCCAGTAGATTGAATTTATTGGACGGTTGATTCAATTAAATAAGATATTAATGCTTCTAGACCCCCGATTTCATGAGAAATTATTCTCCTATGGTTGTCCAAATAGCCGGCCATTTTGAAATGTCTCGACCATATTCTACCATGTGGCCATCACCCAACCCTAGATTCTACAATGTTTTAGTAACTGGACCAGGGCAAAAATAGTTTTTATATGCACTCCTGATCACGAGTCTTGCTCAGGTTAATATCGCAGGTAAGCCTTTACACCGATTATGTAGGCAGTCTACATATGTAGCAGGCGAACTTTGACCCATACGAAAAGTCGTATAGAATTAAGACTAAGAAAAACATATTTTGAGTGAAGGCGTAAACACAATGAGGAGAGGCTGTTTGCGGATGTTAAAACAGATTCGTCACTCGAAAATGACCAAAACTTTTTGATTTATAAAATGTTATTCTGTTACTGCTATCTTGTAGCCAAGAATGAAGTAGCTAAGTATCATTATTATTTTAAGGTTTTGGTCCTTGTTATTTAAGTCAGAATTCTTGAGCGGATTCTTTCAATTTTATTTAACTTTTTTTAACAACATCTACTTTATCAATAGCTTTATTTTTGGCAGGAGTACACTATTTGAAGTAGCCCAAAAGTGCGTTTTTTCTAGGTCTAAGTATTTGTTAGGCCGTTTAAACGATAGAAACGGTCAAAAAAAGTGTGGGAAGGACATTTTTCAAAAAAAAAAAAATTCGAATGCCTTGGTCCCCTCTGTGCTTTTTGGTCTATTTTTTGCCTTGGTCCCTCTATGGTTTTTGGTCATTTTTTGTATTTTACCCCGTTTTGGTTACTGGAGCTTTGCGAAAAGAATTTCTTTATGCATTTTTGATCAAGAGTACATCTCGGAATCATGTTTAAGGTTAGTGAGTGCGCGCATCTCTAACTCTCAAGTCTCCTGCGCTTGAGAGTTATTATTATTTTAAGGTTTTTATTAAGGTTCTCCAAGCCCTCACTCCAAGCCACCTGCGCCCCTTCGAGGGCGCAGGGGGCTTGGAGTTGAGATGCGCACACCCACATACCTTAGACACAAATCACTCTAAAGTAAATCTGGATGCATAAAAAGCATGCATACCAAAGTTTCTTTATGCGGTAGGCCTAGAGTTGTAGAAATTCCCGGAAATATAGAAACCCGGAAATATTCCCGGGAATATTCCCATTGTACAACCCTAGGTAGGCCCCAGTTAACAAAACTATGTTCAAATTCCATCTTTTTAAGTCGAACAATGACCAAAAACAAGAGGGGGACCAAGGCAGTCGAAATTTTTTTTTCCGAAAAATGTCCTTCCCACATCTTTTTTGGCCGTTTCTATTGTTTAAACGGCCTGAAAAATACTTAGACTTTGAAAAAACGCTTTTTTGGGCTACCCCAAGTAGTGTACTTCAGCCTCATTTTCAGCTACAAGATAGCACCAGCAGAATAATTTTTTATAAATCAAAAAATGTTATGGCCATTTCCGATCGAGAAATCTGTTTCAGCATCTGCAAGCAGCCTCCTCATTGTGTTTGCGCCTTTAGCCAAATACGATTAGTTATCAAGCTAACTTTAGCTGGCCAACCTTATTTGGCTAACCCCAATTAGCTTTCTATCCTTAATCAGGCTACGAGGTTAACTCGCTTATTTTTGGTTCATACCGTCTCAGGATTCCAGATGGAGGGCTTTTCTTCAATGGATTTTGCAATGTGCGTGGTGCACTTTACTCAAAGACCTTTTTCTCCAATTTTTACAAATGATGACAAGCAAATCATCATAAGCCAGTTTTTCTGTCCAAAAGATACTTTAAATAATAGTTATATCAACAAATCAAAATTCATTTGCAAAAGTCATAATTTATTGCTCAAAGTCTGATTTTGATTGACAAACCCATTAAAATCAACAAGTTTTCAGCTTGCAAAAACTGAACATATTTTTATCAATTATTTTCATAATTATATTACCTTTTTCAACTTTTATGTAAGAACCTAGAATTGTGAAACAATAGTTCACTACGGTAAAATACCTACAAATTACTACAGTGGACGCTCTATATAACGAGCCCCCCCCCCCCGCCCCTCCAAAATTCGTTCCCACCTTAGGTCCAACACTTTTTTAGCCCGAATTTTCAATTGGCTATTCCAGTGAGAACAATCGCAAGTATTCCGATTTTACCGGTCATTTTTGTAAAAAGCAACAGTTTTGCCAAAAAAAAACCCTCGCCGCTCAATATAAAGAACCCCTTCTTTGAAAATAGGTGTTCGTTATATGCTTTTACCGGTAAATCTGACGACCCTAAAAACTGAGATAAAAAGTACAAACACTTTAATTGTTATAATTGACAATTAAAAACTTAAATCTGTAATAAATTTCTTGTATTTCACTAATTAAATTTAAATCCAGCTCAAAATTAAATATATTCTACCTCTTAATTTTGAGATGGAACCTTCTACTTATTCCAATCTAAATGGCTCTTACAGTTCATGTTATGCGGACTACGAAGCTAATGATGTCAGAGTGGAAAATGTAAGTTTTTCCAAGCAGATAAATCAAAAGGGGAATTGATGGGTTAGAGATGCGCGCACTCACTTATCTTAGACATATTTCTGGGCAAGACTCTAAATCAAAATGTCAAATACAAATGCAGTAGACCACAAAAATCCCCGAACTTTTGTACAACGTGTAGGTTAATGACATTTACGACATTTACAATGACAAATAAGCTCTGAACTATATAGATTTGTCATACCCTAAACTATTTGGGTATAAAGTGCAGATAAAGCGTATAAATTATGAATTGCTATTGACTCAACTACTAAACATTCACGCATCCTATTTTCAGGAATACCCAGACTCTGCCAACCAAGGCCGGCAGTATCTTGCCAGCCAAGTCAAATTGCTGAGAGTCAAGCTCAACCACGAAAAGCTCCATTCTCGCAAGCAGTACGACGATTTGCAAAATCACTACCGAGGCCGAATAACTGAACTTGAAGGCAGGTTGCTAAGGGTTTCTGAAATAAGACCTCTGCGAGATGATGTATTTGAGGCTGAGAAAGCCAAGTTGGAAAATGAAAAAACGGAATTGCGAAACCAGATCGAAAATCTCGAGGTAATCTTTCGTTTTTTTAATTCACCGAAAAAACATCATTTTGAGGTATTTTGGTAGGGTTCGGAATACAGTCGATTTTCGATAAGCCGTCACCAAAAAAAGTTCGTTCCCGCCTAGGGTCCAACACTTTCTTTAGCTCAATTTTTGAATTTTTTTTGCGAAAACTGATATGTCAGTCTAGTCCGAAATATTGCAAGGATCCCGAATTTGCCGATCGCCTCTCAAAAAGTTAAAATTTCGACCATTAAGACTCGCGCCTCTCAATAATCCGTCACTCTATTTTCAAAATAGGTACCTAGAGAAATTTATTTCTTCCGGAAAATTCAAATAGAATTTATTTCTTTTAGCTGTTACTTTCTATTGCATCCTGTTTTATGGGTTTGTAAAGTTAAATTGTTAATAGAGCTTTCTGATAAAATAATTTTAATTTTTAGGACCGGCAGGCGAGTTGTGAATATTGTCATAATATGCAAATTTTACCCATCAAAATATGAATTTTTTTACGAAAAAGACAATTTTCTCAAAGAGGCATGCCTACGCGTTCTAAATGGTCCTCCGCAAATTCAATTTTTTTATAATTATTGAATTTCTGTACGGATTTTTGACTTGGTTTCTAACAAAACTAAATCTAAAACTCAATTTTAGGCCTTGTTGCGTTAGAAACCAAGTTAAAAAATTCGTACAGAAATTCAATTATTAGGAGAAAAAATTTAAATTGGCGGAGGACAATCCAGAACGCGTGGGCGTGCCCAAGCAAAGAAAAGGGCAAGAAAAATTGGCGTCAGAAAAGTATTTTTACGGCAAGAAACAGGCTTGCCCAAATTTTCGCCATTTATTTTGGAAATTCTTTTTTACAGGAAGAAATAGTTTCTTCATTGGCTCAGAATGATATTACATTTAATGTAAACTAAAAAAAAGCTGTAAAAATTATATAAACAAAAAGAGAGTGGAATCTCTCCGTCTTGCAAGCGAGCGAGGTTCCTTGAAAATTTGGACTTTTTTCGGTGAAACCCTGTCTGAACATCCCTCACTACTTGAAAAGCTAAATAAAACTAAAGGTCAGAAATCGAGGTAAACCGAGTAAAAGTTTTAGTTTTAATTTTAACCATAAATTGTTGGAAAACCCCGCGAAAATCTCTGGTTCAATTTCCGGATTTTTCGTATTACAATCAAAAATTTTCAGTACGAACTCGAGCAATGTGAGGAGCGTGCTAGCGCAGTCAACCAGCAATTACATGCCAAGGAGCTTGCAAAAACAAAGTCTGAAGAAGAACTGTCCGCCCTCAAAATCAAAATGAAAGAGCTCAGCGAATCTGACAAACGGAAAGTCGATGAGCAACTTTCTCAATTGCAAGATTTCACCACCAAAAACAAGCAATTGGAAAAGCTGGTTGAAGAAATGGAGGAAAAGTGCAAGAAGAATTCTGAGATCCAAAAAACCTTGAAAGACAAATACCAGCAGAGGAAGGCCAAAATGGCCAAGACTGTGGCTGAACATCAGAAAGAAATTGAAAAAATCAAAGTAGAGGCCAGAGAAAAGTACTTGCAGGAGTTGGCCAAATGCAAAGACGATTCTCTACTATACAAAGAAAAGCACCACACGGAGGTGGTTGAACTAAAAGAAAAGCTGATGCGGCTGGATGACAAGTACCGCAACCAACTGGGCCAGTCCAATCAGATCGACAACGAGTTGACCAAGGTCAAGGAGGAGCTGAGCCGAGTGAATGCACTCTACCAAAACCAGCTGGCCGAGGCTCAAGTTCAGCATCAAGAATCTGAAAGGTTGAAGGTTAACCTGATTGAGACTGGAAAAGAAATTTCCGAAGCAGTCGAGAGGCACAGAAAAGAACTGGCTGCTGTAGAAGAAAATCTGCCGAAGTCAGAGCTCAGCATCTCAAACAGCTGGTAGATGCCAAGAGTGAGGCAGATGAAGCCATCCGGAAACACAAGCTGGAGTCGCACAACGCCAGAAAAGAAGCATCGGATTTCAAGAAAAAGTTGGAGGAAATCAATGAACGTTGCAAAACGGCTGAAAACAAAGCGGATAAAGTGGTTGGTTTTTTCTTTCGTTTTTGGTGTGAATTTTTTTATCTTTTGTGATTATTTTCGGGGTATCATGCAAAAATAACAAAACTGACCTTTTTTATAATGAACTCATTTAAGCAGCAAGGTCAGCAAAAACATCTACAACAACTTCAAACTGCTCCAGCAGAAAGACGTGGCGCTTCTCCTGTTCCCTTACCTCCACTACATGCTACAAACGAAATTGCTGTGATCACTCTTTCTGAAACACCTCCTAGGCCATCCACCCCCATTGACCATGCTGGTGACATAACTATTGTAAGAACTGTCATAAAAAAGCACCTCCTTCATCAAAAGTCCACCAACCAGCAGCAGGAGCCAGCTAAGAAACATGCATGCCAAAGAAGTCCAGCTAGACAACAGCAGAGTGGCAACCAGTCAGCAGGAGGAGCACCTCCCCTAGCGAAGAAGGTAAGCCAAGAAGTGGACAAGAACAACTTGTCTCAATACTTTGAAGAGGTGCTCAAAAAATGACTCCAGAAGCTAATGAAAAAATCATCCAATACATTCAGAATCCAAGAATCGGTAGGTGATTTGCGGTCTCCTTATGGTTCATGGCTCTATCACGATTGTAAAGGATTCGTGTTCAGCATGGTCGATTTGCATATAAAAAAGATATTTAAATTTAAAATTTACTGTAGAATTTGAAATATTGAGTCTTTTTAAATGTTTGCTGTCTTGAAAGGAATTTGAAAAATAAGAGTAAGTTTGACTTTAAAGAAAGGTCCATAATCAAATCGACCATGCTAAACGCGAATCCAGAGCCTGATTTTTGGTTTTGCATAGAGAAGAAGTCTAAAAAATTTACCTCGCACGGAATTCTGACCATGCCGTGATTTTCGGTCTCTTTTTGGCTCAGACATGTAATTTTTTTGTAGACAAAGATGAGAAGAAACGTTATGTGCTGAATGTCCTTGCAAATGCTGGCTTCACTATGACTCCTTCTCCTCAAAAAGCAGTTAATGACAATGCTATAGTTGCAACTACCTCCTTTTCTCCTACTACTGCTGATGCTGTTTGCCCAAAACCGCAGCCACAACAGCGACCAAAAAGAATATCAATGATTAGGGATAGTGTTAGCAATGCTGGGTCTGACAAGAAACAGGATAGGAAACAGAAAAAAAGGTTGCTTGTAGAAAAGAAGAATCATGCAAAACTCTTTCGCAGGATGCCTTTGCGTAAACATAAAAAACCCTATCGGTTTTAAAAAAAATACAAAAACTCTAAACTGTAATCCCTGTTTTATCATGTGTGCTCAATCTTTTTTGAAAAAAAGTTTTCAGAGTCTAATTTAAAAGGTTTTAATTTTTTATTGAAATAAAATATGGCTTTTTGCGACAAGTGAACATTTTAATTATGTACGTCAAGTACGTACGTTTCTTAATTCTCTCAAAAGAATCGGGAAACAAAAAAAGCTTTGTGCCAGATTAGTCTATATCTCAGCCCTGTTACAAAAGCGTTCCACTACAGTCAACTCCTGATTTAGTGTACACCCTGGGGACCGGCTCCAGGTGTACACTAAATCGAGGGTTCATTTTAGTCATTTTAATTAACCGTCGGCCAAAATGATTTAATCCAGGTGTACACGAAACCCGGTGTACACTAAATCGAGAGTCGACTGTACATTAGATTCCTGAAGCTTCAGTTTAATCCTAAAAGCCCTTGGTGTGAAAATTCTGGCTTCCTTCGTTGTTGATGCTGTCATCTTTCACTCCGGCCTTAGGTATCTTCTCTTTTTGTTCTTTTTTTCAGCCTTTTGTTTAACCGAAAGTTGAAAAAAGGAAAAAAAGAGAAGATACCGGAAGCCCTTTTTTATACAGGCTGCCTCAAAAAACTCCTCCATTTTCGGGCACAGATAAGAGTGCAATCTCTATAAGCATAATCTTAAACCATTCTTAAAAATAAGGCAGTTTTTTAAGCACCATGTAGAGCCTTAAATGATAATAATTGTGAGGTAATAACTATGAGGAAAATGTTATCAATAAAGAGTGTAAAAGTTGCATTTAATGCATTTAAAATACCGTATTTCCTATAATTAGAGCCCATGCTCCATTAAGCGCCCATGCTAGATGGAGATCAAAATATAAGCGCCCATGCTCTAATAAGCGCCCACCTCTCTAGGTTTATGAAAACTCTATTTTTAGCATACAGTCTTAGTTTAATTTGAGTATGTATACCTAGATTCTTTTTTCTTTTGCAAAATTCACAGCATGAAATGGATCCTTTTGCTAAAGTGATCAACCACACAACCAGTCTTGCCGACGTCTGTACTTTATCGAGCACTATATCAACCATACCCCAGTCGATGGAAAAAAAATCAGCCGGGTGGTTAGGATTTTTCGCTAATCAATGAAAGCACACCTTAATTCAGGCCTTATTTTTTTGCCTCCTTACTCGGAAATGGCCAGTACTTAGTTTTGCTCCATTGAAACATTATGAAATTGGTACCATCTTGTATTTAAGATACAAAAATGAGGTACAGATGAAGCCAATAATGAAAAGACGATTAAAATGAGTAGATCCGCACTCTGGATGCCCACACCCGTGTGGTCCTAGTGCGGCTCCGGTGTGTGTGCATCCACTCATTTCTATGAAACATTTTAAATCAACATTGACTTGTACCTTTTTTGTGGCCTTGTATCTCAGCCACAATATGACACCAATCGCAAAGTCTGTCAACGCAAGAAAAAAATATGGCCGTTTCGAGCGATAGGTATGAAAAAAGCCGCATTCATCATTGGGTACTAAGCTTTACCATACCAACTGGTAATTGAACAAAAGGCTAAAAACCCAAATTTGACTTGATTTCATTTAATTTGATTGTTGTTTAACATTTTACTGTTACAAAACTTGAATAACATGTGTTTAGTTTGCCGACTGTCGTTATAGTTTTTGTCAGCGCTTTTAACTTCGACAGGTTGATAAATAAGCTCCCATTTGCTCTTTTTAGAGGAAATATGCTGAAAATATTGCTGAAGATGATTTTTTTTCCTTTCACCCCTTAATCACTATGGGCCATAGCTTCGCCCTCAGTAAAAATATCAGATATTTAAAAATTGCCGAACTTCCTCTAATTAAATGACACCCTAAATTTAAAAAACACGTTTTTGGAATTATGTTTTTGACCTACTTTGCCAAAAAAACTTTCAGGCAAGTTACCCATGAATTTGTAGCTCGTCTCCTTGGCTACAAAATGAATGGTAACTTGCATGAGAGCAAGCAGTCTTCAAAAAGAGGGTAAAAAACACAATGCCAATAGCGCAATTTCGAATCGGAAGGGGCGGTGGGTCTTCTATTAGAGGAAATACGGTACCCATAATTATTGATTTTTTTTTATTGAATTAAAAGTAAGAAAAAGTAGATTGTTGTTGGTAAACAAAAACCTAAACCCAACTTCCCTGTTAATTTGAATTAACTTCAAACTTAAAAAATAACTCGTTTTTCCCAAACACTAACCTTTTGTACCATTATATAATTTTTTTCTACGATATAAAATCAATTTTTTCTTTGTTTTTGTCCTGTCAATTGCCCTGCCTCTGCTGTAAATCAAATCGCAACTAATTTTTTGCCATATCAGTTCCTTGTGTTTAGTATTTCCTAGCTATGTTTCTGTTTATATTTATTGCTTTGATTTTTTCCATTTGTTTCTACAACTTTTACTGGAAAAGACGCAATTTGCCACCAGGTATTTTTTTGGAACAAAATTTATTTTCACATAAATATTAGGGTTGCATCCAAGCGGTTCTTTTTCAATGTGTATTAATGGCGTAGTTGAAAGAGGCGGAATTTTCAGTACAGTCAAACTTCGATACAACGTACACCCTGGGGACCGGCGCTAAGTGTACGTTATAACGAAGGTACTTATCGAAGTTTATATCGAAGGTACGTTATGAAGAGGGTAGTTTCGCTAAATATAGTCGGACGTACGTTATATCAAGTGCTAATGTTTATTATATGAATTATCGAGACAGTTTTTTTGTTATTCAAATAAAATTCAACAAGGTAACCTTAATAAAAAGAGAAATTTATATTCGGCCATAAATACTAGCTTTTAACTTTTTTAATTGGAAAACAAAAGGGACTCCGAAAAAATTCACTAGGCTAAAATTTTTGAAAAATTATGTGTACACCTCCAATCTCAAGTGCGCAATAAAGAGAGCAAGAAAAGTGCTTTCTAATGTGTGATCACTTGCTTAGATATAACACGCCTCAAAATAAACTTTTTTATTTCTGACTTTAGGAGGGGTTTAGGCACTATTTTTCATTGTTGACCAAAACTGATCATCCTGACTTAGGATGAGCACGTGTTCATGAGTCAGGATTTGCCGTGACCAATTAACTGTGAGATTTCTAGTATATCACTCGATAAATTTTACAGTTAATTAGTCACTGCAAATCCTGACTCAGGATGGATACGTGCTCATCCTAAGTCAGGATGAGCAGTTTTGGTCAACTCTGAACAATAGTGCCTGAAAAATAGGGGTACGCGACAATTCATCCCAGGACAATTCTGCGTTAATATCTACCTAGGGATGAATTGTAACGGGGATGAATTTTCCTGGAGGATGAAATGTCCTGGGAATGAATTATCCGTGTCCCGAAAAATAGTGCCCCTCCCTAAAGTCAGAAATAAAAAAAGTTTAATTTGAGGCGTGTATATAAAAGTACGACAAAATTTTAGAAGGCATTGAAAAATGCACATTTTGAAATTTTAAGGTCAGTAATTTCAAGGTCTTACTGGTGCAGGGAATATTTTGCCAATTTTTTTTTAAATATTTACTTGTTCTCTGAACATTTTATAGTTATTCAAAAAAGATCTACACAATAAGGCTTGATTTCATATTTTCTTTGTGAACTCCAATTTCATTTTCAAAAGATTGTGGCAAGTAAGAATCAATTTGATGTTGTTGCAAAAATAAGGTGTGCAGCACTCCACCATTTTTATGTACAGCTTTTTTGTAGACCAAATATACAAAAGTGCCGAATAGCAAAGTTAGCAATCCAAACACTATCTAAAACTTCAGTTTACAACAAAAGACACATATACCGTATTTCCTGTAATAAGGCGGCACCCTCTAATAAGGCGGCACCCCCAACTTCGAGGGTCTATAACTCGAAGCAGAGTAAATATTTTGGTCATCTGTTTGATGCGTTTTCTTAGCTCCCACGAGCTCTACCGATTCTAATTTTTAGATTTTGGTTGAGCACCCGAAAATCTCGAGATTGAATTCGAATTTTTCGGATTTTCAGGGGTTTGAAAAATAAGGCGGCATGCCGCCTTATTACAGGAAATATGGTACCATATTTCTTTTAATAATCATCCAACCCCTGATTCAAAATCGCGTTCTTGGTATTGTGTTTTTGGCCCGTTTTTTAAAGACTCCTCTTATACAAGTCACTATCTATTTTATAGTCAGTGAGATGAGCTAGCAAATGGTTAAGGACTTGCCTAAGAGCAGTCTACAAAAATAGAGTTAAAACACAATGCCAACACGATTTTGAATCGGGTAAATCTGAAAAGCGCCACCTTTTGTTGAGCTATGTCACTTTTTGGCTGGAAAGTGCACTTTTTGTTTAAATGTGTCAATTTCTGTATTGTACAGGGTGTTTCAAGAAATTCGGCTGTTTTGAAATAGCCATAACTTTTTTTATTTTCAACAACAAAAAGTGGCACTTTTCAGCCAAAAGGTGGCTTATTTAATTCTCGTCCTTTTGAATCAGGGGTGGGTAATTATTAGAGGTTATACGGTTTCTAAAAAACTCACAGTCCCTGCTGCATATTTGAAGGTCCAATAATCAGTAATCATACTGCTAATCACAAGGTTAGCTTTGTCTATGGTAGCTAATGCAAACAAAATCATGCCAAACACAGCTGCTAAAAAGTCTAGAAAAGCAAGCGGGATCAACGGCTTTCTATTTTCCTTTTTCTCCTGATCAATGGAGAACACGTAACAGATGTAGGAAAACGAAAAAAACGCTAGCAAGTAGTTGCTTGCAAAGTACATATTACGTCTGAGATGCCATAGGTCTCTACCGTCAAAGTTGTTGAAAGTTACCAGCAAAGAAGCTGAAAAAATATTAGAAATAATATCATCACAATGAAAAACTAAAAAAACTCACAAGCTGAGCACTTTTGAGCAAACCAAACGGTCTGGAGATAACAAAGCCAAGATTGAATTTCACCATTTTTGTGTAGTTATAAAGCTTTTTGCAATGTTATGGGTTTCTTTTATATTAAAAAATAGGAAAGCAATCAACTACAAACAATCCGCTTTAGACCAAAAATTATATACACTGTTTTCTCGTGTATTTAGTATGGTGTTGGCTGATAAGCAAAGAGCAGCAAGTAAGTGTAATGCAAGCTCGTTGCTTTATCAGTAAATAATTTAAATAATTAATGTTTACAGTTACATAATTTTTGATTTTTATTAGAACCAATTTTCTTTGATTTTAAACCGACAAGTAAGAAACTTGTCGCTCTACTTGGATATATACCCCAATCAATTTTTTTACATTTTTTTCTCAACACCCCATATAGATCCGAAATCACCTAAGGAGCTCAAGGAGCTAGGCTTGAGGCAGATATGCTTTTTGAGGCAAATATAATTTTTTCGGGTAAAATATACTTCTTTTGGGACATGTAACCTTTTTAAAAAGTCTATTTACCCCAGAAAAAAGGATTACTTATTTTTAAAGAGAATAGTTTTTAAAGGGCTGTATAGAGGAAGCCACTTATTACAGAAGGTCGACTAAAAGAAGATGTTCAACATAATTTTGAATACTGGGGCTTACTGCGCAATGTTTTCACTCTAATTTGAAAAAAATTATATGTTGATTACGATCATAGTTAAGTACCTTCAAAAACCAGCACCGCCGCCAGCGCCGGCGATGGCGCCGTTAAAACCGGCGCCGGCGGCGAATGAATGTCGCTAAATTTGGACACCGCCGCCGGTGGCTCATTATATTTCGCCGCCACCTGACAGCATGCCGGCGGCCGCGCCACCAGCTATTCAGTTAAAATTGAAAATTTCAGCTAAAGCGCAGAATCTTATGGCAGAGTGACCAAAATATAATAAAAACTAAAAAATTTTCCGGCAGATTATTTGCCAACTTTATATTCAAATTACTTGCTTCAATTTACTGGCAATATTTGCTGCATCAAATTTGTGTCTTTTCCAAAAAGGCTTTGTAGCATTGTTTTTTCTTTCTATAGATTTTATGAATATTTTTCAAGTTTCACCATTTATTTTGTAGCTTAGAATCTTAGCTATAAAAGGAGTGGTCAAATTAAAAAAAAACAGTAATCAAATTTAAAAAAACACTCAAACTTTCCCCGAAACGTAATATTTAGGTCCGATCCCTTGGCCTATCCTTGGCAATCTGCCAGAAATTGGTGCGAACCCCCCAGGCTATGACACCTACCTCAAATGGCGGCAAGAATACGGTCCGATCTTCACTTACTGGTTGGGTGAGAAGCCGACAGTAGCCATTGCTGAGTATTCCCTGATGAATGAGACCATAGTCAAAGATGGAGATTCTTATGCTGATAGAGATTTCTTCAACGAATGGCTATACTTGATCAGAGGGCCTGATGGTTTGGCCACCATGGGCGGCGAAACTTGGAAGGAACACCGGAAGTTCTTCATGCAGGTCATGCGCAATTTAGGGGTTGGCAGAAATGTGCTGGAAGAAAAGGCAACTATTTTTGTGAAAATAATCGATTGACATCGGTTTTTAAGATAGAAGCTGAATTTACTGCAGTATGTGCCAATATCGACAGAATGGTGGAGTCAGGAGATGGTGAAGATGTGGACATTGGACCCGAGTTTGATGTTTGTGTGGGTTCTATGATCAACTCTTTGCTGTTTGGATACTCTTTTAATGGAGCAAGTTTTTGAAAGTTGTTTGCCTTCTTTTTTATGAACATTAGACTTATTGAGTGCGCGCAACCCTCTCCTACGACTGGTCCTGAGAGGCCGTTATATTTAAATGAGTATTTCATAACATATCTACTACCCGACTCATTAAAACTAAACTTGTTAACCAAGACTAGTCACACACAACAAATGCTTACCTATGAGTAAACTGCGTGATTTACAATGTAATATAACCTAGACATAGCGACACCCCTACCAACTACTAACCAATAACAACCATCACAGCCGACCACCCCCCCCCTGTGAAAACACCCTGAAATGAAGGACTTTCCGTTATTATATTCAGGATTGACTTCACGGAGAGAGATGAATAGATTATGAGGTACAAGGGACAAAAAATTTAAAAAAAAACAGTAATCAAATTTAAAAAAAAACACTCAAACTTTCCCCGAAACGTAATATGGGGGGGGGTCAAGGGACAAAAAATTGGGGCCTCATTAATAGAGGGTGCCTAATTAATAGAGGTTATACGGTGAATTTTTTCGATTTTTTTCGGATTTCAAAACCTGTTTCTGGACTAATTCGGGCATGCTGAAGATGGTTTGACAGTGGTAAAATGCCGTTTTGTAAAGTATTTTCGAGTTTTGGTAAAGTCAAGTTTTGATAAAATCAATTATTGCCCAAAACTCAAAAAATACCATACAAAACCTTATTTGACTATTATCAAACCATCTTCAGCATGCCAAAATTAGTCCAGAAAACAGGTTTTGGAACATGAAAAATGTAAAAAAAATTGCTTCCAGTGGACGACCACTTGGTTTGGCTGGTTCAGACAAAAAAAATTGAAATTCCAGCAAAATTTTCACTGAAAGTGAGAGTGAAAGTAACACTGAGAGGCAATTTGTATATGTTGGGTACACACTGAGAGTGAGAGTGAAAGGAAAATGCGCTCATTCGAAACGGGGCTTAAATATAAATTTTCGCACATTGCAAAAACACGCAAAAATCTAATAGTCTGGGCTGTTTGTGGCAATTGGCTATTTTAATGCAAAATCAATATTATGAATAAATACAGGCTCGTTCGGATGAGTTCACCCATTTGAGAGCTATTTTAAATGACTACATGACACTGGTAGGCAAACCATCTTCCCAGTTTCTAATGACCTTTCCACATCTGGTCAAGGATCTGCCTTATTTTTCCGGAATCTTCAAGACATTCAAAGTAACCTTTTGCATTTTATCAAAAAAAACTGGCAGCATTTCAGTTGTTTATTGCCAAAACCTACAAATTCTTTGACCAACAGATAGAAAAACACAAAAGCATGGCACAGAAAGAAGTTCATGAAGAGTCAACCCATATGGACTACGTGTCTGCCTTTATGCAGGAAATGAAGCTGAGGGATGGTCAGGATTGTTTTGAGTGAATATATTACACGAATATATTTTGAAATACACAAATAATTTTTTAGTATGCCAACTCTTTACTCTCATTTGCTTGATTTCTGGATTGCAGGCGAGTTGTATCAAGCTGACGTGACTGAAAAATTAAGGGGAAAATTGAGGGAAATTTTTTTAAAAATTGTTAAAAGATTGCAAATTTTTTCTAACTTTTTATAAAAACAAAAAAGTACAACTTACAAGGGAAACGTTTGAACTGTCCCTGCAAACCACTTATATTGTTAGTTGCTTTTAAAAATTTACTAGTGTTTTTAACGGGTTGAATACAAAATAGGTGTTTAGCAACCCCTATGTTAAACCATAATATTTTTTATTTTTTGGATAGCTTGGTCCCTCTAGCGGATTTTTTGTGTAATTTGGAATCTTAAAAGAGGGGTGAAAGCTGTTAAGGAAATATTCTCGACACGATTCTATACTAGCGCCCATTTTTCAAATACCCTTTTTAATGGCCATATTTTGTTGACAATTCTGTGTTGCGATGCGAACAAAACTTAGCGAAATTGAAAAGTTTTTGTTTAAAAGCTTTATTTTAATATTGCGATAAACAACTTTAGTTCAATTTAATGGAACTGTAATATAGGACAGGTAAAATTTACCCCAAATATGTATTTAAAAGCCTTCCAATTTTGTTTCAGGAAACCACCACGAACACGCTTAACTGGGGCGTAATTCACTTGCTCTACAACCCTGACGTTCAAACCAAATTGCATGCTGAACTAGACTCAGTGATCCAAACTAACAGATTCATCCACCTAGCTGATCGTCCTAGACTTCCCTATGCTACTGCTGTGGTTAATGTAACATTTGAACATACTCCACTCACAAAAATTACTTGTTATATCCAGGAAATTCAACGAATTGCCAATGTGCTGCCTCAAAATCTGGCTAGATGTAACACAAAAGATGTGGTTGTGAATGGTCACTTTTTACCCAAAGGAACCTCTATTATGCCACTCATGTCCTGTGTGTTGTACGACGAAAAGGTTGATGATTTGTAGAAGAAATGCTAGATTTGACTGGCTGTTATCCTGTTTTAGATATTTCCTGAGTCAAGAAAGTTCAAACCAGAAAGGTTTTTGACTGCGGATGAAAAGAGTGTCAAAAATGTGATGAGCTCATCCCCTTTTCATTAGGCAAAAGGGTTTGTGTTGGAGGTGGGTTTTTTTCGTACGAAATAGAGAAGATATAAATCAAAAAGAAGTAACGAACTACGTAACAAGCCAAATCTTTATGACTATACAGTTTTTGAAATAGCAAAAAATATAAGTGAAACCGCAGAACAATTTGCAACATAAGTAAAGTAAGATTTTTCTACTTTTGTTAATTTTAATTTTTTTACAGAAAGTCTGGCAAAAACTGAAATATTCCTTATCCTCATCAATTTGTTTCACCAATATAAGGTTAATGATTCTTTAAAACTGTTTACAAATAAAACTCCTTGTTTTGATAAATTTAGCTAAGCATGCCAATTCAAGCCCCACCCCCATCCATGCAGCAAAACTTTGGCCTTAGTGTTGTACCTTTACCTTACAAATGTCAGATTAAAAGAAGAACTTTCCAGCAATAAGATACACACAAATGTATATATTAAACGTCCAAATTTTATGCCTCACCTGAATTTATGTTCTCGAAAATATTTTTTCGTTCAAAATAAATAAATCTTATACAGCACTTGGACTGTGTATTTTCTTCGAACGACCTCCGACTGGGAATACATTAGGGCTGGAGTCGACTTTTTTTAAATCATAACTAGAAATCAGAAGTCGAAAAAAGATCAGAAACAAGAAATCGACTCCAGTCTTGGCACTGGCCACCAAAACTGCATGCACTTTTTCCAAAGCTGTTGATGTATACGATCCAGACATTTGTTTTTCTTGGTTTTTTTTCTGGTTTGGGAAACGTGCTGCAGTCCGTCCTAGCGTACGCTGGCATACCCTTCACTTAAGCACAAGCCGAAAAAAAGCCTTGTTGCTCGGTTGTTCTTTTGAGATTAGTTGATTAGGAGAGCCTTGCAGGCTAACAAGCAAAGTTTGCAACTCAACATTTTGTTTTTACATAAAGACAGAGAAGCATCATGTTTGTGACCTATCCGCTAGGATTTTTGTTCGCTAGAATTTTGCGTATCTGAGACTATTTTTAATATATAATTTCTGAGATTTTTATCCATTTGTTCGTTATATAGAGCGTTTGTCAAATTTTGGTCTGTATTATAGGGCGTGCTTTTCAGTCAATTTAAATGAAAACCAACCAACCCAAATTTATAAAAAACTGAAATGTGGAAATCAAAAATGAACTTTATTGGAAATTCTATGTAAACAAAAAATGAGCAAAACTAGATCTCTAATACTCACATTCTACTTTTATTCTGTAAATTGTTGAGATTATTTCAGCCAGAAAAACTGCACGATGTTTTTGCAGAAATGATTTCCTTTTCGAAAACACACTCAAATAGCGTCTTCCCGCATTTAATTCTTTCTTGGCTTCTTCTATAATGTTTGCGTCATCTAATTCTGTAGTGCAAGTCTAAAAAAAGAGTTTGCTCAAAAAATTGAAATATATTGCAAAATTGACAAACCAATTGCTTGATGTCGTCAAAGTAGGAAACTAACTCCTGACTTTTCTCTGGTTCCACTAAATGGTCTTTTCCAGAATATACAATCACTGCACTTGTATCTCCTTGTTGCAGCTGCTTTATAAACTCTTTCTGCTTTCCAAAGTCTGTATTAGACATTGTCATAAGCTGAAAAATTGATATATGCTTTATGACATTAGTGAAAATGACTTACACAGTTGCCTGCAACATCTCTGAACTAGTTTTCAATCCAATCGCTTGGTAAACTAAACAAAATAAGTACAGTCGACCGTCTATATAACATAACTCAAGGGACCGAGCAAGTTACCGGATTCTACATCTTTTTCACACCGGTCATTTCAAGCTTTTGCCAGTTCTGTTTGACAGTCTGGTCCCAAATACTGCAAGGACTCTAATTTTGCCAATCATTTTTTAGAAATCCGAAAAAATTTTCTTTAAAAAAAAATAAAAACTTGGTGAAAAAACAGGATTTTTGTTAAATCGAGTTATGTTATATGGGTTTTTGCTTTTCTAGACCAAAATATTAAAGGTTTCTAAAAAACGATCGGCAAAATCGGAATCCTTATGATATTTGGGACCAGACTGTAAAAAGAGAACTGGCAAAAGACCTCAAAATCAGGTTAAAAAAAGTGTCGGACCCTAGGTGGGAACGAACTTCTGACCCTAAAATTATGTTATGTATAGTTATGTTATATATAGAGAGTCGACTGTATAAGAAGTTTTCAAATTAAGTGTATGCAGTTGTCTTAGGCGATGCTATATCTATCTTCTATCGTATATATATATTTTTTCGGAAGCTTTTTCAGTTCGGCTGATGCCTCTCCCTTTTTTCGAGCGCAATACTTTTTTTGCCACAAATATACTTTATTTTGCTACAAATTTGCGATCACAATTTATTCGCTGCAAAAAAAGTATTTTTGCGACTATAAAAAATGGCAAAATTGAGAAAGCGTATATTTAGCTTAAAATTCTACCTACGCAAATATAGAAGAGGAGCCAAAATTTTCTGGAAAATTGCGCTGCTTTTCCAAATCCAAGAAACCACCTGTATACTCCAAAACGGGCGAACTCCTTTATGGTGACTAAAGCCTATAGGATTTACTAGCACGACTGCAGCTGTTTTGTCCTAAACTTATAGTATATTCATCTAAGAAGCTTTGCTAAGTAACTTTGTTGAATGCCGCCCTCCTTAAAGCATCCTCACTCCCACGACTATGGCCCATGAACACTAAGTTTTGTCGCAGTTCCAAAGTGTCTACTAGTCCCTGCACCAATTGCCCTCGTTCATCGTTGGTGTGTTGCAGTCGTTTGTCATCTTAAACTAGGAATTTGTAAATTTACAGTGAGAGAAACTCTAAAAAGAAAACATTAAAAAAACTACTAAAAGTTTTTAAAAAACTGCTGAAAATTGTTCCAACAATTGTTTTTGGCAAATTTCGTTTTGGCATATTTCGTTTTGGCGCATTTCGATTTGGCAAATTTCGTTTTGGCAAATTTCGTATTTGGCAAATTTCGTTTTGGCAAGTTTCCCCTAGCCAAAATTTGGGTTCCAAGGTTGTACCCACCTAATACTTATAAGAGAAGTCGCAGCCTGTACGATCGAATTCGCGAAATTCCAAGTCTGTCATATTGTAAAGCATAGTCTATTCACTACATATACCCGAAAGAATTTCCGGCTATGGATAGTCAAAAAGGAATATGGATACTCGAAAAGTATGCAAAAGTACCTTCGTGTAGATTTTCGGTAAAAGTCAAGGAAAGTCAAGGAACATAAGTTAAGTTCAACTTACTTGAAGAGTAGCCCAGACCAGGCCAGTTAACTCCAATGCTTCGGATGCCAAACTTCGTCAATTGTGGAGTTATGTACTTAAAGTCTTTGTGAGAGCCAGGAGAGCCTTAAACTAATCTATAAAATTTTAAAGTCTAAAGCTTACATCTCTAGATCTTTCAAACAATTTTTTAGACTCAATGGCTCTATCCGCTCTTATTATCAGCCGTGGCGGAAAATTGTTCAATCTCCTAAAATTTTTTGAGATAACAAGCAAAAACGTTGATTCTAAACGTTGAAATTGTTTAAGGGGCGGATAGTTAAATATTGGCTGATATTTAGAGTGGATACGGCATACTACTATTATACATACCATGTGTCATAATTACAGTTCCTCGTGTTAGTGTGTTGCCTGCTTGATCTGTGTCCTGAACAAGTACAGTCAAACAAGGAAGTGCAGGCAAATTTGAAACAAAACCTCGAAGACAATGTTTAAATCTACAGTTGAATCGTGTGTTTTAACTGGCAAACAGTGTTGATATAGATTAGGCTCATTAGTGTTGGCATATGAGCTGATTTTCATGAATTGAAGTTTAGAATGACATTTTATCGATTTATTCACAATAAATTGGGAAGCTGGCTTTCTAAGCATTAGAATTAGATAGAATTCGTAAATGCAGCCTTAAAAATTGGAAAGTAATGAAGACTAGATGCAAAATGTATTTTATTTGAATTAACACTCAAAATTTCTAATGTCTATTGAAAATAATTTAAGAAAGTTTGAAATTGCCGCTCATATAAATGATAGTTTTATTTGTTTATTTTAAAAATAAATAAATCAGTCAGCAAAATACGTCCGCCAATCAAACGAAATTTTTTTAATATAAATCCAAGAAAATATTTAATGACTCACAAACAATAATGCAAAACAAAATAACAAAAAAATGAGACCAAAAAGTGGATCAAGGGAAATTTTAAATAAATTTGCAGTCGACTCCTGATAACCGGCACCTCTGAGGACCGGTCTGGGTGCGATTTATCGGGGGTTTATTTTTTCTAATTCTTTACTGATCGGCAAAATCAGGCTTTCCATAGTGCCAGTTAATCAGGGTGCCGTTTGTAGGTACTCTATTGTATTTGGTTAGATTTTGTCACTTTTCAGGAGCGTTAGGCTGAAAACTTGCTAAAAATTTGAAAATTTTAATTCTCCTAAAATTGAAGTGTTTTCATGGGAAGGAGTATAATGTGCCATTTTAGTTTGTGCCAATTTCAAATTGTGCCAGTTCAAATTAGTGACAGAAACGGGCGGGGCCCCGACCGGGGCCCCGCCCCGCCCGAGCCGATTTTGGGCCAAAACCCCGACCCGAAACCCGCCCGAAGTTTTCTGAAAACTCCGACCCCGACCCCGAATTTCGTATGGAACCCCGAATTTTCGGGGCCCGTTTGTACAAGAAAAATCTCAAAATAGGACTGTTTTATTCGATTTTCCAAGGATGTACACCAAATAAAAGACCCAGAACTGCAGGTGATTTGCGCAAGTTTGGTGCATTTTTCCTGATAAAAAGTTTGATGTGGAGTATGATAAGTAGGTGCTTCGTAACCTTTTATTTTTTGCGGTTATCTTTGTGCACTTAGAATTTACGGCTTAGCATTGTTTCTGGATCCTCGTTTCAAAGATCGGATTGCCACCAAAAAGGTTTAATTTCATGCCAAACTTGTATCGTGGATCAAAGAGGAGTATGCGCCAGATGATATTCAGATAGTTGATGAGCCAGGTTGAATAGTTCTGCAGTATTGTCATTAATACTTCAGTTTCAGAAATTCACTCGCCTCTGCCGAAGCGCCACCAGTTATTTTTCGGACGACACATACAAATGTTTGACGACAGTGCCAGCGAAGAAATACCTTCTGTAGATGCCGCAATGATGGAAGTATGGGCATACAACAAACTTAAGTGCATCGGTTTAGAGGAGGATCCTCTCTTTTCTTGGAAGGTAGTATTTGCCTAAGAATTAAATATTTCAACAGCAAATGCTTCAGTCAAATAAAACAGTCTATCCTGTCTTGGCAAAAACTTGCCCGTCGTTTTCTCACTGCGCCAGCTACAAGCCATGCGAGCGAGCAACTGTTCTCTGTCGCCGGAGATGTTCATGATTACAGAAGAAGCAATCTCTCACCTGAGAAAGCTGAGATGCTAATATTCCTCAATAAAACCTTAGCGTTGATCAATTACTGTTATTGAAATTGGATGTATTTGGGTGTTTGAATAAATTTTGCTGAGATAAGCTCTGTTAGTGCAAAAAGATCAATAAACATTGGTGGAAAATTACTAAATTCTGTGTGAGATTTTTGACCAGCAATTTGAAACCCGAAATATGGCTCGGGGCCCCGCAACCCCGCGGGGCCCGCCTTGAAAGACATCGAAAACCCGACCCCGAACAGTGCAAGAGAGTGAAACCCCGCCCCGAAACCCGCCCCGAAGGCACTTTTCTGTCACTAGTTCAAATAGTGCCAAATACACTTCTGGCCAAGACTTTGGGTTATTATCCCTAAAATGTGTTGGCATTATTTGAATTGGCACAATTTGAAAATGGCATAAACTGAAGTGGCATAAACTGAAAAGGTACAATCTGAATTGGAACAAACTAAAATAGCGCATTCTACTCCTTCCCGTTTTCACAGGTTATCCTACATTGGCTCGTTTAAAACATACTTTGCGGTAAAACAGCTGGACAACCCTCCTGTAGTAGTGGGGATGGTGCATTACTGTTGAAAAGAGAACAGAAGGGTCGCTAGCTGTTTTACCGCAAAGTATGTTTTTGACACAGAATTGTCGGCGCTCAAATGTCAGATAAACAACTAACATCGAGTTTTATTTTCACTTTAGATTTTTATCCAATGAATTATTATATCGAGTGTTTTCATTTGGTTCATTTCATTAGCCAGCTTAAAGTCTTACATCAAGAGGTGACTGTAGTTCAATTTTTTAAATTATTTTTGAGCTAATTTGACGCTATTAATTTGCAGGCATATTCAGGTTTAAACATGAAAGCTTAGGTTGTTATTGAATTCCCTGTTCGCTAATTAAAATATTTCCGTTTCTAAAACAAATCATCTTTGCCCAGGTCTGTCTAGCTATTTTAGTAATGTACTTTGCAATACTTTTTGTCTGAAAATTCACAATCAAAGTTTATTTCTGGTCGGCTTTTGCGTTCATGGTTGTTTATTCGGAAAATTAAATGTCAGTCGGAACCCTTTTACAGAACACCAAACTTTTGTGCGTTACTATAATTGTAGTGGCTATGATGTGAACTCCATACCTCTTGAGCAACGGAAAAACCATTTGTTGGTGTCCTGTACATCACGTTGGGTCTACTTTTTGAGGTTTCTTTTAATAACTTGAGATAATTAAACTACCGTATAACCTCTATTAATCCCCCACCCTCTATTAAACCCCACCTCTAATAATCCCCCACCCTCCGAGGGGGTGAACAATAATCCCCACCCTCTAATAATCCCCCCTCTCCGATTTTAAGGGCGGCTGCGCCGCTTTTTCTTATACGTTTTTCTAGTTAATTTTTATGTTAAAACTCAATGATTGTAATTCCACAAACGTGACCTCGATCCAATAACATTCAGCTTTTGTTTCGAACAGCTATTTTTATTGATCTTTTTGAAGATTATCTCGTTTTCGTTATCAGAGTAGCAGCCTTCTTTTTCATCGTCCTGCCATCTCGACCTAGTTCTTATTTCTGATCTTGCAAAAAATTTCCAGGCCCTTCGATTGACCGATTTGGTTTGAAGCACGCTATTTGTGTATCTTCTGATCCTGATCGAGGATGCAAACTTAATAACTGTGTTGAAGTATTGAGATTTACCATTGGACGATTTGACAATTTTCTCGACACGCTCGATCCATCCATTTAAAGGCGACCTCAAATGCTGGCACTTTTGGATTGCCACGAATTGCATTCGTGAATTCCACAAGGGAAATGAACACTGGCTAATGTACCAAAATAGTGTCAACAAAACGAACCACTTAATCTCATGTACTCTTAGCATTTGCACTTCTAGGTTCATAGCAAATGAAATCTGGATGAAAGAAAAATATGTCATCGTTATTATCAATAAACAACAAACCACAAAAAACCTGTTCAACTATTGCGATTGTTATATCACTAGCAATATTTACAAAATAATAATACTGGCGTTGCGTAGAGTTGAGAGACTCGGCATTGCTACCAGAAGCGACAAAAAGAAATGATGGGAAGACATTCGCTCTACTAGGGTTCACGCTTCGGGTGTGTAAGAGAGCAGCTGTACAACTGAAGTCGCTTTTTGGAGGTCAAGTAGCTTCGTGGATATATGAAAAATTCACACCGAAAAAAAACTGATGAAAATGAGCTAAAAGTGAGACAAAAAGCGAGACGTCAAGTACACGCGAGACAAATTCGAAGAAATTCCATAAATTAGAATTATGGTCTTTTGAAATAAAATTTTCAGAAATTTCCGGCGCCTTCGGCGCCGAAAAGGTTGAAATATAATCCCCCTCCTTCTAATAATCCCCCACCCTCTAATAATCCCCACCCTCCGAGGGGGGTTGATTAATAATCCCCCTGGGGGATTAAAAGAGGTTATACGGTAATGTGTTTTTATTTGCTTTCTTATAAATTCCGACTACAATCAAACTGTGATATTATGATTGCCCCCGGACATAACGACCCTTTCCCATTTCAACTACAATTTCGGCGTGAAAATTTAAAATACGATGTGTAGCACAATTTTGGCCGATAAAATTAGCAGTTTTTTTTTAACACCCGCCCTTATCTTGAAAAAAAATGCTCATCCTGAAATTCTGCATCAAACGCAAGAAAAATTTTAGACTTTTATTTGCTTTGCGATTTTCGAGATTTTGATTTTCGATTACAGAGTGTCTACATTCCTTGCATATGGGCACTTTACAAGTTGTTTTCCAAAGGCCAGAAAACTTATTCCTGCTACCGCCTTATGTTCTTTTTGGCCTAGTAGACTGTGTGGGCCTTACGGCTTGTGCACTTGTAGGTGGCTTATTTAGCTTTCAAGGAGCTGTGTTTTGTCAGCAATCAGTAGTAATGTATATCACCAGTACTATTGGAATGAGTGAGTGCTTTTTTACCAAACATAATTTTAATATTTTCAACGGCAACTTAATTTGGTAATAAATTATTACTAATATCTAAAAAACTGTCCTCCAAACAACTTTTTTTTGACTTTTGGCAAAAAATAACAATAGCATGAAGGAATTCAATAAGTGCTCAAAAGATTTCATCTCTGTGATCTGAAACCTTTTTTATTTCATACTGGTAAGCCATCTGTTAAAAAATTAGTTTTAAGTGTGCTGGTTTGCGGGCAACACGACCAGCGTTATTCTGTCTATTAACCGATGTTTGGTGATCTATGACCAAGACTTGGCTGAGCAATTGTTCTCTGGCAAGAGAACACTTATCTGGCTATGTGTACCTTTCTTTGGTTCATTTGTATTCGTGTGGCTAGTGCCACCTGTACTCTTCAATTCCATAGACTCCAGTGCCATATTCAACCCTCATCTGCACTACTTACCGGATGATCCATTTGTAAGACACTATTTTTAAGTTGTTTGAAACACTTGGTGAGAATTGGCTAACCGAGATCTGTAGCTGAAAAAGTAGATCAACAGATGCTAATAACCAGGGCCCCAAATTCTATGCACTAAAAAATGCGAAATATGCGCATAAAATATGCGCTAAAAATGCTTAAATATGCGCTAAAAACGTAAAATATGCAGTATAATTTTTAGACTAAACCTTTTAAATGTACCACATAACATTTGTGAAGAATCACTATATGTCGTAAAATTGCTCTAAACATGCTTTTAAACGGTTTGGCAGCTTATACATGATTAAAAGATAATTTTTGGATAATGCTAAATTTTTTTGCAAAAAAAATTGACCAAAATTTGACATATGGCTTTGCTGAAGCAAGGTGATTTAACCTAAGGATTTAATCCATTTGACTTTAGGATTTAATTAATTTGAACTAGGATTTGAACATAGCTTTAAAAAATTTTCTGCTCCCATGAAGATGAAGCAGGATTTCAGTCGAAAAGATTTATGAAAAGTATTGACCGCCATTTACTAGCTAAGTTGCAAAAAAAAATATTTTGTAAAGCAATTTCGAGACATCTAAGGCTTTTGTACTCCTGCCACTCTTTCAAATCTTCTCGCAAATATAAACAATGTGCATTTTGCGATTTTCGAAATTAATATCTTTACAAACCAAATCGGTGCTTTGCACTGTTATTTTGCTACTTTAACTGAAAATATGAATTGCACGGTACTGAAACGTTAGCTACCTCAATAAAGGTTATTTAGTGAAGAAATCTCTTTCTTACACGCTTGACAATAAAGTGTCCTGGTTTTGGAAACTAAGAAATTGACTTATTTATACACAAAAGACGAGATTCGGCATGCTGCAACATCTTTTAGCCAAAAAATTTCTGAGATTTTCTACAATATGCAGAAAATATGCGTCAAAATTGCAAATATGCACTAAAAATGGAAAATATGCAAAACATGCTGCATAAAAGTACGAAAAAGTACTTAAACAGGGCTAAAAGTGCGTTTTTGTGCATAACTATTGCTTGCATATCCGCAGAAAAATATGCATTTGCATAGAATTTGGGCCCTGCTAATAACGTATTAAACGGACTCTCTTTAATAAATCAATCCTCGACTTTGAAGATTTTATTTTCAGTGTTTTTTCGATTTCGGTTTTCACCCAAAAATCTCGAGATCAGCCCCAAATAACCTCTTTTTCGGGGTTTAAAAAATCCACGGGACAGTCCGTTCAATGCAGAAAATACGTTAGATAACTTAAGCTTTCCAAATCTCAGTTTGCAAGTCTTGGTTTGCCAAATCTCTTTTTTCGCCAAATCTCCCTTAGCCGTTGAAGTATATGTATATATGACGTTGTAGTACCATAGCACAGTTCATTTGTGCTACAATTGGTTGATTGTGCTGAGTATTGTTGTTATCTACACTATTTTTGGTGTCTTCTTTTTCCGAAAAATTCGCTTACACGGAGGATTTAGTCAAGTCACGAACAATAGACGACTTTTGAAAGAAATCAGCGTAAGCTTTCCTTTATTTTTTTACTTTTTTGAAGCATATGACTTTGATTTCCTATTTGAAACGAAATATAAAATTATGCAAAAAATACTATAATTCACATTTTTAAGCAGGTTATTTATTAAAAAAGCTCAAAATTGAACAATACACTAGTAAAATAATGGTCTAATTTGAACGCAAAATTTGACAAGCCTAACAAAAATTAATGTTTTGTAGACATTTTTACAAGTGCTGATCACATGCACTCTTGTAGTATTTACTTCACTCGGCTTCATCTACCAACAATATCTAGCCTCAATCCCCATACTTGTATTCACTGGCTATATTTGTCATCAAGGTCAGCCTTTTAATTTGGTATTTTAATTTTTTATGCTTCTCAGGTAGTCCAGCAGTCATCTATTTGTGCATGAACCAAACTATTAGAAACACTATTTTAAAGGAGACAAAGTTAGCAACTATACTAATAAAAGCTGTCCAGCTTCCAGATCAATGCCTTCTAATATGAAAAGCAATATAATTTTTTGTTGAAAAAGTTATTGTCAAAATATTCATAATTTATGTTTTATTGTCAAACTTTTTCCCATACCAAACAAGAATTTTTTTATTGATGCAAAATATTGCAAATATCATAAAGTTTGTGTAATTTTAGCGATCTTAAAGGACCATGAAACTTGATAAGCACAGCAATTTGCGGAATTCGAATTCACGCGGGACCACCCTAATTTTGTCCATAATGTTTTTGAATTAATTTGTTTGTGTGCATTGAAAACTTGAATTTAATTTATGAGTAAATTTTAAGATGCGCTTATATAAGTATTTATGGGAAGGAGAAGTTGTGCCATTTCAGTTTGTGCCATTCAATTTGTGTCCAAATTTAGTGGATTATTCAGTCTTTTTGAACTGAATTATGGGCACAAATTGAATGGGCACAAACTGAAATGGCACAACTTTCTCCTTCCGTATTTATGATGCAGTGAAAGTAAGATAACTCGTCCGATCTGGCAATGTCAAGCAACGTTGGGCTCGGCTAGTAAACGGTTCTATATTTTGAAAAAATTTTACATGCAAACAAAAACCCATTCGAAAAGATTATTGACAAAATTAGGGTGGTCCCGCGCGAATTCGGAATTCCCAATTGCTGTGCTTATCAAGTTTCATGGTCCTTTAAAGATTATTGCAAAAAAGTTATACAGGCTGACACAACTTTTTTTCCTTTTAGTTTTCGTCATAACTCGTTGTGTTTGCAACCTTTTCAATACAACTATATATTCGTTGGAAAGCCCTTGATTTACTATTTTGTTAAAAAAAGTGGCTCTTTATCTCAAAAATGAGCGAAGTTATGTCTAGTTTAAATGAGACCACCGAAAATCAACAAATTTTTGCAACAAAATTCAACCACAATTTCTTTTATCTGGTCTCAACGCTCCTTCATTTCTTTCTATGCAGGAATCGAGGCGCCGGCGGAAGTCGTTCATTTCTCGACTGACCATTTCTTGCGGAAGCTGACCCGTTTCTTCGATATAGTTGTATGGTTGTATGAATATAGTTGTATGAAAAAGGTTGCAAACACAACGAGTTATGACGAAAACAAAAGGTAAAAAAAGTTGTGTCACCCTGTACATTTGTTGTAGGGAAAAAAATTATAATGCTTTAAATTTAATAGTTGGATATTACTAGTGGAGTACCTGATTTTTAAGATCTCTTCCCAATTAGAGTTTAATTATTAGGGGAGTTTTCTTTTCGCCACGATTCATTGATTTCATTCTGCCGCCTTGACCGTAGTATATTTAAAGGGGGGTTTAACTTTTACGGCTACCTTTTGACATCGACTATTTTTACCTTTTTTCTTAAATTTTGTTTCTCATCTTAGATGTTTTTTACCGTTTTGTAGCTGAGAGTTTTCTCTATCGATTGAGTAGTCTAAACCAGTGTTGGAACTCGTACTCGTACTTCGTACTCGTACTCGTACCGTACTCGTACTCGTACTCGTACTACGAGTACGAGTACAAAGTACGAGCAGCTGAAAAATAGAGGTACGAGTACGAGTACTAGTACGAACAGAAAAAATGATGAGGTAGTGTACGAGTACGAAGACGAAGAACAAGTACGAGTACAGTCGACCTCGATAGTAGATACCCCCGATAATAGATACCCTCGATAGTAGATACCCTTAGCGCATATTTGTTTGGTTTTACTTCAAATAAGGCAAATCATACTCCCAATAGTAGATACCCCTGATAATAGATACCCCTCGATAATAGATACTCTCTGACTATTACACTGACCTATATTTTGCCCTCGATAACAGATACCTTTGACACTCAAGTCTAAATGGAGAGCCATTTATTTTAAAAGTGTATTTTAGAAAGTATTTGTTCAGATTTGCCTATTTTTTTTAAATTGGCGCTTATGTTTGGCTCAAAATCTCGCGATACTCGGTCGGTCAGCAAAGGGGACTCGGTCGGTCAGCAAAGCCTCGATGCTTCAAAAATGCTATGGTGCCAGTGGAATATAAGGCAAACAAAAAAGCGTGGATGACAGGTTACCTAGTTGTGTTCCGATCCTTATCACACGTTTATTTAACTATAATTAAACTTTATTAAACTTTATGATGATGGATCCTGATCTTGGCGAATCGATTGCGGAGCCCAAACTCGATGATGAATTGCTTGAGCTTTATAATGGTCTGCGTTTGCAAGGAGAAATCGGTGATGGAGTAGAACTCGCTAACTATCTGAATTTGGACAGTGATTGGCAACGGGTAATTCTGTAAAACCTTAAGTGCAATAACTTCATGAGCACATTACTATCTCTTCCATTTATTATAGACGGCGTACTGTCTTTGGATGAACTCGCTGAAGACGTTTCAACGACTGAAGGACATCAATCCGCTGCGAATATTGGTGCCGACAGCGACGTTGAAATGGAAGAAGCGCCCATCACTCGTCTAGAGGCTTAGCGTGCATTGCGATTGGTCCGTCAATACGTGGAAAACAATTTTGCGAATCTCAGCTCCTCCGTCACAGCGATGCCTGGATGAAGCTTTCTGGCAATGGTCAAAGGAAAAAAAAGCAGAGCTCTCTCAGTGATTTTCTTCAAACCGCTAACCTGATTCTTGTTTGATCGCAGTTGTTATTCTTCGTTAGTTGAATAAAGTATCACTGTTTGGTTAGCGTTTACATCGTTCCCTTTTACCCTCGATAATGGATACTTCTGACCCAAAATTTGGTTGTCTGCCTCTCGTTAGTAGATACCCGATAATAGATACCCCTCGATAGTAGATACTCCTAGCCCGGTCCGAGGGGGTATCTACTATCGAGGGTCGACTGTACGAAAAGAAACTTTAAATACGAGTGCCATGTTTTTTTCTGGCTATTTTTGAGCAGAATTTTCTTATAAAAGCATGATCCTATATACTAAAAGAGAGTTTGTGTCCGTCCGTCCGATTTTGTCTCAAAATGTCTCAAAATTGTCGTTTAAAAGTTGGTCTCGAGAGGATTTCATTACAGCGAGAGTTTTGTCGCTTGCTCATTATTATTTCTTGCGCATGTTGAGCAGTTGGCTCTCTGAGATAATTTCGTGCTCGAGTCTCATCTTTCTCATGGTTGTTTTGTAAATCATCCAGATACTTGGATAACATTTTTATTTTCTGAAGAAATTTTGTGCTCGAGCCTTTTTAAATTCTTTTGAGAATTTCTTGATTCAAATATGATTCATACTACAGTCCAGGTGCTCAATAATGGTAAATACTTGAAGTGCTTGGACTGTACTGTGGTTCATGGTTGTATCTCAAACTGAAGAATGAATAAGTCAAGATATTTAAGGGTAAGACTGTGGTTCATGATGCGGTCTCATTGTTGTTTTAATTTTTTCCTAATTTTTACTCAAGCATGTTTTGTTTTGTGAATTGTATTCGACCTTGACTCAAGTATGAATCACGTTATATTCCAGCTGCCACAATAATGGTAAATATTTGAAGTGGTTGGGCTGTGCGGTGATTTATGGTTGATTCTCAAAGTAAAATGCAACAAAGTAGAGGTACTTGAGAAAAAGCGTGACTTCAAGCATGCTATCGTGGATCATAATTAAACCTTCATGATTACCTCTTCTCATGTTACATGGTCATGTTTCACGTGTCATGGTTATGTCTTTGTCTCATAGTTATGTTTCGTGAGTATCTCTCATGGTTCTGTCTCATGCGATTGGTCATGACTCATTTCTCATGTTAAATGTCCCTATGATGATGTGTCAAGTGTCATTCTTTTGTTGATTCGACTTACTGCTTAAAATAAGTTGTGGTCATTATTTATTCGTATAATTTTCAGGTGCTCATGTCAGGAGTCGTCTATTCTCACTATTCAAGCGTTCGAACCGACGGCTGCCTTTTGGTCTCTGGTTGTAGCAAGATTTCCTGTTAAATGCCTCAAGAATAATGTTCATTAAATCACAGTAATATCATTGTCTGTATTTGTTTGTCAATAAAGCTTGGGTTTTCGCAATGTCTAATTACATGTATGGTCTTTCGTTTGCGGTATCGTAATACAGATGCGTTGTGCCCATGCATTATTACTTGCTTTTTATCTGTCAAATTAAAGGGAGTTGGTTGACCTCGAGATGTGAATTCCCTGAGTCGTTTCGTGTTTCATTTGCGCACTGTTAGCATCATAAGCATTCAGCTTGCTAACATGGTTAAATCACGTTTCTCCGGTACGTGACAATTTATCACAACGGACAGTTTACCACAACTCCTTAAAAAGGGACAATTTATCACATCAGACAAAAATGGGACAATTTATCACAACTCTGTTAAATCGGAAAATTTTTCACAATCAAACAAAAAGGACACTTTATCACAACCACACCATCTGAATCGATGATCGAACAAAGGCCTTTTTTCCCAAACTGAAATCAAACGATGAGTTTTTTTTTAACAAACATAACAACAATCATGTCATGGTTATGTCTTTGTCTCATAGTTATGAACATCTCTCATGGTCCTGTCTTATGCGATTAGTCATGACTGATTTGTCATGTTTAATGTCTCACATGCTAATTTCTTAAGTGTTTTCAACCTCCTGCTTAAAAAAAAATTGTTGGCATTATTTATGAAGTCTTGCAATATCAAGTCTTGCAATTACATATTAGCCATCCTATGTATTTTAGGTATTCCGTCTCCTGAAAAAATGTTGGTTGATGATTCAATCATGGATAACCTGCAGGGTGGCCTTTTGCTAAATGAAAACTCTATGACAAAAGACTTGCAGGAGTTGTGACACCATCAAAGAAAAAGAAGCGCTCCATTCTGTCAACTTATCGTTCGATTCCGAAATTGATTGTTGGCGAGCAATACATGTAACACTTTTTTATTTTTTATGAGTGAAAAAAAATATATTTTCATAGTGATCTACTGCTGCAGGTGGTGTGCATGGAGGATGTGATAACTTTTGACAAGAAGCATAAGATTCGAAGTATCGTTGGAAGTGATGGCAAAATCCGCCAAACTTTATTCAGCTTAGTGCCTGGGATCAGTTTCGCGACTCTTTCGCTGTTTCAACTCATACTCAGTGCCTGAATTCATCGTTCGACGGCAATTTTTCCTCATTTATCTCTCTTTTGGTAATATATCAGTTCTTTGTGTCATGTCGATTGCTTTGTTCCTTAAGGGCAAAACAGTGGTTCTGAAAAGTGTCTCGGTTGTAGCTCCTCCAAAAGACAAACTCTACAATCTTGGAAATGTGGAAATGGCTCTTAGTTTCAAAGATGCCTCTGCAGTGACAGTCGTTTCCGATCCTTCTTTGATTATTGAAAAAGACATGAGCGAATATTTCAATTCCTTCAAAAATGCAAATTTTACCTGAACGGTGGCTGTTTCTCTCCTGTGACCCTCAAGGATCTCAAAAATTCTACAAAGTTTTTGGAATGTAAGTCTTTTGAAAAAAAAAATAGAGAATCAATGCAGTATTTCAGAGACCTGAAGATATATCTGAAACACATCGAGCCTATTCGACACTTTGTGAGAGATGACGTTCTTCAGTGTGTGTTAGACTTCTATGGAACTGATGGTCAAGACACTGTGCAAGTTACAGCGTGGAATTGCCTTGCTGTGGTGCTTAACCATTTCCTTGACTCCGCTAAGGTAGGTGATAGATTCTTTCATAAGGAAAATCATTTTTTGTTTTAGGGTAGCTTCGTTCATTTGCAAAATATTAAAATGAGTCGGCCAGGATGCTTCACTATTTCAATGGCGTCTAAGTTTGAAGTCGTCAAAAACTCTGAAGGATTTGGTCCAGCGGCAAAAAGTTTAAGCGAGCTTATTGGTCAACTTGGAACGAAGAAAGGTAGATTTTTAAAATCTGTATTCTTAGTAATTTTCCGTCTTAAGTTTCAATTCGACTCCAAATCATCACTGAGATAATCAACCTTCACGGTGGTCTTTTTTCGGGATGGCGTCAGACGGCTTGCACAAGTGTCAGCTATTTTTCCAAAACAAATCCAATGCAGGAATTGATGACGAAATTTATGTGCGAGAAGCTACGGTTGACTGGACAGGTATTATAGACGATTTTGGTCGATATTTTGATATCAAGCTCAAATTAAGGCAACGTGTTGTCGATCACTTTAGTTTCATCGGATCACTTCACCATTGAGAGAGAGAATGTATTCCAAGAAGAGTTTGATGTCAATGATTTGGAATATCCATCAGAGGAAAAGAAAGACGCTTAGAAATTCGAAGAGCTTTCGTTGTTGAAAAATCAGTTAATTTTGTTTGTTTTTGTCATTTGTAATTGTTAGCTTATGCTGAAATATTCTTCTGTGAGATCCTGTTAAATTGTTGTTCTGTTATAAATAAAGTTTCTTTAGCGACTGCATAAAAACTTCGAAATGTGTTTCTGAGTTCGTGGCATGTTTTGTGTTTCTTTGTTGAAAATATGCCAGTCTCTCTCTGCGAAGAAAGAATCCCTTCCGCAGGGCGAGCTAAAAGTATACTAGATCCGCCAGTTTCTAAACCGCATCGTTCGCACTGAGCTTGGTAGGTTGCGCAAAGTTGAAAAAAGTATCGCAAAAAGAAGAAAGAGAACTTTGTTGTTATTGAAAATTTTTTTTGTGAAAATAAATGTTGTTTGTTTTAGATTAGACGAATTGGTTAGTTTAAAAAAGATTGGAGAATAAAAAGATGCCTTCAAATTACAGTGTCTGTATCTTGGTGATATAATGAATATTTTGCAGAGCTGCTTATTGCGTTTGGATGATGTTTTTTGAGATATATAAGGAAATAATCAGTGTAAAAAGTAAAATCAAATACTGTGATATACTGTAAAGATATCAGCGGAAAATGAAAACCTTCTCTCTCAAAAGTCGAGCAAGCGTATTTTTTTTTCGTTTTAAAAGCTTTGAAAATTGAAAATATTTTAAAAATGCTTCAAAAACGAAAGCGGCCCGTAGGGCCGCCAAGCGCTAGTTTTTAAATAAAAAAGGCATTTTGAAAGCATAAATTTCCTATTTGCCATTTAAATGTTCTGATTGATCTTCTGAATTGATGTCTCTTTCATTGTATGGTCATGGTATTCCTCATTTCAAGGCACGCGAAGCGGCCGTTTTAAATCTATGCCTTTTCATGGTTTAGTCATAATATGCTTTATTCCAAGGGATGCGAAGCAGCTAGATTTTGGTCATGGTGTGTTATTCATTTTATGGTGTGTCAAATATCTACTCTTTTAAAAATCGCAATGCGAAGCGTTGCTCAAGGCTTTAAAGGCTGGTACCAGGTAAATTTAGAAAAATAGTCCCTTATGGTAGTCGATTCCTGATTCGACAAAATTATATAAAAATGTTACTTAGATTAAATAAAAATTTGTGAAAATATTTAAAGATTACGGATTTTTTATTCAAGTACGAGTACAGCATGAGTTTTTCCTCAGGTACGAGTAAAGTACGAGTACGAGTAAGAGCCTTTTTCAGCTCGTACTACTAGTACGAGTACGACGAGATTCTGTAGCGTGGTACGAGTACGAGTACGGAGTACGAGGTCAAAAACTACTTGTACGAAGTACGAGTACGAGAATTTCAGAAAATTCCCAACACTGGTCGAAACACCCTAATTAAAAAAAATTCGGAAAATAATACCAAATTTTCACTGAAAAAACTAAATTCAGCCTCAGTTTGGTTTTTTAGTGAAAATTTGGTGTGATTTTCCCAAAAATTATTTTCAATTAGGGTGTTTTGACCACTCAATCGATAGAGTAAAATCTCAGCTACAAAACGGTGTGAAAACATCTGAGATGAGAAAACAAAATTTTAAAAAAAGGTAAAAATATTTGATGTCAAAAGGTAGCCGTAAAAGTACCATCCACCCCCCCCTTGAAGTATCGCGTCTACATGTGTTGGTTGCGTCCCCGAAAAAAACTGCCTTGGTTCACCGTTGAATTTTTGTCGAAAAAAATTCTTATAGGTTTAAAAGCATTTTTACTAATTTTATATTAAATTATTCGGAGGCACCATCAAAACATATAGAGCCTTGGATGTCTAAGCGCAGCAATCTGAAAATACTAATTATCTTATCAGTCAGTTTATTTATGTAAAAAATGTTCCAAGTATATTGTTCTGATTTACGCTTATATATTTTTAATTTTCGCTGGACACTAATCATATGTTTCAAAAAAGTTGAAGAGCATTTATTTCTGTAAGTTGTTGCTGTTGTTCAGTCTACATTCTTGAGCGGGCTTCCGGTTTCGACTCGCTCAAAAGAGTCACAGCTAGAGTCTCGCTTGATGTGCTGGCTGTACGAGACTCCCGGCGGCCTTTAAAATAAAACATAATTTATTATTATATGAAGCCAACGGTTCCCTTTTTATTCGAAAAGAAAGTGTGCAAGGTGCAGCTTTAAAAACATTCATACCAGTTTAAAAATCCTTATATTTTCATTAAAGCCTTGAAATCGCATTTTATAATAATAACCACCGAACTAATAGTTCTTGCAAATTATGCAAAAGAAATTCGACCTTTTTGTGCCTGGCGAATTTTTATTTCGAATAGGATAGCAGGTCAGACGGTTGGTAGTAAAATTTAGTTAAAAAAGGGGGGGGTTAACTTTCATATACACGTCGCCCTAAGTCAACTGTTTTTATCCCGATAGGTGGACATCTTATTTTTCTTATTAAGTTAGTGACTTCTAGAGCCAAAAACTATCAAGGAATCGTTGGAATTTTTTCCACTAATAGAATAGTTCTTGAAAATCGAAAATCTAAAAAAGGAAGGAAGAGCTCGTGGGAGTTAAAGAAATGCAATGAACAGCTTTGCAAAATGTTTTCTCTAGTCTGAGATATAGGTTTTCAAAGTAGAGGTGTGGGCTTATTAGAGCATGTTTGCCTATTAGAGGAAATACGGTATATAAAACGTGCGACCTGTAGAAAAAAGTCGGAAGATATCAACCAAACCAGTCAAAGAAAGACTCCAAAAATGATTGAATTATGGAAATCGTGCAGTTTTTAGCCTGGAAATAACCTCCAGTAGCTGTGAAACGCTGCCCTGACGATTTTATTCGATAGCCAAGAGTGTGAGGATCATTTTAACACCGAATTTGTAAATTGAAGAGGTTAAAATAGGGTGTGCAGCCAGTGGTAGTCTAACCTGTGACTTAGGGCGATGCGTGATGAAATTCCCTCGCCCCTTTAACACGGTAAAGGCTGTGTGTATCAAACTATGAGTTTTGTGCAAAATTTTACGGTGAACAGAATGGCCGAAAAAAGTTCGGAAACAGGAGGGAATCGTACGGGTAAAACAGTATTTTAAAACGTTGCATTTTCGTCTGTACCTAAGCAACTAATTCTTCCACTCAAGACAGCAAACATTCAAATATGTTGCGAAATTGAATTTTTGGAAACTGTCTTATAGAAGAAAACCAAAAATTTTTGTGAAATGAATCACTCTGTCACAACTTTATGTGCAATAGATAGCTCTGATAACGTTCAGCATTTTGATAATTTACACGCCTAGGCTGTACATAAATTTGAGCAAGTAAACTCATTTATAGGTGCTTGGGAACAGACGAAAATGAACCATTTTAAAATGCTGATTCACCCGTTCGAATCCCTCGTCTCTCCGCAATTTTTTTCAGCCATCGTGCTATGCGTGAAATTTTGCACAAAACGCATAGTTTAGCACACACAACCTTTCCCGTGTTAAAAGATGGCAGACGGCTGGCACAATTTTTTTAACGGGACAGTCTTAGGACATTTTTGGTCCAGCAGGAGAGCATCGCAATTGAAGTACAGATAACACTGTTTAAACACTTTTTGCAAATCAGTATATATTTTATAACGTCTTTTATAAAAGCTAAATATTTCAAAAGGGTAGTCGTCAGGCCAAAAAGGTAACGCCGTCCAAATTTCGCTTATATCGATGTGGATCTGTTCGAACTAGTTAAATTAGATTATGTTGTTTCCCTCACTTTGAAGTTTTAACATAGTTTTACACATAAGAACAATTTGAACATACTTTAAGTTCTTGGTAGGAGTAGCTACTGAGGTGGTCTTCTGGACTGGCGACTTCATAGCTTGCCACTTAGGAGTACTTGCACCATAATATGGTTTGAGTGGTGACACAGTCGGACTATCATATTCTTTACCAATGGCTATTACTGGCTTGTGAATGCTACTACTACTCAACTGCTCCATAATACACTGCAATCGAATATGTTATTTACTGCTACTTCAGGGTCCTCAGGTGTAATTTTCAAACATATTTCCACTCTTTTTCATAACGCCAGACCTTTTAATTTGTTACAGTGAAGTTTTCTCCTTTTTTTGCATCTAAGTAAAAAGGAGGACTGGATAAAATGACTTTTTTCTTTAAAATAGCAAAAATATAATTTTTTACATTAGGTTTTAAATTTAATTAATCTCAAAACTCTTGAGTATAAATTCGAATTGGGTAGAGCTCGTGGTGTTAAAAAATCCCAATAAACAACTATGTACATTTTTTTGCTGTGGGCTGAGATACAGTGCTTGAAAGTAAAGCGCGGGTCTTTATTAGAATAGATAGAATGGTTACTTTCTGCTACTTTCTAATATTTAGTGTTTCAACACACATCAAAAAGTTGCAACCTGAAGAACACGACCCAAGAATCCAAGATCAGCCAGCTTCTGGTACTCTTTTAAGATGCTAAGGCCATGCTTGTTGTAGATGGCCCTTTGCTTGGGGTTGGTCAACACAGCATAGGCTTCGTTGATTATGTGCTTTTGCTCATATTGGCTATTGGGCAGTTGTAGCTTCCTATTGGAGGGTTAACTATTGCAGCTAGACGGTTTTGATAGGCACTTTTGATGGCCAAGCTAGTGGCCAGTCGACCTACACGCAACACTTTGTAGTAGTCAGTTGCACTGAAATAATTTTTTTATAAAAAAGTTAGCAAATTCTAACATACAGTCGACTCTCTCTCCATATAACGTTTCTGCCGTAGCAACGACATATTTATTTTTCATTTTTTCCCTCTTCTACGGTTAAAATTTGACGGAAAAGATAATTTTATTTTTTTTAAAGCATGTTTCACATTACTCCCTGATGATATTTGAACAAAATTGTACAGATATTTTTTTGATGAGTATTAACATTATATATCTTACGACTGTCGGTATAAAGACAAGCAACTCTTCATATAGGGTGCTCTCTATATAACTCACCCCCAAGGTCGGTGCCTAGAGGGTACGTTGTAGAGACAGTCAACAGTATATTTGGAAACTGGTTGATTATCTAAAAAGCAAAAACCGACAGATTTAGATTTTTTGTAAAAAATGTGTTCAAAATTATATAATTGCGGTAGCGCCCGTCGTTATGGTGTAAAAGTTCATTTCTGGCGCCGGTGCTTGATGTCACTTAAGAAAATACAGTCAAACTTTCTGATTATTGCCATAGCAATAATCAGAGGGTGTACTAAGGTTGTGAAACTGAAAATTACCGCTAATTTAGGAAGGCTTTGAAAATTTGATGAAAACAGGTAAAATTATTTTCGAAAATTTGAATTTTCGCCCTTTTTCACAAGTTCATTTATTTGTTTCGTCTGTAATTTTCTCTTGCATTTATTTTCATTTGCATCCATTGGTTGAAATCTTTCTTAATGGAGCTCACTGCCATATCATTTAATTTTATAAAGGTCCTTTTATTGTAGTTTTGGCATTTGGAGTTATTTTTTAAATCATTTGATGGACTTTAAAAGTGAGCACTGGGAACTTGTTCTTGGGTGCACGGATTTTTTCGAACTCGATCCTGGTCTTAGAGCTTCTAAGAATTACAAAGTTTAATCAAATACTAACCTCGCATCCTGAGCAAATTGCTTGAACTCAGTGAAATCCATGAAGACAACTTGATGTGATCAGACTTTAGCTGCAAATAGATAAAGATTAATAGACAAATAAAAGGCTGAAAAATTTCTTGAACCTTTAACCACGCTACTTAGCAGAGGGCAAATTTTTTGGATCTTGTGAAGCTTGTCATGTAAGCGTTTTTCAATTTTTTTAATATTAAGGAATGCAACATGTTAACAAAATGTTTTTAATTTTCGGAATAGCATTAAGCCCTTTTTGGATTCATTTACTAATTTCTAAAAAATAAAACTTGCAAATTATTTCCTAAGAAAGTTAAATTTATAAATCGAAAAATCAAAAATTCAAGTGCAAATTGCATGAAATTGACTAAAAGCGATAAAAATCACCACAAATACAATAAATGATATAATAATGAAACCCGAAATTTTTATAGTCGAACCGTGTAAAGCTCATTTTGACTCGAGCTGTAAATGTGTGTCTATTTCACAGATTTTTTCATTTTAAATATTTTAGAAATTAATTTTATCTTTAAAATTTTTTTTTTGAAAAAAACAGAATACCCGAAAAACTACGCTTTAAAAATTCGACGATTACTAAATTTGCAAGATCTTTCGGCCCAGTAGCGAATGCCCGCCTCAAAATTTTTCTTTCGATAAACCTAAGTAAAAAGTACTCAAATATATGTCACATACCCTTAAAAGTGCGCGTGAAACTATTTATTAATCATAAATTTCGTGCGCTGGCTCACCCCGAGTTTTAGGGCTAAGCCTAAACTTGTTTGTTCGAAAGGTAGTTACAGCGATTTTTGAATGAAGTTTGAAAAATCTTAATCTACAAATTAAGTTAAAATCACACCTAGACTAGTTTTTAGAAAAATTTTAAACCAATTGGCTAAAATGATTGCTTTTGAAAAGGTTTAACTTATTGAAATAGATAAAAGAAATATGATAACTATCATCATACGAAATGTAAATTAAAAGTGCAAAATTATTTATTAAGACTTTTTTTTACACGAATAATAAAAGGCGTTATTTATAAATTGGACTAATTTACAATAAAAGTTTAAAAACATGAATATGAAAAAGTGAGCCCTGCATAAACATATTTTCCTTTGTTTGTTTTATTTTGTGAATTGAAAAAAAAACTTTGTAAATTGCAATACATATGGAAAAGATGTTAGTTAATTATTAATTTGTAGAATTGGCAAATAATAAAAATTTTCGAGCCGAACGATTTTGTCAAACTCTAAATTTTTCGAATTTAGCGTAATTTTTCGAATTTCAATTGTCAATCCTGATTACAGCAGGCAAAAGATTGGGCCATTTACCATTGACCCAATCCAGATTAGGTCACTTAAGTAATGCTAATTTATATGGATTAGTTTGGGATGGCTTGTACACAAGGTTTTTATGAATTATGAAGGTTTTTATGGTAAAAGATGACAAAAAATATACCTTGGTCCCCAAAACTAAAAACACTTGGCAACGAACACCCCCGCCCCTCATCCACAACAGTGGTTGTTTTAAAAATAAATACCTTTTTTCTTCTAATAACTCATCCCTCTGATGGCCATTCAAAAAAACTCACTTCGCTCAAATAATTCAACCTTGCGCTAATAAAAAGTAAATCTGCACTAAAAAAAGTGTATTTGAGCAAAGAAAAAGTAAATTTGAGGTATCGAAAATGATTATCCATTAGAACTCGCCCAATTTCGGCCTACTCTGATTATTAGTATATTTGTATTATTTCAAAAATAAAACAACGAATCTATGCAAAAGCAAAAAACAGTCAAGACAATAGCAGATCAAACAAATTTACAAATTTAATTTTCACACAAAAATAAGCATAAGTCAGGGTATTTACAAAAATAGAGCAAGAGACCCATTCGAAATCTTTTTTATTTGTCTCAAATTTTTGGTGATATTTCTACGAGTTTGAAAAAAGGTGGAAGTGGAAATAAAGCTTTGCTCTTTTAGACTAGAATGATTTATCAGATAGCTTTAGATGGAAATCGTTAAAAATAAGCTCGCAGGAGCGGGAAAAGCAGGATTTGAGTCTTTTAAAAGGCAAAAAATTTATCAAGGTATTTGGTATGTTTCTTTTAGGACAGGCTATTTAACTCAAAATTTTGAAAAAAAAAGTACAGTCGACTCTCGATATAAGCACACTCTGGGGACCGGGCAAAAGTGTGCTTATATCGAGAGTGTGCTTTTATCGACAGTGATATTTTTTGAAAGAGAATGACCAAAAAGTATCGAGAAAAATCATATCCTATCGAAGATTTATTTCAAACACATAACAACCGAAAAATTAAATAACTGAAAAAAAATTGTGAGTTTACTCTGTTTTTCGTTCACCAGGTATCTTTTTGAAATGAAAATATTTCGTGGCAAGATTTTCACGCCTTATTCACGATTCAAAGTTAACTTTTAGCCATAATAAGCGGATGTGCTTATATCGAGGGAGTTTTACTGGCCTGGGACCGGCCCGAGGGTTTGCTTATATCTAGTATGCATATATCGAAGGTATTATTTGCCCTCTTTCTTTGCTGACCAACCAAATTGGCTCCGATGTGTGCTTATATCCAGAGTGTGCTTATATCGAAGTGTGCTTATATCGAGAGTCGACTGTAACCACACGTTGGACAAAAAAGCACAATTTGATCGTTTTTCGTTAAAAGTGCCATTTTATCAGGTGTTTATTGATTTTTGAGCACTCGAAACAAATAATTTTACGCCAAACTTCAAAAATAAAAAGGTTTGGGGTCATAAAAAAGTACAAATCTTTTTAGAAAGCACAGTTCCGTATCCTGCTTTATGATCTTTTTCAAAATTAGATTTCACTAGATCAGTTCAAATATTAGTTGACTCTTAATTTTTTGGCCTTTCGTCATATTTTCATGCTTTTTTCGTTAGCTTATCATCAACATTCAGGTTCCGGGAGAGAACTTATGAAGAGAACCGAGAAAAAGATATATTCCAATGTCCAAGCAATAACAGCTGTGCTTGAGGCTAGTCAGTCCAACATTTTTTAAACCAATAGTACTAGAGGTAGGTTTGTGTGCTGTTTTTGTTGTTCTTTGTCATTATTATTATCATCTATTTGTTGTTGTTTTTAGATGTAAGTATCATTTACTCATAACTTGAAATTTTTGTTTTTGTACTCCTTGCATAACAATTTTTGACTTGATTCTTGAAGTTTACGTAATAAAACACCTACTTTTTACAGTTGGAAGGTTATATATCCAAAGAATATTAATTTTTTTAGCCAAGGATATATAGAATTTTTTCGCGTGATTTGTGTCTGCAGTATGTAAATATATCTCAAACACAAGTCCCCAGGTTCTAGGCTTTAAGGGCTGAAGGGCCCTATCCCTCAATGGGGGAGGGGGATTCTGCCTTGGTCCCTCCTGTTGTTTTTTTGTGATTTTTAGGCTTAGGCAATGGTTGGCCAGCGTATGTTAGGACGCACTCAAACCTATTGTTTAAGTTCATCCTTACTTTTGCTGAGATTTAGCCTAAAAACTCACAAAAACAACAACAGGGGGACCAAAGCAAAAAACCCTCCACCCCATTGAGGGATAGGGCCGGCTGAAAATACGCACCGTCACTTACCTGCGACATGAACATACAGGATTTTTTTATTCATAACTGTTTCAGTCTGTGAAAAAATTTCATCCCATCACGGAAAAGAAAGTTTACGCTTGTTCTTGATTCTACTAAAGATTTTGGTTTAAGTGAGCGCTGGGGAATAGTTAAAGTGCTTCTATGGATCATTGATTTTTACATCTTTTTTCTGCAATTACTTCTAATGTTGTGTGTGATTTATTGGTATTGCAAAACAGCTATCCTTTGTTTTCAATGATTAGGATGAGCACTGAATTTTGACCTTTAGGACTTTTGCTCAATTAATTATAGCTAAAGCTTTGTCCAAGAGTGTCAACTGACTTATTTTAACTATTTGTTTTTTTTTGTTGAAAAAAAAGCTGGAATAGTCCTAACAAAGGGCAAACCTTTTTCTTGCCCCAGAAAGACTTTTTTGCCTCGAAAAACTTCTTTGCTGCCACAGAAAGACTTTTTGCGGCAAATTTTTTCTTGCAGTAAAACGAATTTTTATGGAAAAAGAAAACTGGCGACAAAAAAAAGTATTTCAGACAAAAAAATTTGGCGGCAAAAAAGTCTCTTTTTACGGCAAAGGAGGTTCACACCTTATAAAAGTGCGACTGGTATTAACACTAAAAATATTTAGTACTTTAAGATGCGTATATTCGTTGAGCACTGTGCCTCGCCAGCACATACTTGATTTGGTTGTAAAGCATGGACAGAAGGAGTGACCGAACTCAATTCAAAAACCAACTGCTTTATCATCTCCTCTTGCCATTTGTTCTACTTATAGGTTATTTAGAAGCTTACTTTTTACTGCTTACTCCCAAAAAACAAAGGGTACTTATTCGGTTTACACCCCCGCGCCTAAATTACCGAAAAGTGATCTAAATTTACATTATAAACTAATTTTTATGCTTAATACAATACAAGAAACATCGCTAAACATTTTTTGCTTTAAAAATTTTAACTTTTCTCGAAAAAAAATTTGCCTTCAGCTTCCCAAAGATAGATGGTCTTTCAGGGTATTTTGAGGTCATTCTTAGTGATTTTATCATATTTAAGCTTAGGTAAGGGTAGGCCAGCGTATGTTAGGACAGACTCAAACATGTTACCCTAAATACAAAAAGTAATAAAAACAAGTTTGAGTCTGTCCTTACTCCTGCCTGAGCCTAAAAAACATAATTCAGTCACAAACACTCTAAAAAAGCATCTACCTTTAAAGAGATATAGTCGAACTTTTTCCAGAAAATTGTGTAAATTTTTGAATTAGAAGCTTTTTAGAAGTGCTGTATTAACCATAAAAAATAATTTATAACGTAGATTTGGGTCTATTTGAGTCGTTGGGTCTTTTTCTCCCACAAAAAAATCAAGGCTACTTCTTCGGTTTACACAGCCCCCCCCCTCCTCCCCGAAATTTTCGAAAAGTGACCTAAATATTTCATTATAAGCTTTTATGCTTAATACAAGAAACATTGCTGTTCAAACAATTCTTTTCGAAAATTTAGGGGGGATGGGGGGGGGGATTGTAAACCGAAGAAATAGCAAATCGAGTTTGCAACCTTGGCGGGTTCTTCTAGTTTTGAAATATTTTAAAAATTCTAATATGAATGTCTCTTTGGCTTTTCGTAAAGATTATTCAGCCTTATTTTTACACCTTATTTAACCCAGCTTAGAAAGCCACCCATGGATTCAAAGACCAAAAATTTTTAAATTTCGAAAACGTTAATAGCGAATAAAAAATACGGGAAGTTTTACAGTTGACAGTTTAAGCGGCTACCTCGTGAAACAAAACATAAAATTTCTCGAAAGTATCGAAAAAGGTATTTCAAACTTAGACATAAGTTAGGAATTTAGCATTTACCTTGCGTGTAAACTTGCCTTCTCTCGGCTATCTCATTTTCTGTCTGCTGATTCCATGTTTCATCTCGTGGCCAATTGCTCGTTTCCCAGGTTAGCCACATAGTTTTTTAAACAAACCCCCTCTCTAAACAACAGCTAGTTTTAGTACATCCCAAGCGCTACTTGCTCTGTATTTGTGTATGGGCATCTTTGGCCCTAACTGCTCAACTGGTCTACAACTTCTTGCCCAAGAGTTGGTTAGGTCCTCTTCTCAAGAACACTCTACTCTCCAAATTTCGCAGAAGAGGCATAGGGGGAGAATGTGGTGAATTTACTACTGTCCTTTCTCAACTGGGGCTGAACTGGTTGAGGGGCAAGGGCTCTATCCAGCCAGGGTTTGCTTCTCTTGCCCCCGACTTCTTAGTTTTCTTCACCAGTGGAATTCTGTACATGAGGTATTAACGGAAATCGATATAATTGTCATAACCAACTATGTCTAGGATCTGGCTACTGCAATACGACCAGCGACGCAACACCTACTACAAACGCAAAAGCAATGTGTACACCGAGGCTGGGGACTACCCGTCCAAGGTCTACCCTTTCTCCAACTTCTATATGGAAGAAGAAGTCCTACCTCGAAGTGGATACTTTTACACCCATAATTTCCACAACACTCTTCTGGTGGTCGGCTACTGTCTGGCAGCTTGCATGTACCCTTCTTTGGTAAATGTTGCTTGTGAAACTTATCTCGCAAATTTTATCATTTTTCCCGAAATTAGAGTTGACCAGTCTTTTTTTACAGCAATCTACCCCTCTGTTTGCTGCATTTATAGTGCTGGCTACTCTGTGGGCCTTGCACAAACACAAGTTGCAACCAAAAGTATGGTACCGGTTAAGAAGAGCCACCCAGGTTTGCTGTCTGGTCTACCTATGCTCCCTCTATATTTACCAACTGCCAAGTCTCAACCAAAAATTGCCGCCTCAGAAATTACTTCCAAGGTATTCAGCTGATTCTATATATATCTGATATATTTCCACCCGAACTTTCCGGTCTTGTGAGCAAATGTGATTTGTCAGATATAATTCTTCACCTAGTCCTAAAAGTGGGTTTAGGACATTTTTTCGTAGTCATTTTTTCGTTGGACATTATTCCGTCGGTCGAACAAACCAATAAACCAAGAAAACCAATTGCACTGATTTCGATTTTACCGGGATCAAGTTTGAGGTGGGGCCCTATATTGAGGGTCGACTGTTCTGTCCTTCTAGATTGTCATTTCTCATGAATTCAGATTGCTAGGCCTTGTGCAATATAGTAGTAGCCACACCTGTCAACGCAAAATAACCAGGGTGTTACCGGTGGAGACATGGTTGTGGCCGGAGATATTGTGTCCCATACTAGTGGCTTGTCTGTATTGGCTGGTTTCCTTCCAGTTGAACTTATTTGCAAAGGATAAATGGGCCATCACTGACTCTCAGACCACTAATAAAACCAGAGTTTCTTTGCTATCTCAGAACAATGAATTGGCAGAAGCATGTGTTCCACTGGTATGTCAAAGGGAAGGCAAATTACCTTTCGCATTTTTGCAGCTTTTTACAATTTTTCAAACAATAAATTGCTAGTACAAGTTTATTTTGTAATAAACATATTGTTTCAGATAAAAGTGGATGAGGTAGAAGATCTAAAAGATGAAAATGAGGTTTCTGTGCACTCATCCAACACTGTCACCAACAATACCGAAAAGAATGTTTTGGCTGAAACACTCACGGACGGCATTAAAATGTTGGGGCTGGAGGTTTACATGGCAATAATTAAAAAAGTTTAAAAAAGTAAATAATATTCAGGCAGACGTGGTCAACATCAATTGGGGTCCTATTGAGCAGTTTATTCGTAGCAATAGCTACATTTTGTGCTTGCTGACCATGATTGTGGGTTTTCGTATTTTAAATTTATTTTTTACATCATATTCTTCTATAGACTTGGAGTTTAATCTACCACAACTGGTCTACCTTTGTATTTTTAATCACAGCTTGTCTGGTGTGGATGCATCCCCGAACACAACTGCTTTGTCAGCATATACTCCCTCTCGTCTCAATCTATGCACAGGTTATTCTTTTACAATATCTTGTACAAAAATTAGAATGTATTGGGGAGTCGGTTCCTATTTCCCACTTTGGTCCACTTGCTTTTTCTTTTAAATTCCTCGAACTCACATATATATTTATTTTCTGAGGCAACCAGGTTGAAAAGTGGGACCTGACTGATCACTAAAACCGAAATCTTCCAAGAGTAGGCCAAAACATTTTGAACCATAGGTGGAGTCAAAGCTGAGGTTTGTTATTACACAACTAGTTTTAGATTCTCTTGGCTCTCAACTTTTTGTACGCTTTCCCTCTGACAAATGTGGAGCTACCAGAACCTGCTTTTCTGAGACAGGTATGTCTTGGAAAATTTGATCAGAATGATCCATGTTTCATTCACGCACTTAGCTAGGAGTGGAAAAGCCAAGAAACCACCCACCCGTACTGGATTTAATCCTGAAATCGCTGTTTAACCTGGTCTTTTGGGCTACCCTCCACCAAGACAACTCTAAAAAGGCGAACATCTCAGAGGAAGAACGAAAGATATCTAAGATTTCCTTACTGCAAGTGGTGGTCATGAAGCCCTTGGAAACAGACAAGGAACCAGAAGTAAAAGTTGAAGACAAAAACCAGAGTTTTGTGCGTTCGTTCACCAAACTGATTAATCTGCTGATCTCTGACTTCTGGATCTTGTTTGTGCTGACCATGTTACTGGCTATATCAGTACAACAACCAGTGGCTGCCTACAGAGTCATCTACATGGGCATGTTTCTCGCATTCATCAACCTCTTCCAGGTAAAGACGTTGCTAGGAAACATATACCGTATTTCTCTAATAATTCTCCATGCTCTAATAACTCCCACCATACGGAGCCCATATCTCAACCTAGAGCAAACATTTTCACATTTTCTTAGTTACCACGAGTTTACCTGATTACACTTTTCCAATTTTGGCTGAGCATCCGAAAATCTCAAAATTTTTAGGGGTTTCAAAATAACTCCTCATGGGGACTTAATAGCGGAAATATAGTAAGCCGTCATGGCTAAAACAGCTATGGAAGAACTGCCAAATTGTCCCCGCTCACCATGTTAAGATTATATCCCAACTTGTAACCAAGGACACCAGTGATCAAATCTCAAAAGATTCGCATTTACAAGAAGCATTCACTATACGCTTTTTACAAAAAAATCATAATAGAAACGTTAAACTTTTTCAAAAGCTTAAAAAACACCAAAATGCCATCAAAATTAATATGGTCTGAAGTTGATGTAGGGTATCTACAGGGCTCTAAACCGGCTGTTGACCCCAATCTGCTTTTTAATTTTCACTCTGTACACGCTGTAGTAAAATAATATTTTCAATATTATTTTAGATCTCATTCCCCAAATGGCGTAAAATGATGTACACTTTCTGGATGGTCATGATTGCCTACTGTCTGTTCCTGTTAACCCTGCTATACACATACCAGTTTCACGGCATTCCTGAGCTCTACGCCGAACAGCTTGGCCTGGAAGAAGATGTGACCAGATCGTTGGGACTAGAGCGAATTTCTTCTGGCAAACTATTATTCCGGTTATTGACCCCAATCTGCTTTTTGATTTTCACTTTGATCCAAGTGAACTATTGTCACGAGCGGCTATTAAAGATTACTCAATTATGGGAAGATGAGGCATATGGATTGAAACTAAGATTTCTGATGTCCAAACTCAAGATTTTCCACAAGCAGACCAACTATTTGGAAGGTCCTCTAGGCATATTCAGTGATGGAAGTCGCAAAAGACACTCAAATGCAGCTCACCAGCACAGGAGATCCTCAGCTTACCCTTTATATCCCCATCTGCATTTGCCTTCCAAGGAGCGTCTCTACTTGATGATTGGAAGGTTGGAGGAAAAGTGCAAGAAGGTGTTTGAGTACAGACAATCCATGTGGAATATTGGCTGGCGGGTGCTAGAAATTCACTTGTTCAAGTTGATCGCTTTCTACATGATTTATGTGGCACTCAGTGAGGTGGGTCACAGAATTTTTGTTGTTCGAGAATTCTAAGAATAATTTTTGCTGTATTATGCAGGTGTCTTCTCTTAACTTTTTCTTGCTGGTTGGTGCTGGAGGGTTGATATGCGTGGAAAATTACGCAGATCAAATAGCTAACTTTTCGGCAGTGTTAGCGTCAGTTATTGTGCTCCTGAAGATGATTTATCAAATGGAGTTTATAAAGGAGGAGGAAATTGGCCGTGTTTGCTATGTGAGAAATCATTTTTTAGCTGTGTGTGAAAAAATACCAGTCAAAATGTGTCAATCTGACGCCAAAATATGGAAATCTTTCGTAAATTTTTTAAACTTGTTTCACTCAGACTGCATGCTGGTGCAAAAAATTAATAAAATGGAATAGTAAAGCCTGAGAAAAAACATTTTTTTTAATTTGACGATGGATTCACTTTTTATCGTAAATAACGTGGGACTCTCGCAATAAAATTACTAAATGATTTATTTTGCAGAACATAGACGACCAGAACACTACTGTACACATTGGCGAATGGTTTGGGTTACGCAAAGCTGACTCCGTTTTGAGTTCACACTGGTTATTTTACACAATACTCAATACTATGACAGTCAGCCATTAATATTCAGATTCACATAGCTCTAGTTTTCTTCCTGTGCGGCAAGACCATAGTGCACATACGACAGTTTATGCACAGGAATGCTCAGAGACTGGAGGAACCTCCTAGGGCATTCTATTTCCAGGCATAGAGCGAGGCACGGCCGATGAAGATCTGCTCCACTGTCTGCTCTATTTCTCCAACTACTTTTTCTATAGATTCGGAGTGGAGGTAGGTTACTGATTAAATTTGTAGTGGTAGGCAGATGTATTGCTTTAGATATGCATGATCTCAACAGTAGTGACGATTGGATACCGCATAGACTTCTACTCCATGATCTATGCCATTTGTCTGATTGTCCTGTTCTTGATGAACAGAGAGGAGAAGTGCCTGATCTGGAAGAAATACTTGATATTTCTATTCAGTTTATTTGTCTGGCAGTACTTCTTGTGCATTGGAATTCCCTCTTACTTGTGCTGGGTTGGTTTAATAGATTATTGTAAAAGATGTCTATTATAAATAATGAAATTACAGGCTATCCTTGGGATGATTGGGACACTAGCCTGATAGAGTGGCTTTATATTCCGTCTTTTTCGATCAGACCTGATGCTTTCAAACTCTTTGGTGGGTGGTGGTCTAAATCTTGAATTATTATTTAGACTGTTTCAGCGGATTTTTGCCAGCTAATGTTCGCATCCTGCCAGCTCTATGTGTTTAAACTGGAGCAGAAGTATGGGCCATTTATGCGGGTGGGTCCAACCAAGAAATCACAAAGACAGTGTCCCGAGGCGCTAGAACCTTCTTGATGTCGTTCAACCTGAAGTTGTTTAAAGTGGAAAGTGCTCAAGCTGTCAACAGAATTGCGGTTCCAGACTTTATAAGTGACAGGTTGAAGTTTTCATTTACACAATTATATTTATCTACACAATTTTATTTAGCCGAACCCTGTTGGACCGCTTGAAACACATATTTTTCATGTACTTTTATTGGCTGACTCTGGCGATTATCTTCATTGCGGTACTACCCGAGTGACTATATTCTCTGCTGGCTACATCTTCGGCTGTTTTGTGTTACTTTGGCTTGGCAATTCTCTCTTCTTCAAACCCATATCTGTGGCTTTGAGGCTGTAAGCCTTTCCGTTTTTCTAACTTTATAGCAAGGTTACCCCGGATTAAGATGGGACATGTTGATGTTGTACAACGTGGTGGTGATCTTCCTAAAATCACCCTGCAGGCAGTTGGTTGTGTCTACATGAGCACTCTCTACAAGAACTTTTGTTGGTTGATGCAGTTATTTGGTATTGCTTGCATGCGGGCGTCTATTAACATCGAACAAGAGGCAGAAAACACACTTGGAGGTAAACGAAAAAGCTCAAACCCCAATCGTATGTATCATCTTTACTTAAACTAATTTTTACTTTTTGGCTTCTTTTAAAAAACCGGCTATTTTCAAACCCAGTTATCATTTATTTTTTACAATAATTTTCGGCCTGACCGGTTTCCTGGTTTTTGTCGAAAACTAGCCGAAATTCCATTTTATCCGGTTTTTAGTTATTCGGAACGTGGCTTTCGCTTTTTTATTGATCAAAACCCGTCTTTCGGTTAACCTACCAATTGCCACCCCGGTTCTAAGCAAACGTGAATTTTGCATTACAGTCGACTCCCGATTTAGTGTACACCCCAAAAGTTCGTTCCCGCCCAAGGCCCGACACTTTTTTTACACCGATTTTTGGAGTCTTTTACCAGTTCTGATTAACCAGTTCTGATTCGTCAGTCTAGTTCAAAATATATCGCAAGGATTCCGATTTCGCTGATCGTTTCTAAAAAATATTTCAGGTTGACATTTAGACCAGCAACCGCCGATTTAGTGTACACCCTCTTTCAAATTTAGGTGTATACTAAGTTGCCGGTCTAAATTCAAATCTGAAGTATTTTTTTTAGAAACGACCGGCAAAAGCGGAATCCTTGCGACATTTTGACTAGACTGACGAATCAGAACTGACAAAAGATTTCAAAATCGGTGTAAAAAAAGTGTTGGGCCCTGGGCGGGGACGAACTTTTGGGTGTACACTAAATCGGGAGTCGACTGTATTATTATTTAGTCGATCCAAACATACTAGCAGAGTGTGACGTGCCTCACCTAGAGAGTGGTATCTTCTATGATGGCCTTTGCTTTGCCTTTTTACTGGTTCAAAGAAGGGTGTTTGGATCGGAATACTTCAAACATGTAAGTTGGCTAATTGATTCTCTGTTTTAATTTAAGCTAAATAGGTTGTGGCCGAACTGAATGCCCAGCGATTCTTTGCATCCAGAGGTGCAGAACTAATTACCCTCATTAGAAAGCAAGAAATATTAGAAGCCGAAGAAAAAGAGCAAGCTGTGTTAGCCAAAGTTAAGGCTAAGATGGACAAGATCAAAATTAAACATGACAAAGGTACAGCCACCACTAAACACTCCTAAACCAGCTAATATTTGCTTCAGAAGCAGAACAAAGGGGTGAGGAAAGCAGTGAACAGACATTTGGAGATGTCGCCAGTACTGGAGTTGCATCACAATACCCAGCATAAAGGGAATACAGACACAAGAAGTAGGTACAGGCACACTGATACATGTATTTTGAAAATTTTCACTTGACAGGATGAGAATGGAGAATTGAAGCCAACACCAGTGAAATTAAGCGTTATTTTGCCATTAAATCCTAGACAGCCTAAGCCAGCAGAAGTACAACCAAATTGGCCTAAAGTCTCGACTGATTTAAGTCATCTGAGAATGAGAAAGTGAGTTTTTCTTCGATTTTGAGATTGATGTCCCCCAGAAAATTTGCCAAAGCTCTTTTTATGCTTAGCTTAAATTGAATTGAGCCCAGGAAAATCTTAATTTCACCCTCAAATTATGGAATTTCGCCCTCAAATTTTATATTGCCATTTTTCTTCGAAATTCTTGTGTAGAACGTCCTCTTAGGGTTGGATGACGAAGAATATCTCTAGCTATTACAAAAAATATTGTAACATTTCGAAAATTGAAAAACCTACGAGCGGTCATGACCATGACTTGACGTCAAGTCCGTCATTTACGACAGGTGCAACTAGGACCATAACAATTTTGCGATTCAGGCTGAGCGGACCAAACTTGCAAATGCCTCTTAGGAAGATGAGCAGGAGAGTAAAGATCCCTTCTATTGTGTTGGAAGAGAACGATATATCTGAGGAAGAACCATGGTATTTTGTACAAGACCATGTGTTTTAAGGTTAAATTGTTTTGTTCAGGTCAGTGGAGGATTCTTCCAGTGACCGCCGCAAGTCCATGTCTGTCCAGAATGTGATTGCAGAAAGCGGAGTCAAGGGTCTTGGCCCCTCCAACTGCTCAATTTTGCATTCAAGAAGGGGGCTCTGAGTGATGCCATGAAAGAGTCCAATGAGATAGAAGCTACTCATGATCGACTGGAGCGCCAAATGGAATCTCAGTATGGAGTTTCCGACTATCAGGTAAAATAAAAAACCAGGTATCTCCGTTTAGGAACCAAATTTTTCATTTTTTGATAAATTGTCATAATTTTTCATAATCCATCCATCACAGTTTAAAGTTCTTAATAATTTTTTGACCAACCTTTATATTTAGTCCATTCGCCGAGCAATCCTGAAGCAAAAACACAGACAAAAGCAAAAGCTGACTACGACGAAGCCACTTTTGATGAAGATGCAGCTCGTGCACTAAGTGTAGTAACTGGTGCTTTTGAAACTTTTTTCGGCTCTACTGGAGAATGGGTACTGTTTCTTTGCATTGGTCCTCCCTGTTATTTTTTTCACGTTTTTCAAAAAATTTCCTTGGTCCCTTGTTGTTTCAAAATTTTATTTTTTAATATTTTTCATCTTATAAGATAGAATAGAGAAGAAAACAAGACGAACAGAAATATATATTAGAAAAATAAACAAAACATGAAAAAACAGGGGGACCAAAGCGAAAAATCGGTACCCATTCTCCAACAGAGCCTTTTTTCGCTAATATTTTTCAATTAAATGTTAAGGCCCAGGAGATTCTGTAATGCTATCGCCATCGACAGTCAGGAAGTTGAGTTTGCAACAGATGAGAATTTCTGGTGAAGGCCCGCCTTCTATTCGAATAGGTACCCAGAAATAAACTAATCGACTTTTATCGTCTAAATCTCAGAGGACGGGGACGAAATTCCGCCCCTAGAAGTATTGGCACAGGCACGCTATTCGGGTCCTCTGGCAGATGTGATTGCAAGACCGCAACTATCTGAGGAAAAGGATGAGCCTAAAAAGACCAATAAAATATGTCAAAAGTTTAGAAACGGTTAGTATTTTAAGTCAAAACTTTAATTACAACATAATAATTTCAGCCAAAGCATATGTGAAGGAATTCGCCAAGAATTTGGCTTTGTTCTTTTTCATGTTTGGCCAAGGAGTTATTGAGTCGCTAATATCTTACATGATGCGGCTAAGTAAGGACTACCGCTACATTGCCTACATCTTGCAAGAGGAAAAGAGAATTCACAAGCAACTGATGGCTGCCACTGGAATGCCTGACAACAATGAGGTGCCCATTTATTCTGATAAAAGAGAGCTTCCACCATAACTGAATCTGAAAAGCTGAAAATAATGGGATTCACCATGTTTCAACGCATTTTCAAAAGAAGCAGAAAATTATGTTTAGAGTTTGAAAAGTGTGAGACTGTCTACCATATTTAATCTAATAGATGGCGATTTTTTTCAACCTGCAAATTTTTTTGGCCTTTTCAAATAAAAAAATGCAATAAAACGTGGCTTAACTCCATAGTTTTGGCCTTAAGGGGTGACTTTTTATTATAGACTGGCCTTCAATTAGAATAAATACGGTTTTTTATTCCAAAATAATGGATAGATAAGTGGCCAGACCTCAAGTGCTCAAAATAATAGAAAATTAAAATTGCAGGAAGACAGGCGCATGTCCAGGGAAGACTTTGAGCGGCACCAAGCGCTGGTGGAAGAAAAAATAGTGGTGGACAACAAGCCTAGAAAGAGTGCTGTGCTGAGAGAAGAAAGCTTCAAGAAACTGCACAGATCTCTTACTCAGAAGAGGAAAAACGCTAAATCAGCACCTAAATTGGGCAAACAATCTTCCGATACTGAGTGAGTTGAAATTAATTAAACACACTACTAAACTACCAAAACTTTATATCCTAGCATAAAAAACTGAGAATATATTTACCAAATACATTCAGCCTTGCGGTTCTGGACAAGAGAGCTCACAGCTTTGGAGATTTGGCAGAAGAAGATGAAGAAGTACAAGGAAAACAGGAGTACTCTTTCAAAGCCCTGGATGTCAAGCCATTTCAAGTGGAAATGCCGGATGAGCCCACTTACTACGACAACGTGGAGCCAAAAACATATCTGGATAAACCAGAAGAGCAGGAGATGAAGCAACAGCAACAACCAACAGCACTGCGAGCTGTGGATTTTTCCGAGACGGAGGAGCAGCAGCAGTCTCAACCTAAAAAGTCATTGAGGATGGAGGATCTGAAACATAAGATGTCCTCAGCTTCTTTCAGAGAAGAGGTAGATGATATTCTCCTAAATATTACAATGCAAAATTGTGCGAATCTGAAACACTCAAACATTGGCTGATAGAACACCTTTTTCTTTATTAGCCAAGAAATCGCTTATCTTCTGACTGAGATTTTCGTCAGTACGTGCAAGCTTAAAATTTTACTGTTTTAAAAGTATCCGAACAGTTTTTTTGTGCAAATCACTGGACTAAATATTCGGGTTTTTAAACCGGGTTTTTAAAAAAAACATACAGGTGCTGGGAGAGCGAGCAGTCCGACCGATTCTCATGTCCATGTTTTTTTGGAATATTATAAGCTTTTTAAAATTAGACAAACTTTCTGGATTTCCAACTCGTTTCGATCGAATTCTGTGTTTTATAGGATGCGGATGAACATTTATTTGTGCGCCTAATCATAGCCACATATTATGCAGTGCTCAGCCATTCCGAGATGATTTGTTACCTTATGATAGTACTCAACCATATCCACTCTGCCTCACTAATCTCCATGCCTTTGCCTCTAATGATGTTGTTGTGGGTACCCTGACAGTACCTAAGCCAACAAAACGCTTCTGGATCACCATTATTACATACACTGAGGTGGGTAGTAACATTAGGTCGTGCCAAAAGTTCTGTCCGTTTTTTTCAAATGAAACTTTTGTTGCATTATGTTTTTTCTATAAATTTTAGACAAGTTTTTAAAATTTGACCTCTCATTTTGTAGCCAAGGTTATCAGCTACAAAATGAGAGGTCAATTCTAAAAAACTTGTCTGAAATTTTGTAGAGAAAACATAATGTCACAAAAATTTCATTTCAAAAAACGGACAGAACTTTTGGCACGACCTAATAATTTAGAAGTATTCATAATTGCATGTTTCAGGTCATTGTTGTGATTAAGTACATATTTCAATTTGGCTTCTTCCCCTGGATACACAGTGCACCTTCACTTGACCCATTCTGGCCTCCTAGGATTATTGGCATTGAAAAGCAGACCAAATATGCAGCATGGTTAGTGACATAATATTTTTACGGATGAATCTTTTTTCTGCCATGTTTTGCTTTTACATAACACAATGTAATAACTTAATTAATCGGTGAGAAAATTTATCACATATCAGTGATCAACAATCCTATCTCCACTCTTTCCATAGCTCTATACTCTTCTTCAATAGAGTGCTTTATTGGTAAAACATGGCAGAAAAAGCCAAATTGTGCATTAAAGGAACAAAGCGGGGCAGAAAAAAGCTTTCTTGAACCAAATTTGAAAAACATGGGAGAAAAAAAGATTTATCCATTATTCATAATTTCAAGTCTAAAAGCTTATCCATAAAAAATTATCCTGCTTTATTTAAAAATAATTAGCAGATAGAGAATATCCAGAAGCTTTTGTCGGAGATCATGTAATATAATGACAGCCGAATTGGCTGAATTTTCAAAAAATTGATAAAAAAAATGAGTGGTCCCAGCAGAAACTTAAATTTAAAAAATAACAGGAAATACCACACATTTTAGGGACTTGGCTCTTCTCATGGCTCTATTTTCCATAGAAATATTTTGATGGTATATCTGAATTCGAATTGAAATTCTTAAACTGAATCAATTTTTTTCAGTCAATTGGTTTGTGGAAAAACGAGGTCGAAAGCGATGAAGAGGAAATTTCCACCATCATGGATGAGGCTTCTAAAAGCAAGAGCCAAGAGGATAGTTTGGCTTCGATGACTTCCCAGAAACGTGGGTCGGCCATGACACTGTCCACTTCATCCCCGATTTTGGGCAAGAAACAACAGCGTAGTCTAACAGTGCATTCCATTGCTGAGATGGTGTCAGACTTGAAGATGAACAGGTCGCAGATCAAGGACAGGTAATCCAAGGAATGGAGAACAGAAGTGTATTGGTTTTGTTTCAGAGTAGCCAACAGAGTACGTGCATTCTTCCATTTGTTGCTGAACCCTGCAAATAGGTATCCGGTGGACATGTACGCCCCTATGTTTATTTGTGATGCCGCCTGCTTTCTCATCGTCATTTTCGGCTATTCTTCTTTTGGGGTAAGGTTTTGGTTTGAAAATTGGATGGCGAACAGAGTGATATATGTATGTTTGTAGACAGAACAAGCTGGAGGCAGTGTCACCTCCTACTTTCAAGAAAACAAGGTTGTTTATTTTAGAATACATGATTGTTTTATCTCACTTGCAATCAGATTCCATAAAAGAAATTAAATGAGAGTTTTAGGTGCCAGGAACCCTGGTCGCCATGCTCATCATTCAGTTTATATTGATGGTAATCGACAGGGCTTTGTTTCTCAGAAAGTTTCTGTCTGGCAAGCTCTTCTTCCAGGTATTCAAAGGGCAGCTATACAAAACCGATTTTTCGCCGCGCGAAAGAAAGGTCGCGCGTCACAGCAGATTCGATAAGTCCGGAAAAGGTCGTTTTCGTGTGGTTGCCCGTAAAATAATTCCATAAATAAAGACTACAAGAACTGATTTTGCAGCTTCTACTAATTATTTTCGTGCATGTATGGATGTTCCTGTTGCTTCCAGCCGCTACTGGTCGTTTGTTTGCCAAGAACTTTTTCTGCCAGTTGTGGTACTTTATCAAAGTGATCTACTTTATTATTTCTGCCAAACAGGTTGCAATTTAAAACATTGTGTAAAATTTGGCATAAATAAAAATTATCCTTTTAGATAAGATCTGGCTACCCTAAAAGGCAGCTTGGAAATGCAATCACCAACAGTTTCTCAGCTATCTATATGATCCTTTACAAAGTGTTAGTCTATGTTATATTCAAGTTGATTTTTACCCAGGGTTGGTAATGGTACTTTTTAAATATTTTCATTTTATTTTGTTTTTTGTATTTTTTTGGCTGTGAGCAAAACGAACTTCTCGAGTTTCACCAGAAAATTTTATACTGGCATTTTAGATTAGTTTTTTGGGGTTTTGAATGCATGAATCTCTCAACCTGGCTTTCTAACTAGCTATCAGACTCCCTTGGAATGATTTTAGGAATCAAGAGATTTCGAAGGCTTGAAGGAAGTAACTTTGTTTGTTGAAACCTCTAACTCTCTACATTTCTAAATCAATTAAGTGGATCGTGTTAGCTATTTAGAAAGCTGAGATCTAGGTCTGCGCAATATAATAGTGCAAAAACTGCAAGAAAGTTACAAGAAAACGTGAATATAAAGAGGTTAAAATTTTGACTTTGATGATGTAATTCAGTTGTTTTTAGCTTCAAAATGGCAATAAGCACTATATAAAATGACATTTGCTTCGAAATAAGCCAAAAAATATTTTTTGAAAAAAATCCATGGTTTCGAGACATGCTCCTAGATGTTTGTCGGCTATAAGTGAAAACACCCGTCAAAATATGTAAATCTCCCGTCAAATTTATTTTTTACCCCAAAATTCAAATTTCAAACAAAATATGTAAATTTCCCGTCAAATTATGTAAATCTCCGTCAAAATCATTAAATCTCCCGTCAAATTTAAATTTTCGCAGAAAATTTTGCGGGAATTCAAATTTTCTAGTCAGAAAATAACTTTGATTGGTCAGAATCCCACTCCGGAATGGCCAGAAGCCCCTGAAAATTGGTTTTTGGGGTTTACTAAAGGGGGAGTAAACTTTTTGCGAAAAATCGATTGAGCGGATCAGATTTCGGGTCAGATGGGCTTAATCGCCCAGAATTTCAGGTTTATGACGGTTTTGAGTAGTTCAGGGCGGAATTCTGAGCGATTAAGCCGATCGGACCGGAATTCTGATCCGCCCAATCGAATTTTCGCAAAAAGTTTACCCAGCCCCTTTAGTAAACCCCCAAAAACCAACCGGAATATGTCCAATCGACAGTGGACTTTGTTAAGCGTGATCTTTATAGAAAGATTGATTTTACTGAGTGAAGATGCACAAATTCACGAATCTTGCACAAAATATGCACTTGGAATGACAAAAGCTAACTGAATCAGGGAAAAAATTCAAATTTGACGGGAGATTTACATATTTTGACGGGAAATTTACATATTTTGTTTGAAATTTGAATTTGACGGGGTAAAAAATAAATTTGACGGGAGATTTACATATTTTGACGGGTGTTTTCAATTTGAGCCGATGTTTGTCTGATACACAAACAGACGATTTTCGCCATCAAAAGAAAGCTATTTTTAGATATATGGCCATTCCTTTCTTGTTTGAGCTCAGTTTACTGATGGACTGGATGTGGATCGACACTTGTTTGAGGCGAGTGCTATCTTCCAGATTAAAATTATTCTTATGCAAAGCGTTTAGCCTGAGTAATTGGGTGGCCTTGCATGACATTTACTCAAATATCAGTATGATCAAGTGTGAGCGCAACATTGAGGAGGACTACCCTTCGCCCAAGGGCGTCAAGAAAAGAGCTTTATTGAAGTATGGTTGGGGTGGCTTCCTGCTTTTCCTCATCATTTTGTTATTTGGTTCCCTCTGGTTTTGTTCTCTATGGCAAATACCGTGGGTACCAGGAGCGTGCCTGTGGAATGCACTGCTAAACTAACTATTTCTGGATATCAAGTAAAATTTGTTAAAATTTCTATAAAAGCTTAGAATAGAAATTTTTTAGCCACTATTCGAATCTACGGCAAGACTAGGAGATATCCGGTAATTTTGCACAACACTTTTTCCTACAGTCAAGTCTAAATACAGTCCCACCCGCTCAAAGTATTTTACTCCAATTTTTTAATTTTTTTATTAAATATTATTTGTGAATTTACAAAAGCATACAGATTTTAATTTTAGAAATAATTAGAAAAACCTTCCTTTTTACAATTTAGATCCGCAGGTCTCGATTATAGAATAGATCAATTTTAGCCCTAAAAATCACATTTGGCAAAAATTAATAAATGGGGAGGTCAAACTCGGGGTGGTGGTACTGTATTGAGACTTGACTGTATTGTTTAACTGGATTTATTTATTTATTTTTGACTAGAAAAATCCTAGATCACTAACTGTAGAAGAATACAACAATCTGTACTACACCTACAGAACCAGTAAAGTAGGATTATTTCAAAGTCGAAATTATCATCACTGAAGTCCCAGAATTTTAGACAGCGCTGTCTTACATAGCTGACTACGATAATTTGGATGTGGTCATTGCTAGAATAGATGGTAACTCTTCTAGCAGATGGTTGATTAGTCCTCCAGCCAGAAATTCCCTTATCAACAGTCTGAACGGAAGTCGTGAGATGAGCATACAGTTTGATTGGCAATTCAAACGAGCTCCTGACGAAAACCTGCAGTATGGCATAGTTGAAGACTTTAGAGTGGTTGAATTGGGAGTCGGCAGTCCCATCAGGCAGCAGATAATTGACACTGTGCTCGGCATCAACAAAACCAAAATGTGAGGACGATTGAAACTGGGAACTCTGGTTTGTTACAATGTCTTTTGATCGCGACCAGGTGCTCTTCATATTTGCAAGTGACGAAATTACAGAAAAAAATTGTGACAAAAAGTAGAAGATGTATTGTAGGTCAAAAGGACAAAGTAAAAAATTCTCATATTTTTTCTTCAAAGCTATCTTTTGAAAATATGATCCACTGAGGGAAATGAGCGCCAGTACAGTTGACCTTCGATAAAACAGCTCTGAAGGTCGACACTTTTTATTCTGATTTTGACGGTATTTAGGTCTGATTGGCTAGTCAAATATCAATCTTTTGAAGAAAAAGTAGGTCGTTATATCGAGACCAGCGGATTTTAAGGGCGAAAATGGTATCATTTACTGAAACTACCGACCATGGCGAAAACTTTTTATATAGGTCTTGAAATCAGATATGAAAGACAGCTTGGGTGGCTCCTTTGTTAGTCCAAATAAAATTAGATAACTGCACAACATCTTTTGCTACAGATGGTGTTTTTTTATCGAACTCGTCTGATCTCGTAGCAAAAACGACAGCATTATACATGATTAGGTTCAAAATTGACATTGTTACAAGCCGTAATTTCCGTGTAAAAGTAGCATGTACCTGAGAACCATGATTTTTAGCCTGATCCCTAACCTTTTCCCTTCAATGGTTGAGGTGCCAGGAGAGGGCAAGGCAGATCATGTGAGTGCCCTGCTCCACAAACACCTCAGGGGTGAGAATCTTCGGATAGAGAACGCATTCACAGACGTGCTCCTGGAACTAGAGGAAGAGGGCGGAGTGGAGTGGTGGAAAATGAGAATGTTGGATGAGGTGTTTGACCCTCTTCGCATTTCTGAACCTATTGTGCGAGATCAGATCATTTTCCATGGATTTGTGGACAAAGTTTGTTGGGGTTGTTTTCACTAAAAATTATTTTAAAACTTTTTAGGTATTTCCAAAATCGTTCAGTTTCATAACAGGAGGCGGCATTTTAGGACTTTATGTGTCCATCGTACTGGTTCTTGGCCATTATGTCAGGGGCATGGTCACAGACTCCATGAAGGTGAATTTAGCGAAAAAGAAGAAATTAGTTGCAATAAAGTAACCCCCTGGTCACAGTGAGACGTCGAAGTCGAAATAAAGTGCTGCCTAGAAATCTCTAGGTACCTGGACCTCGACCAAAGGGTAAATCACCGTATTTCCTCTAATAAACCGTGATTCAAAATCGTGTTTTTCGGATTGTGTTTTCACCCAGTTTTTAAAGAATGCTCTCAGGCAAGTTGCCCCTCATTGTAAATCTCATCTCACTAGCTGCAAATTGAAGGGTGACTTACCTGAGAGTAGTCTTCAGAAAAGTGTCAAAAACACAAAAACTTTTGAACGAGGAAGTGCCCGCTATTTTCAAAATAAATTTGTTACTGGAAAAAAAAGTAGAGGGTGGCCCGAGAAATTCTGCCGTTAAACGTTTATAAAAATTATTATATAGAACAAGTTTTTAGAAATTATTTTTTTACAGATTGTCGTAGAATCTTGTAGCAATCATTATTTTTCTAAAATTGCAAAAAAATTACGGAAATTTTTTTGCCTCTAGCCCCACTGTTGTCCTCACTAGACCGATTTCGAAAGGTTAATCATTTTTTCTGTGGCAAATTTACTTTTTTTTGTAGCAAAAATGTTTTTTTTGTGGCAAAATTTTTCTGTAGCTAATTTACTCTTTTTTGTAGCAAATCCGATTTTCGTCTGTAGCACATATACATGAATTAGTGTGCTTATTTATTCATCCTAAATTCTCAAAACTTGTATTCTGAGTTTATGAAAGACTTGGACTTCATGAAAGACAGGCGGAATAATTGCTTGTAAAGCTGCTGGGCTTTAGGTCTAATCTAGCACACACACCTGGCACACTCTCGGCTGCTTCATTACTCAACACCCTCTGATGGATCAGTTATGAAATTCTTAAATTCAAGCTTACCGGATTTACCATCAATACAATGCATGATGATAATTCTTTCAACCTTAGCTCCATTATGCTTCACCACTTTAAGAAGAGCAACACTTCAGTCCGTGCATTTTTTAGATCTTAACGGGCTTTTTCTTGTGAAGAAAAGAGTGTCGGCCAAAATAGCCGGGTGAAAGTGGGACCTTTTGCCAACTTCCTATGATCTATCAGGAATTTGCAATTTTCGGGTGCTTAACCAAACCAAAATTCTCATTTCACTTTTCTCGAAAATCGGTTTTCAATTTAAGAAGACTGAAAACAATACGCGGATTAAGTGTATCGACATATGTATATATATTTCTGAAGTTTTTACAAATAAATAAGCACACTAACTCAAGTATATGTGCTACAGACGAAAATCGGATTTGCTGCAAAAAAGAGTAAATTTGCTACAGAAAAGAATAAATTTGCTACAAAAAAGTAAAATTGCCACAGAAAAATGATTAACCTTTTCAAAACTCAAATAGAATAGAAGAGCAAATATAAGTCAAATAGAATTGTCAAATAGATATTAAGAAATTGCTCACAAATGCCGAATTTTCAAACTTAAACGCATAAATTGTTTAGAAAATGATGTTTGAAGAACTACCAAATGTTGATCGTTTGCTACAGTTGTGCCAAGACATATTCCTTGTGAGAGATTCCGGTGAGTTCGAGCTGGAAGAAGATTTGTTTGCTAAGCTAGTGTTTTTGTTCCGCTCTCCTGCTACACTTATTAAATGGACTAAAGAAAAACAATAATAATGCGTGACAATTATAAATATTGCATTGTTTGTACATCCATATAATAACCTCTAATTAAGCCTTCTACCTGTTTTTAAATAAACTCAAACCTTTTTTTGCCGTAAAAAGTGCCTGATAAAATTTACAAGAGTACATAAGACACTTTTTACATGGCCCGAAAGTTCACAATAAACACTCCGAATATTAAGAAGTTTGAAAAAATATAGATGGAAAAACAGCCTATGGGGCGTTATTACATGTTATACGGTATTTATTAGGTAATTTTGAATAAATATCAACTTAATTTTGGTATTACAGTCAACTCTGTCAATAACGTACATTTGCATTAAAAATGCATGCGCATCACTGCGCTACACCGTAGATTCTGCCAAGGTAAAATAATTTGGGAAAACCCATCACCGAAATCCGAATCGTTGTGATATTTCGGATTAGAACAACCAAAGACGACTGGAAAAACATTTAAAAATCAAAGTAAAAAAGTGTCGGGAAAAAAGGCAGGAACAAAGTTCCAGGAGTTTTGGGTAAACGAAAGTCGACTGTATGTAAAAAGTATGATTTTTATACTACAGTCAAACCTGGATAACACGCCAGTCCGATAACACGTCACTCTTAATAACGCGGATTTTGTCGGCCAACAGAGAAACTTAAGGAATTCACGCCCCTAATTTTGACTGTAGGTTTGACAAGGTTTTACTGCACGAGAATATTTGTACGTGCTAATTTTTCGGATACCGTATTTTCTCTAATAGCTTACCCAGGTGAGTTATTTTTCAACCCCTTGAAAATCGAAAAATTTTGAGGTCGATCTTGAGATTTTTAAGTGCGCAACCAAAATCTAAAAAGTGAAATCGATAGAGCTCATGAGAGTTAAGAAAATGCAATAAACAATGATGTAAAATATTTGCTTAGGGCTGAGATATAGGTCCTCAAAGTAGAGGGGGGTGAGTTAATAGAGATGGGTGAGTTAATAGAGATGGGTGGGCTATTAGAGAAAATACGGTATAATCCAATTGTATTGCAAAAAGTCTCAAATTCGTCAAATGTAAAAAACTTTATTAGTCAAGAATTATAGAATTTTCTGATTTTTAGGTAAACATAAAAATGAAAAAAAGAAAAAAATGAAACAATGTAGAACAATAGCATAGTGGCAGGGTTTTCAAAATTCTCCAATCATAATGACTTTATAAATGTTCAAATAATTTAAAAATTTCCTCATCACTGTTCCTGTGGCTTTTCAGTTTCGCTTTCCTTGACAGGGGTCTTTTCCTGTTTCTCAGCGGTTCCAGATGAAGCCTTCTCGGGAGACTTTTCAGGCTCGTCAGAAACCAAGTTGACAGCTGCAGTTGCTAACTCACCTATCCCTTTCACAGCTTTTTTTACAGCCTTGGCGTCGCTTGCGTCCATGTTTTCTAGATGTTTTACAAATTAGAATTTTTTTTACTGTTTTCCAGCAAGTCATAGGCCAGTTGTCTACTACAATACCTTTTATGCGCATTGGTAGGATTTTATACCAGAAATCAAAAAGGGGGAAGGGTATCATGGTTTTTTAAATTTCAAGAATATATCTTACTACAATACTACAAAACACTCTTTTAGGATTATGTTCACATAGTTTTTTTGAATGTTTAGTTTCTATGACCACGTTTAATATCTAAAATGAGACTAAATTTGCTTATTTGTGACATAAAAAAATATAATAGACTTTCTGAGGTAAAAAAGACACGTGAAATTCATGATTTTTTTTTAAATGAAATTTCGATCATTAAAAGATGGCAGTTTTAGATTTATAATTATTGTGGTAAAAATTATTTATTTATTTTTTCTGAAAATGCAGTAAATGAGCTACAAAATAAGGTACTGTCAGTTGAGGCGTCACGTTTGAAAATTTAAGTTTGGCTTCAGAAGAATTTGAAAAACGAGGAATTTGAGATACTTAACATTTGCTGACTTTGTGGATATGTTTGCATTTATTTCAAAAATAATGACAAGATATTCTTAATTGTTCAAGTTTTTTTCTAGATTAATAGTTTCGTTACAAAAATTAGTGTGACGTTAACTGCGTCGCAGTAATGAAGGTTGGAAAGCAACATAAACAAGTAAAAATAAAGACTTTTCGGAAAATTCAGCCAAAAGTAGGCTAAAATACTTTTGTCTGGACTTATTATTACCCAAATGGCAACACTGATTTTTGATCTAAAACCAGGTTGCAAAAGATGAATTAAAAAAAGGCTTTCAGTCCGAAAAAATTAAAATAGCCTTTATATTTTAATCACTTATCTTCGATAAAAAGAAGTTTCATCAGGCAAATGTTTTTCACAAAAAAATTTTGAAGAAAGTTTCACTAATTTTTTTAGGAGAATACCTGAGTCTATGGATGGCAATCAGTTATTAGGTGTCGTCAAATAATGATAGAGAACAAATGTGCTAAAGCATTACAGTCAAGCCCCGCTATAGTGACACCGGTCCCCAGGGGTGTCACTATAGTGGGGGTTGACTGTATAATAAAATTCAACAAATTGAAATAAAATAGTGTAAAATTGTTTAAAATAATTAACAATAAAACTTTGCTGCGATAAGCGCGCCCCAGTAACCAGAGATTTTCGATTCCGACATTTCCAGCCACTCCTTATTTCCAACGGCTTTTAAATTTTTGACTAAAGATTTATTTTCTGAAAACCAAGTTAAAATTAATTTTTTGTTAATTATTATTTAAAGACCGTATTCCGCTTAGGTGAATATGTGTAGTATAAAAATATGCTAAGACTATACGATTATATGAGACGGGGGATTATGCTTGGATATATATCTTAGTAAAATCAAATATTTTCAGTATCAGTGCAAAGCGAAAAGTGTGGCTAATATCCTAAAAATAAATCCTTTAAATAGGCCTAGAGCATAGGTTATCTACGCCTATTTCTGTTTTTTTTTCTTAAAAAAGGTTTATTTCCTCACTTTTCTGTTGAATCCTTAATGTTTTTGCATAAAGAGTTTTCTAGATTTCATTAAAAGTTTCAGAGAGAACAAAGTAAAAATAGTGAAAAACATCCGTGCTTTGTGCGCAAACTCAAAAAATGTTTTTTTAATGATTCATGATTTTTTTTAAATTGTTCACTGAATAATTGTAAATTAGACAAATATTTACATGTACATGTTGTGAAATACTGCAGAAGAAATATGTTTGTGAAATATTGCTTTTTATTGAAATAAAAGGCTTAGCTAGTAAAGCTAATAAAACAATTGTCATTATGAAAAAATTATGAAAAAGTTTCTTTGATCAAGAATAACATAACGCTAACTACAAGTTTATCTTCTTAATAAAAAAATCTAATTTTTTATTTTAATAATGTACCAATATAGCCATAAGGGCATTTGGCCTTTGTGTCATTTTCGCTTGATTTCGCGCTTTTTTATTTAGTTTTGGCTGTTTGTTGCATTGAAAAAATCGACTAAGGCAAATACCTGGGTGCAAGGCAAGACTGTCTAACAAGCTATCAATTGACTTACTGATATTTGAAAGTAAAAAGTCCATGTACAGACTGAATTTTTAGAAAAAATTGCTCTATTTAATGAATTTTTATGAAACTTTTTTTATATCTTCTTATATTAGGTCATAGCTCGTTTGAAAGATGAAAATATTAAATGATTTAATTTTTTTAGAATAACACAATTTTTTTTAATTTGACGGGGTAAATGAACATGATCCTGAATTATATAAATTTATGGTAAAAAACGCCGAATGAATCCACTTTGTATTTTTTACTTATAATGAGTATGATATAAATCAGCGCATTTTCCCATGAAGGATAAATCTAAGTTGACTTGAAGGTGCCGGGCAACTCGGCGCCGAAAAACTCGGCGATGGAAAGCCCGGCACTGAAAAACTCGTCCCCAACCACATATTAATATTTTCCCATTCACTTACAATGCGGATTGTGCTGGTCTTTGGCCGCGCAGCGGTCAAACATACCATTCTTTCTTATTTCTTAGCCGCGGGTGTCAGAATTTTTCCGGTGCCGAGTTTTCCCTACTCCGACTTGAAATTACCTCTGCGATAAAACTTTGTTTAGAAGTCATCATCTTAAAACATGTCTCCTTTTTACCAAATTTAAATCTTGTAAAAAGAAGAGGAGGAAGAAAAGAGCACATTATCTTATTAACTAAACACTCTATACTAAATATTGCCCAATTTAGGGATATTCATGCGGACTTCGTCGTAAATATGGTCACCACATGAGTGAATGCCCAAATCTTCCTACAAGAGGCAAATGTGTTAATTGTGGTAAATGGTGCCTAATAGAAAAAGTACATACTAAGTGTGGTAATTTGTTAATTTTGTTCTTTACTACAAGACTTTTAATAATTTCTCTTTAGACCGAAAGCGTGAACAGCAAGTGTGAGCAAGAAAAAATGATTCTGATGCTTATACAAATCATTGCTAGTGTTATGAGTTAACTGTAATTATAGTAAGCAGTGTGACATCTCAGTTTGGTATTTGAAAAGTGTTTTTCAGCCTGATTACAAAAGTTTTTATAATTTACAAAGCTTGAATAAATTTAGCTTGATAGTTTGTAAAGAATTTATCGTGACGTCTGAGTTTGTTGTACGTATTTGTGTGGGTAGTTGTTCTGGCAAGACTTGAGCAATCACATTTGCGACAGATAATTCACAAACAAAATATTTTTGCGCTGCACGGTTCGCTAACCAAAATTTAAGACAACAAATCGCGTAGCAAGTTTCACTACTGTTAGTTCGGAGACTGTGATATTCGAAACTGCAAGATTTTACCTCATTTTTTTGTACTGCAAGGTTTGCGCCTAATCAGCCTAATATTCGAACGCAAAATCTTAGTTGACTAAAAAGTTGTGCGAAAAGATGTAGCGCAAATCTTGAGGCGTAAATGTTGCAGTTTAAACCTTAGAATCTCTCAAATTGGAGTATAAAATCATACGATCTCAAATTTTATTGCTGAAGTCTTGCCACGCTGTGTAGCTCTATTTTTGTGAATTTTATTGTATTTTTGCGCCCTCGGAGTTAAGGCATCGAGTTTAAAGGACCATGGTTTTTGCGCGCAGTGGCATGTGCAAAATTTGAATTGGCGGGGGACACTTCTCTTTCGTCTCAAACTGTACTCCTTGGAGTCATTCGCCATAACTGCAACCATTTCCTGCACTGCTTTACTGTCATCAAACGCTCTTGTTTTGGGATTTCATGCAAAATGACAGACCTACGTAAGATGGCATGGAATTGGACATCGTTGAATGTTTTTTAAACTCTAGCTCAAACTAAATGTCACTTTTTTCTTCGTGTGATAGCTCAAATGAAAGCCTGGAGTCTTGACTTCATTTTAGTTTATGGAACGTGTGACTTGTATAAAAAAGTCAGAAAATATCAACCAACCCAGTCAAGGAAGAACCCCAAAAACGATCGATTTTCGTGAATTTATCCTATTTTAGTCTGGTTACAAGCTCCAGTAGATGTAAAAGCCTGTGCTGATAATCCTATTAGATATCCAAGAGTGTGAGGATCATTTTGACACTAAACTTGTGAATAAAAGGAGAAAAAAATATGGTTTACAGCCAGTGGTAGTCGAGCGTGTGACCTAAGGCGATGCATATAGGAAGTTCCCCCTCCCTTTAAAGCCACCTGCTTCCAATAGGCCGCCCTCTCTAATAAGCTGAGTCTTGCCTTTCGTGTGAGCTGTAGAAGTCATGCATGTGCATGTAAAATATTCGAGCACTACTTATTTTCCTGATCACACTGAACTCACTGCTAACGTCATTGAAAAATAAGTCGCAATTTGAGCTATACACGCTTTATCAACAAAACAGACTAGTAGACCAGGATTCGCCATGAAATCATGCACCAGCCAGTCTTTGGCGTGTTAACAGATGGCTGAGAATAAGAACACAAAAGAAGATACCTAGGGCTAGAGCAACAAAGACGATAGCAATAACCAAAAATTGTAAAAAAATTGAAACCATAGGAAAATTTAATTTATTTAAAAGTAGAGTTTATTATTTTACAATATATATTCAACAGATCGAAAATGCGTTAATACAATTTTTTACATCTTCACACCCATATAGTTTTTAAATGGCTAAAGTAGAGATTGGCATGCTGGTGGACTGGTTTAATATCTACTAATCTTTCTTGTTGTTATCATTTGTAAAACGCCAATAAAAAAGGCAGGATGCCAAAGAGTGAATCATCAATAACTACAAAAAAGTAGTATACCGTATTCTCTCTATTAATCCCCCTCCCCAAAATCCGCTATTTCTTAAATTCATTCTCCTCCTTTATACCGGGTTTTTGTTTTCGAACGCCACATATGTTAAATACCAAAATGTAGCGCAGATTCCCAGCTACATTTTGGTATATAATATATGAGGCGTTCGAAAACAAAAACTCGGTATAAAAGGAGGAGAATGAATTTAAGAAATAGCGGATTTTGGGGAGTGGATTAATAGAGAGAATACGGTAATTTACAAAAAAAAATATAGCTTTTATGTTTTTCGCAACGATGAGCGGAAAAGATTTGCTGATACTCCGTTTTCTAATACTGATAACTCCACCCATAACTTTTTTTCTAAAGTAGGTTTTAACTGCAAATTCCATGTTTCTTCTAATTAAGAATCTATGCGGATTAAAAACTAAATTTGTGGCATTATGATTTTAGTTGGTCTCACAGGCTGCAATTTGAGCGGTAACTTGTCTGAGGGTGGTTTAGGGTCAAAAGTACGTTTTTAAACAAAATGAGGGCGTTTATTAGAGAAGATACGCAAAGTAAATTCGATGAGATAAGAGCTTTTTAAAGTTGTTTTCTCATATTTATTGAACTAAAAGTTGTACAACAAAATATGAATAAAATTTGAATTTTTCCACTTCAAACTTTCGTCGGATCAGGTAGAACGCTCATGGAAAAGAGACATGAGAAAAAGAAATTGCTGGTCCCCGCCTTAATTGCAGTGTAACGCGCTGGTATGCCTTTAAGACTAAAAAGGCAGTAATGAATATGATTCTAACACAATAAAAGATGACAAGTAAAACTTTTTTTAAATAAAAGTCAAACTTACACAATTATTCAAATCATAAGCAGTGAAGAAAAGCAGGGGTGATATTTGAGTTTTCATACCTCTTAAATAAGCACCAAATGCCACATAAGTAAAAAACAAAATGGCGTAGGAAACATCTAGTGGCAGAATAAGGCGCATAGTAACCATGTTTTCATTGAGCTGATAGCTTTTGGCTTAGACTGTACTCTTCCTTTCTGAAATAGACAATTTTAGGTTTTATGGTAGCAGTTCAAACCTTAGTTGAACCGCCGCCCGCGGCACCCCTTCGGTTACCTTCGGCGGCCCCCGGCGATCATAGATTTTTGAGGTAAGACCGCCACAATCATCTTAAAAAACTATGACCGCCGGGCACCGCCGGGGGGCCGCCGAAGGTAACCGGAGGGGTGCCGCCGGCGGCGGCCCAACTATGGTTCAAATACAATTGAATTGTAAATAGTTAAATGCCCTCTGAATCGCCCTAGAAATTTTGCAAAAAGACAATTTTGTAAGATGAAATTGATGAATTATTTTTTTCTTAAATCTCCCACCTTTTGGTCTTAAATCGCCTGCTTAATTTTTAAAATTAGATTTTCTCTATTATTTTAAGATAATTCTGAAAAAAAACACTTGTACCATCATGTAAACCCGGGTCTCAGCTTCCGAACGAGCTATAACACTTGAATGTATAATATCACAAATTTACAGATTGACGTATTAGAAGAAAGTGAGTTTAGTTCAGGTCTCTCGATTCAAATACATAAATTTCGTTATTTTTTTATATTTTAGGATTTGAAGCTTAGATACGGGACTACACGATAGTGTAAAATTTGAAAAAGAAAATTATGTTAAAAAACGGTGAAAACTAAGCGGGATATTTAAGACAAAAAAAGCGGGTGTTTTTATACCTATCCAATTTTGTAACAAGGGCTATGGGGATTAAACCGAACAGGTGGAAAGATACTAGTTTTCAGGCTCTCAGGTTGTGGCTTTTAAACGCCATCAAGAAGCCTTACCGTTTTTCGGAATGTCGAAGAATGACATTAACGTCAAAATAAATGAATTAGAAGACATCTTGAGCAAAAATAGAAAAACAGCGAATTTTGTTGATGATTTTCTCTTACAAAAAGCTTGTTAAAAAATTCGCTGTTACGAAATTTTGCTGTTACGCGATAAGTTGAGACGCACTGGCGCCTCTATTTTGGAGTCTAATTATGTTTTGATGTTCTCACTCCAAGTTTAATTTTTCAGGATTACATTAAAGGGGCATTCCGACGCTAATAAAAGGTGGTGCCCGGGAATTCAAAATTTTTTCCTAATCGTTGAACTTCTGTACGGATTTTTTAACTTGGTTTCTAACAAAACAAGGCCTAGAATTTAATTTTGGGTATAATTTTGTTAGAAACCAAGTTAAAAAATCCGTACAGAGGTTCAATGATTAGGAAAAAATTTTGAATTCCCGGGCACCACCTCTTATTAGCGTGGGCATGCCCCTTTAAGGCCTCATTTTAATTGACTTCAACTTACTCCAACTTACTTTTTTCGATATTTTTTGTTTTGCAAGATGATAAGATAGTCAGAAGTGGCAGTGCAAACTACAAGAACTAAGAGCACATAATGCATGTAGATCAATGCTTGCTGGTTACTTTTGCTTATGAGTGTCAAATACACTAGGGGCTTTTCATTATATCATCTGTCAATGCTGTCAATACTATTAGGGTACAAGCAAATATTACAATTGTCCACTAAAGTCACAAGTAAGACTGCCAAAAAATATTATATTTTAACTTACTACAATAGAAACACCCAGAAGACCACAAGTTCTTCCCTCTTTTTCGTAATTTTTGGCAAAAATAGTTGCCTGGCTCTTTCTATGGTAATACCTATGTGGAGTAGTGAAAAAGAAAGCAGATACACATAACTTAGTAGACGAACTAAAATACCGATCCAAACAGGGGTCAGATACTCACAGCTATCTTGGTAGAGCAAGAATAAGGTCTAAAGTAGTTGTTAAAAATAACAAATACTTTTAGAAAGCAATTTTTTATATATTTTGTCGAATGTTGGTTGTTGATAAGACGACTCCCCAAAATTTTTGACCTCTTGTAAGGTGAGACTGATTAACCGTTATAATGCTTAGTGGTTATTATTCGTTTTTCTTGTTATTTGGAAATTTAGGTAGGTATTTAATCATCTCCGGATTTCAAAAGTTTGACCATTTGCTGGGTTTGACAATCATCAGTGTATACTTTGATTTAATGTGCACCTTGACCCAATACTTTTAGCCAGCGGTTTATAAAAACGACTAGAATGAACATTCGATCAAGTGTACACCTGAGGCGGTCCCCAGCGTGTAGTTTAGACACCTGACATACACAATTGTTTTCAAAAATTGAATATCATCATATTCCGCCAAGTATGATTTTAAATATCAAGTTTTCTTAAATCGTCCTACCAATGCTCTTAGCTGAGAAAAGAGCATGCCTGCACTGTGAAGAGCTAGCAAAAAAACAATGTTAGCCATAAAACACTGCAAACGTGTGAGTATAATAAGAAACCGTCAATAAAAATTAAACAAACCAAAAGGTTTCTATGAAAAAGCAAATGTGAGTTCTTGAATTTACAGAGCAAAAATACAAGAAGAATTAGCGTAGAGCATGTGACAACACACTGAAATATGCGAATAGCATTCCACAATCTACTGGCACTCATTTCCGACGCTTTTGAACAATCGTCAACATTGTGAATAGGGTTAAAGTCAGTCAATTGTTGTGAAATGTCCATTCCTAACCAATTCACTGGTCAGTATTTTGTTCAATACAAACTTTCTAAATTTTGAAAATAAATAAAAATTATAGCTTCGAAAATTGGACTTTTTCCCATCAATTTCAAAAGTTAGCGTAATTAAACCAGACTTTTACCAGACTTCTACCAAAACAAAAAAAAGGCTCAGAATACTTGTTAAATAATGTTTCTAAGCATGTAATTATAGAGACGGCTGCAAAACAACATTTTCAATATATCTATTTTTCATTTTTTGCTAATGCAAAAAGACGAAATATTACAAAGAAAGAAAAACGAAAAGTTCAAAGGAGACAAAACTACTTCCAAAGCTATTTGTAAACTAGTATTTATAAAAAATTAGAAGCGAATATATCAGAAAAATAAAATGGCTAATCTTTAAAGTTAAAAATAAAAAATTATAAACTTTCATTTGCAAAGATAGTGTTTTAGCAGTATGAAATGTTATCTAAATTTATTAGGTACAAATATCTACCTCTTTTGTTTTTAAAAATGGATTTAATAATTACCAAAACAAAGCACCAACACGCAAAATACAAATTTTCAACAAAAGCTATTTACCGAATAAAAAATTATTTGCTTAATTAGTTACAAATAAAAGTTGAATAAATGAGCGTCAAGTAACAAATGAGCCTCAGACCTGCAAATGTATCGAATGTGTTCCAGAATTACCCGTAATTTCGGTCTTGTTCCTTGTTGCGTCTAATAAAGTTACTTTTGTTTAATAATTTTTATTCCGGAGATGAGGCGAGGGTAAGCGAGTTAGGCGAGAATAGGCGAGGGTAGGCAAGGTAGAGTATGCGGGTTACAGGTGGGTGGATGATCTACCCTAACCAGTGTTTTGCACTCGTCCTCGTCCTCGTAGTACGAGGACGAGGACGTGGACGAAGGGGCAAGGACGAGGACGGAAGACGAAGGGTAAATACGACTCGTCCTTGCTCGAACTTTCTTAATTCGAATCTGTTTTTTTACCGAAAAGTTTATTTTTACGAACAATCCGATTATTTGAAGAAATTTTTTAAGTACCAATTTCGATTTATTAAGCAAGCATTTGCTTTTTTTCTCTTTGCTAGCTTTTGATTAGTTATTTGAGGTGATCATCAACGATGCGTTGATCCTTTTCATCGTAGTTTTGAAAAAGAGGATGCCATGTTTTATCAGTGGCAATATAGTTGCTAAGCAAAGCTAAAAATTTGATTCCTTGTCTTTTTAGAGATCTCACTTCACAATAGGCGAGAAAAATTGCAGTGTACCTATTTTGTAGTTTTTTAATGAAAAGTCAGATCTTGAAATTACTTTGAGGAAATCGGGATCTGTAATAATCAAACATCAAAATATACAAGCTTTAAGCAAAGGCGTAATTTTTTTTAAATAAAAACTTACTTTTTGGCTTTTAAGTATGAAGTACGAGCGAAGTACGAGTGAAAACACAAAAGACGAGAAAAGACTAGGACGAGCCGATTTCAGGCTCGAACTACGAGGACGAAGACGAATACGAGCGAATTTTAAAAGTCGGTACGAGGACGAGTACAAAGTACGAGGCCCAAAAATTTTTGGTACGAAGTACGAGGATGAGGACGAGAAAAATTTAAAATGCACAACACTGACCCTAACCATTAATGCACTCGAACGATTAATCTACTCGAATTACTAATGTACATGAACCACTAATGTTCCGAATGGCATAGGCGCCGATAGGCGCCTGCAGACCCTAGTTACTATTTATTCCGAGTCAACCACAATAAGCATTCAGAAGAAATTCTGAGCAAATACCAGCTATTCCTGCCCTAAAGTTTTGGGACACCTATACTTATTTTTAGCCTCTCTTGCGGTCATACATTTTTATACAAGACTTAAACTCGCAGTGAACTTGGTCAAGCAAAAGAAAATAGTGCTTGAAAAATAAGTAAATTAGTAACTAAAGACTTTTTGAAAAGGCGGTAGGAAACCGAAAAATTCTGAACGCTTTTTGAAAAAGCGGTACAAAATTAAGAATTCAAGACGCTTTTTGAAAAGGCGGTACAAAAATTAAAAATTCAGAACGCTTATCATTGAAAAAGCAGCCTTACAGACTTTACAGCCTTTTGAAAAGGCCGTAAAAATTCAAAACAGTCTTACCGCCTTTTTAAAAGGCGGTAAGTCTGTTTTTATTTTTCACAGCCTTTTCAAAAGCGGTCATGCAGTTTTTTTTGCTGCAGCCTTTTAAAAAGGCTGAAAAAGAAAAAGCTGAGGTGGGAGACTTGTCAAAAAGGGGTAAAAAATGGAAACACTGCTATACGGTTCCTAGAACAAAGAAAACCAGAGTTGCGTTGAAGACGATTTTTTTTTAAATCTAAACGAGATGGATTGAGACTTTCCGTAAAGTAAATTTTTGTGTAAATTATTTGTGTGTAAACTGCTTTCTCATTGAATCAAAATAAGCTTTATATTCATAAATTTAAAGAACTTTTATGTTTTTTAATGAGTTTAAATAGCAAGGTAAAAATGGAAAATTTTTGAAATCTAAAAAATATCGGTAAGAAGCTTTTTATTTTGACATTTTTTATCCTTAATGTATTCTCATTGTTTCTCATTTGTATTTCTAATCGAAAAGCTCCTAGGTAGCTTACTACTGTGATCGATTTGCCTGGGCAAATCGATAAGGCAAGGAGATACTTACACAAAATTTCAAAATTATCCAAATTTACCCTGCGAACATGTAGCTGCAAATATTTTTACCCACATTGCAGAGTTAAATAAATGTAAATCGCCTATCGAAAAAGATTTACTCCAGATTTTTGCCAGTGTTGGGTTTGTGAATCTTGTTTTCGTCTTTCATGTCAGCATTGTGCAAGTGTTTAGCTTCGTAGTAGACTCGATCTCCACCCTCACCTTTAACATTGGGTCCTGCATGCAATGCAAAAGATATTAATTTCACAACAATTACACTCAAACCTGCATGTCCATATCCCAATCTTTAGGCAGCTGATGAGAGGTTGGATCGTCCATGTCTATTTTGATCACATTCTCTGCACTCTGATCACTGCCATCCTCCCACAACTTGCCTGAGTAGTCTGGTTGTTGGGCCATACCTATTTTGCACTTCTTTGCCTTAAAGGTATATTGTACAGTCGAACCTCTTCAGTCTGACACTCCAGGAAACCCGCCTCTGGGTGTCAGGTTATCGGGGTGTCATTTTGCTTAAAGTGTCGAGTACCTGGCCAAATCAAAGGTCGACAGAGCGTCTGGGTTAAAGAGAGTGCCGGGATATAGTGTTGTCAGGTTAAAGATTTTCGACTGTAGTTGGTAAAGTAACAAACATTTAATTGCTAACCACTTTGATGTCAACATCCATGACCTCAACATGAACATGCCCATCTTCCACATCTTTGACTTCATCATGAAAGTGTTTGGTTTCTACATAAACATGATCTCCACCTTCTTTCTTAACGCATGGGCCAGTTAAGTTTTGATCTCGGTCACCACTTTTTCGCTAAAATGATGCTTTACTAAAATGGTGTTTTAAGGTAAACAAGAATACCGCATTTCTCTTATTACCGTATTCTCTCTAATAGAACCACACCCCCTGATTCAAAATCGTGTTTGTGCATTGCGTTTTTGACCTACTTTTTAAAGCTTCTCTTATACAAATTACCCCTTAATCTGCAGCCAGTGAGATGAGCAAAAAATTGACGGTAACTTGTATGAGAGCAGTCTTCAAAAAGTGGGTCAAAAAACACAACGCCAAAAAGACGATTTTGAATGAGGGGTGTGGTTCTATTAGAGAGAATACGGTATGCAGCAATCCCTCATTTAAAATCGAGAAATTGGTTGAACTCCTTTTTAAGGACTGCTTTTGGGCAATTTACCCCTCATTTGGGCAATTTACCCCGAGCCACAAAATAAAAGGTAGTTGACCAATATCTTTTCTGAAAAGTTGGCAGTGTGAGGCAGTATTTATTTTTCGCCAATTTTATACGAATTCATTTTTAAGTCTAGTCTCATTTGATAACAAAGATAAATTTCAAGTTTTTCACTAAATAACCGCAAAAAAGTGAAGTGACCAAAATCTCACCCCGACTATACATTACAAATAAAAATTTTCTTATCTGAAGTATTGACTTGCAAATGTTTACAACCTTTAGTAAATTTATTTAAGAAAAACTACAAACCATTATGTTTTCTGGATTCTGCTCTTTCTTAGTTGCATTTGTTCTTGAAGAAATGGCATTTCGGACTCCAGAAGATAACCGAGGACTTATAATAGCAGAAGATTTCAAAAATTGGTGGATCATAGTGAATTTATAGTTAGTTTATGAAAAAGAGAAATTACTCGATACAAAGGGTAAACATGCACGGTTGATGAACTTTGATGCTCCACCTCCATGGCTGTAAATAACATTTTGCATAACATGTTTTGTAAACACAAATTGAACAAAACTATTGTGCTGAGAAAATTTCGTTGCAGGACAAATTTATTCGACAATTGTCTTTAAGATTTTATTTTTTTATCAATCAGTCAAATTGATATTCAAAACATATTTGGTGTTTTTTAAGTTCTGTGATATTCTTTAAAAATTGAAAAAATACATTAAAAAAATCAAATTTTTATTTGTATAACCATAAACACAAGGTGCCGCAGGGTTATAAATGTTGTTTTTTAATAGCTTTGTATTTTTTTTGGCAATCCAAATCCAAAATTTGTTCCGAATTTGCTTGCCCATCATAGTCAGCCACAAATATTAAATTTTTGTTGTCGCGTTTTTTTTATATTTTAAAGAAGACATCCTGAAAATTTTTGTCACTGAGCTTACACCTCTCGATTTGGGATTGTGCGAGAGGAATCGCAGAGTCCATTAGAATAAATACGGCATGTTAACAATTCGGAAAAAAAACTTTAATTACAAATAGATCACTAAAAACAATTTGAACTATTTTTTGTAACAAATCTTTTACACAAGATCAGAAGAAATATTATTATTTTTTGTAGGACTATGTGAGTCCTTCTTGTCTGTTATGCCGCTCTTATTACTGCTGTAATTGGGCATAGCCCACTCTTGCACATCCGCTAAACCAACAATAGTGTATTTTCTCTAATTAAAAAGGCAAAACAAACCTGATCCGAAAAACAAGAACACCAGGCCACCCACTAAGTTAATCAACGACACAGCATACCAAATTCTCGACCACTCTGCAGTTGTTCCCTAATTATTTTCAAATGAAAATATCTTATTTAAAAAAAAGTTTAGAAATATTAAAAAAAACTAACATTTTTGTTGAAAAAAGCCACCATACTTGGCGCAAGTGCACTGGTTAGTTCGCAAAAACCAAAGGCCAAGGAAGTAATCGCTCCGCTATAGGCTGGTGCAAGGACAACATAGAAGTGAAAAAGCCGCAAATAGCTGATGGTGCAACTAGTCCTATAATTTAAGTAAATATTAGGATGGCTTTAGATATTTTGAGAGAATAAAAATGAATTAAAAAATACCATATAGAACTAGCAGCATAACAACCAAATTTAACTGACTGCAGTCAACAAATAAGCCATAAGTAAAAAGCAAACGGCGTAACCAAAATTTCCTAAATACATCAATTTAATTAAAACTAACTGAAAACTTGAAAAAACCAATTGACTGAATAATCTACAGGCAGCTGTATTACTGAGCACTCCTCTGCTTTTTAGTAAATCAGATGCTCGGCCATATGGGATCTTCAATGCAAGTTGAAGAAAAAACGGATTATGAGTAGATACCATTCTAAAACAAGATTATATATTTTTGAGTTATTGAATCGCTTACTTATTACTTGTCTGGCTTTATCCACTACCTGTTGCAAAAATATGCCTTGGTCCCTCTGTTGTTTTTCTTGAGAAATTCCTTGGTCCCCTTATGGTTGTGGTGACACTCTGATTATGGTGATTAGGGTGTTTACGGTTACCCTGATCCCCTTTAAATGGTCACCTGAAAAACAACAGGGGACCAAGGTAATTTTCAAGAAAAAAAACAGCAGGGGATCAAGGCATATTTTTGCAATAGATAGTGGGATAGAAAAATCTTTCTGAGTTATTGAATTGCTTACTTATTGCTTGTACTTTTTTGTCTGAGGCTTCAATTTCCCGAGTTTTACTTTTTTTCCCCATATTTACCGTATGTTCTCTAATAACTCCACACGTGGAGTTATTTTTCATGTCCTTTTACGGTGTGAAGCTATTAGAGCATGTGGAGTTAACACTAAAAGGGTACCAAAGGTACTAAAGGACTAGCTGCGATATAGTTAATTAATAAAATAACACAATTTTCTGCTTTCCTAACAGACATTTTCCAGTCCGATGGCGCAGAGTAGAAATTTTTAATTTTTTTCAGAATGAAATTCGGAACCAGAAGCAGCCTTTAGTACAGTTGGCCTTTTCAGTCTCAATAGAATATACCGTATTCTCTCTAATAGAACCACACTCTCTATTTGAACCACACTCTCTAATAGAACCACACTCTCTATTTGAACCACACTCTCTAATAGAACCACACTCTCTATTAGAACCACACTCTCTATTTGAACCACACTCTCTAATAGAACCACACTCTCTATTAGAACACACCCCTTAACACTCTCAAGCTGCGCCAACAGCCTTCTAACTCCGATGGATTGTCGAAGCCTGGGAGAATCTCTTAAAAGAGCTCATCGTTGAGTCATTCAAATCGTGCGCAGTTCCCAATGCCACCGATGGATATGAAGATGACGCCATTCACTGCTTCAGGAAACTTGGGCCGGTTCCGAGTGGTCGAGGCAAGGTGAAGCTCGCGCAAGATGAGAAGAAGTTGGCTGAGCAGATACAAGAAATCGGTCTTGAGGAAGCGCGAAAATAATTCAATAATAAAGATATATCTCTAGAGTGATGATGAATTAGGACCTGTTCTGGTTTATGGGGACGCCTATTTTCACTATATATATTTTTTATTTTTAGGTCGATCAAGTTGAGTATGGTGACCGGGTGACAATAATCACCTTGATCAACAAAATTACTTATTAAACTATTCATAAGTAAAGTTGACAAGTTGTGTGTATTGTCCAAGGATTGCCCTGGGAATCAAAACCAGAATACGACTCAAACTCGGAGGTTTTACTCACAGCACCGTAAATACAATTAGGAACGAACTTTATTAACACTGGCGAAATAACAGGAAGAGACAAACTATTGGATCCTGTTGACTCTGGAGTATCCTCTTCTTCTTCGCTGGAGTCATCACCATAGCAGGACTGGAGGAGCTGGAGACCACCATAGCACTTGAGCACTGGAGTAGACGCTGGAGTTGAGCTCTGGAGAGATTCCCTCTGACTTGGCTTGACTGGACCACCACAACCATCATTCACCGGCGCAGAGGAAATGACGTGACTTGAGGCGCTGGACGAAACCATGTGCGAGACTTGGCGGCAAGAGGAGGACGAGACCTTTGGAGCATCAGCAGTGCACTCGGGAACCTGGAAATTACCCCGGCCGTTAGGCACGGGCTCTGGATGAGGACGCGCACAAGGCGTATCAACTCGGGTAGTTCTGGCTGTTGAGGACACTCGAGGAGCATCAACTCGAACAGGACTGGATGTAGGACTGGAGGTAGATCTGGATAGAGTCTGAGACTCAAGACTGGATATTGAACTGGAGAAACCCCTTTTAGGTTTTGCTCTGGAAGATCTAGTCTTAACCCTAGAAGAGTGACTAGAAGAAATAGTCTTATCGCTGGAAGAGATCATATTAGTACTAGCAGACTTAGAACTAGTAGTAATAGAAGTAACACTGGAATGGCGTTTGCCAACGCTGGAATGAACAGACTTACGAGCTCGGGCTGGCGAGATAAAGCCCGAATTCTGATCATATAAAAGTTCACTGGCTTTCTTTCGCAGTAACAAAAGAGCGTAGGCGAGCATAAGCGCAAATAAATTCAGAAAATATCAAGACTGAATTTCTTGTGCATTGCTGCCCCGTGTCTAATGTTTCTTCACGAGACAAATTACGATTCAAATGAATCTTTTCTGGCGAGATTTCTCTGGAAATATTCCCTTATAGTTTCCTATAGGAAATTCGCTGGAATGCGGGAAAGGAAGCTGGGCAATCCTTACACATATAGGTTATTGATATAACCATGACTGCCATAAGAAACAAAATAAATAAAAAGTATAGTATAAATTAGCGTCCTTCCTAAACTGAACCAAGTCCGAAATAAAGAATTTATGCGCGTATGCTGCAATGCTTGAATATCTTCAGAAGGTTGAAAAATAGAACCACACTCTCTAATAGAACCACACCCCCAAGGGGGTTGAAAAATAGAACCACATGTGGTTCTATTAGAGAGAATACGGTATGCTGATTTTTTTTTTTTGATTTTTATGCAGCTTTTAGAAAAAAATGTATTTTCTCCAAATTTAGAAAAAGACACAAGGGGCAAACAAAGCATTTTTGAAAATTTCTTCCAATAACGGCCTAATATTGTTCTTTGGTTTTTTAGCATCATGGAGCATTTTCACCAAAAAATCATCTTTTCGCAACAAACGTGACATATGACTTTGATTCCACAATAAAATTATTCTAAAATTTTACTTGAGACAAATTCAATTGTAGAACTTCTTGAAAAAGGTAGGAAGGTAAGATTGCATAACTATGGCCGTAAACGTAAAGCTGGCATTGCCAATAAGCATGGCCAGCACTGGCAAAGAGGTTATCATCTTTTGCCAAGGTAATGGACCAGAAGCTAACTGAACACATAAAAAATTGATCAAAATTAAAATTTTATAAAAGTTCTCGCTAGTTTTTGACCAAAATATCTTGCTTGTTTAGAATGATGGCTGGTGTTATCAAGCGTTGCTTCTGAGCTCCATTGTGAAATGGTTGCTTTTTGGATGTAGAGCTTTTCTTGGTCATTTATAAACTTATTATCAGCTGGATTGTCTGTGACAAAGACAATCCAAAGAAGACCGCTGAATAGACCGGCACTGGCTATAGAAAAATAGTTTCCACAATTGTGAAGCAAGTTTTTAAAGAACAGACCGAAAACATAAAAATCAACGGCCAACCCCCAAATAAATTAACGGAGCAAAGTCTAGAGGAAATCAGTAGGTTGAAAACAGCGCCCAACTGGTTTCCCATGGTATACAAGCCCGCCATTGTGCTTCGCTCTTGAGGTGGGAACCATCTGGAGGAAACTGAGGCGATAGAAGGGTAGACAAGGCCCTAAATTTACAAGACGCCCACTTTCAGCGATTTTTAAGTTTTTTCTGCTTCATTGAAAAAGGTCAAAATAAGCAGAGTGGAACTATGCAGTGATGTCAATAAGTGCGAAAAATGCATATACGTTTTTGAAAATGCGTATCCACTTTTAAAATTGCACATGAAACTTCAGAAGGGCATGTGCAATTTTGAAAAGTCGATCTGCATTTCGGTGATTTACTGTGCAGTTGGACGGCTTATTGTGAATCTTGAACATCTTTCAGATATTCAAATGACAATAAGCCATCAAATTGCACAGTGAACTACCAAAAGAGCGATTGCACTTTTCAAAATTGCACATGCACTTTTGAAGTAGACATTCATTTTTTGAAATTTTGAAAGCCTGTGCAATTTGAAAATGCATATGCATTTTTGAAAATGCGCATACACTTATTGACATCACTGGACCAATGCTATTTTCTGTAATTTTCGGTTTCAAGAAAAAGAAATATCAAATCTCAAACTCACCTCACCTGCACCCATTATGACTCTAGCAGACAAATAGGCATAGAAACTGTAATTAGCTAGGAAAGGAGTAATATATGAAATCAGCACGTAATTTGTCGTGGCTATTGAAATCAATAATTTAGGTCCAAATCTGTCTGCTAAGTACCCGGAAAACCATGTAGTTAACAATGCACCGTAGAAATATGCGCTAAATAGCTGTGATTGCATAGCTGAAGTCCACAATAGCTCACCCTAAAAAAGTAAATCGTGTAATACATTTTTTGCATTTACACCATTCTTTTTTCTGCTATTTTACTGTTTTAAGGGTAAAACGACAGTTTCTGAGGCACACTAATAGCTAAATGTCTTCAAGAATCCGAATTACTTAGAAATTTGTGTAAGGGTTTCACTAAGAATTAGGATATTCGCCATTTGAACTGCTTCTTTTTGTCATAATTCAGCAAGCATAAAAAATTTAATTCTGTAAAAAAAGGATTTTGGAGAAAATTGCGGTAACTAGGATGAATCAGAACAAAAAAAATCTGTTAAAAATTACTAGTTTCTAATGAAAACACAAAAAAATCATAAGAAAAAAACTCATAAAAATAATCATAACATTTTTTTATGAAACACAATAAAAATTCATAAGAAATTGGTTATTTTGCTCTGCAAGACTCGCCAATAAGCTAAAAGTGGAGCTCGGAAACTTTTTATTTAAAGATTTGTCCTTTATTTGGGACTCGAAATCTTTAAAAAAATTAGATTTTATGTCAAAATCTTTACTTATCGAAAACAAAAAATGACCAAATGTTCTTTAATTAAAAATTTTGAGTTCCATTTTTTCCATATTTAGCAAATTTACGTTTAGAGGAGCAGCTTTCGTATTCTCATTATGTCTAACAGCCTAAAAAGCGAGCTCCTTGACGCCTGCCACTCTATCAGAAACTATTGCTCTATTTTATATTATTTCTATACCCATTTTATACTTCGAACTTTCGCCACGGCTTTACTGGACTATCGGGTGCCAAAATATGCCTTGGTTCCCCTGCTGTTTTTCGCGAAAAACAGCTTGGTTCTCCCTGTTGTAATTAAAGGGATCATGTTAAAGGTGATTATGTTAACCATAAACACTTTGGTCACCATGATCACAGTGTTACAATAACCATAATGAACAAGGGGGACAAAGCTGTTTTTCGCGAAAAAACAACAGGGGGGAGGCGAAGGCATTTTTTGGCACCCGATAGTCCAGTAGAGCCCCAACTTTCACCACAAACCAATACTCACATTATATCCTTTTGTTTTGAGCTTTCGAAATTTATTTCTCGTGGGCACTGTTCATCTACTTCTAATTGTGTGCTCAATATTAGACTGCTATTTTGACCGCTATGGACTGCAGTAGAATTGACCATGCACACCACCGCCATACTTAAACTCATTCTCATAGATGTGCCACAGAACAAGTTAAACATCATTAACAAAGCAATACATAGTCGAAAATTGAGGACATTGGCTAGACAATTAGGTTTGGCTGGCAAACACTTGGTTTCTTATTCTCATCGAAAAAAGGATTGATTTTCGTCGGTAACATCTGAGAATTAATTTAGATCAATCACCAGATATAAAATCGAATATTGAGCAAAAACACACCAAAAATGTTTATTAGGATTGTTTCAACTAAATTTCTATAGATTGGCGGAAGACTGGGATTATGCAAAGTTAATGATTATGGAATAAACTTTTTTGTGCTCATGAAACTTCTGACTAGACTATGATGTGTGATATTAATAAACGAACATCACTTTAACTAATTTTTTAACTTTGTTTTTATTTGACCGGCTGAATGACGAATAAAACGACTTCCTCTTCCACCTAAAAATCAGCGCATACAGAACACAAAAAAATCATAAAATAAATGTGCTGTTTTCAGAAAAAAATCACAGCTTTTTAAAACAGCTCGCGACAAAGATTATATCAGCTCAAACAAAACCAATATAAATAGGGTCTTTTTCTGACTGACGTTTAATTACCTGGTAAATTACCTGGGCAGCTACGTATCCAGAAAAATTTGGGGGAAGGAGGCTTGGAATTTGGTTGGTTGGCTAAATCCCGGTTAGCCCCCCCCCCCTTGGATAAGTTCCTGTACCTGAGGCACCTTTATTTATGAAGTACATGAATTTATAATTACAGCATCATGGTTTGGTGACCAATTAAAAAATTTGATTGGCCAAATTTTCGGCGTGCCGAGAATAGTTTGATCTGAAACAGCAAAAATTTTGACTCTGCTAAACATTAAACTCTAGATGCAGATGAAAAACAATTAATTGACTTGAACATAAATCTTTTGGAATTACCTAGGCTTAATAATTAATAATTGACCTATAGGTAGATGTCTTTTTAGGGTATTTTGGGGTCATTTATCGGGGATTTATCACATTTAGGCTTAGGTAAGGGTAGGCCAGCGTTAGGTTAGGACAAACTCAAACATTATCATCTTATTTTTTTGTAGTTCGGGTAACATGTTTGAGTCATTCCGAATATACGCTGGTCTACCCTTACCTAAGCCTAAATATGATAGATACCAATAAATAACCCTAAAAATACCGTAAAAAAACCATCTACCTTTCTACCTTAAAGTCTAAATTTTTGGTTTCTTGCATCGTATTAAGCATAAAAATTAGTTTAGGAGGTGTATTTGGGTCATTTTTCAAAAATTTAGGGGGCGAGGGGTTCCAACCGGAGAATTACCGTAACCACTACGGATTAACTACTAATTTTTTGTTTCCATCATCTCTTAAAACTTTTTTCACGGGCTTTTACATAGATGTTTCTCATTTGATGTTTGGACTTATCATAACTTCTTCGCATTTCTCATTAATGAGTGGCTGCGAATCAATACATATGTTCTGCATTCCCTCCATGCAGGAGTCCTCTTCCTCGAAACATTAATAAAGCCAGCTAGCCAAAGAGAGTAACTTTAAATGAGCCATCCTCTCAAATCCCCCTCCATTCTGTTAGCCTCAGGTAATCACTCTTGTGTGTGCCCCCTCCTCGTCCATCTCTGCTGCCCTCTGTATTGATTCAGCAGCTGGCTGGCTAGGCTGGCTAGATTCGCCATTGCCGACGCCCCCACTAGTGCCTAGCTATACAGCTGGGAGTGTGTTAGTTCCTTGCTAGTTCCTCCTCCTGTCTTGCCCCCCCCTCTCGTTTGGCTGTATCAATGAAGAGCAGTGGAAATAAGACGAAAATTTATGTGTGTGCCTTAGTCCACACAGCTTTGAAGTCAGCCACCCTGTTTGGATGTGCTGCAGCAGCAGCTTGTGCATGCTGGGAACTTCTTATTCCATTTTGTTCTTGTTTACTGCTATTGTCTGCTGTTGTTTTGTAGAAGCAGGAAGAGAAGTAGTAGTGGATGATTATTGTGTATCTGTATGGAAGTAGACTAACACATTTAGGCTTTTCCCTTGTATGAATATAGTTTGCCTGATTTTGAATAAAAAAAATCGTTTTTTTTTGCAAAAAATCGTCTTTCTTTTTGAAACAAGGAAGTGAAAAGTATAAATTATTTGTTTGTTTTGTTAAAATTATCAATGATAATTTATCATAATTCAAAAAGTCTGGAAATGGTAAAACTGTGACTCGCTACAGAATTGAATTTTTTAATTTCATTTTTTCATTGTTTTTGCATGTTCTTTTAACTTAGGCTTAGGCAAGGGTGCGCCAGCGCTTGTCAGGACGGGCTCAAACGTGTGTCCCAGACTGAGCACCAAAACGCGCCAATTTGAAAAAACTGCAGCAAAACTGCCTGAACCCAAGCCTACGGGCCTAAGCCTAATCTAAAGCCTAAGCCTAAACTATTGGGGGGGGGGGGGGTGGACTATATTACAGTAGCGCCAATTTTTTCATATTCTGTTTTCCCAGCTTTGGTCATTGATGCTTTAAAACGTAATACAATCTGTTTCAAAAGACCTTCTTATAGCTTCATCACGCCTCCAATAATGCTCCAAAGTTTTTTTTAGCAGAAAGCATATAGTTCATAAAACGAAAAAGAGCACACTTTTTCCGTTCATCATCACCCTGTGCATTTGTTTTATTTCTCAGTCTGAAAACACTGATTCTCATAGAGCAAAAATAAGCAGTTAGTAATATTGTGATGAATCATTTGCAAATTCAATTGACATCATTAGATACAAAGACTATACAGTTAAGTTCTGATATACCCTAGATGAGTCAAAAACGTTTTATACCGAAAGGTTTTAAGGTTCTTTAGCAGTGTTTTTTGGTCTAGACTGACTTGATACAACTGCCAACAGACTTTTAAAATCGATTGGTGGTAACTTTTGGTAGAACTTTTAGGGTGGCGTTATAGGCTCATACTGATTTGGTTTACTAAAAGCTGAAATTTGCCACGGGAAAGCCGAAATGTGTTACGCAAAAGCAAAATTGACATTTTCTTTCGATCTTTTAGTACATTTTTAGGGACGCAACAGACTCGCCAACGCCATAACTCGCCAACGAAAAATTAAATTTAACTGCTCCCTTGAGACCGGCCGTAGGGGCCGTTGAATCGAATTTTTCGTTGGCGTTATTTTCCTCGGCAAGTTTTGCCGTTGGCGAGTTTTTCGTTGACGCATTTTGCCATTAGCGAGTTTTGCTATGGGCGAGTTTCCGCGTTGGCGAGGTTTGACGTTGGCTTTTACGTTAATCTCGAATAAAGGACAAATCTTTAAATAAAGGACGTTTGGGAGCCCTGTTTAAACCTCATTTTGTTAAAACAAAATAAGCTTTGTTTAATTGCTGTCCCTACAACCCTCTGTTAATTACTCTTTTCCAAAAGCCAATGACTGATTGGCTGTCTTGTTCCATCTATTATATTCCGACTTATGTTTTTTCACTTTTCTTCTAAGCCTCAAAACTAAAGACAAGAAAAGCATAGAAAAAACCTAGAATTTGTATACACAGAGTATATGTGTAAAAAAGACTTAGCAGTAGCACTGGTCTAAATCTCATTTCTGCAGTCAACAGCCCTTTTTAAGGTGGCAGCAGTAGTCCATGGGCTTTCGGGCAGACACATAAAGGGACAGAGGATTGGAATAAAGGCAGGGCAAGCCAACTACATGCAAATTGAAGGAGCTTGACTGGAGGGGGCACTGGAGTGCTTGTGGTTGTTGTTTGTTGGCTTTATGTTTTTTAATGCTTCTACTACTAAACAGACCAGCCTTCTGCTAGTCTATTTAGGAGTAGTTGTTGTAGTAACACTACTTTATACTGCTTTTTATTAGCCAACGGTTTACGCTTTTTTAATTTCTGCTTCAACATAGCTTTTTTGGTTTGTTTTATGTGGATTGTGTAGTGTTTTATTTGTTTTTGAAGAGAGATCTACTTTAAACAAAGGAATGGATTTTTTGGTGTGAACGAGTGTAAGGGTTAATGCCTTGGCTACAATGGAGTTTGCGAGGTCCGTTTCCGTTTGATATCCAATAGTGGGAAAGTTGATTTTATTTAATAGCAGACCTTAAAAATAGGCCGAAAAACTTATCAGATCAGTAAAATGAAAAAATCTCGCTGAGCTACATCACCTCAAAGACCTCGACCTCGCACCTCCATTGTAGCCACCGCATGAAGAACAGTCCAGTCTCGAATTCTCGCATACTCAAAATAGCAAACTTGTGCATCTTTTGGTTTGATTCAATGAAGTTTATAGAGACTCTTAAGGCTGGTCTTACTTCATGTATTTTTTCACTTGGTTCCCAAGCTTTGCCTATGTTTGCCAGTTTTCAATATGTAGTAATGAAATTTGTACAGAAAGTTAGATTTAAATTTCAAAAGGCACCCTTAGATTTGCACTTTATTTAGTGTTTGACTTATTTAGCGTTTAAAGACAAGAGCTTATTTCAGATAACATCTATTTTGTAGAAGATTCTTGCAATATGATCTTTGTTTTTCGTCTTGTTTTCCGAAATTTACAACCCTTATTAAATATCATTATTCGATATTCCTATTCCATGTTTTATTTATGCCATAAGCTTGTAATTTTATCAAATAAAACCTTTAATGTGTTTTCTATTATATACTCGAATGAATTATTTATTTTTGTGTTTTTTGCCGAAAGAATTACAAGCTCGATTCTTTTTTGGTCCCAATTAACCACAATAATTTTAGCTCGAATATTTTCAAAAAAATAGACTAAACTAAACGCTCTCAAAAGCATGAAGGTGGTCTGCACACAGGCTTGGCTTCCCCACATGCCTCAAACCACTTGTCACAATTAAACTCTGCGTGGGAAAACATGGGAGGCAGAGGTGGAAAAATGCATTCCCTCAGCCAAAGATCAAATTGCAGTGGTGCTGCTGTTGCCAAAGGCATTTATGCATTCATATATGTGTGTGTAGCTTGTTGATGTGCTTTTGTGAGAGCAGATTATACAAACACCCCAAAGCATGCTATTATTACAGGGTGACTAAAATTTCGGATACTTTATTCTTCTCATAATTGTTTGCGCAGCTAGAAAATATGTTTTCTGTATCAGCAGAGCATTAAAAAGATTCCGGGGTTTGTCGCAGTTTTTTTGTTAACATGGTGATAATAACGCGACGAAAATACATTTGATGTGTGTTCAACAGGGTAGATTTGAATAAAAAATCAAAACTCATTGTTAAATTTCAAATACTAATTTTTTTTTCTAATATTTTCTGTCTCTGAAGGATTTTGAAATTTGAAAGTAAGTTTAAATTAGAAAAAAGTTTTGTATGTAAATAGACCATCTGAAATAAATCAAGTGTCAGGACTCTGCTCTTTCCTTACGGGGACGTCAAAATAAATCAAATCTTCTATTTTTTTTGGCTAGTGCTTTTTAGTAGTGTATGTCAGGGTATGCACGAACTCAAACATTTTTTGTTATTATCATAGGAAATTGGGCGCTAGTAGCGAATACCGAAATAACCTTAACAGCTAGATAGGAATACGAGTACATCAGGTATTACACCTAACCACAAGCAAACATTGCCTTTTAGACATTAAATACCAAAAATTGATGTTTAATGCCGATTTTGCTCAAGATCAGGGATGGCAATTTTCGCTACAGAATAAAGCACATCCTGAATAAAAATAACACAGTTTCTAAAAAAAAATAACAAAAATTTCCAACCATTAAATTTAAAAATCAGCTGTAGAAAAAAATAAAACAAAAATTCTTAAATTGTGAAATTTCTTTGTGTTGCGAAGCAGCAAGGAAGAGGGCACACCTCCAAAGCTTTCCGCCTAAGCCTTCATTAAAGGCGATTAGGCAGCAGGCAGTAGGCTGGAGCGAATGATAGAGGAGTAGCTTTTGCTTTACCAACAGTGTTTTATCCTACCTCTGCTCCATCTGCTGCTATTTTACGCATTTACTTTTGTTGACTCTGCTAATGATCTCTGTTTGTAGATTTGTTCCGTTTAAGTTTATATTTCACATTTTGTAAGATCAAAATTAGCTTTATATATTACTGCTTTTATATTAATAATAATTGCAAAAATGTAATTGGCGGCTTAACAGTCCCCTTGGGAACCTGTGGCGACGAGATATTCTGGGCTAATGTCCCGAGAACATTATTCAATAAAATGCCAAAAATATTTTTTTTTCACACGAGGGCATATAGAATCCCGAAACGACCAAAGAGCGTATACTCTCTTTTCAAAATTTTGATTTCATGTGGCACCCTTAAAATTAGTTTTTTTTTTATTAAAATTACTTTTTGTTTTGTTGAGTTTCACATTTTTCAACACGTGAAATACCTTGTTCAAGAAACAGCTTTGTGGCATTCTGTTTTTGGCCTATTTTTTGCCAATGAGATAAGCTACAAAATGAATACAGTCAAACCTTAGTTATCCGTCACTCCAGTTATCCGGCACTTCAAATTTGCTTATTTAGCTCAAGTTCGCTTATTCTCTGTCAACTGACACTCCGGTGAAGAAGAAACAAAAACATACCAGCACTTTTGATCACCCTTCCAGTTTCAAAAGCCGACCTGAGCATCTTCAGTCCTTTCAGATGCAGCATTGACGACATCTTTGGCAACCTTCATGGCTATCTTCTTACCTGCTTTAGCAGTAATTTAGACACTTCAGCAGACTGCAGACCTAATCCTCGTTTACTCCAGTTATCCGGAACCTCGTTTAATCGGCACACTGAGGACGGTCCCCAGGGGTGCCGGATAACCAAGGTTGGACTGTACTAACTTGTATTAGAGAAGTCTTAGAAAATGGGTCAAATACACAATGCTACAAACACGCTTCTTTAAATCTTGGCGTGACCGTCTAATACAGCATACCGTATATCTTCTAATAAGGCCCCACCTTCTATTGAGACCCCACCTTCTAATAAGGCCCCACCTCTTGAGAGGGCATGACGAGATCTGCGGATAAACAATTGCGGCAGGTCATTTGCGGACGTAACATTTGCATAAAAACTTTTGCGGACCTACATTTGCGTATGCACATTTGCAGAGGGGTATTTGCGGACATAACATTTGCGGAGACGACTATTGCAGACCGTCATTAGCGGCAGGGCATTTGCAGAACGACTTATGTGGAACGGCAATAGAGGAGCGACGTTAGAGGAAGAATATTTACAGATGGACATTTGTGGGAGGACATTTGCGGAAACGACATTTGCGGGAATAACTTTCACGGAGCGACATTTGCCGAAGGACATTTGCGGAAACGACATGAGACCCAAAATATTATCGACTTACTTATTGTTCACTGAACAAATTCATTGTCTTTCGTTGCTATACTTGCGAAGCACTACTGAAAATGGTATTTTTGAAGACTTTATATAGGGTATACGGTTTTTTATGTGATTCCGCAAATGCCGCTCCGCAAAAGTTATTTCTGCAAATGTCGCATCCGCAAATGTTGCGGCGCAAAAGTCATTCCGCTAATATCCATCCGCTTAAGTCGCTCTGCAAATGTCGGTCTGCAAATGTCGCTCCGCAAAATTCCTGCCGCAAATGTAGGTCCGCAAAAGTTGTATCCGCAAAAATCACTCCGCAAAAGTGGTATACGCAAATGTTTATCCGCAGATCTCGCCATGCCCTTGAGAGGTGTTGAAAATAAGGCCCCACCTCAAATAAGGCCTAATAATGCCAAAAAGGCGTCTTCTAATAAGGCCCCACTTCTGAAGAGAGGTTGAAAAATAAGGCCCCATTGGTCCTTATTAGAAGACGGTCATGATTTCGCCGACGAAAATTTTGACACAAATCGGCGCAGGCCCTAGCGCCGATACTCCAGAGCTAATTTTTTCCGCGCAACTATGTATTGGGCAGTTTGGTAACATTCTAGTCTTAAACTTGTCCTACTAAACACTAGTCGAATTTCAGGAACGTAAAAGCCAGAACCATTTGTATTTGCGATCATTGTTCTAGACAGCTAATTTGTTGTTGTGTGGCCAGTGCTTTACTTCTGCCACAGCAGCTATATCAAGAAGAAGCAGTAGACAGCTAGTCTGTTGCTGGAGTGACTATGTCAGGTGGGTGTGTGTATATTGATTCCCGTCTGTCTGCCCTGTTGTTCATCTAATTTTCTTGGATGATGATACGTTTTTATTGATAGCACCCATATTTATTTGCTCACCAGCTGAATTCATGTTCTTATTAAAAGATTAATGTTTTTATCGTGTTTTAGGTGAAACCGCAGACGGAGAGCCAGGCGATGCCGATGGCGGACCATCAGGTAGAACAAAAATGTTAATTTTTTTCAAAATTAAAAGGTGTCTTAGGAAGGTCAAATTTTATAAAACGGGTAAAGGACCTTCTGCAGTACAATAGAAAGTCTTACTTTTCGTGTTTCAAAGACAGCTTTTTAAGACAAATTGGCTATGTTTTAGACTCATTTATTAAAGCAAGTTACAGAAGGCAACTATGGACGCTACTGCCGTATAAATTCTAAGCCTAAGTGGAAATTATTAAGAAGGGAAGGGGTGAATACAAGGCACTAGAGGTCAATTTTGTATAATGAATTCATTTTTCACGAATAAAACGATAACTAATATTTGAAGGTGGTCATTCAAAACCAGGACAGATCGGAACACTGGCTTAAGTTCGGAAATAGGGTTGCCCCAATTTCGCCAACCCTGGTTGCCTCTGTCAGTAATTTTTGATGCTGTAGCGTTTCAATGGACTTTTGATGCATAGAGGGATACGGGGATGGGAAGTAATTTTCAATGCCGGAAGAGAACTATAAGGAAAAGTGATAGGGGAAGGAGGAACAGAGGACGGTGGCGACGGCGGACAACTCTATTTGAGACATTTAGTTCAATGTGAACAAAATATTTTTTAAAAATTACTTTACACTCCGACTCTCATGCGTGACTTTCAGTTTTCCTGCTGAACACGATGAAGTTTTTGGTTTAAAAAACTTTCGATAAAAAGTTTTGTTAGAGCCCTCTGAACATTCGTAATTTTTAAATTTTTGTCTTGGCACAAAAATGCAAAAAAGGCGTCATAACTTTTTAAGTACTTAAGGAGAAATGCAGGGCTATCTTCTGATTGGTTATTTGTTAAAATCTTATAAGAATTTATAGCCGAATGAAACCGAAGTCTACAAGGTAAGCCTTAGATGAGGACTCATATTCAGATGGCTATAAAATTTTTCACACTACATAGATTGAGTGAACACAGAATATTGTTTAAATCTGCAAAAAAATTAAAAATTTATTTTTTTCAAGAAGTTATGGCCTCTGTAAAATAAGTCACTTTTTGAGCTACCATTTGCCCACACTGCAGTACACACTGACAATTATGAAATTTTGACGCCGGATTCGTGCTCATTTCTACAAATGATCAATCAGAAGATAGCCCTCCATTTCTTATTCAAGATGTATATTAAACTTTTTAAATAAATGAAGTACCTAAAAAGTTATGACACTTTTTTGCATTTTCGTGCCAAAACAAACATTTAAAAACTACGAATATTCAGAGGGCTGTAGCGAAACTTTTTTGTCAAAAAATTTTCAAACCAAAAAAACCATCGTGTTCAGCGTAAAATTCTGCGTCAGGAAAACTGAAAGTCACGCACGTTTGGCACTAATTTAGCACTACTGGAGAATCGGTTGCTCCCAAACAGCTGGTCCCCCCTGTTGTTTTTTTGTAAAAAATTCATTGGTCCCCCTGTTGATTTTTGCTTTTTATCACTTTAAAAATCAACAGGGGACCAAGCTGTTTGGGAGCAACCGATTCTCCAGTAGCGCCAATTCTTCGTCAGGAAAACTGAAAGTCACGCACGAGGGTCGGAGTGTTAAAAAAAGATCATCATTCAAAAACATAACAACAAAATAACTAGTTATGGCATATGTAGCTTTTAAAAAAGCAACACATTAAATTATTTTCAAAGACCATAAAAATAATTTTCTCACACCAAAAACCATTTTATTTGGTAAATCATTGAATTTTTACCAATTGAAGAGCTTATCATTTGGCACATTTTTCGGATTGTTTGTATAATGAAAGACAACTACATCACTAATGATAATAAGTACTACTAACACTACTATTAGTAGTATTTGTGCTAGACACCATAATAATACACTTCACTGTCAATAATATTAACTGTTCCTTCTCTCTGCAGGGTCCCAACAACAGACTTCAAAAGAAGAGCCGCTGCCCGCACTATCACCCAATCAGATAACTATCACGAGCACCGGGAGTAGTAGCAGCAGGGTGGGGGCGGACTGACTAGTCCCACTACCTTCAATCTCGGAGAGGGCGGCGACAGGAGGGAAAGTTTGTGGATGTCGATGGGCATTTACAGACCCACCGACGAAGGCAGTTCCATCAGAAAACGCAGGATGAGCAAGCAGAGGGAGAGTCTCGAACTGCCTGATCCAAAGAACATGGCTGATATGGGTGAGTTCAAGTTCGATAAAAATATTTATACAGTCTACCCTCGATAAGCCGTCACCTCCTTAATTTCGTTCCCCTCTAGGATTCGACACTTTTTTACCTCAACTTATCTGAATCTGATTGACAGTCTATAGTGTAATTTAAAAAAGCACAGACATTGTTAAAACAGCTACCAGACATTTTCCATTATTAGTGGAATTTGTGGTGAGTAGACGTTTGGCTACAAATGTAACATTTTTGGCGTTCTGCCCTATGTTCTGTTTAAGCCACTTAGGCTTATTTTTTCAGCCATTTTGTAGTTCGTAAGACATTTTTTTGGTCCCTAAGCCTAAACCTAAGCCTAAGGCCTAAGGCCTGAGCCTAAGTAGGCCTAAGTGGCTAAAACAGAGCATAGGGCAGAACGCCAAAAATGTTACATTTGTAGCCAAACGTCTATACCCCGAATTTGTTGGCATTTTCCATTATTTTTTCAGTAAATTAGGGCGAAACAACTGAATTTACCGAAAAATCGGCCGACAAATTTCACTAATAATGGAAAATGTCTGGTAGCCGTTAAAACAGTTTGTGTAGGTATCTCTTTCTGCCGCATCGATTTTTCTCGTGAAATTGAGGACAGTAATTAAAGGACCCTGTCTCTTCCTGTTCAATGGTCCCGCGCCGATTCAAAAAATTTTCGCTGATCATTGAACTTCTCTTCGGATTTTTGAACTTGGTTTCTAACAGAACAAGGCCTAGAATTTAATTTTAGCTGCAGTTGTGTTATAAACCAAGTTAAAAAATCCGTACAGAACTTCAATGATTAAGGAAAAAATTTTGAATTCGCGCGGGACCATTGATTAGGAAGAGACAGGATCCTTTAAGCTACCTCGGAGCTCTTCGATTACAAACGCAAAATATTCGAGTATAAAGACAACCATTTTTTCTGCCTCACTTTCGAGCCCTCCTAAACTTTCACAACTTTCACCAAATATATTTTTTTAAAAAGGACGATAGTAAAAATTCTACGTTCTGGAAAAAGGACTCTAAAAAATAAAACCGTATAATTTTCAAATACAAGAAAATAATTCAAAAACCTTTAACTCCAGCACCAGGCACAAGAGTGATGTTTTTATTAAAAGAGAAGGATGATGTGCCAGCTTTATTCACTGAAATGGGTTAGTAGTTTTAAGGCATGCATTCTCACAGCGTTAATTTTTCTGTGTATTTTAGGCGAGCTTACCCGTTCAGGCAACAGCGAGGAATGGAAAGAAACCGCTAGATGGGTCAAGTTCGAGGAAGATGTGGAGGAGGGAGGCAACAGGTGGTCCAAACCACATGTGGCCACACTCTCTTTGCATGCCTTATTCCAACTAAGGTTAGGATCACACATTTTTATAAGTACTTTTTAAAATTACACTTGTCTCCTGCAGATCCTGCATCCTCAATGGAGTAGTCCTAATTGATCTGGATATAGAGTCTCTACCTCAACTAATTGGTAAGCATAGCTTCAAAACGGCGCGTAGGCATTTCATAACTTTTATATAATTTTATACAAAAGCTACGAAACGCCCCAATACCCTTCAAAACCCCAAAACTTATAATTCTAGGCCTAACACCTATTCTGCAAAATGTTTGTTCTTTCTTAACGAAAATAAGTTTAGAGAAAATTCTGGACGAGTTGATCAACACAGGTTGTCTACAAGAGTCTGAAAGAGATGATGTACGCCATGTTTTGTCTCGACGGCACACTCACCAATATGAGCAGGGAGTTAGTAGCCATTTTTAATTAATTTCTTGTAAAAAATTAATAACCTTAAAGGGAAAGAATGGAAGTACAAATGGATCAAGCCAAGGAGGATTTCTAAACGCGGTCCGCTCCATCAGTGACATAGGTCGGTCGTTTTCTCACGGCAAGAACCTTCACAAGACATCTGGAGTGGCAACCGACGCGGAATCTGATGGAAGTCCAAAAAAGGTGGGCAACCAGCTGGAATTGCCGAAGGTGATTATATGATTTAACTTGATCTGCAGTTCAACCTTTCTATTCAGGTAGGCTCACTGCCCAAAGACATGCACAAAGACGCGTCTACGAGTGACTTTGGAAGGAATGCTCACTTCATGAAGAAATTGCCGCCTGGAGTAGAAGCATCCAATGTTCTGGTTGGAGAAGTCGACTTCCTTGCTCATCATATTACTGCTTTTGTGCGTCTCAAGGATGCCCAAATGCTGGGAGATTTGACTGAGGTATGGACACTTTTACGCCATAAGCACTGAATAAGTAATTTACGTTAAACCACGGATTAGAAGTAGAGTCCAGCAAACTATAAAAAGTATCACCGCGGGTCCCCAACATTTTCAGAAAATTGATTTCTTTGTAATGCCTAGGTTGGGGTACAAACTATGGCTGGGAACCACCTTTCATGGTTCATCATGGTGTAGTTGGATATCATAATAATTGTTGTTAATGGCTTTCTTGAACCTTAATTACATTTCAGGTTCCAGTGCCCACCCGCTTCCTGTTCTTATTACTTGGACCATCTGGCCATGCTGCTCAGTTTAAGGAAATCGGCAGAGCTATCGCCACCCTAATGAGCGATGAAGTGAGAAATTTTTTTGTAGTTTGGTCATTGTTTGAAATTTTCAGATCTTCCACGATGTTGCCTATAAAGCTCGTGATAGAACAGACTTGCTGGATGGTGTGGACGAGTTTTTGGATTCAGTGACCGTGCTGCCACCCGGCGAATGGGACCCAAATATCCGTATTGAACCCCCCACTGTCATTCCCTCCCAACAGAAAAGAGTTCAGGTAACAATTTGAATATTTTTAAATATCACTCAGGAATGAAGAATTATAATGATGTATTTTGTAGGCTCCCAAACAGATGCTTAACAACATGGATCTTTACAATGCAGCTGCCCAAGGTCTTCAAAAAGGCGGCCAGCCCAAGAAGAACTCTTTGGAAGAAGAGGATGGGCATGCCAATGACCCCGCGCTGCAGAGGACTGGAAAGTTGTGTGGAGGTAGGACATTTACATCAAAATTTCAATTCATAGCGTAAAAATATCGGTTTTTGACACACAGTGAACTGAACCGACCACCCTAATGTCAATCATTTCTTCAGAATTTCAGGTCTGATTGCGGACATCAAGAGGAAACTCCCCTTCTACAAGTCCGACTTCACTGATGCTTTCAACATGCAGTCTGTGGCCACTTTCTGTTTCATGTACTTCGCATTGCTGGTTAGTGAACAGGGAAATTTTAAGGTAAAATTATATTAAAAGATCTGCTTCTAGGCTCCCATAGTCACTTTTGGCGGGTTACTGGAGGAAGCCACTCACCAAAGGATGGTAAATAATTTACAGTTACCTATAGTACTGGCGACAAAGTTTAATTTTTAAAGGCAGCTATGGAAAACCTTGCTAGTGGAGCCATTTGCGGAGTTATTTATCATTTATTTAGTGGGCAGCCACTCACTATTATAGGTAGAAATGAAATTTACAGGGTGATATAAGAATTTAAAGTAGCAGAATTTTAGGTTCTACGGGTCCGGTGTTGGTGTTTGAGGTGGGTTTGGAGCTTGGGCTTTGTAAATTCCAGAAAGCACTCTTTGTCGGTTTAGACCATTGTGTTTGATTTGTGCACAACCCTCGGCATCCAATACCTCTCTTTTCGACTATGGGTTCACATCTGGACAGCCTTAATTCTACTGGCTATGGTGGTCACTGATGCCTCCTCACTGGTAAACAAATTTGCTAGTTGTTTTTATGTAAAATAAAATGTTTATTTCCAGGTTTCATACATCACCCGTTTCACAGAAGAGTCATTTGCCACACTTATTGCCGTTATTTTCATGTTCGTATTTTTCCATTCACTTTACGTATTCAATTTTGTATTTGCAGCTACGAAGCCATAATGAAATTGTACAAAATTAGCGAATCTCTAGACGTCATCCAGTACACTCCTTTAGCAGTACCCAATATGGACTCCCTCGATCCAATAGCAGCTACTATGGCACCTACTGTGTGTCAGTGTGTTTCCAGCGAAGCTCCGGTGCAGAATGTGATCAAGCTGGCACACAAATACCACTGGGAGAATCTCATCCCCCACAATACCACTTTTGTGGACTACTCAACTGTAACGAGACCACTATAGCAACTATAGAAATTAACCTATTTTTGCGTAATTCAGGTGTCCCTAAGCCAATGCAAACGCCTACTAGGTCGCTTAGAAGGTGATTCCTGCTTCGTGCTCTACGATAGGTTCTTGATGTCGTTGGTGTTGATGTTGGGTACCTTCTTCCTGGCCATCACCTTCAAGAAAATGCGCAATTCATGCTACTTTCCCTCCAAAGTGAGGCAGGTGATGAGCGACTTTGCTGTCATGTTGGCCATAGTGCTGATGACCTGCACTGACATGTTGGTTGGCATCAATACACCCAAACTAAATGTGCCCTCCACTTTCAGGGTAAGCTTACTTAGTACATTTTTAGAGACCAACATTACTCGAGACTAATAAATTTATCTTACAGCCCACGTGGAAGGGTAGAGGCTGGCTTATTCCGCTCTTCGATGGCAACCCTTTGTGGACCGCCGCAGTAGCTTTGCTTCCCGCAATTCTAGCCTGTATCCTCATATTCATGGACCAACAGATCTCGGCTGTGATCGTCAACAGGAAGGAGAACAAGTTAAAAAAAGGGTGTGGCTATCACCTGGACCTGTTTGTGCTCTCCTTACTCATTATTATTGTGGGTTTCCTTGGCTTGCCCATCTATGTGGCAGCCACTGTGCTGTCTATCAACCATGTCAACTCACTCAAAATGGAGTCGGAGAGTCGGGCTCCAGGAGAAGTGGCTCATTTCATAGGTGTTAGGTAGGATCGTTTGCGTGAGGTTGTGACAAAGTAAGCGTTGTTGTTGTATTTTAGAGAACAACGTGTGACTGGAATGGTCACTTTTCTGCTGGTTGGCCTGTCCATCAATATGACTAAAATTCTCAGTCATATTCCAATGCCAGTGCTCTACGGAGTTTTCTTATACATGGGCATAGCTGCGCTCGGTGGTAATAATTCTTCTGAGACTAAGAAAAACATTACTCTAAAATTCCGGTCGGGCTTTTCGCTATAAACTCACGGTTTTACAAAATGCTGAACCACTGCTGCAAAAAAAATATCGAGATAAAGAGGAGCAAACCTTTTTATTGCAGCTGAATAACATTTTTTTGCAAGCTGCATTCAGCTGCAAGTTGCAGCTGATTATCGTTTTCTTGCAGCTGATTAAAAAGACGTTATTCAGATGCAAAATAAATCAGCTGCGAGAAACGTTCATCAGCTGCAAAAAGACGTAAATAAGATGCAGAAAAAAGAAATCCCCAATAAAGAGTACGCAAAAAACTATTTTTAAAAAATTTCTTGATCTCCATATTTCTGAAACCATTCAGCAGAGTTGTATTTCATTAGATTGCATAGATCTAAGGCTACATCCTAGCCTAAAAAGTTTTGAAAAAAATATAACGAAGATTTAGAGAAAAATTCCAAGATAAAATTCTCTGGTAAAAATCAGACTTTTGAAAGGGGAACTTAATTTGAGCCTTTTTCCAAATTTTTTCGTAACTTGAGTCGTAGCTCAACAGCCAAGCCAATTTTTTTATTATCTTCAGTGATTCTACATCTAATAGCTCGCTCACAATGAGATGACGATGTGGAAGTGTGATGTCGAAGTAGGTAGTAGTGCTCACAATGGGATGTTGAAGTCGGATGTCGAAGTCGGTAGTGAAGTCAGGGTGCTCACAATAGCACTTCGACATCCGACTTCTGACTGCCTACTTCCTACCTATACATCCGACTTCCGACTTCGGTTAGCAAAACAAGCTACAATCTACTTAGTTTCTGGAATAAAAATAAAAACGCCGATGTACTTTTACACTTCAAAAAAATAAAATTGGTGATGAGAAGAAAATTTCCCATTGTGAGCACCTTTACTTCACTACCGACTTCGACATCCGACTTCGACATCCCATTGTGAACACTTTGACTTCACTACCGACTTCGACATCCTACTTCGACATCCGACTTCGACATCTCATTGTGAGCGCCCTATAAGGGATTGAGCTTAGACATCTATCCCGGACACATGTTGGCTCTCGATAAGATTTTTGTTTGCGTGTGCCAAAATAAAAGATTAAAAATGCAATCAATCAATATGTATGAACAATATTCTTATTCAGGCATCCAGCTGTTCGATCGTATCCTGTTGTTATTGATGCCAATGAAATATCAGCCAGACACCATCTATATTCGACATGTGCCCATCAGTGTGATCCATCGATTCACTATGTGCCAGGTGGGTTGTTTGGTAGTGCTGTGGATAGTCAAGTCCATCAAATCCACATCAATTGCCTTTCCCATTATGCTGGTTGTCATGGTAGCTGTGCGCAAGCTCATGGAGAAGTGCTTCTCAGAAAAAGATCTCAAGTATTTAGTAAGTCTAAAAGTGGTTTATCGAAAAAATAAAAATTTATTTTGCAGGACGACAAAATGCCGGACTTCCACCTGCGCAAAAAAGAGGACATGCGTCGGAAAAGCAAGGGCGAGGACATTGAAATTGATCTGGATGAGGTAATAATACAGGTGAGGGTGAGCTGATTTATTTGCACCTTCTTTGTTTTAGTCATAACTGTTTTTAGAAGCGTTTTTCGAAAAACTGTTGTTATAGGTCGACGCAAAATTTGAAAGCAACTTTTTTTGGTATATAGTGTCGTAATCACGATTTTTGCTTGTTCCCCTTGTGGTTTCGGGCTTGGCCATCTAGAGGCCATCCACAGGGGACCAAGCAAAAATCGTGATTTCGACATTACATACCAAAAAATTTGCTTTCAAATTCTACGTCAATTTGTAAAAAGCGTTTTCACAAAAGCGTTATAAAAAAAGTTATGACTTAGGAAAAAGTTATGCAAGAAATTGGTCCACCCTGTACTTCAGACATTATTTAGGTTGGACAACTACTAAATTTGTATGTTATTTAGAATCAAGGCACTATCCATGCCGTTAAGACTGAAGCTCATCTGCATGTAAGTTTATGTAAATTTTAAATAATATTTTCAAGTATTAACAAAAAAGTGTCAAATTCGAGATTTCGAGGACTCTCACATCTAAAACAAAAAATTGTAAACGGAGACCATGATGGCCGTATCATGGGCAAATCGTAACTTTAATAACCCGAACTCTAATATATAATAAAAAGACAAAGACATCGCCTAAATTTTTGCTTCAAAAAGGTTAGGCTATATGTGAGAATTGAGCGAATAAAACTACTTAGCTGATGTCTAAGAAAGAATTTTTTGAATTGTTTTGTAAAAAATGTTAAATTCTAGATTCCAATGACTTCCGCAATGTCATCAAGATTCCATTGGCAGCTATTCAAGAGCCTAGCCACAACATCAACATTTCCAAAGAGCTCAACTCAAGTGGTATGTGGCGCCATATTACTAGTGAGAGCAAGACTTCACTCCAGAAAATGGTCGGATCTTCTGGAGCTTCTGAGCAGTAAGTCTAATTTGTTTTATCTAGGCAAATATATTTGGAACATCTTTGTGGGGCAGCAAAGAAAATTTTAAAATAATCTGAAATTGGGCAGTTCGGGCTTACTCGAAATAAATTAAAAGTAATTTAAAACATGCAGTGTTTATAACAAAGAAGACAAAACTACATACCTAGCTAATTATTTACGAAACAGGCTGGAACTGAGTAAAAGAAATACGTAAGATACAAAACTTTTTTAAATTTTTTTTAAAATTAGAACAAACTAAAATTTTCCAATCAATATAAAAAGCTGGTTTAGTGGGAACACATCCCCAAGACTAGCAACTCCAGAAGAAGATGATGAAGCGATCACAATAAACATTGTCAAATCATCTTCAGATGAAGCTTCTCCTCACGAAAATCAGCCATTGTTAAAAAAAGAAAATCAAAATGAGTCTCCAGTGTGAAAGCATTTTATAGTTATATGTGTTTTAGATTAATTTTAGAATTATTTTATTTGGATGCTTGTATGTTTTGATGAAAATTTATATCCCAATTAGTCATTTATTGTTTTTGACTGTCTTTGTTTTGTTTGAGACAACTAGTCGTATTTTTTTCTAACTGGCTTTCTTCTATGTCTTGATTGATCAGACAAATAAAGTTAATGTGTTTATTTGGAGTTGAATTGCAGAAAGTTATGCAACAAAATGAATATTGCAATCAGTGGTGTATAAATCTCCGGCTCTGGCTCTCGCTCCGAGCAGGAGCCAGAGCGAGAGCTGGAGCAAATTTTTCAAACTGAAGAGCCGGAGCAAATTTTTTCAAATCAAAATCTCGGAGCAAAATCTGAAGCAATTTTTTCAAATGAAAATCTCGGAACAGAATCCGGAGCAAAATTTTCAAATAAAGAGCTCGGAGCCATGTTTAGAGAAAATTTAAATCATATATTCATGTTTTATATACGTATAACGAGTACATACGTATAATTTTCTGGCTCTGGCTTTCGCTCGGAGCCAGAGACGGAGCAAATTTTCAAAGTTGAGAGCCCAGAGCAAGAGCCGGACCAATTATTTTAAACTCAAGAGCCGGAGCAAGAGCAGGAGTAAATTTTGAAAGTTGAGAGCCTGGAGCAAGAGCCGGAGCAAATTTTTTCAAATTGCGATTTCGGAGCCAGAGCCGGAGCGAAAAATCGCAAAAATACATCACTGATTGCAATGTGGTTTTATCAAGCTTTTTTTAGCTCTTTTCTTTCTTTAATTTTTTTCAAGCTTTTTCTGACTATCACATCATGGTCAAATAGTTAGACAAGGCAACCTGAGCTGCTTTTTTGTAACTTTAATAAATAATGGTTTGCGAAATTTCACCAACAAATTCAGAGGCCATCGTTCGTAAAAGTTCAGAAAAATATTGTTAGTGTTTTTCTAAAACATATTTTCACGCTGTTAAAATCACTTATGAAACTTTGTATTTCGCAGAGTAATTACCGTATTTCCTGTAATAAACGCCCCCCCTCGTTCAAAATCGTGTTCTTGGCATTGTGTTTTTGACCCACTTTTTGAATACTTCTCTCAAGCAAATTACCCTCATTTTGTAGCCAGTGAGATGAGCTACAAAATGAGGGGTAATTTGCTTGAGAGAAGTAATCAAAAAGTGGGTCAAAAACACAACGCCAAGAGCACGATTTGGAACGAGGGGGGGGGGCGTTTATTACAGGAAATACGGTAACTAAAGTTATGTTAAACACTTTTCATTTTAATGGTGTCATCACCTCCATTGGCGTACTTACCTCTCCTGTCAGGATTTTTCAGCCTTTTTAGCCCCTTCTGCCAGGAAAAATTATGCAATCCAGTCTACGCTATGATCACCATTGCAAATAAAAGCTTTATAACATTTAAAACATTTTCTAGCTAAATTACATTCTAAAATCACATGATTTATCACTTTTTTAACTATTTCGGGAGCGGCTTAAAAAATTCAAAATCTAATGGTTTAAGCAAAATTATCTGCCATTCAATCGACTCTTCGACATCAAGGGAAACAGCCAAATAGAAATGTCATAAGTAAGAGCGTTCCTATTAAGCCTCTGTATATAGCCTGTTCCTCGTGTATTTGGCCTGTTCAAAGTCATTTTTTGGTAAAAAAATTAAACGAATGCTTTTCTGGTCCTGTAAACATGTTTTCTAGCCTGATTACAACCTGTAAAGCTTGATTTTTCAAACCAATCAATGAGGAAATGGTTTTGCTGACAAAAAGTGATAAAACACAGCTAGCAGCAATGTAAATTCAAAAAGTCTTCAAACAATTTGCACAAACAACAAATAAATTCTTCAATGAAATACCAATAATATAGTCCAATGAATGTATCCAGCACATTTGATGGCTCACCACATTCTCAACCCACTTCCAGAGCCATTGCGAATGAGTGTGTTTTTTTCGTCTGAGTGCAGGTCAGGCACTGAGTCGTCAGATATTAGGCTGAAGGATGTTCTCTTCTGCAACAACATTTGTTGGGAGTCAGAAGAGACCAGGAGAGTGGTCGAAGGCAACACCCCTCCCTTGGACTTGACATCTGGCAGAGCATCGAACAGGATGGAGGCTGTCACTGTCGCTGCATCTAATATCAAATAAAATGCTGATTAGATTACTATATTTTTTTACCGATATTTGATATTTTTTTATTACGGTAGATTAAAAATTTCGACCCCAAATTATTATTTTTTGTGATGTTTTGTCGTTTTTCCACAATTCTGATACCGGTGCCTTAAATGGCTTAGGCTCATACTGAGACTGTAACTGTGAATGAGCAAGGATGTGCACCGAAAGAAATTAAAGCACCGAAAGAAATTAAAGTGTTCATCGATCTTTTATTGCTTTTGTAGTCTATTTTTCAATTTTAGCTAACAGAGTTGTAAGGTTTTCTTTTGGTCGCCTACGGCTGCCTTTATTTAAAAGAAATTCAAAAAGTTAGTTTCACCATGAGACGGTGTAAAAACAGCAGATGATTTTCAAAAAATCATATTCAATTTCTAATGGTTTGTTCACGTTGTTAGAGTTCAAATTTTTGAGTACATGAACACCTCTTACCCGAACTCTAACTCTAACAACGTCAACAAGCCATAACAGGTTTAATTTTAAGGATGATCTCTCTGGAAGTGTACAAAATTGTTTAAAATTCAGAATGACCTTTTTTATAAACGTATCTGGACAAAATCAAGCAATTATAACAACTTGAATGACTTACTATTAATATGAGTCAAAATAAGTGGAGTAGCAGTTGGATAGACAAATAGAAAGTAGAAGCCAAACCCGACCAAGCATATGCATATGCCAAGAGAAGTAATCGCGAAGTCTTGTATTATGGGGATAATAACCAGTCCTATGTTGATGGCAAGAAACACGTAAATTCTGAAGATTCACGCAATACAAAACTTATAATAAGTTAAAATAAATAATAGTTACAAAGCAATTGGAATCCGTATGGCATCTGGATGCACAGGGATCCCCTTGTAGCGAATAGTCAATAAGGCAACTAGAGTGAATATCCTCTGAGCCCAGAAACCAAACATTACATAGCCAATCAGGGCATCCAAGTCACCCACAAAGGAAATTGCTATGGCTAGAGCTGACTGAAAAATAATGCTATAAGTGTTTCACTCAGGGCACTTATTGGGTTGGGGGGGGGGCGGGTTTTTCACTTATATAAAAATAGTGTTTAAATGACTCCTAAGTAATTTTTATATGCTTAAAACGATAAAAAAGTTATTTTCTGACATTTTTCCACACAAAAATAGATTTTTAGAAAAAAAATTTTTTTGACTGAAATTCGACTTTTTGCCTTGGTCCCCCAAGGCAATCCAACCTGAAAGGGTACCTGGATACCACAAAAAGATGGAATTTGAACATAGTTTTGTTGACTGGGGCCTACCGCATAAAGAAACTCTGGTATGCATGTTTTTTATGCATCCAGAGTCACTTTCGAGTGATATGTGTCTAAGGTATGTGGGTGTGCGCATCTCAACCCCAAGCAACCAAGCCCCTGCGCCCCCGAAGGGGCGCAGGGGCTTGGTCGGTTAGAGATGCGCGCACTCACTTACCTTAGACATAATTCCGAGCAAGACTCTTGATTAAAAATGCATAAAGAGACTCTTTTTGCCCAGCTCCAGTGACCAAAACGGGGTAGAATACCTTAACACAAGGAAATTTGCCTTGGTCCCCCAAGGCAAAAAGTCAAAAAATTTTTTCCAAAAATACCATTTTTTGTGTGGAAAAATGTTAGAAATTGACTTTCTTATCGTTTTAAGCATATAAATATTACTTAAGAGTCGTTTAAACACTATTTTTAAATACGTGAAAAACCCGCCCCCCCCCCCCAACCCAATAAGTTCCTCACTCAGATCCTATCCAGGACAATTGAAATTTGAAAAAACGCGAAATTTTTTGAAAAAATTGAGAAAACAAGAATTTCTGGCGAAGAACGAGTGATAAAAACTAGTAGAAACAGAAATCACATGCTTAAATCTTCATGGAAAAAATTAAATAATTTTTTAATATTTTCCCAATCTGAGAATTTCACAAAACTTCAATGCAGAATTTTATGCCCGAGTGAAAAAACTGAAAAAAATATGTAAGAAAAGTGAAGTGGTGACCTGTGCGAAGACAGCCACCCGTGGACTCTCGTTGATCACATTGACACAACTGAAACAGGCTGGAAGATGCCCTTGTTTTGCGGCACCAAACATATACCTGCAACAACAATGTTAAATATTTGTTTGATGAGGATTTGAATGAAAACACACCGGCTGCCACAAAACAGATTAGAATTCAAAGAACCAATCAGGAGCACACCGATCAAGAATGGGATTGCTGCAGAGAAACTGCCTAGAGTTTTTTGGCTGAACAGCTAAAATTTTGGTCTTAGACATATAATACGCCTCCAAATATTTTTTTTTACCATCGAGGCCAATTGGGCGAAGAAGGGGGGGGGGCGGTAAATGGCATATTTTGCGCGGGAATTTTGATCGTGCTATAAATGAATAAATGGCATATTTTTGGGGTTAAGTGGCGGTTAAGCGGTTTCGTGGCAAAATTACACAGCCGAAATGCCCGGGACAAAATGACACAGGTAATTTTTCAAAAGTATCTTATCCAAATACTCAAGCTCAATTTTTCACATGTTTTGCATTCTTACGCACAGTTTCTTCATTATGAAAAACTAAAATTTTTAATTTCAAGACTAAAATACCACAAATATCCATTCTATTGAATCTATTTTATTGACAGCTAATTTTTTATTGTATTTTCAGAAAAAATATTGTCAGACCCTATATAAAACTGACTGACCGCCGCTACAGCGTTGGACGACTTCATAGTGTCCACATCCAGAACCGCAAAATAAGCAATATTGATGGCAAAATACACCACTGACACAATCAGTATGCCGCTGAGCAGTGCTAAGGGCATATTCCTGAAAAACAAATGTTTACATAATAAAACAAGCAATATTAATTAAAAGGCCTACCTTTTTGGTTTGTATATTTCTCCTGTGCCAAAATTGAGAATATCCCAACCAGAGTAGGCATACAATCCACCATACAAACCCATCATCAGATCCCCATCTTTGTGTTGCTATTCTGCATCGGATCCTTCAGGCTTTCATTCCATCCTTTGACAAACAGAAAGTAGAAACCAGTCAGAATGATGAGAGCACAAGCCAGCAATTTAGCCACTGTGGCTATTATCTGGAACCTGGCAGCGAATTTGCCGAGAGCGAAGAAGTTCATCCAAGTGATTAACCCTGGAGAATAATGTCAGTAAAGTTAACTGTGCTGCCGACCTAAGTAATTAGCGAAAGAGTCACCAACATAACAGCGTGATTCCAAACAGCTTCTGTGCACAGGGCAGCCAGGCCTCCGGGATGTCGTACGACTGACGAAGGCCTTCCAATAAGTATTGACCAAAGGTCTCTGAGATTATGGCTGAAATTCGAATTTGTTTGAAAGGATTTGAAGATTTGAAGTATTGTGATAGTGTCTGTATGACCTCTGTAAAATCCCCCACAAAATTCACAGATATACACACGTAAAATATTTGAAAGAAAGGGTTCTTTGTGGCTTACAAGTAGCTTTGGCTGTGACCTGGGGGAATTTTGATGAAACTTTGTTCTGTGTATTCTTGTAGAGCATGCTCAAATCTCTTGTGAATTAGGCTACTCAGCTCTGAAGGCCAACAAAAAATAAAAAAGTGACCCAAGCCCCATGGGTCAGTTACCAAAAACCATGATATTATAAGTATCGAATTGTTTGTAGAATTTTGGAGTATCGGTTGTACTAATTTTTGTAGAACCTTCAGAGCTGGGGAGCCAGATTTATAACAAACTTGGGGATGCTCTACAAGAATAGGCAAAAAAAATTTTAGAAGTTCCCCAGGTTAAGTCAGTGTCCCCTCCTCGTTAGTGACTTACCAATTGTAGCTGGATAAGTCATTAGCACAGAGACCCACATAAAAGAAAAGGCTGAAAATAGGTTAGTTATTCCACTATCTGGGATTCTTTAGAAAAGATATCTTCACCTATACTGTACCATTTTACATAGCATATCTAAATAATATGCATAAGGAAATGGCAATTTGAATTATGTAACAAGTTACATAGGCGAAGTCACAACCAGCCTCTCTAATACTCGTACCCAATTCAATGTAGCAGAGAGAACCTAAAAATTTTCAATACATTGTACAGTTGTTATTATTACCGTAAGAGTAAACACTTTTCTAAGAACAGTCAACTAACTCTTACTCTTCATTTTCAACTTTTTTACCTCGGTGTTGAATTTTTGGTGCTACTTGAAAATAGGATAGTTGGCGGTCTGTTTTTTTAAATAGATCGGTTTTAAAAAAGGTTTTTTTTGAAATTTGGTTTTTGGTTCCTGTTTTTTTTTAATTTTCGGTCGGTTTACCGGTCTCTAAGGTTTTTTTTAAAGACGGAGGTTTGTTTTTGTCGTAAATAAACGGGTATTATGCTATAACAGATTTTCCCAGTTTTTCGAGACTTAGTTTTTGATTTTGGTTTATTGGCCAAAAAATCTATCAAAAACTTACCCAGAAAGGCAATAAAGCGCAGAGCACCCATACAACCAAGGATAGCCCTACCGACTCAGTGTATCTAAAATTAACAATTTTTTTGTAGTTAGTAGTGGTTTTTTGGTATGCAGCAGCGAAAAGAATGTATACCTGATAATGGTGGATGGGGTGATGAATATACCCGATCCTATGATGTTTCCGATCACTAAATTGCTAGTTCACTATTTGCTTGATACTCTAACAGACCAACCATAGGAAGTGGCTCCAAAATATCCCATTTTGTATTGGCTGGAGGGTGGCATGAGGGGCGCGGCGGACACGGAATGATGCAATCCATGACCGTTGTCCATGCACACTTGAATATTGACTAACTAATTGTTTGACTCTTGTGTATATTAGCTTCTGCAAAAACATATTTTAGTCAAGAGCATTTTTTATGTATTTCGCGTAATGAATTAGAAGCCAAGAAAGTGCGCATATAGGCAAAGCATAATACAAGTTTACAAAATAAAATTTGTGATTTAAAGAGAGAGATAAAAAAAACCCATTTCACAGAATGACTTTTAAAAATTTAAAAGTTGAGATATGAAAAAAGTTCCTTTAAAAATGGACCGAAAATCCTAAAAATTCGACAAAAATTCAACTTGGATTTTATTTATTTTTTTAAAGAAATTCCTTTTTTCAAAAGACCATATCTCAACTCTTATATTCTCAAAGATTATTTAATTAACATATTTAAAATAGGTTTTGTAGCTTTTAAACTGCGCTACAACCCAATGCAAAGATGTTATTGAAGCAATTAAACTTTTGACCAGCTAAGTTGATGAAAACGCTTATCAACTTCTCAAAACGACCTCACAATTGTTTAGATTTGAGTTGAAACGTGTGAAAACAAGGACGATTTTCGAAAAACTGTTGGTCTCCGCCTTAATTTGCAGTGTAACGCGCTGGTATGCTCCTTTAAAAGAGAGATTTTGGGCTATAAAAAGCAATGAAAAATCTGCTAGGATAATAAGTTTGATAAAATATAAGGCTTTGAAAATCTGCTATAAACTTGTGTTACAATCGTTATGTGATCCATCAGGTACTGTTCCAAGTATTCTTTTTGATCGAAGGGTTTCATTATTTTTGAAAGAATTTTCGGAAGACAATTTAAAAAAAAACTGGAATTTTTACTCATACATTAGAAGTGGGGCAATGAATTAGAAGGATAAGCCAGGCTAAATGCCCACTAGGTATGTTCTGCTGAGAATAAAAAAAACTTTAAATAAAAAACTAAAAGATAATAAAAAATTTTCAATGGTTATATGCAGGCCCTTTCAACTTACGATCAATTTTAAAAGTTAAAAAAACGGGTCGCAGAAATAGGATCAGCATAGCTAATAAATTTTAAGGACATATCGTAGCCAATATGAAAAACACAGCAAAATTAAAAATATGACACCAATCTAGTCCTGCTTTTAAGCGATCTCTTATTTCTCAAAAACTTATTACAAATCGTGTGTATATGTTCAGAGCTATAAATTGGCTCTTTTGCAATGAACCTTTCAAATTTGTCTGATTTTGTTTCGTTTTTTTCTCTAAATTTTCTCTCGCTTTGTTTGCAGATTTTCTTTATAGGTGCTGAAATGTCTAATACAAAACGCAAAAGTCAGTTAAAGTCTGATTTTTTAAAGTAGTTGGAAGAGATTAGAAAAAATTCACTGTACTGCGTTCAATAATATAATCAACGTTGTTGCAGTGGGTTACAAAGCGCAGTGAGTACTTTCTCGAGTTACTAGTAACTTAACTTCATAGAGGTGGTTTAAACGTTTATCGAGCGTTTTTTCTCTTTGTGCAAAGCGCAGTCAACTGTTGTCAGAAATTTTTTGAAGTTGGAAACGATCGAAGCTTTTCTACAAGTTCGGGTCTACTGTCGACTGCCCCAGAGTCTACAGCATGATAAAGGATAAAAAACTGCGTCAGGCTATATAAGCGGAAGAAATAATACATTAAAAATCAATTCATTCTGATTTCTTTCATTAAAATTGCTATTAGTTTACGTAAAATATAAATTTCAAAGCTGCTTTTTGCCTATCTTAGAAAATGTCTTTATTTTTGGGGCCAAATCTTCTTTTTAAATGTTCTTATTTTCGAAATTTTTAGATCGCAACCCTATCTTAGCATCATCTTGTAGCTAGATATAGGCCTTTAAAATAAGATATTAATAAACTACATATGATTGAATTTTTTTGGATAAAAATGCTTGAAGGGGCATGCCCGTGCGCGACACGGGGAAAAGGCGGGGGACCAGCAGTTCTTTTATTTTTCGACAAACTTTTACATGCGTTCTAATCTAGATTTTTTAAGTTTTCTGCATAGTTCATGTTTAATTTAATAAAATTAATTTAATTATTTAATTTAAGGTCATCAATATTAGATTAGACGCATAACGAGTGCAAAATAGAACGATTCAAAAAAATTTGCTGGTCCCATTAACTTTTCAAGGAAGCCCCTTTTCCAGCTCCTTTAAGTCCGCACTCAGGTCGACACTCAGGCCCATACCCGGTCGTAGAAAAATAAAAATCGGTCATACACAGGCCTCTCAGGTGTATGCTAATTCTTTTTTGCAATTTCAATATTTTTTAGCTTTGAAATTTCACGTCAAAGTTAGGGTTGGTGTCCTAGGGACCGGCCAAAGGTGATCCTCAAAAGGGATGTGAACATGATACGGAAGGTCATTTAGATCACTTAGTAAGCGCGAGGAAGTGTTTAAGAGATGTAATGCTGCACAACTACTAGTCTAGAAAATGTTTCAAAGAACAAAGAAAAACTGTTTTAGGTTAGCTATATCATTGGGGCAATCGCACAAGCCAAATGAACTATTGAATTTCACCACAACGTAAGAAATGATTAGGCCTGTCTAAGCACAGACAACATCTGGCACTGCAGTTGTTTCCTTGTTGCACAACGTATGCTATACAACAAAACCAGAACCACCACTGATTTAAAAAGCTGCACTAATATTAGCAAAAAGATGAAAATGTTTTTGTAGAAGGGGTGGGACGGGTGTTGGGCTCAGAGAACAGTTTTATGTGTAATCTACTTTATTTGTGGGTAGTGCCCTGCTTAAATCTGTTCCTTCTACTGCTTTTACTCAAACGTCTAAACCGATCAAATTTCAGGCAGGTAGAAGCAACAGTAAAAGCACTAAGCTCTTCCAAAACAACAACAAAAACAAACCCTGGATTTTAGAAAAAATATTTTCGATAAATACTGAGGCAAAAATAATATGGTTCTTTTTTTGCAGGCAAATTCATCAGCATGATGCAATCCTAAGATAATTTATAAGCTAAAAGCTTAGTTCTAAAAACTGGAGCTGAAATTGGACTCGCGTAAAAGACGTCTCCGTGGGTATAAAAAGTGAAAATTGAAAACTTCAGTAAAACTCTAGAAAATAAAAAAAAACAAAAATTTTATTTACTTTTTATGGGAATGTGAAGACCGTCGTCCCATCATCAAATTTCGAAATTTTTTTATGCATCTAATCGGTGTAATTTTTCACGCTTATTTTCACGCTCACGTTTGCTCAAACGACAATTGTTCATCGATTTTTACTTTTTGGCCTGATATAACGGTAGTGAGGGAACTGTCGTTTGAGCAAGTGTCGTTTTGAGCAAACGTTATGCAGCCGAATTTACTGCTTCGACTTATAAACTTTCGAATAATAATATTTTCAAGTCGGTACTTGTTCCGTTTGTCACTCCTCCCATTTTGGGCAAAAATACCTGCAAGACTACTTCAAACCATCCCAAACTATCAAAACCAGCGTTTGAGGTGGATTGGGCTGGTTTGGGATAATTTGAGTAGATGCATTAAAAACAAAAATTCGAAAATGAAAAATGTTGAGTCGCGTGAAAATAAAATAAGTTCACTTTTCATTTTTTCATGGAAAATTCGTGCTAGGTCAATGTTTACACTAACTAAGTCTCACAATTTCGTTGGGGGTTTACAGTCCACTTTTTCTTTTCCCATATTTACCCCTGAAAAAGTCTCTTTACATCATAAAAAAGATATAGCAATAACAACACCAGCATGAGAAGAACTAGGAAAAGAAGAGGGAATTTCGGATTGATTAAGCTAACAGCCGGCCGCATTTCGAAACAAACTAGCAGAAAGACATGCCCCCACCAACTGGTTAGCTAGCTGCAAGCCACGGCAACCTTGCTCGGCTTTCTTGCTGTCTGACTTTGCTGCTAAAAAGACCAATAGAGATAGTGGTATTGTCACTCTTCTAAGCTGTATTTAAGCAATTTTTTAAGTGGAGTCTCTTAGCTAGTGTTGTTGTTTTTTTTTGCTGCCACTGCTATTATCTTCTCTAATGCTGGTGAATGGAATTTGAGAAAAGGAACAAGAATAACAGCTATTATCAAAGAAGAGGAATATGGATAGGCTTGGAGTTTGGTGTTACCCCTGCTGCTGCATAGCTAGCTGGTGATGTAGTAGTAGCTATCTACCTGCCACAGTGCGTCAATGATCTTTCCGGAGTCAGAAACAACTTTAAAAATTGATTGAACCCTGTGACAAGAAGTACTTGGCTTTGGCAATGCTTTCAAACAGATAATTTAATCAGGTGTTTGAGGCAGACTAGTGGTTATAATGATTGAAAAAAATTGTCTGAAGTTTCAAAACACTTTTGTTTGATTTGTGAGATCTTTTTATATTTTTCGTCTAAAGGCGCGTCCCCAATGAGTGCGATGTGAATTGCAAAAAACGGATATAAATTTTTTTCTTGGCCGAACTTTTTTCTGTTGGCACCATTTGTAGCTGAGATGCAGGGCTACGCAATAAAAAAAATTTCATCCACATATCGCTGAAATTTTTTTTGATAAAAATGTGTTTATTTGCACTCTACATTGCACTCATTTAGTGAGATGTAGAGTGCGATGTTGAGTGCAAATAAACGCATTTTTATCAAAACTTTTTCAGCGATATGTGGCTGGAAAAATTTGTAGCCCTGAATCTCAGCTACAAAATGGCACCAACAGGAAAGAAAGTTCAGCCGAGAAAAAAATCTTCAGCCGTACCCGCCTAAACAAGTCAAAAAAAATCGCTCACTCATTGGGGACTAGGCGAGAATTAGGGACGAATTTGGGATTTGGGATTTCGAATTTGGGATTTTATTAGAATTTGGGGACTAGGCGAGAATCATTAGGCGAGAATTCAATTTTTTTCGACTGAAAACAAACCCTATCACATTTTGTACAGTTGACTTTCCCGTAAACATTCAGCTTTTCAATAATAATCACTTAAGCTAGTTTCTTAGTACCCTAACTATGACCAAAATGAGATCCCCATTCACTTCCCTTTATAACCCCTTCGGCTGGTGCCAAATGTGAACTTCATTGACAGAGATGAATATACTAGTGAAAGTTCACTTAAAAACTAATTACCAGCTTTTGGCAGTACCATTTTTCACTTTATAGCAATACTATTTGATTATGAAAGAGTTAGATCTAGCGCGAAATTCAAGCCAACATTATTTTGGCCGGAAAACTAGCGAAAACATGCAGACCTGGTTAAAATCATGCTATTTTATTGGAAGGAGTAAGTTGTGCCATTTCAGTTTTTTGCCCTTTTTGGCATTTTATCGGTTCAAAATTACTCATAGAAAAGCACAAACTGAAAGGGCACAAATTGAAATGGCACAACTTACTCCTTCTCATTTGATCTAGTGCTTCTTGCTATTTTGGCACCAAAAATAAGATTTTGACGTCAAATTCTAAAAAAGTAAGATTTGGAATCACAAAATAAGGACAAATCTTATTAATAAGAACGTTTACGTGCTCTGAACTTCTTCGATTTTTCGACAGTGACCTGCTCTATAACAACCAACCCCGAAGTTATCATTTGCGAAAACAAGTAGGAGAATTGAGTGTGCTATAACTTTTGGGTGAACCGCTTGCGAAAATTTTGCTTTTTGGAAAAGTTAAGAGTGATGATACTAAAAGTTACTCTAAATTGGATTTAAAGTTTTTCAATGTTGAGTAGAATTTTCAGGGCGATTTTTGGCATTCCTTTAGATTGCAGCTTGCTGTGAAAAAAGTTTATTGAAATTGGTGTAATATCATATAATATTGTCAATAATATCTTCAAAACTAGGCTACAATATGCTTGCTATTGCCTAGAGTTACGTCAAACACCAGATATACAAAAACGTTAAAATGAAATTCCATGTAGTTAGACCACGTTGACAGAATAGTGCTGAGAAAAGCGGTCATCAAAACCAGCTGAGCCCGCCCAGCAGCGGAAATGGTACAAATTCCTTTTCAAATCTTTGTTCATGGTTTTAACACCAGTCAGTTCTATTTTGAGCATGTCCAATTTCCTTCTGTCCATCACCAGCTGGGATCGCACTCCATAGTCTAATAGTCTGAAAACAAATTATTATCAAGTGAAATACAATTTTTAATTTTTTGATACAGTGAAAGTTTTGCAATTACTGCACAGTCGACTCTCGGTGTAAAGCCACTCCAAAAACTTCCTTCCCGCCTAGGGTCCAACACTTTTTTCCGGAATCACAATTATCCGGAAAATCGCAGAAATTCCGATTTTGACGGTAATTTTTGAGGAACAAGATAGCTTCGCTATTTAGACCCACAATTCGGGATTCCAAACTCATAACTCTAAAAATAGCGTGTGTTAAATAAAGAGCTGCGGTTCTAAATAGCGAAATAATCGCGGTTCTCAAAAGGACAGGCAAAGTTGGAATCTTGTAATTTTCCGGACTAGAATCTTGGATCAGAATTTACAAAATATTTTCAAAATTTGAGATTTATTATGAAATGTGCGATTCTCCTGAAAATTTGTTTGCCATTTTTCAGATTCCATTGAAAATTTGCAATAAAAATTATCAGATACTAAAAAGTTTTTTTGTGAAACCCGTCCATCAAGACAAATCTCTGTTTTTAATTATAATCTTTTTGAAGTCACGTGACTGAACTTTGTTTCACATTTTCATTCTTGCATGATTGCAATTTACCTAGCCAGATGAGCAGACTGCCTCTCAGTGCTACGAATTACCAATGTCTCCACCTTGGGCCAATACAGGTCCTTAGGGTCACTGGAAGGGTTAGCAGGCAAATGGTTGATGGCCAAGTGCATCTGATGGTCATTTACAGCCTTCATGAAACATTGGAAAGCATACCACCTGTCCAGGTCAATGATCGACAGGCTGGCTATGATCTGTAATTAGGGCAAAATATATGGCTACTCCAGTTATAGTCATCGATAATTGATTTACCAATTCTACTATGGGCGCATCCACATGAATAATTTTCAAATTCTGACGGAACACATTGAGGAGCACACTGCACAGCAATGATATATCTCTGGATGTCCAGCTATTGTCCACCATCAGCTCAACCCTGTACTCCTCTTGCCTATCCTCTTCTTGTAGTTGTTGTGTGTAGGTGTTAAGCGGCACCAGCCGCATAAGCACTTTGTAGTCACCACTGGGATGCGCATACCACTGATTATGGTCCAAAACGATGGAACTGGCGCATCGAGAGATTTGCGAACAGGTTGAATCACTGAAAATTGGTAGTGTAAAACAGCGAAAATAGAATAAACACGACGCTACTCGTTTTTGCCAAGCCTAGACTTGTTGTTTTAAAGGTAGTTACAGCGATTTTTAAAAGCTGCGATTTATGGGGAGGGAGGTGTTCGCTACTAGCGCCAAAACCGCCCTCCCAGTTGCGGCTATTACCCTCGTGAGCATACATTCGGAAATGCCGTTCTCAACGGAACCAATAGTCATGCTGGAACCTTTTTGTTTGTTTTAGCAATTTATGAAGGCCAATTCAAATCGCACTAACCTGAACTTGACTTTGCTGACATCCATATGAGTGACTCGGTCCATCCTCCTCCTCACATACTTGTGCACTCCACTGCTCACCCTCTTGAGTCGGCATAATTCAAAGGGGTCTTCAATATAGTCTAGACATTTAGGAATAGTGCTTCTGGCAGCAACGGTGAATTCACAACTACGGAGTCCTTGGGTTTGCCACTTAGGCTAACGTTGCTGGATCCGAATATATGGCTGAGGATGGGAGAGGAGTGGGCAGACAGTTTGGGGTGGTTTTCAGGATCATATTGACTGCCACTGGTTAACGAGGAGGAGCATTTGGGGAACAGCACCAAAAGGGGTATGTCTAGTCGATTGTTAGTGGTAGAGGGTAAGGCTGCAGGAGGCGGACTGCTCGACTTCTTCTTTTTGGCGGCTGAAGAGACGGAGAAGGACCGCCGACTGTTATTGAGACGATGGAATAGGCGGTTGATTGTGGTCGGCATCAGTGAGAAAAGTCAAGAGATATTCCAATAGTTTGATTTGATAGATATACAATACCACACTTGGAATTCTAAAAGTGAAATTTTAGGGTATTGTATCAACATGCGCGAAATGAACACAAATTTCCGAAGTTAAACAACATTACGCGAATTGATTTTTTGTGGATTTTACAAAAAAAAGAGCTCAATAATAGACCTCCGGAGACAGTAACAGCTGAATTTATACGCGTATACGACATCATTTGTCGGATCTTTCAAGCCGTATTTACAATGAATGTTTAAAGCTGATGACTTTGACAAATAATTGCCACTTACAAGGAAGATACCCTGGCCGTGATCTGGGGAAATTTCGATGAAAAGTTCGAAGTTCATCCAGGTCACAGTCAGGTTCCCTTACCTTCTTTTAAAGTACAAAACTAAGTGGGACATTACAAAAAGATGTATTAGAATATTTGATTAACTCTAATAAATATCACCTAACTCAAAAAGTGTTTTCAAAACGGCAAAGCTTTTCCTTGCTGCTAAAAGACTTCTTTTTGCTCCCAAAGGACTTTTTTTGCTGCTAATTTTTTTGCTGCAAAAAGACTTTTTTTTGCGCCAAAAGACTTTTTTGCTGCAAAAAGACTTTTCGTGCTGCAAAAAGACTTTTTTTTGCTGCTAAAAACTTTTTTTTGCTGCTAAAATGCTTTTTTTTCGCTGCAAATATTGTTTTGCTTCACATGCCTTCTTCGCAGCATTTTTCACAAGAATTTTCAACTATTATACATATTTTGCGGTCAATTCGTTCACAGTCAATGCGTCCACGGTCAATTCGTGCATTCGCCAATTCGTCCACACGTCGATTTGTCCACAGGTCAATTAATCACACTTTCGAAACCCAGATAGTCCCTTATTCTCCAGGTGGGGTCCAGCTGGACAACTTAAGTACCGCCTAAAAATTCGCGGCAAAAACCGACTTTTCATACACACTAAATTTATACACACTAAATCACTCAAGCCACTGCTCTAGGCATGATATAATTATATACATCCTCAGTCTGAATGATTCCCTTAATTTTAAGGTCGACTGCCTGGTATTTATGCATTTCAGGGGCAAAAATTAAATAAAAACTTAAATTTTGGTTGAATTTTTTACAAAAAATTGATTTTTCATTTAGGAAGGTGTCAGAAAATAGCTTTAAATCATTCTGAGCGTAAAAAAGTTACTTAGCAGATGTTTAAACACTTTTCTCAAATCAATATAAAGTGCCCCCCCCCGTCCAAGTGCATATGTCGCGACTACCTTAAAGTGGGTACTGTTTTTTTAAATAAATAACCCAGGTATTAAAGATTCTAGGTAGTCAAAACAGGATTTTGGTCTCAACAAACTGTTTCCAGCACACAATTTTGGGTTGAATAGCATGGTTTATTCGTTCCTAAGAATAATAAAAGTTTTGTGGACAAATTGACCGCAAAATATGTATAATAATTGATATTTCTAGTGAAAAATGCTGCGAAGAAGGCATGTGAAGCAAAAGAATATTTGCAGCAAAAAAAGTATTTTAGCAGCAAAAAAAGTATTTTAGCAGCAAAAAAAGTCTTTTTGCAGCACGAAAAGTCTTTTTGCAGCAAAAAAAAGTCTTCTTGGAGCAAAAAAAAAGTCTTTTTGCAGCAGACAAAATTAGCAGCAAAAAAAAGTCCTTTGGGAGCAAAAAGAAGTCTTTTAGCAGCAAGGAAAAGCTTTGCCCTTTCAAAACTGTAGTTTTGTACAATGTAATTTGCAAAACCCCCTGTACAAAACTACATGTTTCGAAACATTAACTCAAAACCATTTTTTGACTTATTTTCGAAAACTAATCAAATTTTAGTTTATATCACTGGCTAAAATTGTATGGTAACTTTCCTGAGACTAGTATTCAAAAAAGATTTCAATAACAATAGTATAATTTTAACAACAGGAGAAGCTTGGACAGTTGCTCATAACACTGTGTCACTTAGCACTAAACTGAAATATAAATGTAGAATTTGAAAACCTAAAAAATGTTATGGGTTTTTGCGCACAAAAGTAACAAATTCTCTGTACTCGCTCTTTTACCACAAATATGATGAAAAGAATCAAGCAAAAAACAAACAATAATTTTGATTTATCAAAACAATCGAGAATCTCTCACAATGCAAGACTTAGTTTTCTCAACTGTATGATTTATGGCTTTAACCTTTGATGGACAAAAAGCACGTATTGATACACCCATAACGAAAACGAGAACAAAAATGTCTACGTTTTATTAAACACAAAAAACCCTTACATTTTCTCTCTTCTCAGATGTAACAAAACAAACACTGTGAAAATAAGCAGAACTTTACAAACACAATAAATATTGTGGGCACAAAAAATAGACCAATATACCGAAATCCACCAGACGAGACAAGGAAACAAGATCTGTTTACCCTTCCAATTTTAGTGTGACAACACAAGTCTGCATCAAAGTCTGCAATAAAAATATTGACGATTTTAAAATTTTATTAAAATTCTGGCAAATCTTATTTGTTCGTCTCTACGTAAAAATTTCAAAAAAGTTGCTCTAAAAAGAAAAATTTAGTTCAAAACACTAAAACTCTTTAGAATATTAAAAATATTTTTTTTTCAATCGAACACCTTATCCACCTTTTTGCTCGTGAGTGTACAATAATCTAGAAGAGAATATATTTCCTTCTACTCCCAGATTTGGAAGTGAGAGACAGAGAGGGCTGAGCACGTTTGCACCACCCAACATGCAACAACAACAATTATGTGCCATCCCTGCAAAAGTGAACAGGAGCATATTCAGTGCCTTTTGGGTGCAATGGCCATGGCGCAACCACAACATTTTGGTGCATATGCACGCCCAATTGGCATTTTCTTGGCTTGTGTCTTTGAATTGTAAGAGCAATTTGTAGAGAGCCAAGATAATGTCCATGACAAAATTTCCTTAGTGTAATTTGTTGAGTTGTAAAAAGAAAACCTGATTGAATTTTTATTTTTGTCCCCATTAAATTAGAAGGAACTGTCAAAGATCTCCATCATCTAGACTTTGCAGAATGTGGAAAAGAGGAATCAGGGTGGAAAGCATGCAAACGAAAAGAAACCAACAAAAAATGTCTCACTCTTATTCGGCCGCACAAATCACAAGGTTTTTTAAAAAGCGAAGGAATGCTATAGCGGAATAAAAAACAGCCTTATTCATCAATTAGAGCAGAAGACCTTCTAAGGCAACAGAATACAAAAGTGGAAAAGATGGCTTTGGAAGCAAATTATTCAGAGTCACGTATACCGTATTTTCTCTAATAATCCCCCACCCCTCCATTTTTGACTAGGATTTCAGAGTTAAGGCCATTTTCAATTAACAATTTTCGTATTTTTCGAGAGTTGAAAAATAATCCCCGTTTAATAGAGAGTGGTTTAATAGATAAAATACGGTAGTAAACTATCATAAAAAAGCAGGATCCGAGTCATAGTCTTGCAGTTCAATGAACTTAAAAGACAGTTCAACAGGGTTTTCATACAAATTTTAAAGATTAGACAGGATTACACATACCGTATTGATTCTATTAGAAGAGCAGTCTCTAATAGAAGAGCGCCCCCTAGGACCAAAACTAGGGGGGTAAACCACTTTTCATTGCATTTTTAAGACAAATCCAAAAAAATTTCGGGGTTGAAAAATAAAACAGCGTGCTCTTCTATTAGAATGAATACGGTATGTATTTTTAAGTATGTAAATTTTTTTTGGAAATCCACATTTGAACAAAATTTCCAAAAAAAAGTCTAGATTACTGAGAGCTTGTCAGCGACAAGGGTCCTCCCGGGTTGACATTTTAAGGATCCTATCATCAGAATTTTTTTATTGCATGATCTTGTAGATAATTTATGACTTCCTAGCTGATCCTAAAATTTAGTGGTTGATAAGAGATTAGGGTAGAGATGCGCGCACTCACTTACCTTAGAGAGGAATCGGAGAAGACTCTTAACAAAAAAATGCATTTAGATACTCTTTTTGCCTATTCTAGTAAGAAAAAGAAAGTTAAAGGTTAAGGTGGGGGACATCCAGGTACCCTCCATAGGCGGTTTACTTTGCTCCCCCAAGGCAAAAAGTCAAAATTTGGTCAAATTTTTTTTCTAAAAATGGCCTTCCACACCTAAAAACGTGTTTTCTACACGTTTCAAGCATTAAAACAGCAAAAAAACATGCTTTTGGGCCATTTTGGCAGGACTCTCAAAATCTGTATAAAAAATAGATCAAATGATGAACATTTTTTGTCACGACATGAAAACCCCGAGTTTGCGCGTTTTCGATTTTGACACACTGTGACCTGTAACATGGTCATTTCATAACTTCGATCTAATGGTCGTACCACTTTTTGCGGTAAAAACATTCCATGATAGGGTTCTCAAAATGACACTCTGGGAGGGTACCTTGTGAGATGGGACAAAAGTTGGAGTGAACGCCGACCATCCTTATTTCTGTATAATTATATCAATGTATCGGTAGCTGGTTGTGTTGAAGCTATTTAAATTTTCGGATTTCTGAGAGCCTTACGTTAAAAATCATGAAAGTGTTAACTGAAAGTACTATTTCTGTCGCACTGGAAACAACAATCATTTGATTACAGTTGACTCTCTCGTTAACGAATCTCTCGTTAGCAAATTACTCTCGTTAACGAACTTTCGGCCAAGACTTTTTGGTTTAGCTTGGTTGGTTTGGTCGTTAACGAACTCTTTGGTTAACAAACTCTCTCGTCAACGAAGTAATACGTGCGGTCCCTTCGGGTTTGTTAACGAGAGAGTCGACTGTACCAAAAAGCTTAGAGTATCCAAATATTATTTGAGTGTTTATTGTCTCGACTGGAATTTTAAATTCGATTTTTTAAAATTTAAAAGCTGTTTTTCAAGTAAATCTAACATGCTGAACAGGAATTCGGTGTCAAAATTATAGGTTTAATAGAAAAACTTTTACACTAACTTAAAAGTCATTTTAAAAATTCGATTTTGAAAAATTGCCGATTCACAAAAACATATCGCGATAGAAAGATTCAACACAAGCACCCTACAAAGAGTCACTAACAGTAATTCTAGGGTTAAAAAAAACCTTAGGCTTACTTTGTCGGAAAAATAGAAAAATCGGTTCCTTATTAGTAAGAGAGAAGTGAACATTTATCTTTGCAAAAAAGAGAGCCGCTTTTACATTAAGTTGAAATTAAATAAACAATAGCAAGTGGACTGACTGACAGCCACATGTATTTATAGTGGGAGCGCAACTTAGAATAATAATAACCGGTGTATGAATAAAGAATTTATCAATCGCTGTGATTAATTGATGACGATTGCTGACTAAATCAATGACGTTTCATTGGTAGTAGTCAAATAAGGGAGAGAGAAAGATGAGACTACAACAAACTATGAATCAACCAAACTGAAAAGGGCACAAATGCCCGCAGGACACATGCTTTGAGTAAAACCATACCAACTATTGTGTTAGTAGAAGTTAAATGAGGTGATATGAGTAATTATTCATTCCTTTGTACCCGAAAATCAAGAGATTAGTCAAGGACTTAGTTTGTATAGTTGACCAGTCAACTTTTCGTAATGTATTAGTTGAAGTAATATCCAAAAGTTCAAAAAATATGAATGAAGTTAAAAGGGTAAGAACATCCTATTTTTAGGTATAAAAAACCAAATATATGAGTCTAACCTGAATGCACTGCCATTAGTTTCTTTCACTACGAGCAATAATAATCTGGCACATCTCCACTGTCCACTTTTTCATTTTAACTTTGCTTTTTCTCTTTGATTTTCTTTATATAGCAGCATTAGCCTTGAATCTAAGATTTATAGCGAGGTACCAGTCTCTACCAAATAATTTTGGGAATACTTTTGTTACTTCATTCAAAGACCCTAATTTCAACATCCCGAAATTATTCAGTAGATTTACATGGCTCATTGGAAAGCTGATATTCATGGTATAAACTTTTATACAATGCTAAAGTTAGTGAAAATTTCAAAAATGTGAAAATGCAGTCATTACGGTGTCAATTAAGTCATAGTGTTTTGAAAATCAGGGGTGGACAGCAAGAAATAAATCGATCTATGACACACGCATACATAAAACACGCGATAATAAATATCAATTACACATCAAATATTCTCAGCCACGAGTCACCCCACGCGTTTTTTTCGCTTAGTGGAACCCAGGTTTGCTCACACCCATTTGCCTATGGCTGTGTTGGACTTCCTTTTCTTCGTTGGTCTTCCTTTTTCTTCTTCGCCCAAACAACAGCCATCATAACAGCGCCACTGATTTCCGGTCTTGGTGGATGAAGGAAGAGACAACAGACTACTCCAAAGAATGGTAAAATCAGTGTTTGGGAGCGGTATCAACCTACAATACAATTCAGTTGTTTGTTGACCCTCTTTCTCTCTGACAATTTTATTCTTCCCAAAAATGATGGATCACCAATCATTTTTTCTTCAGCCCACACCAAAAACAATAGGTATTCATCTAATTGGTAGAAGTACTGTCTTGATAGTACCAGTGTCACATAAAAAAGGAGTTTTCTCGACTGCGATTGAATCATTCCATCAAACTTTATAGTTATACATCAAGGCCTTCAAAACAAAACGCGTAGTTTGATTGAGAACTGCCAAAAGTTGGAAAAAAAATCGATAATTAAGGTAGAGCGAATAGGTTATGTTTTTGTAAAAATGCGAATTTACAGGGTGGTTCAAAAGTACTGCACCATTTAAAAAAGTGGTGTACAGTTACGCAACTTTATATACGCATCGCCTTTTGTCGAAAGTTCTAGTCCCTCTGGGGGTGTTTTAATTTAATTTTTTAGTAAGTTTTTTGACTTTCAGGTCCAAAAATCATCGAGCGATCGATTGCAACCATTTCCAGCACTGCTTTACTGTCAGTAATGGCTTGTTCACGTTATTAGAGTTTGAGTTCGAGTTAGAGTTCGGGTAAGAGGTGTTAATGTACTCAAAAACCCGAACTCAAACTCTAACTCGATGGTGTTCACGTACACCGAGTTAGAGTTATAGGTCGAGTTTGAAAATGTTCATGTATATAGCTTAGATAGCTCAGAATCTCACTCCAAAGCCGTCTAAAGCCACTGAAAGTTAGTTTTTAGGAGGTTTACTAAAATAAAATCCAAGTTATATGCATGAACACCTTCAAATGCAACCTCGAACTCTAACTCTAGGTACATGAACACCCTCGAGTTAGAGTTTGAGTTCGAGTTAGAGGTAGGATCAGAGGTGTTCACGTAACCAAAATCCCGAACTCTAACTCTAACTCAAACTCTAACTCTAACAACGTGAACAAGCCATAACTGCCTCAATTTTGCGATTTTCGGCAATGACTACCAAAATTAGAGGAAAACAGCCAAAATGATGCGAACTAGAACTGAGATTTTTTGCGGTTTCAATTTACATTATTTTATACAACCGTATGCTGAAAAGGCCGGGAAGAAGCAGAGCTACATTTTGAGTGTAAGGTTGCAAATGAATATGTAAATTAAAATTGGGGAAAAACGTCAGTTCTAGGATACTATCGAAAAGTACTGGTATAGTCTTATTGAGGATTTCATCGAATTGGATTTTTTATATTTTAGCCCTAACTGTATACCAACTTTTCATCTGTATGATAGCTCAAATGAAAGCCCAGAAGCTTAGCTACATTTCGACACTAAACTTGTAAATAAAAAGAGAAAAAATAAGGTCTGCAGCCAGTGGTAGTCGAACCTGTGACCTAAGGCGATGTGTATATAAAGTAAAACATTTCCAGGTCGTTTTTGGTCAAAAATTTCTCTTGATTTGAAGTAAAAGAAAGTTAGCCATAAGTCATATACTTCGATCTCTATTATAAGGTTACCGTATTCGTTCTAACAAAAGGGCACCCTCTAATAAACGGGCACCCTCAATGACCTATATTTCAGCTCAGAATGTTTTTTTTCAAATCTTTTTTGCGTTTCTTAGTTACCACGAGCTCCCCTGATTTCACTTTTCAGATTTTTGTTGAGCACCCGCGGTCATTTTGACATATACCGTATTTCCTCTAATAAGCGCCCCCGCTCTAAAAAGCGCCCCCCTTGACTTTGAGGTCTGGTAGTCCCTTATTCTCCAGATGGGGTCCGGCTGAACAGCTTAAGTACTGCCTGAAAATTTCGCGACAAAAGTCGACTTTTCAGGCTAGGAGACATTTGGCAAAAACGACATTTGCCCAAACGACGTTTGGCAAAACGACATTTGCCCAAACGACATTTGGCACAACGACATTTGGCCAAACGACATTTGGTAAAACGACATTTGCCCAAACGACATTTGGCAAAACGGTGAATATGGTACCAGTGGAATCAGACAGACAGATGGTTCCGTCATTAATTGTTTCCAAATATTTAGTATGTTTGGGCAAATGTCGTTTTGCCAAATGTCGTTTGGGCAAATGTCGTTTTGCCAATGTCGTTTTGGCAAATGTCGTTTTGCCAAATGTCGTTTGGCCAAATGTCGTTTTGCCAAACGTCGTTTGGCCAATGTCGTTTGCCAAATGTCGTTTGGCAAATGTCGTTTTGCCAAATGTCGTTTTGGCAATGTCGTTTTGCCAAATGTCGTTTGCCAAATGTCGTTTTGCCAAACGTCGTTTGGCAAATGTCGTTTTGCCAAATGTCGTTTTGGCAAATGTCGTTTTGCCAAATGTCGTTTTGCCAAATGTCGTTTGGGCAAATGTCGTTTTGCCAAATGTCGTTTGGCCAAATGTCGTTTGGCCAAATGTCGTTTGGCCAAATGTCGTTTTGCCAAATGTCGTTTTGGCAAATGTCGTTTGGCAAATGTCGTTTTGCCAAATGTCGTTTGGCAAATGTCGTTTTGCCAAATGTCGTTTTGGCCAAATGTCGTTTGCCAAACGTCGTTTGGCAAATGTCGTTTGCCAAATGTCGTTTGGCCAAATGTCGTTTTGCCAAACGTCGTTTGGGCAAATGTCGTTTTGCCAAATGTCGTTTGGCCAAATGTCGTTTTGCCAAACGTCGTTTGGCAAATGTCGTTTTGCCAAACGTCGTTTGGGCAAATGTCGTTTTTGCCAAATGTCGTTTTTGCCAAATGTCTCCTAGCCACTTTTCATATACAGTGACGTACTCGAGGCACTCTTCTAGGCATGATATGATTATTTAAATACTCAATCTGAATGATTCACTTAATTTCAAGGTCGACTACCTGATACTTATGCATTTCAGGGGCGAAAATTAAATAAAACTTAAAAACTTGCGTAAAACAATTACTTAGGGGATGTTTAAATACTTTTCTCAAATTATTATAGAATGCCAACCCCCTAACCCACCCCCTACCCTTCCGAAGTGCATAAGTGCCGACTATCTTAAAATGGGTACTGTTTTTTTCATAAATCACCTGGGTATTGAGATTCTAGTTAGCCAAAACAGGATTTTGGTCTCAACAAACTGTTTTCAGCACACAATTTTGGGTTGAATAGCATGGTTTATTTGTACATAAAAAATAATGAAAATGTTGTGGACAAATTGACCGCAAAATATGTATAATAGTTGAAAATTCTTGTGAAAAATGCTGCAAAGAAGGCATGTGAAGCAAAACAATATTTGCAGCAAAAAAAGTATTTTAGAAGCAAAAAGAATTCTTTTTGCAGCAGAAACAAATTAGCAGCAAAAAAGTCTTTTGGGAGCAAAAAAAGTTCTTTGGGAGCAAAAAAAATCTTTTTGCAGCAAGGAAAAGCTTTGCCCCACCTATACTATTACTTAGTCGAAGCATTTATTATTATTTAATAAATAAAACATATATTTTGCCGGAAGAGTACTCAAAAATTTTTATTTTAAAATAATTCTTTTTTTGAATTGACCTGGTACCCGCCTTTTAAAATATTCCCATCTGCGGCGAGCATGCCCCTTTAAGGGCATGTCCACGCTAATAAGAGGTGGCGTCCGGGAATTCAAAAATTTTTCCCAGTCGTTGAACTTCTGTAAGAATTTTTCAACTTGGTTTCTAACAAAACAAGGCCTAGAATTGAATTTTAGGTATGGTTTGGTTAGAAACCAAGTTGAAAAATCCGTACAGAAGTTCAATGATTAGGAAAAAATTTTGAATTCCCGGCACAACCTCTTATTAGCGTGGGGATGCCCCTTTAAGTCAACTCAAGTTTCACAGTCGACTTTCGCTGTATAGTTAACTCTTTATATAGCTTTCAAAGTGCTGTTTTTCGTTTTTGTGGATTATTGATATGAGAATATGCATGTCTGAGGATGCCTTTGTTTGTTTGGCAAAACAAATTTGTTTCTTCTTATTTTTCGGCCTTCTATTTCCTCTTTTACCCTATTGGAGATTTTGACCGAAAGTAAAAATATTTTGACCGATCAAATTCTCGAAAAGATTTTGACCGGCCAACTCCACTACCCTAGTTTGTCTTATTTTTGAGTTCGCGCCTTTTTCAAAACATCGAACATGAAATAACAGGTTCAAATCCTGGTAGTAGCAGACGTTATTTTTTTACTAATAGCCATAAGCTAGTCTTTAAAAGACCAGTAAGCATCAGAGTGTGTATGTAAACCACCTGGCGCCTCCCTTAAAGGACCATAGCCGTCGCCGACAATGAGAATTTCAAATGTTTGAATTGGCGCGGGACATTTCAATTTCGTCTTGCACTCTACTCTTTGGACCTGCTTCGAATGATTCAAAAGAGTAAAATGAAAGACGAAAGATAACTGTCCCGCGCGAATTCAAACATCTGAAATTCTCGTTTTCGGCGACGGCTATGGTCCTTTAAAGGAACATGCTCACGGTGGTCTGGTTGTCCCCCACCAATTGAAAAATTTTCCCTAATCGTTAGATTTACGGTTTTTTTTTCATCGAGTTTCTGAAAAACTAAACCCAAAATTGAATTCTAGGCCTTGTTTGTTAGAAACAAGGTTTAAAAATCCGAAGAGAAGATCAATGATTAGGAAAAGTTGTTTGAATTGGCGGAAGACCACCAAATCATCGTGAGAATAGTCCTTTAAATGGGCATTTCTCTCTAGAACTCGAAATTTTGGATTTAGATGAAAGTAATTGAAACCATTGAACCCAACCAGAATCCTATCCTGAAGATGGTTTGATTTTTTCACCCAATCTATAATTTTTCAACCTCCCGAAAATCGGAAATTAATTAATTTGATCTCAAGATTTTCAGGGTACTCAACTAAGATCTGAAAAGTGGGATCGGTAGAGCTCATGGGAGCAAAGAAAACGCAAATAACAGATTTGCAAAATGTTTTCTCTGCTACGAGATACAGACCCTCAAAGTCGAGGGGGTCTATAATTAGAGAGGGTTTATAATTAGAGAGAATAGAGTAGATAAAACAAATACGTAACATGTAGATAAGTTCAAGAAGTTCACTATGTTGGTCCGCTCAATCGATATCCGGCACAAGTGGTGAATTAGGATGTCCACATGCACTGCAAACTGTAAATTTTAATGGATCAAATTGAATTTCCCCACCAAAAGTGTGAAATTCCCCACCAAATTAATGAAATTCCCCACCAAATTCAAATTCGTTCCAAAATAGTGAATTTCCCACCAAAATTGTGAAATTCCCACCAAATTTTTTAAATAATTATTTATGCCTTTTTCTGTCCAAGACCGACCAAATTTTGCAAGAATTAAAATTTTCAGCCTGAAAATGACTTGGATTGCTTAGAATCCCACCCCGGAATGGCCAGAAGCCCCTGAAAGTTGGTTTTTTTGGGGGTTTACTAAAGAAGTGTAAACTTTTTTAATCGCTCAGAACATCACCCTGAACCACTCAAAATCATCCTAAACCTGGAATTCTGAGCCCATCTGACCGGAGTTCTGATTCGCCCAGTCGATTTTTCAAACATGTGATGAGAACATGAGAAACCGAATTCCGTTAGCATAATTACTAGAACTGCCTTCCATGAACGAAAAAGAGACAATTCTCGATTTTTTATACACGAAAATAGCACAGACAATGAAATAAAAAATTTGGTGGGGAATTTCACAATTTTGGTGAGGAAATTCACTATTTTTAGAACGAATTTGAATTTGGTGGGAATTTAATTAATTTGGTGGGGAATTTCACACTTTTGGTGGGGAAATTCACATACAGCCAATTTTAATATTCTGACACCAGTGCTGTTCCGGCGCCGGCGCTGCCCCGGATAAAAACAGCGCCGGCGCTGGGCCAATGAAAAATTTTGGTCGGTGACGGCGCTGGCGCCAAAAATTTTCGTCCAGGCGCTGGCTCCGGCGCTGTTTTTTAAACGGCTATGGCTCCAGCGCTATTTTCAAAATTGAACGACCTAATATCGAAAAAGACAATTATTCTTAATTTTAAGCCAAATTATCCTAATTTTTGTGCTGCATTTCTTTCACTTCTTTTAATCTTTTATTTATTTTATTTATTTTCTTTAATTTTTTAGTTTATTTTTGTAACATAACCAGGTATCATATGCTATTGTTCAAAAAGTAATTTACATAACTTTTTTCACAAAACTATTATGGACAACCTCATTCCTTTCATGTACTCCCACTCTCTAATAACCCCACTTCATATGGGCTTATTTCTCAGCATAGTGAAAATATAGGCTGTTTCAGAATTCCGCAGGATTTTAAATGGCTATAACTTTTTTCTAGATCGAATTTCGAATTTCTGTTTTCGCCAATCGTTTTCTCTTGACGGGCAATTTTGTTAATTGTATAATGTCAAAAACAGGGTTTTCGCTTGGTCTTCCCTGTGGTTCGGGTTTTAACCATTCACGGGCCATCCACAGACCAGGACCAGAAGCACAGCGGGGACCAAGTGAAAATCGTATTTGTGACATCATCATCACTAACGAATTGCCCGTCAAGAGAAAACGATTGGCAAAAACAGAAATTCGAAATTTGATCTAGAAAAAAACTTATAGCCATTTCAAATCCTGCGGATTTCTTGAAACACCCTGTATTTCAATATTCACTCACCGTGGAAAATTAGTAGAGGAAATAAAAACGGTATGCTGTTAATCGATATAGGTAGCAAAACATTATTATTACTCTCACTGAAAAAACATACTGTTTAAAAAATTAAAAAAAACAGCAAAAACAAAATTATCAACCCGGCGCCGGCGTCGGCGCTGCCATGAGCGCCGGCGCTGGGTCTTTTTTAAAAAGAGGTCGGCGCTGGCGCTGGATCCAAAATTTTTTCAGGGAGGCGCTGAGGCCTTTTTTCAGATAGGGTCGGCGCCGGCGAAGATCTCGGCGCTGGAACAACACTGCTTGACACCAGATTCATGTACAGGATGGTCGGCTAGACTTTACTTGGCCCCCACGGCTGACCCACTTTCGAGGTGAATTTTTAGAAACCGATTGCATATTCGTGTTTCTCGACCCGAATTTTACGGGAAATGATCATCATTCTGTGAAAGTGAACAATTTTTTTGGATAGTATCCTGTATCCTGTATACGCTTAGTCTGTTGAGCTTAATGTTATGGTTATTTGGAGATGAGTCCTTATTAGAAACTGACATTATAATCTTCGGGGTTTCCCAGCGCCTAAATTTTAATTTCAAAACCTTTTTCGAACGATAACAAATCTGAGCATAAAATTTCAACCACGTCATTGAAAAAATATTCTCATATTCATTTTTTGCATGGGCCACATTGCATAGCGTTCGACTGATTCAACGGAAAAGAATTTTTTGAGGCAAAAGAACTCTTTTTGGCAATTTTGGTTTTGTCTAATCAGCTTTGAATTTTTTTTATCTATAGTAAGCGTACGCCAGTGGCCGCGTACGGCTTTTCTACAGGCCTGGGAAAAAGTGCGATCCCACGATATCCTCCTTGCAAGTCGGCGCTCTAACCATTTGAGCTATCGGGTCGCCCCAGGCCTGTTTCTTATTTCTCTGCTACCGTATTTCTCTAATAAGCGCCCTCGCTCTAATAAGCGCCCCCCCCTCGACTTTGAGGGTCTGGATCTCAGTGTAGAAGCAATATTTTGCAAAGCTGTTTGATACGTTTTCTTAACTCCCACGAGCTCTACCGATTCCACTTTTTAGATTTTGGTTGAGCACCCGAAATCTCGAAATCGAATTCCAAATTTTCCGATTTTTGGGGGTTTGAAAAATAAGCGCCCCGGGGCACTTATTAGAGGAAATACGGTAGTATGTAAATAAGTTCTTGTCATATGATGGGAATAAATGCAAAAGAATCTAAAATTATCGATTTATAATGGTCTGAAATATGCCATGTTTTCAACACGGTATATTGACCTTTCAGAGCCACTTTTTCTCGGATAAAAAGTGATAGGCGTGTTTTCCGTCGAATTCTGCACTGGAATATACCGACTGCCGATCCGCCTCGGAGTGTTAAATAGCAAACACACTGCAAATATTATTATTTATGAAAAAAAGAAGCTGCAGTCGAGTGAACTAAAATGGGTTACGTTCAAAAATTACTTTGAAAAAGATTAAAATTGTTTTTGCGAAATGCTGCAGCACTTTTGAACCACCCTGTACAAAATCATTTATGAGTTTGCAATTAAAAAATTAAACATGACTAAGTCACTTGAAGAACGCTTTAAAGAACGTCTTTAAAAATTCGATTGTGAAATGTATGAGCAAATCAAATTAGTTAAAGTCTTCACTAAATTGATACTTTGAATTGATTTTTACCTAATTGGCGTATTAGGAAATACCTGTATTTGCGCATCTAGAGAGAAGGATATATGATGAGAGAAAAATGAACTTACAATTTTGTGCATTTACTTTCTATTAAAAAATGGAAATGTAAGTTTAATTCTAGCGTCCCACACATGCTGGCAAATATTTGTTCGATCAATAATGCGGCTTTTCAAAACCCACTAAACCTGGGCTTGGCGAGGCATTTGGACAAATTTTGGGGGGAGAGAAGAATGCGCCATTTCAAATTGGGCCCATTCAATTTGCGCCCTTTTCAAACTGGGCCTTTCGAATTGCGCCATTTCAAATTGCGCCAATTTCAAATTGGGCCATTTTCAAATTGGGCCAATTCAAATTGCGCCATTTTCGAAATGGGCCACGATTTTAAATCAAACAACATTTAAAAAATTGCCAATAAGTTGGCGCAATTTGAATTGACCCAATTTGAAATGGGCGCAAATTGAATGGGCCCAATTTGAAATGGCGCATTCTTCTCCTCCCCATTTTTGTCGGGCGAGGTCGTCGTCAGAGCTGTAGAGAGGAGATCGCAAGGACGTCTGCAGTCATTATAATTGGCAGTAACACCCCGTTTAAAAATAGACTCTAGTGACAAGCCTTGGGCAAGAAAAAACTCAAACTACGACTTTATAAGAAGTTTTAAACAAATAAAAGTTTTAAACAACCAATAAATAGGTAACCACATCTCTTCTAAGCAAATCGACTCTAAGATTATGTACATGTTTATAGTTGTTAAAGATAGAGATGGGAACGATCAAAACTCAGAGACGTCATATGAACATAATAATCATCTAGCGATTAGCAAATAAAAAGCTTATCTTCTATAAATCATTTACTATGTGATCCAGATGGATTAATCATGAGAAGAACAAGAAGTAAGCCATAAAAGGGAGAGGTTTTATCATAATTTAGCCTCTCCATAAAAGGGAGAGGCTTTATCATAATTTAGCCACTATGATAAACACATGAATAATATTAAGAATGCAATGACATCGTGAAAGCTAAAGTCGCGTGGTTGCTCATAAATACACAGGAACTCGGGTTCGAGTTTAAATAGGGTAAGGTTAAGTTAGAAATGGGGTAATGTGTAACTTTAAATAGGATTCAAAGTCAATTTAAACTTTAACATGACCTAATTTAAACTTTAACCTAACCTGGAAAAGTGAATAATGGGTAAAGTGAAGGTTTATTTAAAGTTTATTTAAACATTAACCTTACCCAATTTAAACTTTACAATATCCAGTCAAACTTTTCCTTTAAAATTTGGGGAGGAGTAAACTGGGCCAATGCAAATTGGGCCAATTTCAAACTGGCCCAATGCAAACTGGGCCAATTTCGAACTGGGCCAATGCAAATTGGGCCACAGTATTGAGTCAGATAAAAAGGGTACCATTACAATGTTTTCTTCACCAGACTCCTACCTTTTGCCTACAATTGAGTGCTTTTTTAATTTTATATTTTGATGCTTTTGTACTTAATTCGTTAAACTACAGTCTATATAAAGCCCCTAGTGACCGACCTCCAGTGGCGTTATATCGGGGTGCCATTATATCAAAATTTAGACTGTACCGATTGTAGGAAATCCAATCGTTCTCAACACGGAGTGATGTAATTTTTTGCCAGGGTTTTTTTTGAGGTCAATATTAATTATTATTTTCGTATCTGCGCTTCCTCTTCAATAAGCGCCCTCTCTGGACTAAAAAGTTAAAAAAACGCCATGTGGCTTTCACTAGAGAGAATGCGATGCTACTAGAATATACCCCTCCCAAAAAGCTACTGGAATATACCCTCCCATTAATTTTTGGATGGTATCTAAAACCACCATTTTGAAAAAAAATTGTACAAAAGCCCTTGTTAGTAATGGCCAGGCCTGGGTTTAAACCTTAGCTTACGGGTCTAAGCCAAAGCCTAAATCCTAATTTTTGGGTGGGGTATATAAATATATAAATAATACAAATTGGCCCAGTTGGCCCATTGGCCCAGAAATTGGCCCAATTTGAATTGGCCCAGGCGAATTCGTGAATTCGCGAATTTCGCTTCGGGCGCAACTCCAGCAAAACCTTTAGCACAAACTCATACGATGATTGCAAGCGATGGTTCATAAGGCAAAAGACCATCGGTGCATAAGAATGAGCAAGGCGGATGAAGATGATCCAGAGCTGGTCGAAAAGCACTGGCACTACATCAAAGGTACCGTCACACCCCATTTGTTGATAGACTGCAGCAAATCCAGGCAACGGTTGGTTGAAAATATCAGTATTCGCTCATCATTGTTCCACCCGTCGTATTTGAGGAATTCTTCGCCATCAAGAAGCTTGTATTCATTAGGCACCTAAAATATTACACTTAAACAAAAATTGGACCATCGGCGCATCTTTCAAAACTTTAGAAATAGAATGCCAAAATGTATATGAATTCGATGAATATGAATTCGATGTATATGAATTCGTTTGTATATGAATTCGGTGTATATGAATTCGGTGTATATGAATTCACCGTTTCCCCACCCTTCAGTTTGGATTAACTTGTTACAAAAAACCAATTCGGCAGGAGTGCACTTTATGGGGTTGCCCAAAAGTGGGTTTTTTAGGGAAAGTATTTCATATGCCCTTAGAACGATAGAAACGGCAAAAAAATGTGTGGAAGGCCATTTTTCGAAAAAATTTTTTTTTCGAACCACAGGGGGGGGGTATCATGGTTTTTTTAGTCAAAATTTCAAAAATTTAAATTGGCGCCTTTTGAATTTAAAAGAGAATAAATGCTGTATAGGCAGGGGAAGGGAATTAAAGGGGCCAGTTTTATAGCAGAACGTTAGCAAAGTGATTGTTTGTATTCTTCGGCTGTCCTACCATGTTTTTCAACTGGGCCGTGGCAAAAAGAGACTCTATATGCATTTTTTGATCAAGAGTACTTCTCGGAATCATGTCTAAGGTAAGTGAGTGCGCGCATCTCTAACTCTCAAGCCCCTGCGCCCCTTCGGGGCGCAGGGGCTTGGGGCTTGGAGTTGAGATGCGCACACCCACATAACTTAGACACAAATCACTCGAAAGTGACTCTGGATGCATGAAAAAGCATGCATACCAGAGTTTATTTATGCGGTAGGCCCAGTATTCAAAACTATGTTCAACATCTTCTTGTTAATTTTCAATTTTTAGAAAATTATTTTTTAAAAAAAAACGACCATAAATAAGTCGTTTAAAACGACCATAAACGCAAATGTCTCAACACTAAAAACTTTATGAATTTGAATCTCTTTAAAAGTCACCAATCTGCTGTTATACGCTAGTCATTAGTGGCACCTGTGTGATTAGTGGCCCCTTTTATTCCCTTCCCCTCCCTATACAGCCCTTATTCCCTTTGAATTCAAAAGGCGCAAATTTAAATTTTTGAAACTTTGACTAAAACACCATGATACCCCCTGTATATCGAAAAATTTTTTTTTCGAAAAATGGCCTTCCAACACATTTTTTTGCCGTTTCTATTGTTCTCAGGGCCTATGAAATACTTTCCCCTAAAAAAACCCACTTTTGGGCAACCCCATAAAGTGCACTTTAGCCACCGATTCTGTACATTAATTTTTTTTCAGTCCTTTCTACGACTGAAAACATTGTTTTTTGGTCAGACTTTGATAATTGGTCGGCAGTTGGGGGTCGGCAGTTAGAATGGTCGGCAGTTGTCCTTTTACCGAACTAAGGCATTTTTTTGAGCTCCAGGTAATTTCGCCCACAGTAAATTTGCTCACGGTAAATTCGCCCACAGGTAAGTTCGCCCACACGTAAATTCGCCCACATTTTTTTGTTTCTTAGGTACAAATAAACTATGCTATCCAAACCAAAATTGCGTGCTGAAAACGGTATGTGAAGACCAAAATCTTGTTTTGACTAACCAGAATCTCAATACTCTGGGAAGGTACCCACTCCAAACTGGTCGACCCCAAAGTTTGGGGAGTTGTTCTGAATAGGCATGCGAATTATGCTATCTTTATCAAAAGTAGGTACCTGAAACGATTTGTGAAGAGCAAAACCTGGTTTTGACTGATTAATACGTTCGAAACACATGGAGTCCCCCATCCTCAAGGTGGACGTCTAGCGGTATAACTAGAGTACTGCCTGAAAATTTAGCTAAAAAACAAACTTTTAACTTTTACTGACGTGCTCAGGGCACCATTTGGGATAACATAGAACTGTTTTTCTGCTCAATCACAATGATTCCCAACTTTGGGGTCCAGCACTTTGTACTTTATTTATTTATTATGCCTCGTTTAAATAGATCAAAATTTTGCTCAACTGAAAATAAAATTCTTTGAAAAATGACGCATTTGTATAAAAAATAACCTTTTTTTCGAAAATCACATTTTTTGAATTAAGTCCTAAAAACTCTTGAAAACATCTTCTTAGCATTTTAGCTAAACTGAATCAGAATTCTCACATCGTGACGATAATTTTGGTATGTAATGATCTACATGTACCAGCAGCCCGAGTGTGAAGCATGAGCCCCAAACAAATTACAACAAAACGTTTTAAATATTTTGACGTAAAACTTTTTTTCTGGGCAAACTTGATTTTCTGACACCATGTCGTTTCCAGCATGGTCGATTTGCTTATAGAAGTTCTCTCAAAACATTTGAGCTCTCGAAAATACAATGTTTGAATATTTGTTGTCTCGAGAGGAATTTGAAAATTCGCAGTCACTTTCAGAGGTTGAGAGAACTTCTATAAGCAAATCGACCGACGAAAAAATGTGATTTTCCGAAAAAAGTGATTTTTATAGAGATGGGTCATTTTTCAAAGAGTTTTATTTTCAGTTGAGCAAAACTTTGATCTATGTGAAAGAGCACACTCTTGCGCACAAAACGAGGTATAATGGACAAACGTTTCTGATAAGAACTAAAAGTTATGCAACTTTGAAAAATAGAAAAATTGTTTTTGAATAACATAATGTGACTAATTTGAAAAGCTTCACAGCGAGGAAATTTAAAAATTCTTTGAGTATATGTTTAGACGGGCAGGAGCAGCTTGCGACATTTCACATTGCGACAATTCAAATTGCGACAAATTCAAAATGCGACAATTCAAATTGAAACAATTCAAATTGCGACAAATTCGAATTGCGACAATTTGAATTGCGACATTTTAAAGTCCAAGTCTTGAATAGCTCCTTTATCAAAATATGCTCCTGTTCAACGTGTTTCTATTGTAATTTTCGGTTTGATTTTCTAGATATGGAAAACTATCACACTGAGAGAGGAAATCTGCTTGGCTTCTGCAGTGGATGTTCGATGACTTTTTGTCGACTGCATCTTCGAGGGAATACCTTTCTGTGCTCGATCTTTATTTGCCGAAATTCAACTGCCAGAATGCCTAACTGAAAAAATTTGGACGCTGTAATTTTCTTTTTCGTTGCTGTTATTACCACTGCGCTGGTTAAATTAGCCGTCTATTTTGCTCGAATAAAATTGTTGGCGACTAGTCAGATTCTTAAGCTTAGACATTCTCTCTCTATGTGTTCCGTGGTTTTGACAGTTCATATCCCAAACCGCCTTACTCCTCGAGCTGCAATTATTCACATTTTCCGAGTTTGGTAACAAAGTGATCTACAGGCTCGTAGCCATCCAACAAAAACTGTCAGATTTTTACGCATATTCGAGTTAAATCACAAGAAAGTACCTAGTTAATATGCTTTTTGGCTGAAAATCCACGATCTTTGTATTTTCTTACTGCTGCGATGTCTTCTTCTCTAATTTGCCTAACTTCGAGGTGTAGGGACCACTCAATGAATACAGATGCACCATCTATATCAGACCGCCTAGGTTTCTAGATACTAGAGCCTGATCGGAATACGTAATCACTTATTATAGATCGGACCACTGGGCTGGCAAACATCGTTTTTTAACTAAAATAATTTTTGAAATACACAGTACCAGGAAGCCTCAGAATGGGTATGAAGACTGCATAATAAGTTTCATCACGGTGACTTGCCTGAGCGCATGAGGAAAAAAGTGCGAGCTGATCAAGAAAGAAGATAAATCATATGAAAAATATGACCATTATGGCTATATCTTTACATTTAGTTAATGTCAACCTCTATAAGCAGCAAGTATAAGTAAGCATTGAGTGTATGATGTAAAGAAGTGCCAAAAAATCATTTTCCTTGAAATCAATCAAGGAATAAGACCAGAAAGACATCTTGAAGACTGAGAACGATATACTTCAAGCCATCGCCGCAATTGAAATTGTCGCAATTTGAATTTGCCGCAATTCGAATTGTCGCAATTTGAATTGTTGCAATTTGAATTGTCGCAATTTGAATTGTCGCAATTTAAATTGTCGCAAGCTACTCCTGCCCCCAATAAACAATAATTTTTCATTTTTCGGAATTGTGTTCGAAATTCTTTTATTAAATTGAACAATACACACTCAGCACTCCTCACAGGCATTAAATTGCTCTTACAATGAGATTCTGAGGATCTTTTATCTAGGACAAGAGACAATAAAAAAATTAGTGCCTTCTTGTGGAGCAGCCCAGGTTACGTGTGAAAGTGGTTGGCTAATCCCAAGTGATAGTCGAAATTTTGAGAAATAATTAATTGAAGTTCGAAATATGACAATGATATATAAAATCCGGCGCTACTGTAATATTCCCTCCCCCACCATAATTTTTAGGTTTAGGAATTAGGCTTAGCCTTTGGGCTTTGGGCCTCAGGCATTAGGTTCAGAGACAACACGTAATAATTTCACCACTTTTCAAAAAAAACTATGGTTTTTGGGTACGTGAAAAATAATTGGGGGGGGGGGGGCGTGTATGACAGTAGCGTCTAAATTCCTTTCCTCAAAATTTAGTTTTTCAAGGTACAACCATTTGTATTATCGTGATTCTTGACTCCTGAATAGAGAGACTAACACTTGGTTCTCAAAAAATCGAATTTTTTTCTAGTATAGACCTAGTTCCCATGCCGAAAAAAACTAAAATTGTCAAGAAAAAATCTTGTTAAAATTGATGCATAAATTAAAAACGCATGAGGTTTTTTTTGCAAGAGCAATGTTGAAAAGTAAGGTAGAATTGTTTTAGCTCCAAATTAAACTAATAAATTCTTGACTATTTTTAGTTTTTTCGCTAGGGGGACTAAGGCTAAACCGAAAAAAATTCGATTTTTTGAAAACCAAGTGTTACCGTGCCTATTTAAGAGTCAAGAATTACGATTATACGGGTGATTGTCATTTGTGGAAAATTAAATTTTGAGGAAAGGATTATATACTCCACCAAAACCTATACCTGTATCATGGTCCATTTCGAACTTCAATTAATTATTTCTCAAAATTTCGACTATCACTTGGGGTTAGCCAACCACTTTCACACGTAACCTGGAGCTGCTCCACAAGAAGACACTAAATATTTTATTATCTTTCCTCCTCATAATCACACCTCGGATACTTTCCTTGTTATTGATTGCCCCAACCTACTCATTTCACCCTCGGTAATTCCCAATTTCACACAAGCTACAAAACCCCTGTTACAGATTTTTTCGAATATAAGAGTGCTGAGATATGGACTTTTGAAAAAAAAATGGGTGTCCTCTAATTTGGTATCCTCATGGGAACCCTAACTGGGTATCCTCGAAATTTCGAAATGTTGAAAATGCGGCTAAAGTATTTGAAAATCAGTGAACTTGTGCAAAATCATGTGCTGAACATGGTTTGATAATACTAAAAAAGCAATTTCACTTGCCGGAACTCTATTCTGGATTAGTTTCATACCGCGTGAGGTATCCAGGTGGTACTCAGCCTTTTGTATCTAAGTAAAGGTACTCAGGTGTTGGTACAAAGGAGTGCCTCGGTATTAGGTGAAAGTGCCTGGGCAATAGTAGCCAAGGTATTGGTACGCGATGCTCAAGTCTTTCAAGACAATGGAGATATCTGGATATGAATGGATACTTATGATCAATAGATACCCTGGCTGATAGATTGAAATAAGGAAGTTAAATTTCAAACAAATTGCGAAAAAAATCGGATCAGCCATACTTAGAATACTACGATCATTCGGAATGTAGTAGTCAGCCAGTTGCTGTAAGAAATAAAAAAAGTAGGGCATGACCAGTACAGTCAAACTTCGATATAACGCCACCTGTTGGCCGGTCTCAAGGGGTGGCGTCATATCGTGGTTCGACTGTAGTACCTAAGTATTATCAACCACAATAATAGCAATTACTAACTAGTATCACAAAATAATATCTCAGAAGAAAAAAGTAGAAGAAGAATACAGTTAAGTATCTGGCCACCTTACACAGCCTTTTTTTTACTGGCCCCCTTTTATCGGTCCCTTTTTACAACCTTTTTACATAGTAACATTAACTATTGTTTTTATAGTGCTCTTTGAACTTGAATTGCTTTTTAATCATGACAAATAAATAACTTTTGGTAGAAACTCTATAAAAATTAGGATTGCAGAAACAGTCATACTGGTATATAGCCCATGCATAACCCTTAATATTCAAAACGACATGGTGGCCTAGTGGCTAAGGCTGTGGTGGTGCATATTGCATCACTCATGCAATAGTTCGGTTCCGCCTGGTTACCGACTTACTTTTTGAAGTTTAAATTGGGTAAGATCCAAGTTTAAATTGGGTGAAATCCAAGTTTAAATTGAGTCAGGCTAAAGTTTAATTAGAGTAAAGTTAAAGTTTAAATTGGGTAAGGTTGAACTTTAAACAGGGTCATGTTAAGGTACTAGGTCGTCGTTTTTAATGTTTAATATTTACTCGAATTAAAGTTTAACATGAACCAGTTTAAACTAAAACTTTAGTTCCTGTGTAAAATAAACGGCTAAATTCTGGTACACCCCCAGCACTCAATTCTGGTATACCCCCAGCACTCAATTCGGGTATACCCCCAGCACTAAATTCTGGTATATCCCCAACACTTTACCTCACAATTGAAAGCTGAGGATGTTAGCTACACGATGATGTAACAATTTCTTAGTTTAGTTCACAAAAATGCACATCTTTTAATCAAAATAGAATTGAATCATTTTTGAGCGTTCAATTTTCACTCGAAAAGATTCAATTCAATTTTAATTAAAAGGTATACATTTTTGTGAACTAAACCAAGAAATTTCACACCATCGTGTAGCTAACATCCTCAGCTTTCAATTGTGGGTAAAGTGTTGGGTATACCAGAATCGAGTGCTGGGGGTATACCAGAATTGAGTGCTGGGGGTATACCAGAATTGAGTGCTGGGGTATACCAGAATTGTACAAATAAACGTAGTCGACACAATGATTTATTCAACGCTTACAGGGTCTGTCTAAACGAAATGATTTTAATAAGTAACAATAATTAAGAGCGCTCATGATAGCTGAGATAATCACCGTAACCAATTTTCTCATCGCAGTTCAGAAGCATGTCGAAGTGGAGACGAGAACTGGCAGAGAATCCTTCAGGGCCACGGTTGAACTGACTCGCAGCATTGAGCTCTCTAAAAATAAAAGAATCGATTAACCTATCATACATCACGAAGACCACGAACAACTAAAAACAAAAACACTCACTCAATTAACTTCTCGGCCTGAGCATTTCCGCCCAATGAACGACGCATCTCCACGAAGTCGGCCAGAGTCGGAGCTCGCTGATTTTCTTTGACTTGAAGAGGATGAGCGGCAGCAGTAGTAAGAGACTTAGGAGCGTCGACAACCAGCTTTGAAACAGCACTTGCAGTCTTCTCGAATCGGAGAGTATCGGGTTTCTTTCCTTCGCCTTCCTCCAACAAAATATCCGGCTGTCGCTTCGAAAGCTTGATAATATTGGCCATTTTCTGAAAAAAACCTCATTACTACTGTGCATTTGAACGAAAATATAACAAGGACAACAAGAATGTCTGAGCAGAATTTTCCAGTCTATTTAAAGGGGCACGCCCGTGCCCGACACGGAGAAAAGGCCAGGACCTTTTTCTTTCTTTTACATGCGTTTTTTTTCTTTCTTTTACATTCTTTTACAGTTTTACATGTGTTCTCATACAGATTTTTTAAGTTTTCTACCTAATTATAAAAATTGGCTGGCTGCGGACTTTGATCCCGGTAACTGAGAAAACGGACAACTCAGCTTTTGGACAACTGATCTCAAAAGAAACTCATATACAGTCGACTCTCCCAATAAAGAACCCCCTGGGGACCGGCTCTAGGTGTTCGTTATTGAGAGAGTTCGTTATTGAGAAGGTCCGTTATAAGTACTTTAACGAAAATCCAACCAAACCAAACCAAAAAAAGTGTTCGTTATTGAGATAGTTCGTTATTCAGGGGTTCGTTATTGGGAGAGTCGACTGTATAGGACGACTCAAATTCGGACAGCTGGTACAGGGCGACGGTAAATTCCCCTACAGTAAATTCCCCCACGGTAAATTCCCCCACGTTAAATTCCCCACAGGTAAATTCCCCTACAGGTAAATTCCCCCACACGTAAATTCCCCTACATTTTGTCTTGAGAAGAGTTTACATATTTTTGTCTTGTAAATAGCCCTAACGGTTTAAAGCTAAGTTTAGGCTTAGCCCTTAAGCTAAGTCCCCAATGGAGCTCTTTCACTCTCACTCGCACTCTGTCCCTAATGAGAAAATGTAAAATTTTCACATTCACTCTCACTTTCACTCGCACTCTCACTCTCACTTTTCTCGTTTACTGTGTCCCCAATGACAATTTTGCTGTTTTTAAATCTGGTCATCAATTTGACCGACCACTAGGTGTCGTTACTTTGGTCCTTCACGTCTTGATTATTGTATTTCATTTTTCAGGTCCATCGCTATGCTGTCATCAAAGGAACGAAGCTCAAACACTCTGGATCGTATAGAAATTGTGGACAATAGCAAGAAGAACAGAAAGGCATATTAACAGGTTTAGAATTTCTCCTTTCAATCGACTGCAAAACCATTGTTTCACTCAGGATCTCAGCGAAATGATGCGACTTTCTTCTACTAGACGATTCAAGTGGGAATCCACGCTTAAATTCTTGGTTGCTGGGGTCTCTTATCTTATTGGTTAGGCAGCTCCTTCGCTTTTACAAACTTTTGACAAGGCTGGAAGTTAGCTTTTTATAAAATTTACCTTCAGAACTAGTTCAATTCTTTTTAGTAGCAATGGTGATTCCCTTTCTGGTTGTGTTGGTCTGATATGCGATTCCTGTTCTCTACTTGGAAATGGCTCTTGGACCGTAGTCTTCCTTGGATCCGTTCATGCTTTTTCGTCGTCTTTTTTTGCTGGTAATGTCTGGTAATTCTCTTTCTTGCAAGCGATTATTCCGGTTTACTATGCCTTTTTTTCAGCTATCGGCTACATGTCTTGGACTGTGGCACTTGTAGGAATGGTTTCAAGTCAAGCTGTCATCATGGTCTGCTTGGATCTGCTCATGTCTTCAGTCTCTACAGTTTGGAACGGGGAAATCCACTTCGCCCACTGCCATCATTACTACAATACAAGGAGCTGTAGAGTGGAAAAATCAAATAGTCTAATTTCTTCTCCCTGTCGTTAAGTTGTTACTGTTGTTAATTTTGGCTGGAAATAAACAAGTAGTGGGTTCGTAAATATGGTTCGTTGATTTGTTGTTAGTTGGTTTGTCAGTGCCTGATTGCTTACCAGCTTGCTGGTAGCATTTGTTGCGTAATCTTAGTTTTTGATAACTATCTACGTGATCGAGCTGGTAGTTCGCATACCTTCCTACTGTAGTTTAACGTAATTTGAAGCACTCAGTAAGTTGGCAACAGTTAGAGATGTTTTTAGGTATTTGGAATCGTCTAGAGCATTAATGGTGGTTTTAACTGGGTTGATCGTTGATTTTGGCTATTTGGGTAGTTTTAAGTAGTTTGGGGTGGTTTGTGTGGGTACTAGTTCGGTTTAGCCCACACCTCTTATTTTTCCATTTTTTATTACAAAATAATCCTTATAACTCAACAATGTACATTTCCGAAATTTGAGACCACAAACAATACATAATATCATTGCCACTAAACTTTTTACTCCAAACAAAATCATAAACAATTGAATCCACTTGGCAGAAGTTTGAACGTCGTCACAAGTATAAATATGGCACGCATAGATCAGTTTTCGCAGTTACGTTTCTGATTTTGTTTGGTGTAAAAAGTTTAATGGCAATGATATTATGTATTGTTTGTGGTCTCAAATTGAAGTTTCTGATTTCTTCCATGTCTGAAAACAAAAAATAAAAGAAATGAAGAAAACAAAACGCAAAAAATGGAAAATAAGAGGTGTGGGCTAAACCGAACTAGTACCTTGTGTGGTTTATGATTATTTGGGGAGCTCACGGTAGTTTTGAGCGGTTAGGGTGGTTTCGGGTGATTTTAGACCATTTAGGGCGTTTAGGGTGATTTTGAGTGATTTAGGGTGGATTCGGATGGTTTCGGGTGATTTTGGACCATTTGCGGCGTTTAGTGTGGTTTTGAGTGATCCGGGTGGATTCGGATGATTTCGGACCATTTGGGGTGTTTAGGGTGGTTTGAGGGGTTTCGGGTGGTTTTAGTTAGTTGGTTAGTTAGTTAGTTGGTTTGTCAGTTCAGAGTAATTGTCAGAGTAATGGAGGTAGATACCTCTTAAGAGTAGGTACTCTGTCAGGTATTAAGAATCCTAGCTGTTAAATAAGTGAACTCATTTCAATATAAAATGTAGGGGAATTTACCGTGGGTAATTTACTGTAGGGGAATTCACCTAATGCCCTGGTACAAATAAGACTGAGATCTTACAAAAATGAGCCAAAAACAATTTGAATAACAAAAAATTGGTCTTATTACGATTCGTTCAAAAAGATCATTATAATTGTGCTGAATTGTCCTATACAGTCAACCCCCGCTATAGTGACACCTCGCTATAGGAACACCCTCGCTATAGTGACACCTCGCAGACGATTTGGTTGGTTTTGTCTAAAACGCCTTAGACTAGACCCTCGCTATAGTGACACCCCGCTATAGTGACACCCCAGGCCGGTCCAACAAATAAAAATACCCTCGATATAGTGACACATGTCAAGTTTTGTTAATTAAAGTTGCAACTTTGAGTGAAAGTTCTTTTAAAAACGAATTTCGAGCTCTCCGTGAATTTCTTCCATATTAATTACGTGGTTTTTGCTTTGTTTTTGCTGCCAATATTCAACCCAATGATGTACATAATGCCGAAAAACTGTAGTACAGTTCAAAAATGTCCTACAGTCTTGATTAATATTTGCAATTGTAGTGCAGTTTCTCGGCATTATTCTGTGACTGCTTCAATAAAATTTATTCATTTCGGTTTTCTCTCAGGAAACACTATTATTTCGCTATTTAGGCCCGCAACCATCAATTTAGAGCCTGAAAAAATGTGTAAGTTAATCCAGAATTGCGAGTCTAAATGGAGAATTTATAGTGTTTCCTTGACTAACCTTCGACCAGCAAAATATAAATCTTTTAGATTATACTGCCGCATCAGAGCTGTCAAAAGACTTTAAAATTGGGTTAAAAGTTGTTAGACCCTAGACGGTATGAGCGTTTGGTTTATACATAAAATCGACAGGTGACTGTATTACCATTTGCTAAACCCTCGATATAGTGACACTTTTCAAGAAACTTTTGAAAACCCTCGCTACAGTGACACCCCGCTATAGTGACACCCTCGCTATAGTGACACCCAAGGCCGGTCCCGAGGGGTGTCACTATAGCGGGGGTTGACTGTATAGGATCACCAATAATAGATTTGATGCAAAACGAGTGAAAAATTGAAGGATTCAAAAAAAATGCTGGTCCCGCCTTAGCTTTTGTGAAACGCACGGCCTTTAAACTAAAAAAAATTCGCTAGAATTTTTTTTTGTAATTTAACGAAGGAGATCAACAGTAGCAGGTAAGCGCAAAGAGACCTATCAGAATTTTACGTAACACTGTTACTGAAGTGAAATCAACACAAATCTATATTTCTTCTTTAGCAATACAGTTGACGCTCTTACTTAGGACACCCCCCACTTAGGACAGAAGTTCGTTCCCACCTAGAGTCCGACACTTTTCTTAGCTCTATTTTTAAAACTTTTTCTAGTTCTGTTTTGACAGTCTGGTCCCAAATATCGCAAGGATACCACTTTTCGTTTTCTAAAAACCCTAATTTTTTTGCTCTGTAAAAGCAAAAGCTCTTAGTTAGGACAGGCTCTATCAAAATACAGTCGATGCTCCCAATAACATACATCCCAAAGTTCGTTCCAGCCTAAGGTCCGACACTTTTTAAGCCCCATTTTTTCAAATTTTTTCCATTTCTGTTTTGACAGAACGACCATCAACTGACAATAGATTCAACTGACAATAGTCAACTGACAATAGATTCAATTGACAATAATCAACTGACAATAGATTTAACTGAAATCAGGATAGGAATCAGCTGAATTGTCCGACCTGCTGGAGGATACGATCAACGTTGCTCTGTGGTGATTCGAAAGAAAGGATTCTGTTGTTAATCTTGAAAATATTTTGATGAAAATTCAGAAGATTTTCACCTTAAAGATTTTCACCTTTTTTACTTTAGTAAAAAGTACCCAAATTTATTTCCCAGACCCCGGAAAATGTGCGTAAACTCTTCATTAGTCACAACTTCCGTACGCTGGCCTACCCCCAAGCCTAAGGGCTAAGCCTAAACTTGTTGTTTGCAAGGGTAGTTACAGCATTTTAAAAGGTCGGATTGTTGGGGGGGGGGAGTATTCGCTACTAGCGACTTTGTTTGAATTGTCACGGAAAAAATAAAGGTCACTGTGTGGTGGCTAATTATGTTAAATTAATTTTTCTATTCTCAGTCGGCAACTATCAGTTGAATCTATTGTCAGTTGTCTATTGTCAGTTTAATCAATTGTCAGTTGATTATTGTCAGTTGAATCTATTGTCAGTTGACTATTGTCAGTTGAATCTATTGTCAGTTGACTATTGTCAGTTGACTATTGTCAGTTGAATCTATTGTCAGTTGATAGTTTACCGTTTGACAGTCTGGTCGCAAATATCGCAAGGATTCAGATTTTGCCGATCATTTTTGCAGAAAACAATGATTTTGACATTTGAAAATCGAAACTCCCATTAACATACACCGAAATCCAAAACAGGTGTATGTTAATGCGAGTTTTTGCTTTTTAAATGTCAAAATCATTGTTTCTGCAAAAATGATCGGCAAAATCTGAATCCTTGCGATTTTTGCGACCACACTGTAAAACAGAAATGGAAAAAATTTGAAAAAATGGGCTAAAAAAAGTGTCGGACCCTAGGCGGGAACGAACTTTTGGGGTGTATGTTATTGGGAGCGTCGACTGTACCTGTTTTTTTAAATAGATTTTTGGATTTTTTAGAGCAAAAACATTGGGATTTTAGAAAACGATCCGCAAATCAGAATCCTTGCAATATTTGGGACCAGAGCCCGTATTCAGGCCTCAAAATTGTAAAAAATCGGTCCGATTTGGAACCGATTCTGTTCTATTTTCGGGCTGTTTTTGGAACAGATCGGTTCCAAAATCGGTCCGATTTTGGAACCGATTTTTGTACCGATTTCGTGCCGATTTTGTAACAGATTTTTTGCACGCTTCTTTATCGATTGTTTTATCGTTTGTTGTACAGTCAACTCTCGATTTAACGAACCTTCGATTTAACGAAACTCTTGATTAACAAACTTTTTTTCGTTGCCTATTTGGCCAGCAATTAAATAAAATGACTAAAATTAACTCTTGATTTAACGAAACTCTCGATTCAACGAACATTTTTGCCGGTCCCCAGGGGTTCGTTAAATCGAGAGTTGACTGTACCAATTTTCGTACCGTCTTTTGTACCACTTGTTTTATCATTTCTTATGCAGCTTGTTTTACCGGCTTTTGTGGAGGAGATTACTTTGGAGGAGATGGACATGGACTGCCGCAAGAATAAATAAAGTGTTGATCAATTGAACAAGTATATGTTTTGATTCGTTTATGTTTTGTCTGTTTTGTTAGTTATAAATTGAATGCATTGAATTAAGCATGGAATTCTGTACACCTAAACGCGAATATGATATGACACCCAAATCTAGCATACCGTATTTCCTCTAGAAAAAGCCCATGGGCGCTTATTTTTCGACCTCCCTCCAGCATGGACGCTTATTAGAACATGGGCGCATATTACAGCATGGGCGCTTATATTTCAACCTATCGGAGCTGACACCGCTGAGAAAAAACTATAACGACAATTGGCACCAAAAAAGACCTTTTTTGTTCAACGTTTATTATAGAAAAACACCTTAAGTCCAAAAAACAAAGGCGCAAACCCAAATAGAGTGTTAAGCCAAAAATAAATTGACCAAATGGAGTAGGACGGGAGCTTATTGAAGCATGGGCGCTTATTAGAGCATGGGCGCTTATTTTTCGACCTTCCTTCAGCATGGACACTTATTAGAACATGGTCGCTTAATGGAGCATGGGCTCTAATTAGAGGAAATACGGTATAGCTTCAAAATGCTTGGAGACTTGACAATGCACCAATAGCCGAGTGGCTAAAGCTTCTAGCAATAAGTTGAGGCTCGAAAGTTCGATTCCCACTAGAAACAGCACATTTAAAATCGGTTCAAAATGGAACAGTTGTCCCAAAATCGGCCCGATTATCGGTTCCGAAATCGGCCCGAAAATCTATCTTATTTTCTGTCGATTTGCGCCCTGAATACGGGCTCAGACTTTCAAAACACGGACCATTCGTCATCCCTATATGAAAGGGACGATTCATCGTCCCCTATGAAAAGCGACAATTCATCGTCCCCTATGAAAAGAGGACAATTCATCGTCCCCTATGAAAATGGGATTATTCATGGTCTCTTTTTAAAACCTGGGTTGGTACCCTCGGCTAGGTGGATTTACATTTGGATGGTCTAAAAATTAAAATTGAGTCAAAATCAGCAACAATATCGAATACAGTCAATCTTCTTTATAAGATACACCTACGGGACCGATCCCTGCTGTATATTAGATGGATTTATTATTCGGAACAAACGCCTCTTGGGACCGGACCCAGGTGTAGCTTATACAGAGGTGTAGCTTATGAGAGTGCAGCTTATAGAGAATTTTGACGGCAGCAAAAATATCTTATACGTGAAATACCGTGTGAAACAGGTTGAATACCGAAATTATGATGTCACCGACTCGGTTTTAGGCACCCAACGCAGGTTTAAAAAAGAGACGATGAATCGTCCCCTTTTAAAGGGGGATGCGCACGCTAATAAAAGGTGGTGCCCGGGAATTCAATTTTTTTCCTAATCATTGAAGTTCTGTACAGACTTTTTAACTCGGTTTCTATCGAAACCATGCCTAAAATTAAATTTTAGGCCTTGTTTTGTTAGAAACCAAGTTAAAAAATTCTTACAGAAGTTCAACAATTGGGAAAAAAATTTGAATTCCCGGGCACCACCTCTTATTAGCGTGGGCATGCCCTTTAAAGGGGCATGCTCGCTGCCGATGGGAATATTTTGAAAGGTGGTACCAGGGCAGTAGTGATAAAGAATTTACCCTTACCTTTACCCTTACCACTACCTTTAGTGATAAAAGCTAGAGGTGAAGGTAGAGGTAGAGGTAAAGGTAAAAAACAATAGGGGACCAAGGCAAATTTTTACCATGGGTGGTAGCAGGGTAAATTTTTTACCCTCATCTCGATTTCAAAAAGTTTGTCTTGTAAATCATTTGAAAGACAATTTTTGTCGCCAAACACGATTCAACGTTCATTTTTTACTGTTGTGTGTTCTTTGTTAAGATTTTCTTGCTTAGTGAATCTTGCACTGCTATATATTCTATCGTTGTTATCTTTAGATCTCGCAATGTTCACGTCGGATATGTGAAAGCGTCTGGTGGAGTTGGTAGCCGAGCATCAAGATGATCTCTTTCCGAACAGCCGCAAAAAGGATTCAGCCGCTGGTCAGAACGCCGCTTGGAAGATAGTCGCCGACACGCTTAATACTGAATTTCCGGATCAAGGGTCACACAGCGTAGAGGGTGAAGCAAAAGCACTCGAATCTTAAGTAGTTAGCCAAGCAGGATCTCCAGGATCAAAAGAAGTGAGCCTTTGTCTTATTTATCATTTGAACGTGACCACTGATCTTTTTGTTCTCATTTAGGAGCGCGTCCAAGACCGGCGGAGGTGGCCTAATGGAGAAGAAGCAATATTCGAATAAATTTGAATAAGGGTAAAGGTAAAGGTAGGGGTAAAAATTGAAGGTAGAGGTAAGGGTAGAGGTAGAGGTAAAAGGTAGAGGTAAGGGTAAGGGTAAGGGTAGAGGTAAGGCTAAAAGTTGAAGGTAAAAAAAAGTAGAGGTAGGGGTAAAAGGTAGAGGTAAGGGTATTCTTTATCACTACCGCCCCAGGTCAATTCAAAAAAAAATTATTTTAAAATAAAAAAATTTGAGTACTCTACCGGCAAATATATTTTTTATTTATGAAATAATAATAAATGCTTCGACTAAGTAATAGTATAGGTGGGGCAAAGCTTTTCCTTGCTGAAAAAAGACTTTTTTTTAGGTTTCGAAAGTGTGATAAATTGACCTGTGGACAAATTTACGTGTGGACGAATTGGCGAATGCACGAATTGACCGTGGACGCATTGACTGCAGAAAAAAGGGCATGCCCTTAAAGGGCATGCCCACGCTAATAAAAGGTGATTCCGGGTATTCAAATTTTTTTCCTAATCATTGAACTTCTGTACGGAATTTTCAACTTGGTTTCTAACAAAACAAGGTCTAGATTTGAATTTTAGGTATTGTTTTGTTAGAATTCAAGTTGAAAATCAGTACACAAGTTCAATGATTAGAAAAATTTTTGAATTCCCGGGCACCACCTCTTATTAGCGTGGGCATGCCCCTTTAAGGAGACGATGAATTGTCCCCTGTTCATAGGGGATAATGAATCGTCCCTAACGATTAATTGTCACGTAGCGGTCAAAACACAACTAGCAAAGTATTAAAAACTTAAGGTAAAAAAAGTGTCGAACCCGGTTGTGCCCTATATGAGATCCGTACTCAAATTTTTGCCTTGGTCCCCCTGTTGTTTTTTATTGAAAAATGCCTTGGTCCCCCCTGTCCATTACTGTTATATTAATAATAAACAAAACAACAGGGGGCAAAGGCATTTTAAAAAAAACAGGCGGGACCAAGGCAAAAATTGAGTATGGATCTCATATAGGGCCCGAACCCGGTAAGTTGGCCGGTCTCTTGGGTGTCTTAAGTAAAAGCGTCGACTGTACTAGAAATTAATTCTATAAAGGACAGCAAATTTTTGCAAAATCGACCGGAAAAATTACCCTTGACAAAACCAAAAGCATAATTAGCAAAACACCAATCTCTAATATAGCGAATAATCTAAATGATGATTTTACGCAGAAATAGACACTAGCATTTCGCCATAATGATGTTCGTCTGAAAACAAACTGTTTTCAAACCGAAGTTTCTTGTTGGTCTGTGCAATTATAAAGCTGTTCGCGCACTCAACTATTTTTTCTTTGTTGTTCTACTTTACTGCAGCTACATTCATCATCACCAGTAATAATCTCCTTTTTTATTGTTTTACAGAAGGTGTATTTATGCCCAACAGAACCAGTTACTCCGAGGCTCTTAATCACGAAGTTTTTCGCGTAAGTCATTTCTTGTTTGATTTTTGTCAGAATAATAATCTTGAATATTCGGTGCAGACAATCTCATCGACTCCAGAGACTAGCAGCTTTCAATACGTGGAATTGCCAAAGTCCAGCAACCCCACGGTAGTATACAAATGGCTTTTGCCAGGTGAAGAAGTTAAAATAGAAGGTAATTTCACTATTATTTATTCTTACAAGTTTCGAGCTTATTGATTATCAGAGCCCGATGTCGGCTATTTGGCCTTTTATGGAAAAGTTTATGGTCGTGTTTTCGTGACCAACTATAGGTTAAGATTCGAGGAAAATAGAAACGAGCCAAACGGTGTTCAGGTAATAACTTTTTAGAAGAATAATGATTTGAAGTAAATATTGTTTGCAGGGCTGCTCTTTCGACATAACACTTGGAAGCATTTCCAGAGTAGAAAAATTGGTTTTTCTAGTGTCAGTAGAGGAGAAGATTCATATGGTATTGAGATCACTTGCAAGGTACTCATTTTGACCATTTTAGTAAAGATTATTCCTTCAGTATGCCTTCAGGATATGAGAAATGTTAAATTTTTGCATCGTCCAGAGACCCACAGCAGAAGGCCACTTTATGATTGTCTGCAAAAGTTTGCCTTTCCAATACTAATAAATTAGTGAGGTTATCAGAAGGTATCAGTAATTCATCTTTTGTTGCTAATTCAGCCCTTCTTTGCAACTTTATATAACCAGAGGTTCCACAGAGATGGTTGGAATTTGTACAGTGCAGAGAAAGAGTTCAAAAGACAGGTGACTCGCCTTTTTAATCGCCTGATTACAGGGTTTCCCAAGATTTTTCGACACTTTCAAACTGCCATAAATTTTTCGGCGGTAGACGGTTGGCGAAAAAACCATTTTGCAAAAAAAAAACCACTTCGCGAAAAAACCATTTCGCAAAAAAAAACCGTCAAACCGCTATTTGGCAAACTGTGTGCAAATAACCATTTGGCAAAACGTCCATTTCGCGAAAGTGCTACAGTCAAAACTCCCATTAACATACACCCTTGGGACCGGGACTTGCCGTATGTTAATGAACGGTGTATGTTAATGGGGCAGTATGTTAATGAGAGAGCCAGATTCCATAATTTAGCTCAGCGTATGTTAATAGGAGAGTCCGTTTAATTTTAAGGCCACATTTCGGGATACACCATACAGTCAATTACGGAACACACTTCTCAGTCGATTTCGAAACACACCCTCAGTTAAAGCAGCCTGGGAGACTAAGGCAATTTTTATATACAGTCAACTCTCGATTTAACGAAACCCCGATTTAACGAAACTCTTGATTTAACGGACTTTTTTTTGGTGCCTATTTGGACAGCGATTAAATAAAATGACTAAATTAAGCTCTCGATTTAACGAAACTCTCGATACAACGAACATTTTTGCCGGTCTCCAGAGGTTCGTTAAATCGAGAGTTGACTGTACCAAATTTAGAACAGCTTGGGGACCAAAGCAAATTTTTTTTTATAAAATTAAAAAACTTTGCCTTGATCCTCAAGCTTTTTCGAAATTTTCATAAAAAATGAGATTTGTAAAATTGTTTTTTTAGAAACAGGGGTTTAATTCGAAAAAATTCGAAAAAAGGATCAACTGTATGTTAATGAGAGAGCCAATTGTTAGAACGGGACCGAGTCTGGCCGTATGTTAATGAGAGGTGTATGTTAATGGGAGTGTATGTTAATGGGGGAGGTGATTGTGCCTCATCTTCGAAGAAACCAACCAAAGCTTAGCCAGCCGTATGTTAATGGGAGAGCGTATGTTAATTGGGGAGTATGTTAATGGGAGGTTCGACTGTATTTCGCATAAAACCATTTCGCAAATTACCATTTCGCAAAAGTGCCATTTGGCAAAACTTCTATTTCGCGAAAATCCATTCAACAAGACGTCAATTTCGCAAAAAAACATTTTTAAAACCTGCCACTTTTCAAGTGGGCCACTTGACATGCTTTCAATTTAGCGAAAAAAGTCGGTTTCACCAATTATTTAATTGGTTTGTTGCTAAGCGGATTTGAGCCGTTGACTGTTTGGATGCGGTCCACTACTACACCCACTAGACCACAGAAACAATTATCCTGTCATTCTTGTTTTCAACATATATTTCATATCGTCTCTTAATGGCTGACATATCGATCCACGGTGAATCGATCCAGATGAAGTAACCACTTAAATGTAGTGGTATCCAGGTAGTGGTACCTAAGTGATCGTAATGAAATGAAGTTACCCAGGATTTAGTGCCCAGGTCGTGGTATATTCGGTTACTTTTTAAGTGGATCAGACCGCGTGAGCAGGTGGTCATCCTCAACCTTTCCTTATCCAACATGGAACCATCATTTTGGTCTTTCCGCTCGACCACCTAGCCAGGTGGTATCCACCCGAGATTTTGCGGTTACGGTGGGTGAAATCACCCTTTTGGTCTTAACAATTTGATATCCCACACGATTTTACGGATGGTAGGCCATCCAGTTGGATAGTTCACATGACCAGGTGGTAACTACCCGAGTTTTTGCGGTCAGGGTGGGTGAAATATTGACCCACACTGAGAAGAATTTATCCAAAATTTAGTTTAGCAAAACATTTTTTTGTGAAATGTTTATTGTCGAATATGCGCTTTGTTGAAACTTGTTTTTGGCGAACTGATTTTTTGGAGAACTTTGACTTTTACGAAACAGTACTTTATTATAACATCTAATTATAGAAACTGGGTAGCGCCGTTTTCTGGACTAGTTCGAGCATTCTGAAAATGGTTTGATAGTGGTAAAATACCATTTTTCAGATATTTTTGAGTTTTGGGGAATAATTGATTCTGGTAAAATCAATTATTTCCCAAAACTTAAGAAATACTTTAGAAAACGGCATTTTACCACTGTCAAACCATCTTCCACATGCCTGTATTAGTCCAGAAAACAGGTTATGGGCATGAAAAACGTAAAAAAAAGATTCGATCCGAGTGGACGACCACTTGGTTTGGTCGGTTCAGACTAAAAAATTTGAATTCCCGCAAAGTTTTTATTTGTAGTTGTTTTGGATGGTTTCGGGTGGTTTTGGTTGGTTTCGGGTGTGTTGGTGCTTTTGGCTGGTCATACCGCCCTTTTTTCATAGTCCGAATTTAAAACTTCTGTAAACGCAAATCGATTCAGCTTACTCTAACAATTTTTGGGGTACATAATGTCAAAAACACGATTTTCACTTGTTCTTCTGTGGTTTGGGTGCTGATCTATGGATGGCTTCTGGATGGGTAAGGCTAAATCCACAGGGGAACCAAGCAAAAATCCTATTTTTGACTTTGTATTACAAAAAAATTCTAAGAGCGAACTGAGTCGATCCACGTTTGCAGAACTTCAAATTCGTCCTAGAACAAAAATTACGGCAGTTTAAAAGTGGCCGAAAAACTTGGGATACCTTTACGTGCTTATTAACAGAAAATGCCCAAAGATGCTTGTCCATATCGAGAATAAACGCTAATTATGAGTTTGCTGGAACATATCCTTCAGTGGTAAATTTCAACTTTTTCATATGATACAGTGGTGATCTTTTTTTTAGTAATACCCACAAAAGTTCATGCTAGTGAGAATGCCGAGGAAATATTGAAAGCAGTTGGGGAGTTTCGCAGCAAACAGCGAATACCTGTATTTTTAATGCTGTTACGATATCTGTAACCAGTCCATTTACTTCAGGTCTTGTCTTGGGCTGACCACAAAACATATGCGGCCTTAGTTCGCTCTGCCCAGCCAATGGTAGGGGTCACTTCCAGGAAATCAGCCAAGGATGAGGAGTAAGACACAGCACAATTTTTTGAATTTTCTTAAAAACATTTTATATGCTAGGTATCTAAATTGCATAATAGCTGCAAACCAAAATGCTAAAAACCTAGTTATTTTGGATGCTAGGCCTGCTGTCAATGCTAAGGTAAATAAAGCAAAAGGAGGTGGCTATGAAGAGTATCCGAGATGTGAATTGGAGTTTTTGGTAAGTTTTTCTTTTCACAATAGTTGATTCGAAACAAAAGATAGTTTAGGACATCCAAAACATTCATGTGGTTAGAGACAGTCTAAAGCGCTTGAAGGAGGCATGCTTTCCAAAAATTGACCATAAAAATTTCTATCGCATTTGGATGAGACGAAATGGCTCAGCCACATACAGGTGAGCATTCTTTTATCAGAAATAATAGATAAGGTGAATACCGAGAATGGATCAAAAAACTAGTCTACCACTTTCGCAAGGCGCGTGCTAAAACACGCGATCGGAATTTGGAGTTACATGCTTTCAAGCTATTCTACTTGCAGTCCCTTTTTGATGTAAATATTTTTAGACAATATTAGACGGCTCCAGCAGATTAGTTACGGAAATATCTTGTAATCACAACTCCGTCCTCATCCATTGTAGTGATGGCTGGGATAGAACAGCTCAGGTACGCATACCAATTTTTAAAAACAATTCTTTAGTAGCAACTTTTTTCAGATAACTTCCCTTGCCATGTTACAATTAGATTCCTACTACCGGACAATTGAAGGTTTTGCAGTGCTTATTGAAAAGGAGTGGTGCAGCTTTGGTCACAAATTCGCTCACGTAAGACAAGAACTAAAATTAAAGTCATCTAAGAAGATTTACTGTAGCGTATTGGTCATGGTGAAGATAAACACAGCGACGGAGAGCGCTCTCCAATCTTTGTTCAATTCATTGACTGTGTTTGGCAACTTTTCAATCAAGTACCTATACGTACCATCAAACAAATTACATAACGAAAGCCCTACAATTTTTAGTTCACATCTTCTTTTGAATTTAATGTAAAGTTTCTAAAAACTATTCTTGACGAGCTGTATGCCTGCCGTTTTGGGACTTTTCTCTACAATAGTGAAAAAGAAAGAAGAGATTTGGTAAGTGAGCTTTATTTCCTGGAAAGCTTCAAGACAGATTTAGGAAGTCAAGAGGAATACTGTCTCCTTGTGGTCCTACATTCTGGACAATCAGCACCTATTCCACAACCCTATGTTCGATCCTGACACTAATATAGATGACTTTATTAATGCGCCTAAAAGCACAGCTTGTCTGAAATTGTGGACGGAATATTATTGTCGTTATAATCCAGAGGTCGTGTTACCAGAAAAAGATGAGGAGGTAATTATGCGGTTTATCTCCGGGAATGCATTCCAAACCTGGGCTTTAGGCATTTTCTTCAGTGATCAAAATGAAACCAGAATGGAGCAAAGTGGCATATGTGGAAAATGAGCATGACAAATATCCAACTGACGACATAAAAGAAGCTATAAGACTGAGGAGGAACAACTTTTTATCTGACTTTCAAGGCACACAGACAACTCACAGTATAGGCAACGGGAAGTCAGAACAAGTGACAAGAATTTAACTCATCTTATACCCCCCCCCCTATAATTAAAAAATTTATATAATAAGTTTGTGAAGCAGTGGTCGAGCTTCTGGTTTGTAATTTCACAACTATTAGATTAACCTAAAACTCTGGGCTACTTGTGATCTTTTTATTCTTTTATCGAAGCAAATTCTCAACTGTTATTTTTCTAAAATAAAATAATGAGGCGTTTTCTACTTACAAACTAGTCTGAAACAGCATGTTTCAATTGTAGGGGTAACTTTATATCCGCATCGCCCTAAGTCACAGGTTCGACTACCACTGATTGATAACCTTTTTTCTTTAATTTACAAAGACATACCGTATAACCTCTATTAATCCCACCCTCTAATAATCCCACCCCCATTTTTTTGACTAGGATTTCAGAGTTAAAGGGGCATGCCCGTGCGTTAAGGCGCGAACCAGCAGTTTTTTTCGAATTTTTTCGAATCGTTCCATTTTTCACTCGTTCTGCGTCAAATCTGATATAGATGACCTTATACTGCTTTTAAAAACTAGACAGAAAACTTAAAAAATCTAGACGAGAACGAATGTAAAATTTATCGAGAAAGAAATGAACTGCTGGTTCGCGCCTTTTCTCCCCATCGGGCACGATCATGCCCCTTTAAGGCCATTTTTGATTTACAATTTCGAAAATTTTCAAGGGTTGAAAAATACTCCCCCTGAGGGATTAAAGAGGTTATACGGTATATCAAAATGTAGCCAACGTTATGGGCTTTCATTTGAGCCATCATGTAGATAAAAATTTAGTATAAACTTAGAACTAGAATTTAAAAATCATTAAACCATGTCCGATTCGATGCCATCCTTGAAGGGCCTGACCTCTTCCTACTCGGTGGTCCCCGCCAATTCAAAAATTTTCCCTCGATCATTGGACTTCTGTACGGATTTTTCCGCCACGTTTCTAACAAAACTAGGCCTGAAATCAATTTTAGGCTTAGTTTTGTTAGAAACCTAGCGGAAAAATCCGTACAGAAGTCCAATGATCAAGGGAAAATTTTTGAATTGGCGGGGGACCACCGAGTAGGAAGAGGTCGGGCCCTTTAATAGAACTATCCAGAACTTTTCGGTAGTATCCTGGAACTGACGTGTTTTCGCAATTTTAATTTACATACTCATTTTCAACCTTACACTCAATTTTATGTCCCAGAAAAAGTGCGTAAGACAGTTATGAGTTACAAATTCCGTACGTCGGCCTACCCCGAGCCTACGGCTAAGCCTAAACATGTTGTTCCAAAGGGTAGTACAGCGATTTCGGGAAGGTCAGATTCTTGAAGGGGGAAAGAGGAGGAGGGAGGCTTCGCTGGTAGCGACAAAATTTTCGATTAAAATGTGAATTTTATTTTTGAGAAGTTCCACAGTCGACACTAGTAGCGAATACCACCGCCCCTCAACCATTTTCACTTTTGTTACTTAAGAAAAAAACCCCAAATTTATGTCCTAGACCCTGAAAAAAGTGCGTAACACATTTATTAGTCACAACTTTCGCACGCTTGCATACCCTCAAGCTTAATGGCTAAGCCTAAATTTGTTAATCCAAAGGGGTAGTTTTAGTGAACCCTCGATTTAACGACACCCAAAAAAGAGCCAATTGGTTGGTTTGGTACAATTCTGGTATACCCCAGCACTCAATTCTGGTATATCCCCAGCACTCGATTCTGGTATACCAACATTTTACCCCACAATTGAAAGCTGAGGATGTTAGCTACACGATGGTGTAAAATTTCTTGGTTTAGTTCACAAAATGTATACCTTTTAATTAAAATAGAATTGAATCTTTTCGAGTAGCTCCATTCATACTCCATATTCCTACACATTCCTATATTTGTACCGCGGGACATTGACCTGCGGGACAGCCTAAAAACCATTTTCGATACTGATCATGGCAAATCTGTTATCCCTATGTTGTAGAGCATGGTCTGTTGCCTTGTAGATCTATTAAAAGTAGTGAAAAATGATGGCTGGGAGCCGAGATAGAGACAAAAACGTGTTTGAAAAATTGTCCCGTGTCCCTTGTCCCACGGGAGTATGAATGGAGCTAGTGAAAATTGAACGCTCAAAAATGATTCAATTATATTTTAATTAAAAGATGTGCATTTTTGTGAACTAAACTAAGAAATTGTTACACCATCGTGTAGCTAACATCCTCAGCTTTCAATTGTGAGGTAAAGTGTTGGGGATATATCAGAATTTAGTGCTGGGGGTATACCCGAATTGAGTGCTGGGTGTATACCCGAATTGAGTGCTAGGGTATACCAGAATTTAGCCGCTGGTTTTGACTTAAATTTAGTCAAAGTAAACCCCCGATTTAACGACACCATCGATTCAAAGACGCCCTCAGTCGGTCCCCACGGGTCTCGTTAAATCGAGGGTTTACTGTACGGCTATTTTCGAAAGGTCGGATTCTGGGGGGGGGTTTTACTCGCTAGTAGCGCCGAAAATAGCTTGTTTTATTGTTGCTAGCATATGAAAATTACTCGGAGACGTTTAACACTATTTTTAAATAAATGAAAAATACGAACGCCGCTGCCCCCAGAACAACTAGATAGGTTCTCATACACTTTATTACTCTGCAACACCAGCACGCACTATATACATACGTCAATGACGAAATAACAATAATCAGTGAGCTACGACCTTACTTTACAGACATACATCTCAAACATTATTTGATCCTATGAGAAGTTCTGTCTATTTGCATTATATCAAGTTGAATCTGGAAAAATCGGCTGATACTGGCTATCCGTCGTGATCGATTGCTTGACAGCAGCTGAATATGAAGGAGGAGATATTTGTCCAGCAACAAAAGAATTCCCTATGTGAAATAAACCATAAGTCGAAAATTAGCTTTTAAAAGAAAGTTACCTGAAGAAAACTAGAATTTCTGGCATAATCAGCTTGCGTTTGGGCGAAAGTGGACGGAAACAGAGCAGAAGACTGCGGAATATTAACATTATCACTAGCAGCAGGACGTCTCTGATATGACAAAGCTGGGTCTCCTGACCAAAGCCACTACCGTATTCAGACAACAAAAACCCAGATGAATTCTTTCGCAAAGACATTGGAGAAGTGCGCCCTTGAGAGCCTTTTTAGAACCGTGAATCCAACCTAAATTAGTAACTTTAGCAGAAAAATATGAAACATCAAAATTTACAAACCAAAAATGGCACGAAGAATATTCAGCACACAGAATTGAAGCGAATACTGTAGTACAACTGCACCGACACCCTAGAAAATGCAAGCCTTTTAAATATAAACGGCAAAAAGAACAAAAAATACTCACGTTGAACAATGCCCACGGCCCTTCCTTGTTGACTATGCTACTGAAGCAGTGAAAAAATCCATTGTACTTGTACTGTATGTGAACTGCACCAATGCCATTATCCAAATTGTCTATCAGTGTTCTAGTTCCTGAAAAGCAAATTAAAATACTAACTAATTAACGCAAACAACCCTGTATGTAGAGCCTATGCAAAACAGTTTCCAGAGGATAGCAGGCTAAATCAGCCATCAGGCCTGACGTCATCGAAGCAAACATCTCCGGCATGATCGCATGAAAGCGAGTTCTGTCCTCAGGAGACTTGCGACTCTGAAAAACCACTTTTCGCTAGATAACGCATTGAAAAATCATAAAAAACTGACGACATATCTTCTGGCCATTCCATAGACAGCATCATAGGCAAATTTCGCGATCAGAAAGTGCGAAGTGTAGAGCCCAACAGTCGAATCGACAAGTAAATAATATTGATACGCTTGGTACTGTCCTTGGTGCCAAATAGATCAAAACGAAGGCGATCCAATCCTCGGAAAACCACTTCAAAGATACGAGTGTCGATGTCGGTACCAGTCTGGAAAAGAAGTGAACTCGATTACGGACACAAATAAAGACAAGACTTACACGAACTGTTTCGACGAAGGAAGAAACAATAAACGGCGTCATAGCTAGGTAAGAAGATCTGAAAATTTCGGCAATTACAAAATTTTTCTTTTGATAAGACCTACGCTTTGAGTAAGACGTGCCTCCAAAAGCGCTCTCGACTCCCATCCTGTATTACTGTTTTCGGAAGACTAAATTGAGCAATTTTAATAATAAAGATGTTAATAACGAAAGCACCTGAACACATCCGCAATCACTAACTCTGCAAGGTGCGACATTGCCCATAAAACCCCGCTGCCCACAGATCCTAAATTTGTACAAATTTCGAAAAAGTATTTAAAAGGTAAAAAGGTAGTCATACCTTTCCACAATGTCAGAACTCCATCTTTGCTGATCAATTGACATGCCACAGGGATAAGAGAAAATGGTGTCAGATGAGACTTCTTGGCATCCTTATGAATCTGGGCTTGACGTCTGAGAACTGTGCACGGATGACCAATTAGTATTTTATTTGTGAAGCTAAAAAGATATAACCAAATCAGAAAATTAGATAGCAATCATAAATCACCTTGCAACACCCAATCCAAAAGCTGAAATCGGATCGTCAACGCTTCTAGATGCCATTTTACTTGATTCGATTTGCTTGACTCGGTGCAGACTGAATATTTTTCAAAGCTTTTTATTAGAGACGGCATCAGGACGGGATCCCGACTGGCTGAAAATCCCGTCCCGAAATCCCGCCCGAGCGCCAGATGCCATCTCTACTTTTATAGCATTTTCATAACACCCACAAGCTCTAGATTTCACCCGACTGCGGCCGACAAATGCGGACGGTTTTTGGCGGACACGACTTTAGCGGACGAGTCACTGAAAAATGCGGACCGTCTTTTTCGCACTCAATATAGTCATGAGAAAAAATCGGGTCGGAAAAATCGAGTCACTATAATTTTTGTACCTGGGGGAGTGGGGGAGGGGGTGTTTAGGCCTTTTTCGGTCAACTGTGAATAGTGTTTTACTAAAAAGTCAGGGTTTCAAAAAAATTTGGTAACCATATGTTGACCAATTGCCTCGGTCCTTCATGCTTGATAAACCAAAAAGGTACCTGGATATCTTTTAAAATACCAAAAAATATGTGATTGAACATAGTTTTGTCAGCTGGGGATTACCGAATGAAGAAAAGTATGCATGCATTTTTTATGCATCCAGAATCACTTTCGAGTGATTTGTGTATGAGGTATGTGGGTGTGAGTATCGGTGTGTGAGAGTCCGAGATGCGCGCATTCAATTAGCTTAGACACGATTCCGAACAAGACTCTTGATCGTTAATGCATTAAAGACTCTTTTTGCTCAGCTCCAGTGATCAAAACCTGGTAGGATACCTCAATATATGATACCGTATTTATTCTAATAAGGCCCCATGGGGCCTTATTTTTCAACCCCCTTCAGGGGTGGGGCCTTAAAGACTGGGGGATAACAGAGACTGGGCCCTATTTTTGAACACTCAAAAGCAAATTTTACATCAATATATAACAAACAAATTATAATTCCAAAGATACATGCATGGTGCGCAAAACAGATAAATTTATCTGAACCGATAAATTAATCTGCCAGATACAATTTTATTTGATAGATAAAATTTTATCGGTCAGATAAAATTTGATGTTTAACACTACGTGTCCAATGACGCGGAAAAGTGTGACTGCGACTGTGACTGCGACTTTTGCCGCGTCATTGGACACGTAGTGTAAATCAAAAGGCGCTACCCAGGTTCTTAAATTAGAAGTTATAATAAAGTACTGTTTCGAAAAAGTCAAAGTTTATAAAAAAATGGTTTCGCCAAAAACAGGTTTGAAGAAAGATCATATTCGACAATAAACATTTTGCAAACAAATGTTTCGCTAAATAAATAGTTTCTTCAAGTCTGAGTTTTCAAAAGACAAATTTTAAATTAAACTCCAGAATCCGAAATTTTGGATTAAGCTAAAAGTAATTTAATACAGTCGACGCTCGATATAACGAACCCCGCAAAAGTTCGTTCCCACATAGGGTCCGACACTTTTTTATCTTTTTTTTAAAGTCCTTTTCCAAATGTGATTCGCCAGTCTAGTCCGAAATATCGCAAGGATTTCGATTTTACCGGTGGTTTTTTAAAAGTAAGATAATTTTGGCATGAAGATTCGCAACGCTCGATATAACGAAACTCTTTTTTAAAAATAAGGGTCGTTATATCGAGCGTTGCGGGTAGAGACAGAAAGTGGGGACCAAGCAAGATTCCAAGACAAGATTTTCAGCTGAAATTTTGACCAAGACCAAGAGCAAGATTTTTGAGAACGGCCAGCCAAGATCTTGGCCAAGATCTTGGCTGAAAACCAAGATTTATACAGGCCTCTCTCGATTTAACGAACCCTTTGGGACCGGAAAAAATGTTCGTTAAACCAAGAGTTTTGTTATATCAAGAGTAAATTTTAGTCATTTTATTTAACCACTGGCAGGATAGGCGCTGAAAAAAGTTCGATAAATTGAGAGTTTCGTTAAATCGAGGGTTCTTTAAATTGAAAGTTGACTGTTTAGACAATTTTGACAGTTTTTAACAGGTGACTATTTTTATAGCAAAACTTGTGGCTAGTGTTTCATAATTTTTACGCACTATGTTTCCCTAGGGAACAGGCCCTGTTTTTGATCGTGTGCTTTTCATATTGTTTGACGTGTAGAGATTAGAGATGCAAGTTCGACATTTTTGGGACGACACGGGACGAAATTTGTATAATTCTTTTCCAGACGGGACACCGGACAGGAGATTGTCGAAAAATGTTCAGCCGTGATTTCGGGACGGCGGGCGGAACGAAATTGTCCTTTCCTGCCATTTTTTTATCTTATATGAAGCCCAAAAACAGAATTCAGGTATGCTATGGGTCCTGAAAACGATAAAATGCGTTGTCGGGTGTTTTGTAAATTTTGCATACAAGATTGACCATAAAACCAAGACCAAGACCAAGATTTCTAGAAATGACCAAGCAAGATCCCAAGACAAGATTTTCAGTCAAAATTGGGGCAAGACAAGACAAAATCTTGGCCAAGATCTTGTCTTGTTTCTGTCTCTAGTTGCGGGTCTTCATGACAAAAATTTTTTATTTAAAAAAACGACCGGTAAAATCGGAATCCTTACGATATTTGAAACCGGATTGTCTAATTACATTTGGAAAAGCACTTTAAAGGGGCATGCCCGTGCGTTAAGGCGCGAACCAACAGTTTTTTTTTTCGATCTTTTTTTGAATCGTCCGATTTTCACTCGTTCTGCGTAAAATCTGATACAGATGACCTTATACTGATTTTAAAAACTAGACAGAAAACTTAAAAAATCTAGACGAGAACGAATGTAAAAATTTATCGAGAAAGAAAAGAACTGCTGGTTCGCGCCTTTTCTCCCATCTGGGGTTCGTTATATCGAGCGTCGACTGTAGCAGTTTACCCTATCCAGAATCGTGTCCTGAACACGGTTTGTTAAGACCAAAATGCTGTTTTAACCAGCTGTAATCTTAATACCGTTGGTAGTTACCCCCTCCAAGATGGTCGACTTTTAATTTTCGTGGATTATTCTGAATAGGCAGACAAATTTTGCTCTTTATTAAAAAACCGGTGTTTAAAGGGCCATTGCTACCTGTTTTGAATTGTCCCCCGCCAATTCGAAAATTAGGTAGGTATTGCTGGTATGTGTGTGCAGTGGCGTACGCAGGAATTTCTGACGGGGGGGGCAGCAGGCCATTTTACCTACACCGTTTTTCAAATTTTCGAGGCCATTTTACCTACACCGTTTTCGGAAAAATCTGACGGGGGGGCACAAATAATTCTAAAGATTGTTCCACAGTACTAAAATTACGTTTTGCAAGATTTACGGAAAATGTAAAAATACCATCAAATCGTAATTTTACTACTGTCAAAACATCTTTAGAACCCAAAAACGTAAAAAAAATTTGATCCAAGTAAACGACCACTTGGTTTAGTTGGTGCGTGGATTATTCATTAAAACTGAGGTTGAATTATAGAAAAAGGGTATTGAGATTCTCTTAGGGATTTTATCTTATTTCAAGCCATTTAGGTGGATATCCACTTGATCAGCTGGTACCCATTCCAGATTTTGGGGCCCAGATAGGTAAAAATATAATTTTGGTTTATATAAGCCGGTTTCGCCAGGAAATTTCACAATGAAAAAAGTGGTTAGTTTTCGAATTTGGCTAATTTTTATTTTTATTGGAAGCTAGGTGGATATCCACCTAGCCAAGGGATAATTACCCAAGGTTTTTGGCTCCGCTTAGGGCAAAACTTGATTTCAATACCAACAAACAGAACTCCTTACACGATTTCATGTCACAAAAAGGGTTTGTTATGAATTTGAACTAAATTTTGATTTTTCAGGCCATCCAGGTGGATATCCAGCAAACCCAATTCCATTCCCAAATGACCAGGGGACCGAATGACGAGGGAGCAAATAATTGGGGACCGAAAGATCTACTGCCTAGACAGGCCCTTGCTGACACACTAATTACCGACGCACTCATTGCGAGGCACTAATTACACATAACCCTAATACCATCCAGGGCTATCTAAAATTATGAACCGTCACAAAATAGCAACAAATCGATATTTTAGAAAGGTCGGTAATTTTCTGAAGCAGTTTCTTTGACAAATGTGTGTTTCTAAAATGTATATTGCTCAAACACATTCTTTTCAGAAACGGTCTTTCTTCAAATCTGTTTTTGGCGAAACCATTTTTTTATAAACTTTGACTTTTTCGAAACAGTACTTTATTATAACTTCTAATTTAAGAACCTGGGTAGCGCCAATCAAAATCATTAAAAAAATAAAAAATGGGTTGCACACTTGCAAATCTATAAAAATTTTTAAGAACAATAGTGATTAAAATAGCTGATAGGTTTCCAAATTTTTCAGCCAGGATTTCTGGCGAAACCCATCAAATATTTTAGTCACTATATTCTTGTAAATTTCTATAGATTTGCAACTGTGAAACCATTTTTTAATTTTCTAATGATTTTTATTTAAAAATTCGAATGTTATCTGACCGATAAAATTGTATCTGGCAGATAAATTTATCGGTTCAGATAAATTTATCTGTTTTGCGCACCACGGATACATCGCTATTTATTTCATTTTTTTCATCTTGTTCCAGATCAATTTCTTCGAGCATCTCTGCAATTCTTTCTCGCTGCGAGCTTGCTGAAGAAGATTTCGACCACTTGGCACAGGTCCATCCGGCTTGAAGCAATGAATTGAATCGTCTTCTGTTCCATTTGTGGCATTGGTGACTCCGCAAGACCTGAAAGAGTTGATGACGACTTCCTTTGATAGTACATTTCACGCTTCAACGATCTATTGTAAGTAGTAGATGGCCATTGGAGGAGCTCGAGGATTCCCGCCAGACGTAAATTCTTTTCTCCATGCACCATCCAGTCGTCGTAGAGTTCTCGAATCTTGGCTTTGAACGGAGAATTCCAACACACATCCGGAGCCTGGAAAGAATATAGATTATGAATCTGGTTTAAAAGCCAAAAATATAACTTGAACAAATTTGGTACAGCCACCTGGAACAACAGCAGTATCAAGATTTGCTTGCTTTAGTTGCTTCTTGGTCGATTCGCTGATGTGACATCTGAAGGAGTCCTAGACGAAAAGTCGCTTCTAGATGAAAGCGAACAAAGTTGAAAGACAAATATAAACACGAGCGAGGCTTAGGGTGGGGCTTATTAGAGACTGGGACCTTATTTTTCAACCCCCTCCAAGGGTGGGCCTTATTAGAGACTGGGGGGATAATAGAGACTGGGCCTTATTAGAATAAATACGGTATGTCAGCTTGGGGGAGCTTCAGCTCGCACCCTTCGGGGCGCAGGAAGGTTTGTTTGCTTGAGGTTGAGATGCCTACATCCTCATACCTGAGACGCAAATCACAGCTGTTTAAACACAATCACAGTTGACCAAAAAGAAGATCCCCACCCCTTTATGCATCCACAGGCACTTTCGAGTGATTTTTGTCTGAGGTATGTGTGTGTGCGCATCTCAACTCCAAGCAACCCTCTTCGGAGGTGCAAGGGCTGGTTGGTTAGAGATGCGCGCACTCCCTACCTTATACATAATTCCGAGCAAGACTTTTAATCAAAATTCATTTAGGGAGTCTCTTTTCCGAGCTACAGCAAGAAAAATATGATAATTCACCCAAAATTGACCCTAAAATACCTTAAAATGATTATCTACCTCTGAGGGGTGGGAAAATTTTTGACGCTACTCGTCTTTAAACCAAACAAAAGTTTGCTGCAAAATTACGAGATTTTGCTGCAAAATTCCGTTATGCCAAAAAGATACATAACGTTCTGGAAACGCATCCAATTTTCAGACTATAAAATTGAAGTCTCACAAAATTTCACATAATTTGATTAATTTTGGACAGAAAGTTAGGTTTGGTACAGAAAAAAAAATTGTACAAAAAAGAAGTAACTTTGATGCAAAAAGAAGTAATTTGATACAGAAAAAGTATTGCCCCACAAAATCAGTTTTTCGGCAACAACTTTTTTCGGCAAAAAAAGAGTTTCCCCGATAGTTTTGGGGAGAAAGGTCAACAATGTTGATTGAAAATTCCTATAAAATTATTAATTTTTTAAAAAAGAGCTCGTTGGTATTGGCGTTTCAACACTTCAAAAAGTAATAATTTGTATTTATCTAATCTATCAAATATAAAACAATCTGATCAAATGCCTTACATCTTTTCAAATCAGATCCAAAACCTCTTACTTGGCATCAAACGGCACTAAAGTTATGCAGTCGACACGCGGTATGCCAAGAAAATTTGTTGCATTTGGGCATTAGGGCGTTTGCCTTACTTTTGTCCCAGGGTTGTGAAACGAGAATTCGACCGGTCAAATTCTCGGTGCAAATAAAGGTTTTCATGACCGTCTTTATGAAAATCGGTCAAAATATTGATCGCTATCAAAGGGGCATGCTCGCCGCCGATGGGAATATTTTGAAAGGCGGGTACCAGTGAAATTCAAACAAGGATTAAAATGTCGTATTACAGTAAAAGTCAAGGAAAAATATTGCTTCCAACCGGAATCGAACCGACGACCGACTCCCACAGTACCCCAACGCCTTACCACCATAGTGACCGCGCCGTCCTACACCGTCCTAATTTTTTTCATCACCGTCTTGCATTTTAACCATATTTTTCATTATGGACCGCTTTTTTTATTTTACAACATATAATCAGTTTTTATTTTTATACTTAATTTCTAGGCGACCGTCTAATGGCTGGTTACAATGGCATGTCGATGTCGAAGTCGATGTCGATGTCGAAGCAAAGTGGTTACAGTGACATGTCGATGTCGATGTCTATGTCGATGTCGAAGGTGTTACAGTGACGTGTCGAAGTCGATGTCGAAGTCTATGTCGATGTCGATGTCGAAGTAGGCTTTTTAATATAGATTTTGGGAATTCGAAATCGTTCGAATTTTTTTCTTCTGCTTCGACAAGAGCTAGGTTTTTAACAGTCAAATACAATTATTTTTTACTCATCTGGTGCGGAATTTCATGCGCTATCTTTTGTGCTATAAAATTTTTGAAAAAGGCAATGAAAAACGTCTACCGAATTGATTTTTCAGAACTACATTGCATTTTTCTTTGCACTTCGACATGGACTTCGACAGGACTTCGACATGCCTTTATTTTTCTAGTCTTTTATGATTTTCAACACCAGAGAGACCGTATGTCCTGAAAGTATATTCTTGTGCAGAATCAAAATAATGACTTCTTCTTCAAGATAATAAAATAAAAACAATAAAAAGATATGAAAAATATGGTGTGGTGACCGATTCTTATTATGGTGACCGATTTCCCATTGTAACCACCTTCGACATCGACATAGACATCGACTTCGACATCGACATCGACATGCCATTGTAACCACGGGGTAAGTTTTCTTTCATTTTTATTTCAAAAAAATGAGGCCGTCCTAATTTCCCACAAAAATTTTCAAAAAAGTCGGTTGAATTAGGACGGCCTCATTTTTTGAAATAAAAATGAAAGAAAACTTGGATGGTCGCCTAAAAATTAAGTATAAAAATAAAAACTGATTATATGTTGTAAAATAAAAAAAGCGGTCCATAATGAAAAATATGGTTAAAATGCAGGACGGCGATGAAAAAAATTAGGACGGCGTAGGACGGCGCGGTCACTATGCTTACCACTGAGCCACTTATACGAGCAAAGCTTTTCCTTGCTGCGAAAAGACTTTTTTTGCTCCCAAAGGACTTCTTATTGCTGCTAATTTTTTTTTGCGCCAAAAAGACCTTTTTTTGCTGCAAAAGAACTTTTTTTGCTCCCAAAAGACTTTTTTGCTGCTAATTTTGTCTGCTGCGAAAAGACTTCATTTTGCTGCTAAAATACTTTTTTTTCTTCACATGCCTTCTTCGCAGCATTTTTCACTAGAAATATCAATTATCATACATATTTTGCGGTCAATTCGTTCACAGTCAATGCGTCCACGGTCAATTCGTGCATTCGCAAATTCGTCCACACGTCAATTTGTCCACAGGTCAATTTATCACACTTTCGAAACCTAGATAGTCCCTTATTTTCCAGATGGGGTCCGGCTGAACAGCTTAAGTACTGCCTGAAAATTTCGCGACAAAAGTCGACTTTTCAGGCTAGGAGACATTTGGCAAAAACGACATTTGGCAAACATATCTTTTGGCCAAACGACATTTGGCAAAAACGACATTTGCCCAAACGACGTTTGGCAAAACGACATTTGCCCAAACGACATTTGGCACAACGACATTTGGCCAAACGACATTTGCCCAAACGACATTTGGCACAACGACATTTGCCCAAACGACATTTGGCAAAACGGTGAATATGGTACCAGTGGAATCAGACAGACAGATGGTTCCGTCATTAATTGTTTCCAAATATTTAGTATGTTGGGCAAATGTCGTTTTGCCAAATGTCGTTTGGCCAAATGTCGTTTTGCCAAACGTCGTTTGGGCAAATGTCGTTTTGCCAAATGTCGTTTGGCCAAATGTCGTTTTGCCAAACGTCGTTTGGGCAAATGTCGTTTTGCCAAATGTCGTTTGGCCAAATGTCGTTTTGCCAAACGTCGTTTGGGCAAATGTCGTTTTGGCAAATGTCGTTTTGCCAAATGTCGTTTGGGCAAATGTCGTTTTGCCAAATGTCGTTTTGCCAAATGTCGTTTTTTGCCAAATGTCTCCTAGCCACTTTTCATATACAGTGACGTACTCGAGGCACTCTTCTAGGCATGATATGATTATTTAAATACTCAATCTGAATGATTCACTTAATTCAAGGTCGACTACCTGATACTTATGCATTTCAGGGGCGAAAATTAAATAAAACTTAAAAACTTGCGTAAAACAATTACTTAGGGGATGTTTAAATACTTTCTCAAATTATTATAGAATGCCAACCCCTAACCCACCCCCTACCCTTCCGAAGTGCATAAGTGCCGACTATCTTAAAATGGGTACTGTTTTTTCATAAATCACCTGGGGTATTGAGATTGTAGTTAGCCAAAACAGGATTTTGGTCTCAACAAACTGTTTTCAGCACACAATTTTGGGTTGAATAGCATGGTTTATTTGTACATAAAAAATAATGAAAATGTTGTGGACAAATTGACCGCAAAATATGTATAATAGTTGAAAATTCTTGTGAAAAATGCTGCAAAGAAGGCATGTGAAGCAAAACAATATTTGCAGCGAAAAAAGTATTTTAGCAGCAAAAGAAGTCTTTTTGCAGCAGAAACAAATTAGCAGCAAAAAAGTCTTTTGGGAGCAAAAAAAGTTCTTTGGGAGCAAAAAAAATCTTTTTGCAGCAAGGAAAAGCTTTGCCCCACCTATACTATTACTTAGTCGAAGCATTTATTATTATTTAATAAATAAAACATATATTTTGCCGGAAGAGTACTCAAAAATTTTTTATTTTAAAATAATTCTTTTTTTGAATTGACCTGGTACCCGCCTTTTAAAATATTCCCATCTGCGGCGAGCATGCCCCTTTAAAGGGCATGTCCACGCTAATAAGAGGTGGCGTCCGGGAATTCAAAAATTTTTCCCAGTCGTTGAACTTCTGTAAGAATTTTTCAACTTGGTTTCTAACAAAACAAGGCCTAGAATTGAATTTTAGGTATGGTTTGGTTAGAAACCAAGTTGAAAAATCCGTACAGAAGTTCAATGATTAGGAAAAAATTTTGAATTCCGGGCACAACCTCTTATTAGCGTGGGGATGCCCTTTAAGTCAACTCAAGTTTCACAGTCGACTTTCGCTGTATAGTTAACTCTTTATATAGCTTTCAAAGTGCTGTTTTTCGTTTTTGTGGATTATTGATATGAGAATATGCATGTCTGAGGATGCCTTTGTTTGTTTGGCAAAACAAATTTGTTTCTTCTTATTTTTCGGCCTTCTATTTCCTCTTTTACCCTATTGGAGATTTTGACCGAAAGAAAAAATATTTTGACCGATCAAATTCTCGAAAAGATTTTGACCGGCCAACTCCACTACCCTAGTTTGTCTTATTTTTGAGTTCGCGCCTTTTTCAAAACATCGAACATGAAATAACAGGTTCAAATCCTGGTAGTAGCAGACGTTATTTTTTTACTAATAGCCATAAGCTAGTCTTTAAAAGACCAGTAAGCATCAGAGTGTGTATGTAAACCACCTGGCGCCTCCTTAAAGGACCATAGCCGTCGCCGACAATGAGAATTTCAAATGTTTGAATTGGCGCGGGACATTTCAATTTCGTCTTGCACTCTACTCTTTGGACCTGCTTCGAATGATTCAAAAGAGTAAAATGAAAGACGAAAGATAACTGTCCCGCGCGAATTCAAACATCTGAAATTCTCGTTTTCGGCGACGGCTATGGTCCTTTAAAGGAACATGCTCACGGTGGTCTGGTTGTCCCCCACCAATTGAAAAATTTTCCCTAATCGTTAGATTTACGGTTTTTTTTTCATCGAGTTTCTGAAAAACTAAACCCAAAATTGAATTCTAGGCCTTGTTTGTTAGAAACAAGGTTTAAAAATCCGAAGAGAAGATCAATGATTAGGAAAAGTTGTTTGAATTGGCGGAAAACCACCAAATCATCGTGAGAATAGTCCTTTAAATGGGCATTTCTCTCTAGAACTCGAAATTTTGGATTTAGATGAAAGTAATTGAAACCCATTGAACCCCAACCAGAATCCTATCCTGAACATGGTTTGATTTTTCACCCAATCTATAATTTTCAACCTCCCGAAAATCGGAAATTAATTAATTTGATCTCAAGATTTTCAGGGTACTCAACCAAGATCTGAAAAGTGGGATCGGTAGAGCTCATGGGAGCAAAGAAAACGCAAATAACAGATTTGCAAAATGTTTTCTCTGCTACGAGATACAGACCCTCAAAGTCGAGGGGTCTATAATTAGAGAGGGGTTTATAATTAGAGAGAATAGGGTAGATAAAACAAATACGTAACATGTAGATAAGTTCAAGAAGTTCACTATGTTGGTCCGCTCAATCGATATCCGCACAAGTGGTGAATTAGGATGTCCACATGCACTGCAAACTGTAAATTTTAATGGATCAAATTGAATTTCCCCACCAAAAGTGTGAAATTCCCCACCAAATTAATGAAATTCCCCACCAAATTCAAATTCGTTCCAAAAATAGTGAATTTCCCCACCAAAATTGTGAAATTCCCCACCAAATTTTTTAAATAATTATTTATGCCTTTTTCTGTCCAAGACCGACCAAATTTTGCAAGAATTAAAATTTTCAGCCTGAAAATGACTTGGATTGCTTAGAATCCCACCCCGGAATGGCCAGAAGCCCTGAAAGTTGGTTTTTTTGGGGGGTTTACTAAAGAAGTGTAAACTTTTTTAATCGCTCAGAACATCACCCTGAACCACTCAAAATCATCCTAAACCTGGAATTCTGAGCCCATCTGACCGGAGTTCTGATTCGCCCAGTCGATTTTTCAAACATGTGATGAGAACATGAGAAACCGAATTCCGTTAGCATAATTACTAGAACTGCCTTCCATGAACGAAAAAAGAGACAATTCTCGATTTTTTATACACGAAAAATAGCACAGACAATGAAATAAAAAATTTGGTGGGAATTTCACAATTTTGGTGAGGAAATTCACTATTTTTAGAACGAATTTGAATTTGGTGGGGAATTTAATTAATTTGTGGGGAATTTCACACTTTTGGTGGGGAAATTCACATACAGCCAATTTTAATATTCTGACACCAGTGCTGTTCCGGCGCCGGCGCTGCCCCGGATAAAAACAGCGCCGGCGCTGGGCCAATGAAAAATTTTGGTCGGTGACGGCGCTGGCGCCAAAAATTTTCGTCCAGGCGCTGGCTCCGGCGCTGTTTTTTAAACGGCTATGGCTCCAGCGCTATTTTCAAAATTGAACGACCTAATATCGAAAAAGACAATTATTCTTAATTTTAAGCCAAATTATCCTAATTTTTGTGCTGCATTTCTTTCACTTCTTTTAATCTTTTATTTATTTTATTTATTTTCTTTAATTTTTTAGTTTATTTTGTAACATAACCAGGGTATCATATGCTATTGTTCAAAAAGTAATTTACATAACTTTTTTCACAAAACTATTATGGACAACCTCATTCCTTTCATGTACTCCCCACTCTCTAATAACCCCACTTCATATGGGCTTATTTCTCAGCATAGTGAAAATATAGGCTGTTTCAGAATTCCGCAGGATTTTAAATGGCTATAACTTTTTTCTAGATCGAATTTCGAATTTCTGTTTTCGCCAATCGTTTTCTCTTGACGGGCAATTTTGTTAATTGTATAATGTCAAAAACAGGGTTTTCGCTTGGTCTTCCCTGTGGTTCGGGTTTTAACCATTCACGGGCCATCCACAGACCAGGACCAGAAGCACAGCGGGACCAAGTGAAAATCGTATTTGTGACATCATCATCACTAACGAATTGCCCGTCAAGAGAAAACGATTGGCAAAAACAGAAATTCGAAATTTGATCTAGAAAAAAACTTATAGCCATTTCAAATCCTGCGGATTTCTTGAAACACCCTGTATTTCAATATTCACTCACCGTGGAAAATTAGTAGAGGAAATAAAAACGGTATGCTGTTAATCGATATAGGTAGCAAAACATTATTATTACTCTCACTGAAAAAAACATACTGTTTAAAAAATTAAAAAAAACAGCAAAAACAAAATTATCAACCCGGCGCCGGCGTCGGCGCTGCCATGAGCGCCGGCGCTGGGTCTTTTTTAAAAAGAGGTCGGCGCTGGCGCTGGATCCAAAATTTTTCAGGGAGGCGCTGAGGCCTTTTTTCAGATAGGGTCGGCGCCGGCGAAGATCTCGGCGCTGGAACAACACTGCTTGACACCAGATTCATGTACAGGATGGTCGGCTAGACTTTACTTGGCCCCCCACGGCTGACCCACTTTCGAGGTGAATTTTTAGAAACCGATTGCATATTCGTGTTTCTCGACCCGAATTTTACGGGAAATGATCATCATTCTGTGAAAGTGAACAATTTTTTTGGGATAGTATCCTGTATCCTGTATACGCTTAGTCTGTTGAGCTTAATGTTATGGTTATTTGGAGATGAGTCCTTATTAGAAACTGACATTATAATCTTCGGGTTTCCCAGCGCCTAAATTTTAATTTCAAAACCTTTTTCGAACGATAACAAATCTGAGCATAAAATTTCAACCACGTCATTGAAAAAATATTCTCATATTCATTTTTTGCATGGGCCACATTGCATAGCGTTCGACTGATTCAACGGAAAAGAATTTTTTGAGGCAAAAGAACTCTTTTTGGCAAATTTTGGTTTTGTCTAATCAGCTTTGAATTTTTTTTATCTATAGTAAGCGTACGCCAGTGGCCGCGTACGGCTTTTCTACAGGCCTGGGAAAAAGTGCGATCCCACGATATCCTCCTTGCAAGTCGGCGCTCTAACCATTTGAGCTATCGGGTCGCCCCAGGCCTGTTTCTTATTTCTCTGCTACCGTATTTCTCTAATAAGCGCCCTCGCTCTAATAAGCGCCCCCCTCGACTTTGAGGGTCTGGATCTCAGTGTAGAAGCAATATTTTGCAAAGCTGTTTGATACGTTTTTTTAACTCCCACGAGCTCTACCGATTTCACTTTTCAGATTTGTTTGAGCACCCGAAAATCTCGAAATCGAATTCCAAATTTTCCAATTTTTGGGGTTTGAAAAATAAGCGCCCCGGGGCGCTTATTAGAGGAAATACGGTATCTGCCTCCCTTACACTATCAGGTAGGTACTATCAGGTAGCCCTGCGATACTAGTTTCTAACTACGTATCATTTATTGCAATATCTCTTAAAAATTTAACACAAACATTTATTAAAAAAGTATTAATCGAATTATTTTTCTGACTTCCTTCATGCTTTGAGGTTATTGTTTTACATTTTAATAAGATTATCTAATAAATGGTACTTCACCAGAAACTATAATCGCAGATTTGCCTGATGATGTTACCAATTTTAAAAAAAAGTTAAAAGATTCAAAGCTAATTAGACAAAACCAAATTCACCCAAAAAAGTAAAATTCCGGTGTGGGTGTGGGTCGGGTGTGGGTCGATGTCCGGGGGGAGGTCGATGTGTTCTTACAATGCCGATTGTGGGTTTCGGTCGAGGTAGAGGTCGTAGTCAAAGCGTTTCACAATGCAATTTTGCCTGTTTTGTGTTGTATTTTTAAAGTAAAGATATACTTAAATTAGTTTTAGTGGGTATTTTTTAATTTTTTTATTTATTTGTAATCGTTTCGTAGTTCTTGTGCCATTGAAAAGACTTCAAATTTTGACATTTTGACACCATATTCGTGTTCAGCATGGTCGATTTGCTAAAAAAAAAGCCCTCATAACTTTAAGTTCATTGTGAATTTAGAGATTTTCTTTTAATTTTTTTCTAAGAAAATCTTCCAACAAAAAATATTACGTTAAAATGTTTGTTGTCTCGAGCGGATTTGAGAATTTCACAGTGAGTTTTGAATTTTTTGACGTTCTAACCAGCCGAGAGTGATGTCACAGTGCAGGTGCCGGTGGAAGTGCGGGTCGAGGTGTAGGTCAATGTAAGAACATATCGATCTACACTTGCACCTGCACCCACACTTCTCATTGTAAGAACATGACATCGACCTCGACCCACACCTACATCTGCTCATTGTAAGAGCAGTATAAGGGCTAAGCCTAAACTTGTTGTTTGAAAGGGTAGTTACAGCGATTTTGAAAAGGTCCGATTTAGGGGGAGGGTATTCTATACTAGCGCCAATATTTTTTACAGTTTACTATTAGTAAACTATACAAAGTTAGTCTTATGGCAGATAACTTAGTGCTTGTTTAAAAAGAGGGGAGACCATGGTAAAAATGGACCGAATCCGGCAATAAGACCCAAAATCGAATCAGGACGAAAAAATAACTACGTTAGCGATAAATCTCTTGATAGTGATCCTTAAAAATAGTTTTTGATGGTTCACCCTTTTCAATTGTTATTAAAGGGAAGGAAACTTTATATACACATCGTCTAAGTCACAGATTCGACTACCACAGGGTGTAAACCTTATTTTTTTACATTCTTTTTATTTCAAGCTCAGTGTCAAAATGATCGTCATACTCCTTGCTATCCAACAAAATCATTACCGCATAGTTTAACATCTACTGGATCTTATTTATAGGCGAAAATAAACTTAATTTCAGAAAATCGATGGGTTTTGGGGTTTTCTTTGACTTGTTCGGTTGATGCTTTCTGACCTTTTTCTACAATTCACACGTTTTTTATACGAAAATGTAGCCATGGTTATGGGATTTCATTTGAGCTATCATACAGAATAAGAAGTAATATTTAGTTAAAGCTAGAAATTTAAAACACATTCAACGATGTCCGATTCCATGCCATCCTACACAGGTCTATCATTTGCATGAAATCCTAAAATTAGGGCATTTGCTGACAGTGAAGCAGTGCTGGAAATGGTTGCAATAGATTCCTCGCTAGTTTTTGGCCTTAGAAGTCAGTGAACTAGAAAAAAAAATAAAGTATGCACTTAGGGGGATTTGAGCCGTCGACCCTAGGCGATGCGTATATAATAGAGGTGTGCATTCGGCCTCGGGAGGGATTCGGGATTGGGGCTAAAAGAACATTCGAGACCAGGATCGAGATTACGTAAAAAAATCGGGATTCCGTCGTGATCCCGATCGAAATTTCAGGATTTGCCGATCTGTCGAGTCCATGAGTAATCAAGCAAAATACAGGGTGTCCCAAGAAATTCCAGTGATATCAAACGTTCACAACAGTTTTTCTTAATGTTATTTCAAAACTTTGTAAATGCATAAAGACTAAGCTACCGATAAAAAATTTTTTGGCGCTACTTGCATATATCCGCCCCCCCCCCCCCCACCAAATAAACTTTTTTTAAATGTTCCGAAACACCTTATATCTAAAATCGCCTCAGAAGCTTAAAAAATCCATTATTATTGAGTTCTGGTCAATAAAAAGAGTTTTGGGACCATTCAAAAGTACCCATTTTAACCATTTTTGAGGGGATTTAAGACCGTATTAGGGTGGAAATTGGCCAAAAACGGGCCGATTTCGAACAAAAAGGAAGATGTTGAACATAGTTTTGAATAATGGGGCCTACCGCATGAATAAAGTCTGGTATGCATGCTTTTTCATGCATCCAGAGTCACTTTCGAGTGATTTGCGTCTAAGGTATGTGGGTGTGCGCATCTGAATCCCAAGCAACCAAGTATCCTTCGGGGGCGCGGGGGCCTGGTTGGTTAACCTTAGACATAATTCCGAGCAATAGTCTTGATCAAAAATGCTTTTAGAGGCTCTTTTAGCCAAGTCCCTGTTAAAAAACCCAGTAAAACAGGTAAAAAGTCGAAATTTAAAAGTGTCCAACACTCATTTTTTATTGACCAGAACTTAAAAATAATGTCTTTTTTGAACTCCTGAGGCGATTTTTGAGTCGATATAAGGGGTTTTAAAATACTTTAAAAAAAAATTGATTGGGGGAGGCGTTGTATGCAAGTAGCGTGGAAATTTTGGCATGTAAAATCAAAAATACGAGTGGTTCCCCTGAGCCTTAGACCTTACCTTTCCAGAGGCTATCTACAAACCAGGACCTGAACTACTAGAGGGGTATCAAGCAAAAATAGTTTTTTTATTTGTTTTATAGAGGAATATTCACAGAACAATTTGCTAGAAAGTTATCACCACAAGCTTTGTTTACAAAATATCAAATTCATTTCATGACAAAAACTTATAAGCGTCTAAAACCGGTGGAATTTTTTGAGACATCCTTTTCGCATAAATTGCTGTAATACAGAGCGAAAAATAATTGAACCTGATGGAATAATCGCAGGACCTGTCATATTCAAAATCTGTCCAAAAAATAGAAAAATAAATTTAAAAAAACCGCAAAATCATGCAAAAATGAAAATATTGGATAATATTTAATTTGTCCCCAAATGGCTGAAAAATGTCCCCAAATTTTAAATCGACGTTTTTTCTTAATTTTTGTGTTTCTTTTTAAATTCTTTTTCAACTATCGTGTAGCTCAGAATCTCAGCTTTCTATCGAGCTATCAATCTCTATAGCATGATTTCAGATTTAGACTCAAATATACAGATTGAGATATTTTAATAGGCTCCCCTCATACTCCCGCGCAACACGAGTCGCGCAACAAAATTTCATAGGGTTCTACAGGAACAATTTTCATTTTCGGTCGCAGATATCTTATACTCAAAATGTCAGCTAGAATCTAGCAAATATTTTAGTAATAAAAAATTTTCAATCTGATATAAAAATGTTTTAGGAATAATCACAAGTATGTGGCAAATTGGCGTGTTGCGCAAGAAAGTGACGCAACACGCCGATTTGCCACATACTTGTGATTATTCCTAAAACATTTTTATATCAGATTGAAATTTTTATCACCAAAATGTTTGCTAGATTCTAGCCGTCTTTTGAGTATAAGATGTTTGCGACCGAAAATAATAATTGTTCCTGTAGAACCCTATGAAATTTTGTTGCGCGACTCGTGTTGCGCGGGAGTATGAGGGAGCCTTAAGAAATAATCAATTTTTATAAAGCCTCTAAACATCTATATTTTTAAACTCATACAGTGGAGATTGATAGCTCGATAGAAAGCTGAGATACTCAGCTACACGATAGTTGAAAAAAATTTGAAAAAAACGCAAAAGTTAAGAAAAAAACGTCAATTAAAATTTAGGGACATTTTTCAGCAAATTTGGGGACAAGATTAATTACCACCCGAAAATATTTCTGGACAAGAATGCTTTTGAAAATGCTCATCGGGATTTGGCAATTTTCGGAATCGGGATCGGGATTTTCAAAATCGATCGGGAGGGATTCGGGATACAGCACCAAAATCTTCGGGATCCCGATCGAGAGGGATCCCGCTCCCGTGAACATCTCTAGTATATAAAGTTCCCTCCCCCTTTAAAATTTTTGAACATAAAATGTTGATTATTTAAATTTTATGGCAAAAAATTTCAAAAAAATCGCTCGATGAAGAGTGGAAAAAAAGCCCCCCTCTCTAATTGAGGCCCCCCCCCTTCTAATAGAACTTCCCTCTAGAGGTTTATTGAAAAATAAAGTTCAACATCTTATTGCTAGGGTGTCTAAAATGCAACGTTTAAGGTAGAACAATAATAAAAAAGTGCTATAATAAATTTAAAAAATAATACGTGTTTGAGCCTGTTCTAGCGCAGGGATGAGAATTCAGTCCTATATAGAACTATTTAGGACTATTTATGGTCCTAAAAAGGTCCTAATGATAGTATGGTCCTCTTTTAGGACTATGGTCCTATATAGGACTATAGTCCTATAGAGGACTTTAGTCCTATCAGGACATTTATCATTTTTGGCGGGTTGTTCGTCATTTTTATGCAAAACTGTTGGATTACACGTCGGATTCATGTTCAGCGTAGTCGATTCGCTTCGATAACCACTATTTCAGCTGGAACTCACTGTGAATCTGAAATTCCCGTCAAGACAAAAAAAAATCAAATTAAAGTTTTCAATTTGCGATTTTTTTCCATTTCTTTTCAAGCTTTGTATAATACTTCTTATGAAATTTCACTTCGCTAGTATCGTATAGTCGTAGACATACCAGCACGGGCGCCGGCGCCGGCGCCGGATAAAAAATCTTAACAGTCGGGCGCCGGCGCCGGAAAAACCTTTTTGACGAAATTGAGGGGTCATTACCTCTTGAAAGTGATCCTTTCAAGTTTGGCAAGGACAAGATACAAAAATACTTAAAAAAATATATATATAAATTGTAGGCATACCCTTCTTTGACAAAAATAGCCAATGATTTATTAGCTATTCCCGCAAGTACTGCAGCTGCTGAGCGTATGTTCAGCATAACAGCTATGTTGACAGCCGGCAGAAAAAGCTCCACTGGCCCAGTACTTTTAAAAAGCAAAACAATGCTTGTTTGTAACCGCAACATGATAAATTTTAATTTCTCATAATTGTTGCTATTCCTAATACAAAAAATTTCTATTTAAAACATAAAATGTTAGATTAGTCTTTGTTACATTCTATTATTTTATTTACAAAAATGGCTTGATGCCGGCGCCTGGCGCCGTATTTCCTCTTTTAGGCGTCGGCGCCGACGCCCGGCGCCAAATTAATTGTGGCGCCGGCGCCGATTTTTAGTAGACCCGGCGCCTGGGTCGGCGCCCGGCGCCGATTTTTCTCAGCGTGCAGGTATGGTCGTAGAGGCTTCACTCGGATTCACCCTCAGTAGTTACACTCTCAGCGGTCGCGATTCACCATCATCACTCAGGTGGCTCAATCCTGGTAGTTGAGCAGTTGGTAGACCCAAGTGGAAGTACCCAATTGATTGCACTTAGGTGGTGTTACTCAGGTGAGGGCTAGCTATACGGGGAGTACCCAGGAGGAAAGTAGCCAGGTGGGGGTACTCACGTAGTGGTACCTCTGTGGGGTAGTACACAGCGGTCACGGCCGATTCATCACCTCGGCACGATTCATCACCTCCCATAAAGAGCGGACGATTTATCACCTTCCACAAAAAGGGGACGATTCATCATCTTTCACAAAAAGGGACGATTCATCACCTTTCACAAGTTAGGAGTTGTCTTGACACAAAAAAATGTAAAAAATTAACAGCAATGTTTGATAGCTGGTTCAACAAATTCATTTACTCTCTTATCATTTTTCGTGTTTCTTTGTTTTCATCTTCCCCTGCTTTATTGTTTGCCTTTCAGGTGAAATGGATATTAACGAACTCATTCGCGCTGGGCAAGTCGATCAGTTGGGGCGAGCTATGGGCATGGATCAAGACGCTTTTATTCTCCTCCTTCGAAATGCAGCCGATCTGGGTGCAGCGCAGGTACCGCAAGCGCTTTTTTCTTGAGAACTTGTGGTAAAACCACCTTGATTTAAGAACTGCCAGACGAGCTCCTCCCTTTCCGATCGCGTGGTGGAGCTGCTATCACAGGACACTTGCTAGTGAGGATAGGATGAATAACTTTGCAGAAGCAGCTCATCGCCGTCTTCAGAACGCTTTGGCAGTAAATCATCCGACCATCGGCCGCCTTCTGCAAGACTAGAAGAGGATTCAGCGAGAGCACAACGCCGACTATTAGCTATATGTCGCTTAAGGGATGCGCCAAAGAAGAGACAGATCTATTTTGACGAGGATGCAAGAATTCTGGGAAAGGTGCTCCAATATCAAGCGGGACTCGTGGTGGCGGAGCAGGTGAGAGCTCAGGGCGGGCAGCAGGGCAGAAATCAAGCGGGTCCAAATCTGATGGAACATCTCCGCGGCTTGGCGTACAATATCTCAATGAATCAATAGTCTCACATGTTGGAAATTTTTGTTTGATTTAACTTTACCTCACACACGTTATGAAATTTTGTTGCTTTTGTTGTTATGTTTACTAAATAAATTTAAATTTGTAGATTGGTGATGAATCTTCCCCTTTTTGTGGTAGGTGATGAATCGTCCTCTTTTTGTGGTAGGTGATGAATCGTCCTCTTTTTGTGGTAGGTGATGAATCGTCCCGAGGTGATGAATCGGCCTGGTGATGAATCGTCACGTACCGAGTACACAGGAGGGAGCAACGCAGGAGAGAGGTACCCAAGTGAGAGTATCCAGGTGGGGGAGCCCAGGTTTCGGTATCTAGCAGTCCCTCGGACAAGTAATTTAAGCGTGAAACCTAAATGCAGCCTACTAAATAACTCTTCCAGTTATATAACATATTTAAGATTTAGGTAGCTTTGATCAGTTTGAAAAATTTAAGTTTGTGACACCCAAACATACCGAGAGAACGCGTCGATCACATCGAAAGATAAACTAAAATTAAACGCGACAATATCCTATGAAAAAACGACCAACGGCAGGGTTAACAGATAAAAAAATGCAAAATCAGAATTTTGAACAAAAAACTCTCTGAAAATCAGGATTTTGAACAAAAAAAATCTGTAAGAATCAGGATTTTGAACAAGAAAATCGACCCTACTTGGATGCGCACACCCACATATCTTAGACGCAAATCACTCGAAAGTGACTCTGGATGCATGAAAAAGCAAGCATACCATAGTTTATTGATGCGGTAGGCCCCAGTATTCAAAACTATATTCAACATCTTCATTTTTGTTCAATATTGGTCCCTTTTTGGTTCATTTCCACCCAAATACAGACCTAAATCACTTTAAAAATGGTCAAAATGGGTGATTTCGGGTGGTCCCAAAACTGAGTTTTTTATTGAACAGAACTCAAAAAATTGCCTTTTTGAACTCCTGAGGCCATTTTAGGTCGATATAGGGTGTTTGAAAACACTTTGAAAAAAGTTGATTTGGGGGGGGGGGCTATATCCAGTGTTTTTAAAAATGGAATGGAAAATGGAATATTCCATATTCCATTATGGAAATGGAATATTCAACATCTTCATTTTTGTTCAATATTGGTCCCTTTTTTGGTTCATTTCCACCCAAATACAGACCTAAATCACTTTAAAAATGGTCAAAATGGGTGATTTCGGGTGGTCCCAAAACTGAGTTTTTTATTGAACAGAACTCAAAAAATTGCCTTTTTTGAACTCCTGAGGCCATTTTAGGTCGATATAGGGTGTTTGAAAACACTTTGAAAAAAGTTGATTTGGGGGGGGGGCTATATCCAGTGTTTTTAAAAATGGAATGGAAAATGGAATATTCCATATTCCATTATGGAAATGGAATATTCAACATCTTCATTTTTGTTCAATATTGGTCAATAGGAGTCATAATAAGAGTCCTAAAGCTAGTAGATTCCTAAAGCTCTCGGTTTAAAATTTCTGGCTCTCTTCTCTGTTGATGCTGTCATTCTTCGCTCGGGCCTTAGGTATCTTCTCTCTTCTGTTCCTTTCTTTTCAGCTCTCGGTTTAATTCCATTCCGAATGTTCCGGAATTCCATTCCACCTTCAAAATGGAATGGAATTCGGATTCCATTCCATTTTCGGGACAAAATGGAATGGAATTTGAATTCCATTCCATTTTGGCTTGAAAATGGAATGGAATTTAAATTCCATTCCATTTCGAGGGTGGAATGGAATTCCATTCCATTTCCATAATGGAATATGGAATATTCCATTCCATTTTTAGTGGATGTAACTACTCCATATTCTGTTATATTTTCAATTGAATGAATCTATTACTTTTTCTAATGAATATGCTGTTGTTTATTGGTTGCTGAATTGTCACTGCTTTTTATAGGCTTTCAAAATGAGTGCAAAAATTTCCCCTGGTCAGTCTTCAGCAAAGAAGCGGTCTCAAGTCTGGATCACAGTCGATGAGCTTACAGATGAATTCGGCGAAAAGATCGTAAAATGCAAAGAATGTTCTAAGGTAAGACTGCTAACACTTTATTATCAATATTAAGTTTTGTGTAGGTTTTTACTAATCCGGATGCTACATCGATTAGTCGTCATCAGAATTCGAAGCATATGTCTGGAGAGAAGAGACGGAAAAATATCACAACGGAACCGGATTATAACAACAAGTTTGTGCTTTTGCTGACTATTATATGCTATTCTTGCTTTTTAGAAATTCCAAGATTCGAAGGGCTTTAGCTGCAGTCATGGCAATTCCAGCAATCTCAATAAACAGCTTTCTGAATCCTTTGGTGCGTAAGCTATTTCATGAGCTCAATCCCAACTTTCCGGTAGTTTTCTCGCTAACTTTTGACGATATTTTTTATCGCTGTTAAGTTTCCATCAAGCTTCGCTGCACTTAAAAATCTGGTTTTGGATGAATTTGACAGAACTAAAAAGCTATTGCGCAGACAATTTGAAATCATGCAACAAAGATGTTCTATCACCTGTGATATTTGGTGCGATAGTGCTCTACAGAATTCATACCTTGGTAAATTACGTTTTTTTGTGTTCTGTTAATTTCAAATAAATCAAGAGGTTTCTTTAAGGAGTAACACTTCATTATTGTGCCACTAATTCAGTGCTCAAGCGTTATTTTCTTGGATTGAGCAAGTTGATTGGATCTCATACCGGTGCTATGGTGCACCGCGAAGTCGAACAGATTCTGGCAGATTACGGCCTTTCACTCAAGCAGGTGTACAAAGTGGTTACTGATGGCGGAAGCAATATAGTCAATGCTTTCAAAGAAGAAATCGAAAGTTTGTTTTTTCTTCGGCAAGGTTTCACTATTCTATGATCAAATTTTCAGTAATGGTTGACCCAATTTGGCTCGAGGAAAGTGATGAAGTTGCAACGGGAAACGAGAAAGCTTTCGGTATTGACGAGGAACTTTTTGATGACAGTGTTGAACTAAATGTGACGTGAGTTTTATCTTTGTACCTCTAATGAGTTTCAGTTTGAAAGGTTTAGAACAGCTTTCCCTTTGCGAAATTCCTGTTTTGCTCATAGTCTGCAGTTGGTTGTCGCTTCCATATTCAAGAAAAGTATTTCCTTCTCCAGTGCCCATAGGAACATGTGAAGCTTTATCGGCCAATTCAAAAAATCGCACCTTGCAATTGAGGTTGTCTTTTTGCTGAATCATTATTTGACTTCAAAATCTTTGTAGGACCTGAGAAAAGCTGGAGCAAAAGCATTGAAATCACCATCAGCTACTAGATGGGCGTCACAAATCACAGTCATCAGTTCATTTTTGGAAGTCAAAGAACAAGCATCAGTTATAGCAAAAGTTAGAGGCTTTAAATTTCCCACGGAATCAGAAATCGAGGTAGGAAAGTCTTTTTGAAAAATACTCGTTACACGTAAATGTTTAGTTCTTAGTCGAAGTTCATAGAATGATGAAACTCTTCGTGGAAGTCCTACGACGGGTCCAAAGTGAAAACACAGTATCCATCTCAAACTGGTACGGCTACATCAAGGCTCTAAAAAAGTCGCTCACCAGATTTGAGGTTAAATATTTTTAGTATGTCTCGGACTAATTTGTCATATTATTCAGGAATCTGTTAACAATGCTGAGTTAGGATATGCCTTGTTGAGCCTATTAGAAAATCGCTTTAAGAGAATATTCGACATCAACAATGTGAACTTTGACCCTCTGTTTCTGGTTGCAACTGCCTTGGATCCTAACACCGCATATCTACTGGATGAGATGGAAGCAAACATTGCCTTCAATGCGGTGCAGAACCAGGTATTCAATTTGAAAAAAAATCTATGTGTTATTTACAATATATTCAGATCCATTATGAAGACGCGTCTCAATTGAATTCAGCAGAAGAATGTCAACTTAACTCAACATTGGACAATATGATACGAGAAGTGGGTATTGAGCAGAGCAGCAGACGAAAAGAAAAGCATGGGGCTCAAGTTGGCGCGAAGTACTGGCTGCAACAAATTTTGAACCGCGTGGTTAGTGCAAATCCTTTTGGCAATTCGAAAATTGATACTCTAAAATATTGGACAAGTCTTCTCGAATCAGTAAGCTATTATCTTTCATCTTCTATGTTTTATAAACCTGACGTTTAGGAAGCTAAAGTGGTTGCAATCTTGGCACTAGAAGTCCTTACTGTTCCTGCAACAAGTGCACCGGTGGAGCGTATTTTCTCTCAAGCTGGCTTGGCTACAAGAACTCACCGCAATAAGACACAATTTCTGCTTTTGAATTCCCAATTGGTTGTACATTGTAATAGTTTCGTGAGAGATATTGAATAAAACATTGAAAATAATGAGCGAGTATGATATGCGAAAAGTGTATTTGTTTAAGGTGAGAGATGGAACAGTGACCAAAATAGTAACAGAGCAGCCTAAATAATACTGAATATCTAGTTATTCCTACTTAATCATAAGCTTTCTATCGAATAGGTAGAAAAAAATGTATGGATAAGAATAGATTACAGAGCGGAATGAAGTGGTTCCATTCCATTTTTAAATTGGAATGGAAAATGAAATACACCATTGGAAAAATGGAATGGAATATTCCATATTCCATTATAGAAATGGAATGGAATTCCATTCCACCTACAAAATGGAATGGAATTTAAATTCCATTCCATTTTGAGGGTGGAATGGAATGGAATCCATTTTTGCATGGAATATTCCATTTTCCATTCCATTTTTGAAACACTGGCTATATCCAAGTAGCGCCAAAAAATCTCTAAAAATCAGGAATTTGAAAAAAAAATCTCCAAGAATGAGGTAATCCCTGATTTTTGGCGATCGAAAATCAGGATTTGAATTGAAAAATCAGGAAATTCCTGATAAATCAGGACATCTGTGAACCCTGACTAACGGAAAAACGAACCGACGGAAAACTGACCAGGAAAAAATGATCACAAAAAGAAGACGGAAAAAATGACCTACACCCAACCGACCATTCTGAACACGAATCCATCATAAAAAGCTGTCTAAAAATGCAGGATTGCCTAATGGACTTCTAGATTTGAAGTTTTCTGGTTTTGCATTTTTAGACAGCTTTTCTTGACGGATTCTTGTTCAGCATGGTCGACTTGCTTGAAAAACTGCTCTTAAAATTCAAAATACACTGTCAAATTTCGAACTTAAAAAAATCAGAAAATTTGAATTTGAATTTTTTTATCTTGAGTGGAATTTCAGATTCAAAGTGAGTTCCAACTGAAATAGTGGTTTTAGAAGCAAATCGACTACGCTGAACATGATTCCGACGTGTAATCCAACAGTTTTGAATAAAAATGACGAACAACCCACCAAAATGATAAATGTCCTGATAGGACTAAAGTCCTGTATAGGACTATAGTCCTAAATAGGACTATAGTCCTATATAGGACCATAGTTCTAAAATAAGACCATACTATCAGTAGGACCTTTTTAGGACTAAAATAGTCCTAAATAGTCCTAAATTATAAGCAAATAGGACCAAATTCTCATGCCTGTTCTAGCATACGCTGCCTAGCCTGCGCCTAAGCGAAAAAAAAACTACAGACATGTGAAGTGCTCAATGATTTTCGAGCTGATGCCCGACAACTCTAGGCCTCTGGCCGTATCTCTTGCAAATTTCGGAGGCGTCTTTTTTTTAGCTAGTCACTTGTAGATAATAGAATCATGTATCATATGACCATAGCATCATGATAGATAGCCGTAAAATTATCTAACATTTTTACTAATTTTAGGCTACCATGGGGCATGTTGAACCAAGTGAATCTGCGAAAGCATACAAAGTGAAGCAAGTTCTTGGTATAGATAATGTTTTCCTCGACTATGACAATAGCCCACAGTTTGATCAAACTCGATTCGATAAATGCAATAAACACATCTGGGACAAATATAAAAAAAGAAAACAGGTGAGGTTCTAAAAAAGGTTTGACGGTATTCTTCTAAATTAATTTATTCACAGGGTTTGCACGAAATTGCATACAAGAAAAAATTTGGAAGTTACTTTCTGATGTACTCTTACCTTCTTTTCCTAGTAAATTTTAAACTTTCCGAATTTGTTAAAATATTCTCTATAATTTACAATAGCTGGATGCCTGGCAATCGGAGGCTCTACAGTCAATTCATTCGGCACTCAAAACTCAGACTTGGACTTATGCTTGGCAATTAGATGTGGCTCTGAAAATCAATATCTCGAAGAGTTGGTTTCTTGCTTGCTGTTTTATTGCATTATTCTTTTAAAAGGGCATGCCCGTGCGTTTCAAAAAGTTAAGGCGGGGGATTAGCATTTTTTCTTGAATCCTTCAATTTTTCACTCGTTTTGCATCAAATCTAATTCTGATAACACTATACTTATTTTAAAAACCACGCAGATAACCGTGAGAACGCATGTGAAACTTGATCGAGAAAGAAAAAATTCCTGGTCCCCCGCCTTTTCTCCGTGTCGGGCACGGGCATGCCCCTTAAACACTGCTAGTTCTAGGATCGCCCTTGCCGTTCTATTACGCGCTAAAAGCTTGCTAGCAGATCAACCGTTTATGCATTCAGTTTCTTTAGTGAATGCTAGGGTATGGATGATCCGATATTTTCCGATAATATGTTCTCCTTTAGGTTCCTATACTAAAAATGGCTCTGAAGTTCCCGTATAATCAAGTGGAGGTAGATATGAACTGCAATTGTGTGGCTGGCATTTTCAACACTCATTTACTGAACTACTACGGAAGGTAATTTTTGCTTTTTTATACTTTTGCCTTTGTGGGCTAGAAGAATCCACCGTTTCACACGTGCATAACTCTTCCCTTTGTCAAATTGCGACGAATAGTTTTTACAGTCGTTAAAAAGCATAACTTAAAAATGTAAAAAATATAATTTGTTTTGGTATATAATGTGCAAAGCACTGTTTTTGCTTGATCCACCTGTGGCTAGGAGTTCTACCTACTCAACTGGGTAAGCACCATAAATTGACCAACGAATTATTTTAAAATCGTATTTTAAAATAATGTGTGGTCGTTTGAAGTGCTTGTAATTACTTGAGACAATCAGTACTTTCGAATTATTTTTTAGACTGGATGATAGGGTACCCGCAATGGCATGCTACATCAAAGACTGGGCTAAAGACGAAAAAGTGATTGATCCTAAATTTGGTGGTGTGAACAGGTAGAAATCAGATGCGCATGAGGCTTGCATTATTATTTTTGACTTTGTGCAGCTACTCGATTATGCTCATGGTGGTACACTTTCTACAATGTGCGGTCGAGCCACCAATTTGTAAGTTATTCCCGCCTGAATTTTAAATTTGGCTTGATATCTTGCAGTGCCAAGTCTGATTGGTCTCTTCCCAGAAAAGTTTGATGGAAATGGAGATGTCGACAAGTTAGAATATGATAAGGACTTACCATTACCGAGTACTTTCATATCTTTTTTTAGTACTTTTCTCCAGATAAGTCCTGATTTTCAGATATTCCTAAGAACGAAAGAAGTATTGGGGAGCTCATATACGGCTTTCTCAATTACTATGCGCAATTTCAATACGAGAGATGTGGCATTTCTATACGTAGCGCATGTTTGATCAACAGGTGATTACATGTGATTTGATATGGTAAGTAGGTGAAATTTTAGGAGCAAAAGACCACGAGAAGATAGTAGGTTCTTGTTCTTCCTTGAAGAAGCATATGATGGTGGGTCTATGGTTGTGGTTATATTTATTTCTAATACAGAAAATGTTAAGGAATGACCGTGCCTAAAAACCTGATTCGCCAGAGGAAGCTGCAGTCCATAATCCAGTCTTTTGAAGATGCTCGAAATGAAGTTCTTATCGAGCTTGTTGGCGGAGTAGTGCCTGTCCATTTGACGTACCAAGATGATGTTTTGGAAGAAGACAGGTTGTGATGGCTACTTATTGACATTTCGTACGTATTGTCTTCATATATTGTATAAAATTGTGTAGAGAGGATGTGAGTCTACTTGTTTTTATTGTCAATCTTCTCGGGTAATTGGTTGTGGAGTAGCGGAGTGTCTATGGTCTCTATCACTTTTTTATTTTATACTTTTGCCTTAATCAATTTGCACAGAGGTTTGAATAAAGAAGACCCCTCTTGAAAGTCATCACAAATACTACGAGCACAAGTGAGTATGTTGCCATCTCTTTCTCGGGGCACAGTTTCAAGCGCTAAAATATCTTGGTTATGAAAAGAAAGTGGGAAAGGCGAGAAAAAGTCTACTTTTTTACAAAAGCTTTGTGGCATCAAGAGTTGTGGCAATGCTGGTACTGCTTTGTTGTAAGCATTATTCATGAAGTTCATGCACTAAATTTTTATTTTCTCAAAAACAAAAAAAGTTCTAAAAATAAATCTCGTTACTTTATCGAAAGAAATGCCATCTAAAAAAAGACTTGATGCACCAGGTGCAAAAGCTACGCAGAGTTCAGCACATAAGTTGTAAAATAATGATTCGTTCAAAAATATGTGAATAGCTTTCATCGCCTCTTTTTCTAAAATAAGCTTGTGCTGAAAATAATTATCTTAAATTATTCATATTTCCTCATATCAAAAGCAAACCAATATAATTTTCGTCCCCGACATGCAGACTGAACACTTGAGACAGTTTGTGGAAGTTTCGGAAAGAGCTGAGAAAACAAATTAAGCGTTAATTTCAGCATTTTTAAAACAATTTAACCATCTTTTTCTTGCTGTTCACCGTCTCTTTTATTGAGTTTGTGACAAGCCGGGAGCATTGCTTTGCACACTGTGTTTGGACTTGGCAGAATGGATGAAGTCAGGTTTAGGATGTGTTGTTCATCATGCTGAACTACAAGTTTTAAAATGCGAATTCAGTGACTCAATCGGATACAAGTATAAAAATGTTTTACTTCCTACTCTTAAGCTGTTTGCTTTCACGGGTAACTTCATTAATTTAGTGCGTAAATTAAATTTAGTCATGTTTTATTATAACTACGAACGCTGGGTGCTTCAGTCAAGTATTTTCTTAAAGACATTTGCAAGGGCTACACAAATTAAAATCTTCAGGATATAAATTTGAAACTAATTTATTCACATTGTCGAGCTCAACCACTAGTGAATTAGCCATGTCCTTCATTTCTGTTATAATCACTTTGCAAACAGGACAAAGTGGTTTCGCCCACAAACTAGAAGTTTTAGCGAGAAATCCATGGAGCTGATGAGTGGTTATAGAATTTAGTGATTCCAGCGGTGGGCCGTTGCAGATGGTTGTTGAATTACGCAATGAATGCTGTAAACTACCGTAATATAAAAAAATTTGTTTTTCTAAAACATTACATGTAAGTATTGAACATAATCCGTGTAAAAATCAGTTACAATGCTGTCTTTCTGCTCAGTTTTGAGAAATATGCTTTGCATATTAAACTGTTGGGTATTCTTTGAACTGATTTTCAGACTGTCTGAATTCATCCTGAAATATTGGCGCTATAATTTTTTAGACAACTAAGTTAATTTAAAAAATTAAAAGAATGAAATTGATATAAAAAAAGTTTTGCCTGAATATAAATTGGTTTGTTTTAAACCAGGATCTTATTCACGGCGTTTCATATTGGTAAAATCGCGAATAGGCTGTGGCATTGTGTTTTCTTTGGACGAATCCAAATAGGACAATACTTTTTTCTCCGCCTAATTTACTTCTTTTTCCGCCTCATTTACTCTTTTTTCCGACTAATTTTGATTCTCGACATGAAATCAACCATTTTTTAATTTTTTTGTGTGAAATTCAGGGGTGGGCAAAGACCAGATGGCTGGAGACCCACTCCGGAATGGCCAAAAGGCCAAAATGATTGGGTTTTCGGGGATTTACTTAAGGGGGAGTAAACTTTTTGAGAAAAATCGATTGAGCGGATCAGATTTCGGGTCCGATCGGCTTAATCGCTCAGAATTCCAGGTTTATGGTGGTTTCGAGTGGTTCAGGGTGGAGTTGTGGGCGATTAAGCCGATCGGACCCAAAATCTGATCCGCTCAATCGATTTTTCTTGAAAAGTTTACTTCCCCTTTAGTAAACCCCGAAAACCCAATCATTTTGGCCTTTTGGCCATTCCGGAGTGGGTCTCCAGCATAACTCTAATGGACAGGGGGGACAAGGCATTTTTCAATAAAAAAACAGGGGGGACCAAGGCGAAAATTTGAGTACGGATTTCCATTAGAGCCGTAGATTTTTTCAAAACTAGGATTTTTCGTTTAAAAGAGCATATTATCAAAAACAAACTAAGATTTTCGGTACAAAAAAATCAGTAGCTCTCAAATAATTTTAGAATAAATAAAAAAAACTAAGATTCGGAGTGCCGAAATAAGCAGAATTCTTACAAGTAGATATGGGATCCCTGGACAAATATGATTTTTATTGCATAATATGAGCTAAGTTTCGTCGTTTTCGTACTCTTTATCAAATACGGAAAGGTAATCAGTATTCTGAATACAAAAATCGCGAATAGGAATTTTCGTGGCAAGACTAAAAAATTAATTTTTTTCCAAAGATTTGGAATATTCCCTAGAACTGTTTCTGATATTTATTGGTCCTTAACACTTCAGTGTTTTCAAAACTCAACCTCAACTTTTTGCCTCAACTTTTTTAACATGGCCTGTGAATACTACTTTTGATTTCTTTTTGAAGGTCTGTTATTCACGTTTTGTTCAGCATTAAAAGTTGAGGATAGGGGATAGAGAAAAAAATTCAGGCCCGTTTTCCGTCATAAAAATCGATAAAAAAAACTGCCTGAAAGTGAAAATTTACTAAACTTAACCGGTTGAGTTTAGGAATGGGAATTTTCACCTTTAGGTAGTTTTTTATCGATTTTTCTGACGGAAAACGGGCCCGAATTTTTTTCTCTATCCCCTATCCTCAACTTTTAATGGTGAACAAAACGTGAATAACAGACCTTCAAAAAAAAATCAAAAATAGTATTTACAGGCCATGTTAAAAAAGTTGAGGCAAAAAGTTGAGGCTGAGTTTTGAAAACACTGTAACACTTCATTTCGTTATGTTTTACCCAAGCTGTTAAACCTAAAAGATTCCCCATGCTTTATTACGTGTGGCTATCAAAAAAGTTTGATGAAATTGACCGAAAATAAGGTCGAAAATACTCTTCTATTCGCAACTGTCTTCAATCCTAATTCGGTGCTTATCTTTCTGCGACTTATGAATTTTTGATTTTGTAGTTATATTAAAAAACGAAACATTAGCTATTGAAGCCCGAGTTCTGGGCTATCTGGCAATTTTCCATTTCCGTCACTTGATGAGAAAATTCCAAAATGGCTGCGGGGCGAAGTTTTGTGAAAAATTCCGGCCATTAGTTTTGGTCGCCAAATATCATTAAGCCGAAAATCCAAAATTATGAGATCACCCAAACTTTGCGACCACTCTTTTGTAGTGGCAACCGTCAGCTTTCTTTCTAGCCCAACCTTCCCTTTTTATTATTTGATTGAAAGTCTAGTACCACCTCCAAACCTTAGTAACGTGTTTGGGATGCTGAAATGTCCAAAAAACTTCGCCCCGCAGCCATTTTGGAATTTTCTCATCAAGTGACGGAAATGAAAACACTGCCAGATATATCTTTAGCAAAAAATTGAATTTTTTGGTCTTGCCATGAAAATTCCTATTCGCGATTTTAAACAATATGAAACGCCGTGTATTGCAACGACAGTACATACAGTCGATTATCAAAATAAAACCTATCATAATGGTCGCGCCTAGCTGTTGCTGTCTTGTTTGGCTGACCTGTAGCTCTACTTTCAGGTTCTAATCAAATGTCAACCGTTTTATCAATTATTTAAAAACAGTGTTTAAACGACTCCTAGATAATTTTTATATTCTTAAACGATAAAAAAAGTTATTTTCTGACATTTTCCCACGCAAAAAATGGTTTTTTTTGAAAAAATTTTTGGCCGAAATTCGAGAAGGCAATTTGGTATATTGAATGAATTTGAATTTTTTTTTTGAATTTTTTGCAAATAAAGCAATGGCCAATTCTTAATTACTCGAAAGATCAGGACACATATCAGCCCTGCCCTTTTATCATAATTATTATAAAATCAGAAAAAATACATATCACTAACATCGGGAAAACAGTTGTGTGAGGCTTCGGGCACCTTTCTGAATCAGCAACAGTTTCTGGGTTAATAGTTTTAGTAGATGACTAAAATATCGTAAACGTATAAAAAGTTTCAAGCTACTGATTCCTACTTTGAAGTAGCCTAATTTGAGAGGTTGCAATTTGTGCTGTTGCTCTAGTCTATTCGTCTCATGCCAAAATGACTTCCAAACTTTGTGCCTTCTTTGCTCTTCAAACTTTGATAAATGTGGCACAAGTTGAGATAGTATTTGTTGGCTTTGTTTCACGTGCTCTTGACAAGCATTTGTATCAAAATTTGAAAACTTATTTGAAGAAGAAACAATAAATAAATAGAAAGAGGTAGCCAGAAAAATATATAGCGCACAAAACATTATAATTATGCTTACTGGTCATCTTTTGAGTCTTCCTCTAGCTTATTTGCCTCCTCTTTTCTTATCACATGTAGTGTTGAAAAGGTACAACATATGTAATTGGTTTGTAGATGAAATTTTTTAAGATAAGACGTTGGTAGTCAAAACCAGGTCAGTTTTAATAGTTAGCTATTTTTCAATATTGTGATACAGTCAACTCTCGATAATCCGTCACTCGCTAATCCGTCACTCTCGATAATCTGTCACCTTCGTGACACTTTGTTTGGTTTTGCCTTAAATAAATAAAGCTAAACCGTCACTCTTGATTATCCGTCACCCTACGGCCGGTCCCAAGGGGTGACGGATTATCGAGAGTTGACTGTATAACATTGTGATACAGTCAAACCTCGATATAAGACCACCCTGGGACCGGTTCCAAGGTGGTCTTATATAGAGGTGGTCTTATATCGAGGGTGGCCTTATATCGAGTTTTTGAGACAAATAATCGTATAAGGTGGTCTTATATCGAGGTTTTGATACAAAATTTTAAATAAGAGCTTGTTTTATTCTTGTAACAGTAACATATCAGTTCAAAAAAACATATTAACGGTTTGACGAGAAGAAGTTTTTGATCTTCGGCTGCTTTTGTTTCTTTTGACGCTCTATATAGAAGTAGTCATCCTGAGCATCGGTATGACGGAGCACGGTAGCATCAGCAGCATTCTCTTCCACGTATTGACGAATGATTCCAAAGGCGCTTTGAGCATCGAGACGGATGATCGGCGGCTGATAAATTTCCGCGAACTCTTCATCCATAGCTTCCCTTTTGCTGGCAACGTCATCTTCTTCCATTGTTACATCGTCCTCGATTTCAGCCAACGAAAGAGCACCACTTACAAAACAACATGATCTATGGCTATGGTCATGATTAACAAAACCTACAAGTTGTCACCAAATCGTCGACATTGATGAAGTCCTACAATACAGTCTCGGCATCGATACCTCCAAGTTCTTGCAACAGATTCCATGCATCTGATAATCCTTCTTCCATTAATTCGATTCCGCCAGTGCCTCCTAGTTCATCTAGCAATTCAGTTTCGCTTGTCAATTCGGACTCCTAAAAAATAGAATCTTTCATAGATTCATGAGAATCTAATATGGATTTACCTGTGGATGAACATCGCATGTTTGAAGCAGTTTTTGATCGTTGTTTCGGTCATTTGTGTGATCTGCGAAGAAGATGGAGTGCGACCAGCAGATTCAGTTTGTAGTCCTTGCCTGCTTCAATTTCACTGATTCGCCAACAAAGAACGAGCTTTCGATAATGAACCTTCAGATTTTGAATAACACCCTGGTCCATAGGCTATAATTTTAATTGTTCAATTTTCATTTTAGAAATGTAAATCTAACCTGCGACATTGCTGTAGTGTTTGGTGGAAAGAATTTCAGCGTTATATTGTCGAGCGAAGGCTTTGAATGAGCGCTGCAGTTGTTCAAGTAGAGAAGAACTTTTCTGCCATCTTTCTTGAGCTTCCTGTCCCACTTCTTCAATTGCGATTCAAAGATGGCACCAGTCATCCAAGCTTTCTTGTTGGCTTCAACAAAATAATAACCAACCTTTCATCGCCATCGTCTTGTTAGGGAGGAGTTGCCAGAAAAAACCAGTCTCATCAGCGTTGAAGATGTCATCGCTCGAAAAAGAAGCCAAAGAGTCTTGTAGAATTTGAAGCTGCCAATCCCTGAGAGACCCAACATCGACTGCTCCAGCTTCTCCTTGCTCAGTCTTGAAACGAATTCCGTGACGGTCCTTGAATTTCTCTAGCCAACCGTTGCTCGCTTCAAATCCAACAATACCCAGCTGAGCCGCTATCGCCAGTGCCTTTTCCTAAAGCTCGATCCATAAACTGGAAATACAACAGAAAAAACAGATGCATTAACCTTAGTCAACTCGCCGGTAACCGGAACATTTTGACTTCTGACTTGTTTGTGCCACACGATAAGCGCTTCTTCCATCTGATCATGCTTGCCTGTCTTAAGTCTTGCCTCTTTGCTTGGCTGCCACTGTCCATTGCTCCGAGAATCGCTTCTTTGTTTTTCAGGATATTTTTGATCGTCTCCCTTGGAAGCTTGAACTGTTCCGCAAGCTTCGTTTGATTAGCCGTCGTTTCAGCCGCCGCAATGACGCATTCTTTGTTTCCAACGTTAGAGTGCTACGCTTTTTTGGAGTTGACATCGAAATAACTAAAACTACAAGCTAGATAGTCTTATATCGAGGTTTTGTTTCTTGGAAGGGATCATGCTCGAGGTGGTCTTATATCGAGGTGGCCTCATATCGAGGTGGTCTTATATCGAGGGTAAGCTTCCTTGTAATCAAGGTAAATGATTACAAATCCAACCAAACCGGTCTCGAGGTGGTCTTATATCGAGGGTGGCCTTATATCGAGGTGATCTTATATCGAGGTTTGACTGTATTTTAAATATATAAAATAAAAAACAAAAACCATCCGATTTTTGAAGGTGGTTTTAGGGTGGCCTCTTTGTTAACATTATGTGTTCTTTTATTGGTCTGCTGGTTTTATTGGATCATCGCTCATTTTATTCGATCCTTGAATCACCTATTTTAAATGAAGAATGAGTAAGAAAAAGAAGTTACAAAAGAGAAAATTTATAAACTCTTTATGGATTATAAATAGCACAAGAAACTTTATATAATATAATTGACCTAAGTGAAGGTAGTCCACTTGTAGTTCAGTGGGTTAGGGCGCTGTAAAATGAAAAAAGAATAAAATTCGATTCTGCTAGGTTGCAGTTCCCTTTTACTGTATCACTATAAACGGTGGTACAGTTTCAATATAGTTAAAAAAGGTGTGAGGTGATCACATTAAGTGAGCGGGCTGTTCTCATTGCTGTTCTAAATCAGAAAGTCGGGTGTAGATTTTTCCAAAAATTTTTGTACTTTTATGTGAAAGTGCCTATTTTTGCAAAAAAAAGGTACCATAGTTAGCAAAATATTCTCAAGAATCAGGATCACAAAGCATAATTTTTACCATTTCGGTCGGTGGGATATGAAGAATCTCAGAATAATTTTTGTTGTTGTCGAAAATGCGTACTTTTATAAAAAATATAAAAAATCACCATTTTACCTTGAAGAAGTTATAGCAGGCGATGTGTTACAGTCGACTCTCGATAAACCGCCACCCCCAAAAGTTCGTTCCCACCTTGGCCTTTTCTGAAAATAGGGTGGCGGTTTATCGAGAGGCGCAGGTCTTTACGGCAAAAGTGTTACCATTCCGAAAAACGACCGGTAAAATCAGAATCCTTGCGATATTTGGGATTAGACTGACGAATCAGGTTTGGCAAAATATTTCAAAAATCGAGGTAAAAAAAGTGTCGGACCAAGGTGGGAACGAACTTTTGGGGTGGCGGTTTATCGAGAGTCGACTGTATTGGGACGGCTGTACGAGCTTTCGTAAGAAGACAATTTCGTAAGAGCGAATTTTCGTAAGAGCGAAATTTCGTAAGAAACATTTTCGTAAGAAACATTTTCGTAACAGCGAAAATTCGTAAGAAAATTTTTAACAATGAGCTATGGTTGGTTGAAAATTTGGACAGAGATCCCTCAGTATATAACCGAAAACTACTTGAATTTCTGGCTTCAATTTCCTTGAGAAGCAGTGATAGAGACACTCAACACTGGAAATATATTTTGGTCCTGATCCTGACAAAAAGCAAAGAAAACGAAAAAGAGACTAGGCTGTTTTTAAGCCTTTAGTAATTTTATTTATAAGTATTTTTTTTTTTAATATTTTCAATAGTTTTTCGCACATGCGATTTGCTTTAATTTATTTATAAAAACTTGTAAGATTTTGTATAGAAGTCACGACTTCTATAGAACTATATTACACTTTCTATATTACACTTAATTACCTCAGAAAGGAATCTGAAACTACAGAAACTTTTTTGTTTGAAAAAAAAACCAATGAATCAAGCAAGAAAGGGTAACCAGTGCCATCCAGTACCCTTTGCTTTAGTATCACAAGGCATCATGTCGATTTTCGGTCAAATTTAAAAAAAAACGATAGCCTGCGCTAAAACGTGTTTTTCACACATGGAAGATTCGGCGCTACTATAGAATACTTTTTTTAAGCCTTTAGTAATTTTATCTCAACTTCAAGCCCCAAGCCACCTGCGCCCCGAAGGGGGCGCAGGGGCTTGAGAGTTAGAGATGCGCGCACACACTTCCCTTAGACATGATTCCGAGAAGCACTCTTGACCATAAAATGCATATATAGGCTCTTTTGCCCAGCTCCAGTGACGAAAATGGGGTAAAAACCCCCGAAAATGTCCAATTTTGGCCAAAATTTTTTTTCAAAAAATCGACTTTTTTGGTCAGAAAACGTCTGAAAACAACTTTTTATCGTTTTCAGCGCATAAACATCACTTAAGAGTGGTTAAAACACGATTTTGAAAAAAAAAATTTTTGAGGGGGGGGGGAGTATTCTATAGTAGGGTCGAAGATTCCAAAACATCAAAAGAATGTTTTAATGCTTTCGAGAGGGCACCGAATAAGGGTTTTAAGCTGAAAAATGATTTAAATTTTGGATTTAGCAACTAATTTATCTCTAGCGTCTTTCATGCAATATTTTGGTATCATTAAGTTGTGTAATTTAAAAGGGATGCAGTAATTTAGATAATTTAATAAAAGTTGTGGGCCGAAACAGTTACAAGAATTATTAACCTGAATGACAACTAACAGTTAGCTAGAGGCTGTACGAGCTTTCGTAAGAAGACAATTTCGTAAGAGCGAATTTTCGTAAGAGCGAATTTTCGTAAGAAGCTTTTTCGTAACACGAATTTTCGTAACGAATTTCTTTCGTAAGAGAAATAATCGAATTTTTTTTCACTCTTATTCAATTTTTCTAATTCAGGATTTCATCTGATTCATTTGTTTTGGCCTTTCTGTCACTGTTTGACACTTCGAACAGTTAATTATATGACTATTAACTGTATGAGCACAAAAGTTGGTAAGCATAGGTCAAATGACTGAAAATTTTGATAATTAGTTGACCCCCATATTTTTCATCCATTAGGAGACCAGCAGAAATACCAAAAGCATGGTGAAAAACTCCGAGCTAAAATTCATATATTTTATACTACACATAGCTATTTCCATTAGTTGCATGTGACAGATACCCAAGTGCACCCCCCCCCCTCTCGAAAAATTTCTTGTACTTTTAGAGAAAAGTACCCATTTTTAGCTGAAAATTTTTATTCTGATGCACCGTAGTATGTGAAAATTCCTCAGCAATCCGAATGACAAAGAAGAATTTGAAAAAAATACTTACTTGCTGAGATATGACCTAAAGTTGAAGTGTCAATATTTTTAAAAATGGCCACTTAACTTTACTCCAACTTAAGATCATATCTCAGCAAGAAAGTGTTTTTTTCAAATTCTGCTTTGTCATTCGGATTGCTGAGGAATTTTCGCATACTAGGGTGCCTCAGAATAAAATTTCAGCTAAAAATGGGCACTTTTCTTTAAAAGTACAAGAAATTTTTCGAGGGGGGGTGCACTTGGGCTTTTACGTTGCATGTATGGTGCAGTAGGTAAGTTGATGGAATGAATTTTTTTCACCAGTGGTTCGATTCCACCCTCTGACTGTTTCATTTTTTTCTTGACTATTTTTGGTCAAAACATCACAGAAGCTATAAGAAACATCAAAGGAGTATCAAGAAGCAAAAAAAGCAACTTAAAATATCACTAATGTTACTGAAAACCGCGTTACGAAAAAGTTTCTTACGAAAATTCGCTCTTACGAAAAAGTTTCTTACGAATTTTTGCTCTTACGAAAAAAATTTCTTACGAAAATTCGCTTTTACGAAAATTCGCTCTTACGAAATTGTCTTCTTACGAAAGCTCGTACAGCCATTGGGACATTTGAATTTTTATTTGTTCAATATTTTACTGGTTTGATATATATATAAACGTATTTGGCTAAAGTTCCTTATACGACATTCTACCAAAAGTTGATTTTGACCACTTATTCGTGCTTTTCAGGTCGTTATTAGTCGAAAACACATGTTTTTGGGATTGGAGAGACATTTTTGTGACAAAAATTTGACCGAAATTCCACTTTTTGCCTTGGGGAACCTAGGCAAACCACCGAAAAGGGTACCTAGAGACCCTAAAAAGATGCGATTTAAACATAGTTTTGTTGACTGGGGCCTACCGCAAAAAGAAGCTTTGGTATGCATACATTTTTATGTTACTTTCGAGTGATATGTGTCTAAGATATGTGGGTGTGCGCATCTCAACTCCAAGCCCCTCTGCCCCCGAAGGGGGGGCTTGAGAGTTAGAGTTACTTACCTTAGACAAGATTCCGAGCAAGACTTTTGATCAAAAATGCATAAAGAAAGCTCTCTTTGCAAAGCTCCAGTAACCAAAACGGGGTGAATACCAAAAAATGGAAATTTTGGTTAAAAATGAAAATTTCAAAAAAATGTCAAAATTTTTGCCGAAAAAAGAATTTCTGCAAATGTCTTTCCCAATCCCAAAAACATGTTTTTTCGACTAATTACGACCTGAAAAGCACGTATAAGCGGTCAAAATAAACGTTTGGCAGGATGTCGTATAAGGAACTCCTGCCACGTATTTTGCTAATAACTCCACAGACGCTAGTGGAACATACCTAGCTTTTGAGGGGGGGGGGTGTGTGGTTGGTTCCTGCAGAAATGTTAACACAGAGGAAATATAGTATTTTTAAAACATGAAGATAAAATACTATTTTCAGCTATTCTGGACCCCTCTGTTTGACACTTTACCACTGGATTCATTTGTCGGCAGATGCTTGATATTAGAGCCACAGATTTGGGCATCTGGCAGACCGAAACAGCCGAAGTATTTAGAAGAGCACGTCTTCATTTGCGAATACCAATAGACAAGCATCAACGATCCTTCGAGAAAATATTGCCAAAGAATAGATATTTCATAAACACTGAAAACTATGTGTTTGACGAGTTCCCAAAGAGATTAACACTCAAAAGAGATTTCACGGTAATTTAATTTCCCTTCAATTTAAAAAGGATATATTCAAAAAGTGATAACGAATTTGCAAATTTGTATAGACTATAAAATTTAACAAATTTTATAAAAAAATATACAGTCAAACCTCCCAATAGTGTACACCCATAAGTTCGTTCGCGCCTAGGGTCCGATACTTTTTTCATCTCAATTTTCTAATTTTTTTTGCTGATTCTGTTTTGACAGTCTGGCCGTAAATATCGTAAGGATTCAGATTTTGCCGGTCATTTTTGCAGAAAACAATGATTTTGACATTTAAAAAGCAAAAACTCCCATTAACATACACCTGTTTTGGATTTCGGTATATGTTAATGGGAGTTTTTGCTTTTTAAATGTCAAAATCATTGTTTTCTGCAAAAATGATCGGCAAAATCGGAATCCTTGCGATATTTGCGACCAGACTGTCAAAACAGAAATGGATAAAATTTGAAAAAATGGGGCTAAAAAAAGTGTCGGACCCTATGCGGGAACGAACTTTTGGGGTGTATGTTATTGGGAGCGTCGACTGTATATATTTTTTTCTCTAAAAAAGCAAAACCTCCAATAATGTACGTCCTATTTTCAAAGTGGTGTGCTTTATTATAAAGGTAAATGAAAACGATCTGCAAAAGGAGTACTTGAACTATACCCACATCTCAATTGAACTATACCCTCACATTTTTTGCCTTGGTCCCCCTGTTGTTTTTTTGTGATTTTTTTGTCTGGGCCTAAAGCCTAAAAAGATCACAAAAAACAGGGTGACTAAGGCAAAATTGAGATGTGGGGGTATACAGTCGACGCTCTCTATAACGACGCTCTTTATAATGACTCGGTTTAGCCGGTCCCTTGAGAGTCGCTTTAACTGTAGTTCAATTGAGATGTGGGGGTACAGTTTAATTTAGCCCGGCAAAATCGGAATACTTACGATATTTGCGGCCAGACTGTCAAAACAGAATCAGCAAAAAAATTAGAAAATTGAGATGAAAAAAGTGTCGGACCCTAGGCGGGAACGAACTTTTGGGTGTACACTATTGGGAGCAGTGTTGCAAATCTGAGATTTTCCGCACCGGCACCGGCCCTTTGGCTTACCTCGCGAAAATTTCGGGATCGGGATTTCGGAAAAAAAATTTCAGGATCCCGACGGGATCCGAACAAATTTCGGGATTTTTCAAGTAGAGAGAAGAACACGGAAAATTCACATATTTTTGCCATATTTTTAAACTATTGACTGCTTTAAACACCAAATATGTGTAATGAAATTACATATATATTAAAAGTACTGCCTAATCTATGAAATTAGCTGCTTTTAATTTTTGACCTGTTTTAATTATTTACTAGTTTCCAGAGCCGGGCGCGCTGCGCGCGCCTCGTTTTTTCGTTTTTATTTCGTAGTCGCTATATTTTCGCCGTTGTTTTTTTTTCGTAGTTGTTTTTTTTTAATCTGATTGATTTGCGCAATTCTGTCGTTTTCTACGTCGACTTCTAAGTATGTCGACTTTTTTTTAAATCGCTGCGTCTGGTTTTCGTATCAATTGTGAGCTATCTAAAATTTGCAAAACGTTTTTTCACTGTTATTGTTTGGATCGACTCTTGCGCTTGTTTGATTCTGCTTAGCTCGATTACTCACTCTAAATCCATTCCTGGATATAACTTCCTGGATAAACGTACCGATAACATGAGAATCCTCATCATGAAAATTCTCATTTTAATATAAAAATGAGAATTCTTAATGATAATTCTCATTCTCACTGTAATGATAGTGAGAATTTTCTCACTTTCACTTCAAATTCTCACTTTGGCTTTTCGTGTTCTGTGTTCTGTTCTTTCATGATTTTATGTATTCCAAGGATATTTTTCAGTCGCATTCAACGCTTTTAGAGATCGTCAGCGAGTGTCAGAGCTATCATTTAAAGGTGAGTTAACAATGTACAGTGTCAGTAGGGGGCAAACGCAATAGGATCACAAAGCCTCAAAATCACCTTGAATCACCGCGAATCATGGCAAAACCACCTTAACCTCGCTTAAGTCACTCTGCAGACTCCGAAACGGTTATTGTGTTGCGTGGATACTATGTCACATACCGATAACAAAATACACGCACACTAGACGCCAGGTTTACGACAAAAGGCGTCATAACTTCTACTCATCCTTTTGAAAAAAGGAACCCGGACCAGATTCCTGGTTTTGAAATTTCCGGATTCCAGAATCCGGATTTTTTTCATAATCCGATACGGAACCAGTCCGGAACTCGAACGCCCAAGCCTAGTTTTAGGGCTGCTGAGGGGTATAAAAATGATTGTTTCATTGAGCGACACAATATAATGCATAATTTACACCAGACTACACAATAATTTGGATGAGGAACTACTTGCAGCAATGAAACCGGTTATTAAGTTAATGCCGAATTCTAACAAGGTTACATGGAAATGAATAAGAGCTTGTAATACCTGGTGATTGTCACTTTATTAACAATAACATTTATCTAAGCTAGTAAAGTAAAGTTAGCTTGAAAGTTTCGAGTTGAAACAAAAAAACCTGTCGCTTTCGCTTGCCCTTTCCTGCAACAGACTATTCAAAATACTGGTTTTTCAATCTCGACTGCCAACTTTTTGTTGGGCGAAACTTTATAGCAGTTGGAGGAAGGCCTTAATTTTATGGTCTTGAAACATAATTATTCTAAAGGAAACAGCTAAGTTTAGGATTAGATACCCAGAAATCTCAGATTTCGTTATTGATGCATTATGTCCTTATACAGTCGACGCTCTCCATAGCGTCGCTCCCATTGCGTCCAGCTCTCCATTGCGTCCGCCTTTTTTTGGTTTGGTTGGTTGTCTATGAAATTACCTATAAACGACTCTCCCCATTGCGTCCGCTCTTCATTGCGTCCAGCTCCCCATTGCGTCCGGGTGAGGCTGGTCCCGACATTATAATTAACGCTCTCCATTGCGCCCACCTGTTAAATTAGGGACAAAACGTGAAAATGGGTTGTAAAGGCCAATTATTTTTATATGTTCTGCAAGGAAAACATTGTTCACAACATTGTTTTGCACAGTATTCTTTCCGTTTTCTGAAATTTTGTGATCGTGTAGTTTTTTTGTGATCATATAGTTATTGCATACCGTATTTTCTCTATTAGTGGAAATACTGTAGTTATTGTTTTTGTCAAAATTCCGTTTATTAACTCTTAGCCTCAACTCGTGGCAAATGAAGAGTGATCACTCTGGAAACAAAGAAGAAAATCATCGAAGCTTTGCCTGGTGAGAATCGAGAAGAGCTGAGCAAGGATTTCTTTGTAGCCTCTTTTATTCCCCAGGGGGATTATTTTTCAACCCACGAAAAGTTTTGAAATTGTAAATCAAAAATGGCCTTACAGTCAAACCTCGATATAGTGACACTCCACTGCAGTGACACTCCAATATAGTGATACCCTAAGATCAGTCAGTCTAATTTTGGCTTAAATAAAATGACTAAATTGACACTCCAATATAGTGACACTCCAGTATAGTGACACCTGAAGGCCGGTCCCAAGGGGGTCACTATATCGAGGTTTGACTGTAACTCTAAACTGTTACTCTAATCCTAGTCGAAAAATGAGGGGGTGAGAGATGATTAGAGGGTGGGAGAGGAGGTCCGCTCTCCATAGCGTCCGGCTGTGAATAGTTCAATATTATGACTCTCTCCATTGCGTCCGCTCTTCATTGCATCCAGCTCTCCATTGCGTCCGGGTCGGGCCGGCCCCAGCCCGGACGCAATGGAGAGCGTCGACTGTACTGTAGTTTATACCTTCCAATAATTCCATGATCAGCCCTGTCGTTTTAAAGTGATGGGTTTTTTCGGAATTTTCTCATTTCTTCAGTTTTTCGTGGAAATTTGAAACTTTGCTTAAAAATTAAATAACACACGTACCAAGCGAAATCGAGAATAAAAAGGGATTAAGTCATTTTTTGAGAACAGCTATAAACTACAGTAGTGTCTTTTTAATAAATGCTTACCGTATTTTCTCTAACTATACACCATGGCACCAGTGTTGGTAGGGTGTACAAGGGCATGACCACGCTAATAAGAGGTGGTGCCCGGGAATTCAAAAATTTTCCCTAATCATTGATCTTCTGTACGGATTTCTCAAGTTGGTTTCTAACAAATCCATACCTGTAATTAAATTCTAGGTCTTGTTTGTTAGAAACCAAGTTGAAAAATCCGTACAGAAGTTCAATGATTAGGCAAAAAATTCGATTTCCCGGGCACCACCTCTTATTAGCGTGGGCATGCCACTTTAAAAGCCCAATGTATCCTTTTTACAGTTTTTAAATTTGAGCATGACTTGTTTTCTTGTGTATTCTGTTATGTCATCTAACATTTCGATATATCATTGTGAAGATATTTTCCTTATCTTTTCATTGAAAGCTTGAAAGCCTATATTTTTATTTTAAAAACTCTAAGATATACGAGAACATATGAAAATTAAAAAGGAGCGCAGCTTTTTTTGCGACTTAAAAGCCACACCCTTCCAACCCTTAACTCACCAACTTCTCCTTCTTTGAGGCCGACTTATAATTAGAGACGGGCTTAGAATTAGAGTAAAATACAGTAACTTTATGTTGTTCATGGTTTGAGGAATGGCAGAATATCTTGCCTACTTGAATCTGGTCTACTCCGTAGCCATTATTTTCTGTCAACTAGTTGTTCTGACAACCATGAGTAGAATTCTTATTGTGCACTATGTATGGCCAAGCAGACTAACGAGCAAAGGCATGTCTGTGACTATCATCATTTATTTGGCCATCAACATATTTGACTGCTTAGTATCTGTGCCCTTCCAGACCTATTTGCTAGTCTCCTTTCAGGCTGATAAAACCTCATTTGATATTTATTTGCTATATTGGCTCGGCTTCTGGTCACAGAACTGTTTAATAGCTGGACCAGTCGCCATTTTCTGTCTGACATTAGAGAGATATTTGGCGGTAACGTTAAGTCTTCGATATGATCGCAAATTCAAGTGCTTGGTAATTTGGCTGCAAATGACTATGCTCTTTGTAATTTATTCGCTGAGTTGCTTCACATATCTGCTTGAGTTGCCATTAGATCTGGCTAAAGGTAAGAGTATTTTACCGCATTTTCTTCAAATAGAAAGCCTCCTCCCATCCTATCCTGCTTTTTTCTCAATGTAAACAACAGTTTTTGGAGTTGTCGTTATATCGGGTGTCATTATACATCGGGCTTGAATTTCGCTTTATTTTTTATTGGCAAACCTATGTTTTAAAAGTGCAGTTATGGCTATACTATAGAATCCCCCCCCCAAGATAGCGAAAAATTTACTTTTCCTGAAGGGGAAAGGACCCGTGGCAAAAATAGACTCTATATGCATTTTTTGATCCAAGAGTACTTCTCGGAATCATGTCTAAGGTAAGTGAGTGCGCGCATCTCAACTACAAGCCCCCAAGCCCCCGAACGGTGCGCAGGGGGCTTGAGAATTAGAGATGCGCGCACTCACTTACCTTAGACATGATTCCAAGAAGTACTCTTGACCATAAAATGCATATAGAGTCTATTTTTGCCACGGCTCAGTTTAAAAACATGGCAGGACATCCGAAATAGTCCAGAATTCACTTTTTTATAATTTTGCCATGAAAGTGGCCCCTTTCATTCCCTCCCTCCCAATACAGTAGAGTTGGCTCGGAATCCATAGTTGGACCGGAACCGGAATTTTAGATTTGTTAAAACCGGAACCGGAATTAGATTTTGTAGAAACCGGAACCGGAATCGGAACCGGAATTTCACTTTTGCCGAAACCAAAACTTGAGTCGAAAAAAAAAAGTTTTTGAAAAAATCGTTGCCTATTAACATGATTTTTGTCTATATTGATATTTACACACGGAATATTTGTTCAAAAGTTGAAAATACGCGTTAAAAATCAGCCGAGCAAGAGCAAAATTATGATACAGTGGAGCCCGGGATTGATATTTGGACCGGGACGGGAAGCGGAATTTTACTTTTGTGAAAACCGGAACCGGAACCGCAGTTACATATTTTTCGAGACCGGAACCGGAATCCAAAAAAAGACCGGAATTCCGGGAAACCGGAACCGGAATTTTACTTTTGTGAAAACCGGAACCGGAACCGCAGTTACATATTTTTGAGACCGGAACCGGAATCCAAAAAAAGACCGGAATTCCGGGAAACCGGAACCGGAATTTTACTTTTGTGAAAACCGGAACCGGAACCGCAGTTACATATTTTTCGAGACCGGAACCGGAATCCGAAAAAGACCGGAATTCCGGGCCAACTCTACAATGCAGCCCTAATTCCCTTTAAAAAGGTTTTGGCGGGAATTCAAAAAATATTTTTTTGGAATTTTCTTAAATTTTTTACTTTATGGGAACAAGGCAAATCGAATTTTTTTTTCGGTTTTTCGGAAACCAAAGTGTTTCCGTGCCTATTCAGAGCACTAGAATCAAAATGGGACGGGTCTTTCCCCTTCAAGAAAAGTAAATTTTTCGCTATGTGGGGTGGGGAGGGGGGGTTGATTTTATAGTGTTACCGCAGTTATGTCGGGGCACTGTTATATACAGGTACCATTGTAGTGTGAAAAATTAAAAATCGCCAAAATTATCAGCAAAAATTTTATATGAAATTTTCAAAAATCCATAATTTTTTTGGCGTATCCAATGCTGCCACATCCAAGGATAAACCCACCCTCTCCAATTAACCCACTCTTTCTAACAAACTCACTTCCTTAGGAGAGGTCGAAATTAAACCCACCGGTGGTTTAATTAGAATAAATACCATTTACATGCACCATTTACAGTTTTAAAAATTGCCTTGTCAAATCACAAGTAAAAATTTCAGTTTCACAATGTGGAATATTTTCTTGCCTTCTTACAAAATACAGAAATTTGCCACAATTGGGTACAAAAGTGATTTTTGGACTGCTTAACATTTCATTAAGCGTTTTGTTTTTCCGAAATATCCGGAAAAACATGTTAAACATTGTAAGTCAATTTTTAACATATCATCAAATACATTTTTGCAAATTATTGTTTTGCTTTTAGAAAAATCGGGCTGTTTGGATAACCTTAGTTTTAGAAGTTTGCCTCAATTCTCTTCCTACTTTTATTGGATTTTCATTTAACGCGGTGATCTAGAAATTTATATTTTATTGTGATGAACTCACAGATTGTTTCAGGTTACGGGTACTTCATTTGCCATCTACGCTGGTCAATATGCTATATTTTTAAGCAATCTGGATTCTGCTCTTTGCGGCATTTTTTACACATTTATATTAATGCCGAGTGAAAAGAGAGTGGAAGTGCCTGTAACTAGTTTGGCGCACAACCGCAAAAATAATTTATCCACGTATAATTAATAATTAAAAGGCTTATAAGAATAAAATAAATGATACTTTTAATCCGACAGCTAGATTTGTCATGTATATATTACAGCCGTCGATTTAGCCCTCTTCTAGATTTCACGTCCCACAATAAGCAGTTTTGTTAGACAGGACTAAACGAAGGCAAGCCGGCTAAAGTTCATTATCCGTCCATGTCGCGAAATCATGTTTTGACCACTTTATCGAGTTTTCTACAAAGGAACCTCACATAGTGTTCGTCAAATCGGTAAGAATCGCGAATGGGGAGTTTCCTGCAAAACCAAAAATTCAAATTTTTTTCAAATTTTGGAAATTTTCCTATAACTGCTTCTAGTTAATCATTACAGCCATTAAATATCATTTGTTGGTACTTATACCGTTTACCATCCCCCCCTCCATCCTCAAATTTTGAAAAGTGACCCAAAAACACGTCCTAAGCCATTTTTCTGCTTAACACGATACATTAAACATTTCTAAACAGTTTCCGATTTGAAAATTAATTTTTTTTTCAAATAATTTTGACTTCAACTCATGAAGGCCAGAAGGTCTTTTTGGCGTATTTTAAGGTCATTTTCCGATTATTTCTACGTTTTTAGGCTTAGGCTCAGGCAATGGTAGGCCAGCGTATGTTATGAGGGACTCAAAAAAGTTTTTTTAAGTTAAAAAGTAAGAAAAACATGTTTGAGTCCGTTCTAACATAAGCTGGCCTACCCTTACCTACAACAGAAGGACCAAGTCAAATGGTGGTAATAAGCCAAACCACACTATTATTCACATATACATGTGCATATCATAGTTTTTATATAGGTTCATTCATACTTCCCGAAACACCGGAACAGAACACGCGTTTGGCCGAAACACCGACCGAAACATTCATGTTCTGCCGGAACAAAAATGTTTCGGTCGGTGTTTCGGCAAAACATCAATTTGTTTCGGTCAAAGTGTTGTGCCGAAACAGGGGTTCCGGAACAATGAATTCAGGTGGCTAAATTTGGATTTTGTGGAGGTATACATTGGCAAGCGGTCGCAATGGAGGCCAAAAGCGACGATTCAAGGTAAAAAGGCTTTATTTTCCGCCGCCATTTTGGGTAAGCATCATGACCATATCTATTCGGACGCCTACATTACTGGTGAACAGATTGCGGTGCACAGATTACGCAAAACCGATCCCGCAGTGTTTGGCCGCAAGTTGGTAGTATACCGTCAAATTTAGGATCCTCTTTGGATGCGCCACAACTGAATACGTGGGATCGACCCTAAGTAGCAATCAACTGTGGCGTTTGATTACCGGAAAATTAGTTTGGCTATATGAGCTTTGCACACTGACTGTATATCACATTGAAAAGATACGTTGCACCGGAATCCATGTTGGTATTGTCACGATCTAGGAATTTTTTTCCAGATCGATAGAGCACTAAAAATATGATTTTACATAAAAATCCGAATTTCCCAAAGGGTCAATTTATGAAGATAGCAATTCTTTTGAAAGTTGAGCATAAACAATATATATTCGACGAGATCATATATAACACTGAATGGCGTAGTAGGTAGCAGTGCTGTAAATCTCGTCACCGGCTAAACTTCAGGCACCTGTTGCTCGCAGTTATTAGTATTACCCAGCTCGGTGCCGCGGATTAATATGTAGCTCAGACATCGGCACCGGGCTAGGAATAAAAAAAAAACACGAGAATTTCACGTTAAAATTGTTTCGGTGCCAAGCCGGTGCCGCTATGTAGAAAAGTTTAAATGATTAATTTTTCATTCCTAGCCCAATGTATACCTCCAAAAATCCAAATTTAGCCACTGAATTCATTGTTAACCCCTGTTGGCAGAAATAGGGCCTAAACAAATGGATGTTTGGCCGAAACACAGACTGAAAATTTTTGTTCGGCAGAACAGAATACTCTCGGTTTTCGGCCAAACGCGTGTTCTGTTCCGGTGTTTGGTGAACTCTTGGAGGAGGCAATTCAAAAACTAAAATTTTTATCAAAAAAAATTGACGTCAAACCATGAAAGTCAGATGGTCTATTTAGGGTATTTAAGGTCATTTTGACTAAATTTGGTCAAATATGGAAATGTAATAGGTTTAAATGCTTTTTACTTTTTAGGACCTTCGCATAAGGTTCATTCATACTTCACCGAAAATCGATGTTTCGGCGACATGTTCTGTTTCGGCAGAACATGTCTGCCGGAACAGTTTTTCGTTCCGGCAGAACATACCATTCCGAACATCGACTAAAATCCATATTATGGTAAAAATTTTTCAATTTAATATATTTGAAAATTTAGATACCTTTTTTAGCTTGTTTGTCTTGGTCCCAACACAAAAACTCAAATTGGAAAATCAAAATTAAATTGTAAAAACAACAAAGGGTCCAAAGCAAAGATCAATAACACAGAGTAGGGGTCGAAATTGAGAGTATTACTTACACTCGAACTCACTACCTACCAGGCTGTAAATCTTGGCACCGGCTTAACTTTAGGCCCTATTTCTCGCAATAATTAACAATACCCAGCCAGGTGGCGGATTTGGATTGGTAGCTTAGACATCGGGGGCTAGGAATGAAAAATTAATCATTTAAACTTTTCTACATAGCGGCACCGGCTTGGCACCGAAACAATTTTAACGTGAAATTCTCGTGTTAATTGTTTCGGTTGCCGCTATGTAGAAAGGTTTAATGACTAATTTTTTATCTAGCCCGGTGCCGATGTCTGAGCTACATATTAATCCGCGGCACCGAGCTGGGTAATACTAATAACTGCGAGCAACAGGTGCCTGAAGTTTAGCCGGTGACGAGATTTACAGCACTGCTACCTACTACGCCATTCAGTGTTATATATGATCTCGTCGAATATATATTGTTTATGCTCAACTTTCAAAAGAATTGCTATCTTCATAAATTGACCCTTTGGGAAATTCGGATTTTTATGTAAAATCATATTTTTAGTGCTCTATCGATCTGGAAAAAAATTCCTAGATCGTGACAATACCAACATGGATTCCGGTGCAACGTATCTTTTCAATGTGATATACAGTCAGTGTGCAAAGCTCATATAGCCAAACTAATTTTCCGGTAATCAAACGCCACAGTTGATTGCTACTTAGGGTCGATCCCACGTATTCAGTTGTGGCGCATCCAAAGAGGATCCTAAATTTGACGGTATACTACCAACTTGCGGCCAAACACTGCGGGATCGGTTTTGCGTAATCTGTGCACCGCAATCTGTTCACCAGTAATGTAGGCGTCCGAATAGATATGGTCATGATGCTTACCCAAAATGGCGGCGGAAAATAAAGCCTTTTTACCTTGAATCGTCGCTTTTGGCCTCCATTGCGACCGCTTGCCAATGTATACCTCCACAAAATCCAAATTTAGCCACCTGAATTCATTGTTCCGGAACCCCTGTTTCGGCACAACACTTTGACCGAAACAAATTGATGTTTTGCCGAAACACCGACCGAAACATTTTTGTTCCGGCAGAACATGAATGTTTCGGTCGGTGTTTCGGCCAAACGCGTGTTCTGTTCCGGTGTTTCGGGAAGTATGAATGAACCTATATAAAAACTATGATATGCACATGTATATGTGAATAATAGTGTGGTTTGGCTTATTACCACCATTTGACTTGGTCCTTCTGTTGTAGGTAAGGGTAGGCCAGCTTATGTTAGAACGGACTCAAACATGTTTTTCTTACTTTTTAACTTAAAAAAACTTTTTTGAGTCCCTCATAACATACGCTGGCCTACCATTGCCTGAGCCTAAGCCTAAAAACGTAGAAATAATCGGAAAATGACCTTAAAATACGCCAAAAAGACCTTCTGGCCTTCATGAGTTGAAGTCAAAATTATTTGAAAAAAAAATTAATTTTCAAATCGGAAACTGTTTAGAAATGTTTAATGTATCGTGTTAAGCAGAAAAAATGGCTTAGGACGTGTTTTTGGGTCACTTTTCAAAAATTTGAGGATGGAGGGGGGGGATGGTAAACGGTATAAGTACCAACAAATGATATTTAATGGCTGTAATGATTAACTAGAAGCAGTTATAGGAAAATTTCCAAAATTTGAAAAAAATTTGAATTTTTGGTTTTGCAGGAAACTCCCCATTCGCGATTCTTACCGATTTGACGAACACTATGTGAGGTTCCTTTGTAGAAAACTCGATAAAGTGGTCAAAACATGATTTCGCGACATGGACGGATAATGAACTTTAGCCGGCTTGCCTTCGTTTAGTCCTGTCTAACAAAACTGCTTATTGTGGGACGTGAAATCTAGAAGAGGGCTAAATCGACGGCTGTAATATATACATGACAAATCTAGCTGTCGGATTAAAAGTATCATTTATTTTATTCTTATAAGCCTTTTAATTATTAATTATACGTGGATAAATTATTTTTGCGGTTGTGCGCCAAACTAGTTACAGGCACTTCCACTCTCTTTTCACTCGGCATTAATATAAATGTGTAAAAAATGCCGCAAAGAGCAGAATCCAGATTGCTTAAAAATATAGCATATTGACCAGCGTAGATGGCAAATGAAGTACCCGTAACCTGAAACAATCTGTGAGTTCATCACAATAAAATATAAATTTCTAGATCACCGCGTTAAATGAAAATCCAATAAAAGTAGGAAGAGAATTGAGGCAAACTTCTAAAACTAAGGTTATCCAAACAGCCCGATTTTTCTAAAAGCAAAACAATAATTTGCAAAAATGTATTTGATGATATGTTAAAAATTGACTTACAATGTTTAACATGTTTTTCCGGATATTTCGGAAAAACAAAACGCTTAATGAAATGTTAAGCAGTCCAAAAATCACTTTTGTACCCAATTGTGGCAAATTTCTGTATTTTGTAAGAAGGCAAGAAAATATTCCACATTGTGAAACTGAAATTTTTACTTGTGATTTGACAAGGCAATTTTTAAAACTGTAAATGGTGCATGTAAATGGTATTTATTCTAATTAAACCACCGGTGGGTTTAATTTCGACCTCTCCTAAGGAAGTGAGTTTGTTAGAAAGAGTGGGTTAATTGGAGAGGGTGGGTTTATCCTTGGATGTGGCAGCATTGGATACGCCAAAAAAATTATGGATTTTTGAAAATTTCATATAAAATTTTTGCTGATAATTTTGGCGATTTTTAATTTTTCACACTACAATGGTACCTGTATATAACAGTGCCCCGACATAACTGCGGTAACACTATAAAATCAACCCCCCCCTCCCCACCCCACATAGCGAAAAATTTACTTTTCTTGAAGGGGAAAGGACCCGTCCCATTTTGATTCTAGTGCTCTGAATAGGCACGGAAACACTTTGGTTTCCGAAAAACCGAAAAAAAAATTCGATTTGCCTTGTTCCCATAAAGTAAAAAATTTAAGAAAATTCAAAAAAATATTTTTTGAATTCCCGCCAAAACCTTTTTAAAGGGAATTAGGGCTGCATTGTAGAGTTGGCCCGGAATTCCGGTCTTTTTGGATTCCGGTTCCGGTCTCGAAAAATATGTAACTGCGGTTCCGGTTCCGGTTTTCACAAAAGTAAAATTCCGGTTCCGGTTTCCCGGAATTCCGGTCTTTTTTTGGATTCCGGTTCCGGTCTCAAAAATATGTAACTGCGGTTCCGGTTCCGGTTTTCACAAAAGTAAAATTCCGCTTCCCGTCCCGGTCCAAATATCAATCCCGGGCTCCACTGTATCATAATTTTGCTCTTGCTCGGCTGATTTTTAACGCGTATTTTCAACTTTTGAACAAATATTCCGTGTGTAAATATCAATATAGACAAAAAATCATGTTAATAGGCAACGATTTTTTCAAAAACTTTTTTTTTCGACTCAAGTTTTGGTTTCGGCAAAAGTGAAATTCCGGTTCCGATTCCGGTTCCGGTTTCTACAAAAATCTAATTCCGGTTCCGGTTTTAACAAATCTAAAATTCCGGTTCCGGTCCAACTATGGATTCCGAGCCAACTCTACTGTATTGGGAGGGGAAGGGAATGAAAGGGGCCACTTTCATGGCAAAATTATAAAAAAGTGAATTCTGGACTATTTCGGATGTCCTGCCATGTTTTTAAACTGAGCCGTGGCAAAAATAGACTCTATATGCATTTTATGGTCAAGAGTACTTCTTGGAATCATGTCTAAGGTAAGTGAGTGCGCGCATCTCTAATTCTCAAGCCCCCTGCGCACCGTTCGGGGGCTTGGGGGCTTGTAGTTGAGATGCGCGCACTCACTTACCTTAGACATGATTCCGAGAAGTACTCTTGGATCAAAAAATGCATATAGAGTCTATTTTTGCCACGGGTCCTTTCCCTTCAGGAAAAGTAAATTTTTCGCTATCTTGGGGGGGGATTCTATAGTATAGCCATAACTGCACTTTTAAAACATAGGTTTGCCAATAAAAAATAAAGCGAAATTCAAGCCCGATGTATAATGACACCCGATATAACGACAACTCCAAAAACTGTTGTTTACATTGAGAAAAAAGCAGGATAGGATGGGAGGAGGCTTTCTATTTGAAGAAAATGCGGTAAAATACTCTTACCTTTAGCCAGATCTAATGGCAACTCAAGCAGATATGTGAAGCAACTCAGCGAATAAATTACAAAGAGCATAGTCATTTGCAGCCAAATTACCAAGCACTTGAATTTGCGATCATATCGAAGACTTAACGTTACCGCCAAATATCTCTCTAATGTCAGACAGAAAATGGCGACTGGTCCAGCTATTAAACAGTTCTGTGACCAGAAGCCGAGCCAATATAGCAAATAAATATCAAATGAGGTTTTATCAGCCTGAAAGGAGACTAGCAAATAGGTCTGGAAGGGCACAGATACTAAGCAGTCAAATATGTTGATGGCCAAATAAATGATGATAGTCACAGACATGCCTTTGCTCGTTAGTCTGCTTGGCCATACATAGTGCACAATAAGAATTCTACTCATGGTTGTCAGAACAACTAGTTGACAGAAAATAATGGCTACGGAGTAGACCAGATTCAAGTAGGCAAGATATTCTGCCATTCCTCAAACCATGAACAACATAAAGTTACTGTATTTTACTCTAATTCTAAGCCCGTCTCTAATTATAAGTCGGCCTCAAAGAAGGAGAAGTTGGTGAGTTAAGGGTTGGAAGGGTGTGGCTTTTAAGTCGCAAAAAAAGCTGCGCTCCTTTTTAATTTTCATATGTTCTCGTATATCTTAGAGTTTTTAAAATAAAAATATAGGCTTTCAAGCTTTCAATGAAAAGATAAGGAAAATATCTTCACAATGATATATCGAAATGTTAGATGACATAACAGAATACACAAGAAAACAAGTCATGCTCAAATTTAAAAAACTGTAAAAAGGATACATTGGGCTTTTAAAGTGGCATGCCCACGCTAATAAGAGGTGGTGCCCGGGAAATCGAATTTTTTGCCTAATCATTGAACTTCTGTACGGATTTTTCAACTTGGTTTCTAACAAAACAAGACCTAGAATTTAATTACAGGTATGGATTTGTTAGAAACCAACTTGAGAAATCCGTACAGAAGATCAATGATTAGGGAAAATTTTTGAATTCCCGGGCACCACCTCTTATTAGCGTGGTCATGCCCTTGTACACCCTACCAACACTGGTGCCATGGTGTATAGTTAGAGAAAATACGGTAAGCATTTATTAAAAAGACACTACTGTAGTTTATAGCTGTTCTCAAAAAATGACTTAATCCCTTTTTATTCTCGATTTCGCTTGGTACGTGTGTTATTTAATTTTTAAGCAAAGTTTCAAATTTCCACGAAAAACTGAAGAAATGAGAAAATTCCGAAAAAAACCCATCACTTTAAAAACGACAGGGCTGATCATGGAATTATTGGAAGGTATAAACTACAGTACAGTCGACGCTCTCCATTGCGTCCGGGCTGGGGCCGGCCCGACCCGGACGCAATGGAGAGCTGGATGCAATGAAGAGCGGACGCAATGGAGAGAGTCATAATATTGAACTATTCACAGCCGGACGCTATGGAGAGCGGACCTCCTCTCCCACCCTCTAATCATCTCTCACCCCCTCATTTTTCGACTAGGATTAGAGTAACAGTTTAGAGTTACAGTCAAACCTCGATATAGTGACACCCCTTGGGACCGGCCTTCAGGTGTCACTATACTGGAGTGTCACTATATTGGAGTGTCAATTTAGTCATTTTATTTAAGCCAAAATTAGACTGACTGATCTTAGGGTATCACTATATTGGAGTGTCACTGCAGTGGAGTGTCACTATATCGAGGTTTGACTGTAAGGCCATTTTTGATTTATAATTTCAAAACTTTTCGTGGGTTGAAAAATAATCCCCTGGGGAATAAAAGAGGCTACAAAGAAATCCTTGCTCAGCTCTTCTCGATTCTCACCAGGCAAAGCTTCGATGATTTTCTTCTTTGTTTCCAGAGTGATCACTCTTCATTTGCCACGAGTTGAGGCTAAGAGTTAATAAACGGAATTTTGACAAAAACAATAACTACAGTATTTCCACTAATAGAGAAAATACGGTATGCAATAACTATATGATCACAAAAAAACTACACGATCACAAAATTTCAGAAAACGGAAAGAATACTGTGCAAAAACAATGTTGTGAACAATGTTTTCCTTGCAGAACATATAAAAATAATTGGCCTTTACAACCCATTTTCACGTTTTGTCCCTAATTTAACAGGTGGGCGCAATGGAGAGCGTTAATTATAATGTCGGGACCAGCCTCACCCGGACGCAATGGGGAGCTGGACGCAATGAAGAGCGGACGCAATGGGGAGAGTCGTTTATAGGTAATTTCATAGACAACCAACCAAACCAAAAAAAGGCGGACGCAATGGAGAGCTGGACGCAATGGGGAGCGACGCTATGGAGAGCGTCGACTGTATAAGGACATAATGCATCAATAACGAAATCTGAGATTTCTGGGTATCTAATCCTAAACTTAGCTGTTTCCTTTAGAATAATTATGTTTCAAGACCATAAAATTAAGGCCTTCCTCCAACTGCTATAAAGTTTCGCCCAACAAAAAGTTGGCAGTCGAGATTGAAAAACCAGTATTTTGAATAGTCTGTTGCAGGAAAGGGCAAGCGAAAGCGACAGGTTTTTTGTTTCAACTCGAAACTTTCAAGCTAACTTTACTTTACTAGCTTAGATAAATGTTATTGTTAATAAAGTGACAATCACCAGGTATTACAAGCTCTTATTCATTTCCATGTAACCTTGTTAGAATTCGGCATTAACTTAATAACCGGTTTCATTGCTGCAAGTAGTTCCTCATCCAAATTATTGTGTAGTCTGGTGTAAATTATGCATTCAGAGCTAATTTTTATGTCCTTTTGTGTGAAAAGAGCTGTGTGTAATCTAGTTGTGATATTTACTACAAGAAAACTTTGTTTTTCTTCTCTGTATTTTCTAGAAATGAAATGAATTATATATTTTCATTAATTATCCACCAAAGTTATCTCTTACCCTTTTTTTACCACATCTATTCTTTGACTATACTCCACATTTCACAAATCAAGTTTACTTCCATTGTTAGATATGTTTGAAATAAAAAGTTATGTGCCTTACAACATATGCGTTCGTTTCTTTATTATATATTATTTTACAAACAATTTACTAAACGAGCAGCAAATTTACAATTCTCGTAACATGTTTTTTTATCGCTCATACACATAGTTACAGTAAAATTAAAATTGAAACAAACCATAAATTTTTATAAACTATTTAATAAAAACATATACCGTTTTTCTCTAATGAAACAGGCCCCTTAATTCAAAAAACGTCCATGTGGCATTGCTTTTTTGACCTATTTCTTGAATACAACTATCAGGCAAGTTGCCACTAATTTTGTAGCTCATATCACTGGTTACAAAATCGGTGGGAGCTTGTCTGAGAGTGGTCTTTAAAAAGTGGGTCAAAAAACATGATTTCGAATCAACGGACATCGTTCTATTAGAGGAAATGCGGTATATTAATCATTATGGAGCAATAAATCATCACAAAGAGTAGATCAAAATTTCTAGAGCTAAATTATCTTACAAAACAACATAAAAATATCCGGAAAAGATAGTTCCTTATTTTTTCTAACATTTTTCGTAAAACTATAATTTTTATTACTTTTTCAGATTAAACTTTCTGGAACCACTTTCAGGTCGATAGAGTAAGGGTCAAGAGTTACTCGTGATCTATTGATTATATTTCAGACCGGACGAGTAGAATCAAAGATCAAGAGTAACTCTTGATCTATTGCTCCGGTTTTAGATGGACGAGTAGGATCACGAGTAACTCTTGATCCTTACTCTATCCATCGACCTGAAAACCTGGCTCCAGAAGTTCAATCAATTTATAGGAAAAAGGTGAATAGCCGAACAAATAAAATAAAAATTCGGTTTTTCTTCATTGTGTGACATTTATCCTATAAAAAAGAACATTTCCACTACATAAGTTTAGTTTAGACTAAGTCAGCCAAATATTTTACAACAAAATGAGAAATTTTTAACGGAAAAATCAGCAGTAAACAGGGTCGTTGTCGCTGGTCTCAGTACTTGTCTCACAAATCTTCTTGCTGGCTGCAAACTTAGGCAGATCTGTGGGATTCTGCAACATGTGGTTTATGCATTTACCCCCAAATACAACTAATAGCTTACACTAGCTGTCCGTCTGTGCGTTTTGAAGGAAGACTTGGCTGCCTTTAGCTTAGACTCTTTGTCTAAAATTAAATACTTTGGTCAGAATTTTTTGCACGTTTTTGCAAATATTTACCAGATAAACCATCACAGAGACCAATAGCCATCTCCAAACTTCTCTCTAGACTAGAAACCATGGTGGAATGGCTGGTCTCCATCAAGGCAGCCGACACTACGGCAACCACCTCCTCGGGGTTATGGTTCAGGTCTATTAGGCTGAAAATGGTGGATTTTTAGTGAAAAATTATATGAAAAATTATATTTGTTATATATTGGACTGTTTTTACAGATTTCAGAATTTTCTGGGGGTTCTAATAGCATTAAAATGGTGAATTTGCTTACTTCAAAATATCTGCATCCTCCTGTTGCTTCATCCCTCGTTGGTTGTCGTTGGGGCTTTGGGGCTGGGTTCTCGCCTTTCTTTTATTGCTCGTTACTGTAGCTGCTAATGGAGATAAGGGGTGAGGTTTAACGCTACTATTGCCTGCGGAATCCACTACACTAAACTGAGGTTCAATGTCCACATCCACCCCATACTCTAGCTCTCCCAAAGGAATTGATCCGGAGTCCAATGGTCTGCCTGAAGATTTCTTATTCCACCTTCCACAGCAATTTGTTTCATTGGAAGGAGAGCAAGCAGCATAAGGTTTAGGCATTGGCATGACTTCCAGATATTGGGGACCCTCCAGGATTCCACCAGTATAGCTGCGTCTGTCTCTCTTCAAAGAAGGTGTACGCATCGGAGAGTCTCTGGTAAAAGCAGTGGTGTGGGATGCTGGTCGACGGGCCCTTTGCTTTATCCTTCCGTCAGACCACCTGCCTTGCACATTACGGTAGAGAGCAGAGGCCTGGGAGCAATGGGGATGGTGGCTGGATGAGCAGGGCTGCTCTTCCATAGACTTAGAAGCTAGAAGTTGGTTAGGATTACCAAGTTGGGGGCGACGGCGAAGAACTTCGGTGAGTCTAGCTGACTGATCTGAACGATACGCTGTTGTGTTTTTATTAAGAACATAAAATGCTTATTTGGTTTTTGTCTTGCGTAAGGATGTCAAGGCGTCGAAAATGTTTTTTGACGACATGTTCCGAAAAAAAAACGAATTTTAGACAGATAATTGTGAATTGCGATCAGGGTGTCATTATAGTTAAACGTTTTCAAAAAGTTTACAAAGTCCTGTGTAATTTTAATCTTTTGACTGGAATTTTTAGAAATTTAACTAAAAATTTGGACAGAAAAGCATATTTTAATTTGATACAGTCGACCCTCATTTATCCGACACCCCTCAAGTTCGTTCCCGCCTAGGGTCCGACGCTTTTTACGACGATTAGATTTCGGTATAGTCCGAAATATCGGAACTATTCCAATTTTGCAGATCGTTTTTTTTTCGAATCTTTTTCTGCTACGAAATCAGACCAATACGAAGATCTCAAATACATAATTTTGCAAATCTCTTTTACCTAGAATGCCAGCAAACTGATTGCTAGTTAACAAATCCGGCTTAGATTTGATCCAAGCTGATTTTTTTACAAGAAAGCGGCAAATTTATGATCTTACCTGGATTATGTGCATCCCGCTCTTCCAAATGGCAAAAACCTGAATCTGCAGACACTCCAGAAACACGAGCCAAAGAATTCCGGTTGAAAAATGGGTACTGGCAGCAAGGGCACATGGCTGGAAAGTTTTCGACTGATTCACTTTGGAAATTGCGTTCTAAACAATACAATTGATTCTTGGTATTTTAGGTATAAACATTAAATGTAAACCTGAAGTAGAGACCGGAAAGGGCAGGTTGGAGATTGAGCTTCTGGTGGACACTTTTGGAGAGAAGGTAGTTTGATGGTGGTAATGGTGGTTATGGTAGTGGGGATGTTGTTGTTGTCCAGCTGTGCATAGTTTGGCGAATGAGGAGTTTTCAGAAGCACTAAATAGTGAAGTAGTATACTTTTTTGTTTTCGATAAAAGTCGAAGAGTTTGTTATTTATAGCAAAATTTATAGTTAATTTACGTACCGTTGAGTGTCTTTTATAGCTGTGTGTGAAGTGTCCCGGCAAATTTTTCAAAGACTTTTGTTCTCGATGATTTTCTGAGCAAGGTTTTTTGGGCAGAATGTATCCCCCGATCTCAACTTTTCAACAAGATATCGACTCACAAAATAAGATTTTAAAACATGCAAAGAACTGTATTTAAAGGGATTTTTTTCTAAGAATTAGGTACTTCAAAGATTTTTTCTGCAACTTCTACATACAGAAAATTCACGAATTTACCGGGAGTTTTCTATTTGATCCGTCTTTTTTATGCCACATATAGTTGAGTATTGATATAAGAACAGCCTCGATAAGGTGCATGCATTCAAAATAAAGCGTCTTCTTTTAGCCACACCGAAAACAAAGGAGGTTTACCGTATCTCCTCTAATAAGCCGACAGTCGCCTTATTTTTCAACCTCCCTCCAGGGTGTCGGCTTATTAGAGCATGCAGGCTTATATTTCGACCCTTGAGCGACAAAGTTGCCTAAGAAAATTTTAAGTGTAAGCTAAACAAGCAAGGCTATTTTTTCGCATAAGGGCAGTTTTTTCGACAGTTTGCCTTGATTTCTTTTGCCGTTCTTCTTATTTCACAAAAAATACGGCTAATACGGCTATTTTAAAGGCATTCTAGAAGGTATTGTTCCTTCTTTAGTCACTGAACTGAGATAAAACGACTCTTTAAGACACGTTCTCGGTCAATAGTTTTGCTCGCTTTCATTTTGTAGTTAGAAAGCGCAGGGCGCTTAAAGGGTTGGGGTTTGAGATGCGCAAACATACGATCACTCAAAAGTGACTCTGGATACATAAAAAAGCATACCATGCATACATAGTTTCTTTATGATGTTTCCGTTTTTTTTAATATTTTCAATCAATGTTTTTACTCCTTGTAAGTGAGAATGAATCGTCTGAGTTAGTCAAGACAACATAAAAAAGAGCGGCTAAAAATCAATGCAAAATGTTCAAGAAAAACTTTCTCTTCAGTTTTCTCTTCTCAATAGGTCATGTCGGCTTATTAGAGGAAATACGGTAACCACCCTCCGGAATTTTCCCCCACCCTATTAAGCAAGGCTTTAATAGAGCGACAACCTTGTGACCGAAATATTTTTCTCGGATCGGTCTGCACTTGCCCTGAAAAGTCTAAGACACCTCTAAAGAAGTTTAAAGGGGGGGGGGGTAAAAGCCATTTAGGTTTGAAAAAGTGGCTTCCGTGGCGCAGTGCGAAAGTGCTCGCGTTTTTTGGCCAAAAATGGTGTTTTTTTTGGTGTTGCAGGTTCAAACCCACGTAGGGGCACACTATTTTTTTGGCTTTTTTTGGGCAGTTTAGAGGTAATTAGACTTTTTTGACGCCAGAATCGGGATCAGCGACCCAAATTACCTCTAAACTGCCCAAAAAAGCCAAAAAAAAATAGTGTGCCCCTACGTGGGTTTGAACCTGCAACACCAAAAAACACCATTTTTGGCCAAAAAACGCGAGCACTTTCGCACTGCGCCACGGAAGCCACTTTTTCAAACCTAAATGGCTTTTACCCCCCCCTACTTTAAAGAGCCTCGAAGCCTTTTGAAAAATTTATTTTTTAAGATTTTATTCAATAACATTAGCTCACCAAGAAGGCATCCTGGCCCCTCTTTTGGTGCCGGCCATCTGCTGGTTTGTGGTTGTTGAGCAGTAGAATTGCTGGGCATATAGTACAGGTCTTCACAACTGTTTCCAGAACTTGAGCAAGATGAAGCATAGCCGTCTCTACCTTCCTGAATGTGATGGGGGTTACAGTACGGCAAATTCCTGGGTGCTTCTCTAAGCACTTCCGGCTGAGCCAAATTGTTGTTCTTGGAGTTGGCTTCCTCCTCCTCATCACTGCTTACGTCCACTGACATAGTGACAACAGCTCTTTGGCCACCAGGAACACAGGAATATATCCTGCAATGAAAAGATTGGTTTACCTTTGCAATTTAATGAATTTCTGTATCTATGTTTTCTTTGAGAAAAGCCGACAGAAATATTTTAGAATGATTCTTTTGCGGTATCGAGTTTCAAAAATGTCAGTTTGGGAAATGTTCCCAACTCTAGCTAGACATGATCTTAGGAGTCCTAAGGAATTCGAAAATTTTCGGGATCTTCGTCGAAAAAACGGAAATCTAGGTCGTGATCTAGGAGTAAATTCTGGCCAAATTTTGCTATACAGTCGAAACTTGATATAATGTACACCTGAAGCCGGTCACCAGGGTGTACACTATATCGAGTTTTGACTGTACCTTCAGAAAATTTTAAAAAATTCATCATTTTGCCAAAAATGTATGTAAATTGCGGAATTTTTCGGGAAATTCACCAAAAACGGGATTTTTCCAAATGTTACAGTGGCAGCAGTAATATTTCAAAAATTTTTATCACTCCAAAACTGAGTATCCCATTGGATTTTCGCCAGTATCTAGCCTAACTGTAGATAAAAACATACGCATTATCGAAATGCAATTGACTGCTGCAACAAGTGTCTCCACTATTTGGCTGCATTCTCAATTCCAGTGCCTTCTGCACCTTCACTGTTCTATTGCTAGATGTTGTTGTTGTCGGGTTGTTGTTGAGTGCTGCTCCCACACTTGTTGCTCTTGCACATTGCTTCATAACTACTGAAGGTTGTTGTTGATGGAAGACATCTGAGGAGTTGGCACTAAGTCTATGTTGGGTTTTATAGTACTGGCTCTGCTGTTGTTGCTGCTGCTGGTTGTTCTGGCGACGGCTCACTTTACGGCTGTCCCGTTGTTCTCGCTCTGACATATAGCGCTCTCGTTCCAACAGTTCCTGCAAAAATTCTTGATATTTGTTTTAAAAAAAAGTCGGCTAAGCAGCATAGACTCGGTCTTCGAATTTTCCCGGTTTGTCGCACAGTTAAACCTGGATATAACGGCCCCTCAGACATAACAACACCTACATCTGGTCCTCAGGGGTTCTTTATATGCAGGTTCGACTTATATGCACCTGGTTTACACTTAACTGACCGTGGCCCGGACTACTTGATACTTAAAATGGCAATGTCAACTGGTGCCATGGCGTTTCGTCCAAAATTCAATTCGTCCAAAATTCAGTTCGCCCAAAAGTCAATTCGTCCAAAATTCAATCCGTCCAAATATCAGTTAGTCCAAAATTCAGTTCGTCCAAACTGCAATTCGTCCAAATTTGGGCAAAATGAAGTCGGTCAAAATCGGGGGAATGGGAGGGAATACCCGTTGCTAGGTTCCAGGTGGCCTTACTACTTACCCTGAAGCTTGCTGTTCCATTGAAAACTATTTGTCCAGTGAAAAATAATTGCAAATACCGCGATTCAAACCTGTAATCTATTAGGGGATCAATTTACGAAGTACCAATCTCACGCCACAGTAGTGAAAATCTAATAAAACTGGTTTTTTGGGGGATTTACTAATGAGGGGACAAACTTTTTGCGAAAAAACAATTGAGCGAATCAGAATTGCAAAAAGATCGGTTAAATCGCTCAGAATGCTACACCCAAACATCGCAAACTTCTCCAAACCACCCTAAACAGTGTTTTGGCGTAGTTGGAGTGGTTAAGGATAGTTTCGGATATTCGGAGGTGTAAAAATTGTCGATTTTGAGATAAAACGATGGTTTTTTTTTCAGTCAGCACAAATAGCTTATAAAACCCTGTGCTGATGGTTTGCTGGATAGCCAAGAGCCTGAGCATCACTTTGATACCGAAAATTATTTATAAAACATGAAAATAGAGTAAAATAGTATATAGTAAGTAAAAAATTGTATATAATAATGTTAACTTGAGCACCGATAAAAACGCAATTTCTGAAATAGTCAGTTCGTCCAAAAGTCAATTCGTCCAAATTTGAGCAAAATGAAGTCCGTCAAAATCTCCATTGATCTACTTCCACCTGCGTACCAATATGTAGGCACTGCCAAACACTATCACCTGAGTGCTTCTCCTTAAGTACAATCACCTAAATGCCACGTGTTTTGGACTACCACCTGAGTACTACGAGGTCTGAAACTACTCTAGAACTCGGTTTCACTTGTTTTAGTATGGACAATCCATACTCTGGACATGTAAGTGGGTAGTGTCAGGTAATTTTTATTTACTTTTGGCTAAATCCAAGATTTCCGGTTCGGGAGGGAATACCCGTTTATAACAGGTTCCAGGTGGCCTTACAATCCACCCTGAAGCTTACTGTTCCATTAAAAACTATTTGTCCAGTGAAAATAGCTTGCCACCACCAAGATTCGAACCTGTGATCTATTAGGAGATTAATTTACGAAGGACCAATCTCATGCCACAGCAGCGAAAAGCTAATAAAACTGGTTTTCGGAGGGTTTACTAAAGGAGGACAACAAACGTTTTGCGAAAAAAAACTAAAAGAATTGCAATGTGATCGGGTAAATCGCTCAGAATGTTACACCCAAACATCGCACAGTGCTCCAGACCACCCTAAACAGTGTTTTGGCGTAGTTGAAGTGGTTAAGGATAGTTTCGGATATTCGGAGGTGTGATTCTGAGCAATTCACCCGATCACATTGCGATTCCGACTTGCTCAATCGTTTTTTGCAAAAATTTTGTCCCCCCTTTAATAAACCTCCAAAAACCAGATTTTATTGGCTTTCGGCCACTCTGGCACGGGTTTCTGAGCGCTGGAAGTTGTTCTGTGACCGTAAAAATGTTTTTCCGGCAAAATTTTGACTTGTAATTCAAATTTTGGACAAATTTCAATTTGGACGAATTTACTTTTGGACGAATTGAATATTTGACGAACTTATTTTTGGACGAATTGTCTTTGGACGAACTGACTTTTGGACGAAATGACATGGCACCATGTCTACTAACCTCTTCTCGTATACGTATCTCCTCTAAAAAGCGAAACAGCTTCTTCATAATTTTGTTGACCCTGTCCATCTTTACTTCATACATTTGACGAATTTCTTGTGCATGTCGCAGCTCGTGCATTCTCTTCTTGACAAGTTCGTCCGCTATAAATGCCAATATTTATATTATAAAAAGCCAAAACGCCAAAATTCCCTACCTTTCTGCTGAGTAACATTGCTGTTGTGGAGCAAGGAAGACTCTTGTACAATCAGTTTTTCATTTTCTTCGTATATTTCCTTGCGCCAAACATCCTTGCGCATAGTCCATGAGTCTTCCGATAACTCAGCGATTTCTACTCTTAAATTGGCCAGATGGTTGAGCACAGAGGCAAATGAAGGTCGATTGCGGGATCTTTTTGCCCAGCAGAGACGCAGCAGGTATTTGACGGAATCGGGTGCTGTCTTTGGAACATGCAGTTCCAATTTGCTAAAAATTTTGTTTTTTCAACTTGACTCTCAAATGCAACTAATTTACCCAGAGCCTACACCATACATAATAGCCATTGGAGCAATGTTTTTGTAGGGAACCTCTTGAGTCAGGATCTCCCATAAACAAATGCCATATGACCAAATGTCAACCTAAATCAATTTTTATTTATCAAATTCCAACCAAACTCACGAAAAACCAACCTTTTCATTGCAAGGCTCAGACTTCAACATTTCAGGACTCATCCACTGTGAAGTTCCACAAACTGACATTACCACGCTTGGCATCTGGGTCTTGTCCCAGGCGTAAAGAGATCCAAAATCACAGATCTTCAGGCAATCGTTGCCGTCCACCAAAATACTGTAACAAATAAGTTAATGAGGTTGATATACACAGGTCCTGGTCTGTGAGAAGCCTTTAGATGAGCAGGACCCAAAGCTCAGGGGGAGGGGTGGGGGGGGGATTTGTCGGCTGGCTTGGGATAGGGGTAGGTTGTACCAAGCCAAGATCGATTTCTTACATTGTATACCAAAAAATATTGTCGGCGAGGAAGTTCCATCCGCGAAAATAAAATTTAAAAAAAACGACCTAGAAAAAAGTCATGGCCATTTCCAAACCAGGTAACTTTTCGATTTTCTATTATGAAGTCCGAAATCCTACTTTGGGGTCTTCAAGTCTCTGTGCACTATTTTGAGAGTGTGTAGGTAGTGCATTCCCTCAGCTATTTCGGTTGTCCAACGCATGAAAGTGGCCTTGGAGACAGTGGTTTTGCGAAGCACATCAAACAAACCCCTTTCTCGCAGAAATCCATCACAATCACTGGATAGATGTCTTTGGAGCAGATGCCACTGGAAAAAAGCATGTTTAATTGGGCGACGGTAAATTCATCTGCAGTAAATTTATTTGCAGGTAAATTCATCTGCATGGTTCAAATCCCTGTGGCAGTCATTCGATTTGTCAGAGAGTTCGAATCCCATAAGAAACATCACTTTGCACCGTAAAACCCATAAATAACCCCCCTCATAAATAACTTTGAGTTGAGATGCGCACACCCACATACCTTAGACACAAATCACTCGAAATAGACTCTGGATGCATAAAATAACTTACAACTTTAAAGTTACTTAGAAGACATCTAAACACTGTTCTTTAATTATTATAAATGCCTCCTCCCAAATCCAATAAGTGTCGTTATGAGCACATGATAATTACTTAAGAGTCGTTTGAACATGATTTACAATTTAGTGAAAAATGCGACCATCAAACAACCAACAGACCGCCCTCAAGTGAATAAGCACCCAGATTTGAACTTTCCTACGGAAAAAAAATCCGAAATAGGTGGAGATGGAACCGAGTAAGTCCTGGAACCCTTAATAATTATACACCGCCAAACCCGAAATGTTTTAGATTTCACCGAAAAAAATTTCAGGTAATTTGATTAAGCGCGATTTTCACTTTCAACATAGTCGATATGAAAAATTGCATGAAAAGTGATAATTCTTATGGGATTCAAACTCTCTGAAAAATTGTATAGCCGCCACAGGGATTCGAGCCGTGCAGATGAATTTACCTGCAGATGAATATACTCCAAACGAATTTACAAAGTGAATGTTTAATTGGCTGGAAATTAATTTTCGTATGTGTGACTCACAGAGTTCTGATCACGTTGGGATGCTCCAGAGCCATCAACTTTTTGATGTCCACTTCACTGGCCCTGTTCAACTTTTTTAAAGCAATAAATCTGCCTTCCAGCTTGCCTCTGAACACCGAACTCTGGTTGCCACCTCCGATGTAGTTCTCTTTAAAATTGACATCAATACTTTCCAGACTTATCTCAAAGCTGTCATTGTCGCTGTCCTCTGCGCCAATGGAAGGACTAAAAGTTTTTGATTAGAAAAAATATATGTATTAGGAAGAGTGCTGACAGGGTGCTTTTTGATTTCCCTGAGGTTTGAGTCCTGGACTGTGGATACCGTATATTTCTAATAAACTCGCTCTGGATGTTAAAAATCATGTTTTTGGCATTGTGTTTTTGACCTTTTTTTTTGGAAGCTACTCTTGGGCAAGTTACCACCCATTTTGTAGCCAGTGAGATAAGCTACGAAAAAAGTGGTGACTTCCGTGATAATAGCTTCCAAAAATAGGTCAAAACACAATATTAAAAACATGTTTTTTTTAATTTACGAGGGGGTTATTATAGGATATACGGTGATTCTGGATGGGCATGAAATACCAATAACTTTTTTAGAATTTCTACCAAAAATATTTCTAAAATTTGCTATAGCAAATAAAAATTATGGAAATTCAAAGATAAGGTCATTTCGTGAAACAGCCAATGTTTAATACACAAACCGGGATCTATAGGTTTTGTAACTTTTTAAATCTCACTCATTTCTGCCGGAATACCACAAGCTTCCCAATACTGGTTTGAAGCAGCTCATGAGTGAGCTAAATCCACTCAGTGAGTCCACAAATCTGTTGTTTGGATTAGCTAGCAGCTCCAGAGGCATATCAATTGTTGTTGTAGCTGTTTTCATGGGAGTGTTCATGGGTGGAGGGGGTGCACCCTGGCTGTCTTCGGATAGCGAGATGGTCGACAGTTGGGTGTCTAGAGCACCTGTAATTGTTAATGCGGCTGACAAAAAAAGAATGTCTATTTGAGCTACCTTGGAGATTCATGGAGCCATTGTTGTTGTTGACTGGACTATCTACTGGAGGCATCTTGCGTAGTGACAGGTCTGGCTGTTTTCTGACTATGAGATTCAATTTAGAGTAGCAGCGGGATTAGGGGAGTGCTGTATACTACAGCATCACAGATCGCAAAGCAAAGTACCCCGCCAAGTAATACCCGTTCCAACAAATAATTCTGCTGCTAAATTCTTTGTTGTTTACTGGTTAAATATGGAGCAAGAGACATAATCATTAGCATGATCAATGAAACGCTATCAATGGAACCTCGCGAACTTTTTTTCACTCGTAAATCGGAGTTTGGTCTCATTCGATAGCCAGTATGCGACTTGCAAGCAAATTCTCTGAGATCTCGTGCCCATTGACCAAAAAGTTGGGATGAGAATGCTAGTAAAGAATTGAAAAATCACAGGGGGCTCTATAACTAGGTCAAAGATTCGAATACTACTGGGTGCACTTCTTATTTATACCCACTTTATTTCAGAAGTTCGGGTGTCAAAATTATCATCAGCCTCTTAGATATCTGAAAAAATTATTAGAGCAGGGGAAAATAAAAAAACTTCAGTAAAAAAGAACAAGGTGTGCACCCAATAGTATTTGAACTTATGACCCAGAAAGTCCCTTTTAAAATTCAAAAATGCCTTGGTTCCCCATGTGGTTTTTCAATATTTTACTAGCCTTCTCATGGCAACTTTTGGCCTATAGGCAAGAGATCTCAACAAATTTAATTAAAAGTCGCATGATAGCTATCCAATGAGTCCAAACTCTAATTTACGAGTGAAAATCAAGTTCGCGAGATTCCGTTCTAAATAGACCCGCCGTAGTTACTCTATCAATCCCCGTGGTGGATTATTTTTCAACGCCTCGAAATTCGTAAAAATTTTGAGGTCGATCTCGAATTTTCTGGGTGCTAAGCCGAAATAAAAAAACGCAATCGTTAGAGCTCTTAGGATTTAAAAAAGACGATGCTTTCTCTGGGTTGAGGATGGGGGTTTATAGAGGCTGGAGGATTAATAAGGTGAATACAGTCATTACAGGGTGATTATCAGGAATTGTTAAAAACTTGGCAAGAGCCTGGCAAATGTTTGAATAACCTTTCGTTGAAAAATTTGGCATATGCCAGATTTTGTAAAAAATAAATAAATTGTGATAAAATAAAATTTTAAATTTCTACATTGAATTGTAGTGCCCAAACAGTCTCACCGACTCAGTTTGCAATAGAACTGTTAACTAAACTGAACCACGGAAACTGTAGGAAAAAATAGATTGCTACCCTCCTTGCCAACTAAGTAGAATAAAAACCACTTTGTGCTACACACTCCAAAGACACCCACTCACCCATCCATCCACCCAACCAACACTTTAACGCGCCAAACCAAGGCAAGAGAGAGCAAAAAAACAGGCGATCAAGCAGAACACGCCCTCTTCACCATCGCTTTCTGTCTGCTCTCCAATTGATGATAACAATCATCTTCGCACGCAAATGACAACAAATGCAGAAAACCGTCAAAAACAATTCACATACACACTAATAAAATAAAAAGGAAGACGAAAAGAGACTAAGATGATGACGCACTAGTACCCCGATAGTGGCTGTACAAAATTAGTGTGCTCCATTTTTCGCCACAGAAGCTTACAATCGTGATGGTCACTACACCCTTATATATTTATGACTTTTATGATTATGCCGCTATAATGGAGATAGCTGGCAACTCGATCATGGAATGTTTGCATCGTCCTACTCGAATTTTTTCCCTAATTTTTTAAAATAAATTGAAGATAAAGGACGCCACGAATTTTATCTAATGTTTTCCGTTTTTTCGTTTTCCGCTAAATAATTCGTAATCGAATCATTCGCCTATTGATGTGAAAATATTTTTATTACTGCCAAAACCAAATATAAAATTTACTTTTCTCAATGGAGAGTGTTTTTACGAAGTTGATGTTTTTTAGAAAAAAGCTTTAGGTTTCTGACAAATGGAATCCTTGCAATATTTGATACCCGAATGTCAAAGCAGAACTAACTAAAGCCTTCGAAAAATTGAGATAAAAAAGTGTCGGACCCAGCTGGGTATCGAACTTGAGATGGGGGCCGTGGGGCCACTGTACAGTAAAAATATGGTATACAAAAAAGTGAAAAATCAATGATTAAAAAGAGTGGCTATGCAAAAAAAGTTAAACTGCAGAAGAAATATGTATGTGTATGCATGACCACCACTGCTGTGGAATGTTTGTATCGTCTCCTTCCTTTTTCCCCATTAAATCAAGTCAAAATAGGGAGAGAGTGTGGTTAATAAAGGAGAAGATGCAGCAGCAGGAGCGTGAGTCAGAGGGCCGAACAAACAACAAGTTTCACCCTGCTCCCTCCTTCTCTCTGACCTTCTCTCTATTTTATTGTTCTTTACTATAACTTTTAGCTACTTCTACTACCATCACCCTACCTACCTTCTTCTGTATGAGGGATGGAAAAGTTTTTTCGAATAGGAGAATGGAAATAATCTTTTTCTCCTGACTTCTCTCTCATGTGTTTGTCTCATTTTTATATGTTTCTCCTCCCCTTGTTTGGTAGTGTCGACAATGTGAATGAATTAAAAAGAACAGGAGATGGCGGAAAACATACACGTCGACATAAGTGAGTTGGAAGAGATTTCCAGGAGTTTGTTTGCTTGATTTTCTAGAGATTTTGCTTGAAAACAAAAGAAAAAACATATGAAGGCATGAAAATATACAGACAGCGAATTTTAAGCAGGCGACCAATTAATGGAAAAATGGGGGTTTAACTCTTCTATAAATTTGTTTTTCATAATGTTTTCATCTTCCGGAAGAAACGAAGGAGACATAACTAAGAGATTAATCCGAACAATACTCTTGATTAGGATCGCGGATAAATTTAAATTATACCACTGGTACTGTGCCGAGTTTGTCTTTTTAAATTATATTTTCATTGTTTTTGACTTGTAAAATTTTTTCGAAAATTAAAAAAAAAGTGTTGAAAAAATTCGTCTTGCACCTGAGGCTGTCGAACGTAAAACCCGAATTCCAAATTTTTTTTACCTAAAATAGCGATGCTATCTATATTGATATCATAATTTTTTTGTAATCACATTATAGCCTTGAATATTGGCTTTACAATGACACCAAGATCGCACGAGGTTCATGTAAAAATAATTTATGCGGACATTTATGCAAAAAAAAACTTTTGCTCCCAAAAAACCGAAATTGGGTCTTTTGGTTTTTTTTTAAATGTTCGTTTTCCCGCTCGACAGCCCTACTTTGCACCCCTGAAAAGTTTGCAAAAAGTACACATTTTCGGCTGTTTATTATCGTGAAAAAGATTGCGTAACATATGATCTACCGGTTGGATAGACTTTACACACCTGTGAGCAATTGTTCAACTTTTAAATAGAGAGGAATAGCCTTCACAAACTTTAAGGTCATTGCCCTGTTAGGGGGGGCACAAGCGCTAAAAGAGTGATAGCTCTAGCAATCTATCTATTTTTTTGGTCGCAAGGTTGAGCAAGGAGCACCAATTGGTTTACTTGGCGGTAATAGCAAAAAGAGATTAAATGAGTACTAGTGATTATTGCAATTTAAAGAATTTATTTCGAAACACTCTTTTTACACACACCCAGGGACTTCCATTCATTGTTATTACTACTCAAGCCTCACACATAAAGGCAATGGGCAGTGAAAGAATGTTGGAAGCCAGGTTAATTAGCAGATTGTTTAGCACCTAATTATAATAACTAGCATTTGTAGTCAGAAAAGCTTTTGGTTTTTCATTACCATGAAAAAGAAAAAAAATCTTGAATGTCGACCAAAGACTGAAAGAAAATATGGAAATTTGTTGAAGAGGGCAAAAAAGTAGAATAAAGAGTGTAGGTAGGCATGACAAAAGTATTATTTAGACTTTACACTAGAGTTGGGTTATAGTAAATTTACTGTTTAATTTACCTGTAAATTTTCCTTTTATTCACCGGCACTTCATAATTTACCCCGAAACGGTAAATTAGGATTTTTAGATAACTGCAGAATTTCTCTTATATTATATGAGAAATTCAAAAATGATCACAAATTCCAAAAAAAATTCTAGATCAGTGTATATATAAATTTGCCCAGGTGTTTTATCTGCTTGAACCGGCCGTAGAGAAATATTTATCAAGAGTCAGACAATAAAATTTATTACATGACACTAGAATAGATATTTATCACTTATAAGAGCTCAGTTTTACAAAATTGAAGCAAAATAGCACTTTTTATAATAGCGAAGTGACCTTTTTTTAATAAATTCAAGTATAAATCCCAAGTCAATTCTGTAAACAGCAAAAAAGTTTCCATACAAACCAACTGTAGTGCAAAAACTAAACATACAAGAAAGCGGTAAGCAAGTGCTTCCTACCACCCACCTCCAACAAGCAGGTAACCCAGCAACATAGTACCTTAACAATAGTGCTACTGCTACCAACAAAATTATTCCTTCTTGCTACCATAACTTTTTTAAGTCCAAGAAGTGGGGGTGCCTGGAGCATAAACAATACTCCCCCCCCATTCCTGTGCTTACCGAGGTCAAAGCTTAGAAAAGTGTGCCCTACCACCCAATTATTGTGTGTGCCATACAAAGAACACAGATTGACAAGTGCATAACAACAAAGTGGCAGTATTACTCACTCCTGCTCTTACTCACACTTTTTTTGGGCTCTTTGAAGCAGAATAATGGAGGGGTTAGCCAGCTAAGCAGCCAACCCACTCAATGTTGTTGGTACATGGGCCGGCGGGCAAAGATTACAAGTTTAAAAGGTAGTTGTGGGAATAAAGTTATTTGTAAATATACACTTCGTGAAATCTAGTTACACCCGAGTGATATGCCTTGGTCCCCCAGGTGATTTAGTTTTTTAGTTTTTATATTTCAATTTAACAATTTCAGGTTCTTATCATTTATCTCAACCCTTTCAAATTTGGCTTGACACCTCTGTGTTTTTTGGCTTACGTTATGCCAGCTGACGCTAGGATGGACTCAAAAATGCTTGAGGGCAAGTAGGAGAAAAATGTCAATTTTTATTAAATATCCGTAAATACCTTCAAAGAACCCCCCCCCCATGTAATAACCGGGTTATTTCAGGGGGTTATTTGGAGGGGGGGGATTATTTGAGGGGGCATGTCTAAAATATCCTGTTGGACTTTTTCGAAAACTTTTCTAGTAGCCTAGGCTGTAAAGATCATTTTGCAAAAAAATACAAAAAAGAAGATTAACATAGAAAAATGTTCCAATAGCAAACGATATACAAATAAATCTTTTGGTCAATCCTAAAATAGCTGAGTTCTTGACACAAGCATTTTAACCAACTTTAAACAAAGGTTATTTTTGTTTTTCTACGTCATATCTGCCGACTTTTCAGCTGTTCTGCCAGCAGCCTTGAGGCAATTCTACGGCTGCCTTTATTAGTACGTAAGCAGCAGCATAGCAGAGGAACACACACTTATACTCTCTCATTGATCACAAATTACACATCACACACACCCCTGTTGCAGGAAGTAGTCAACTATGGGCGCTGACCAAAATAGCCATGCTCTTTTGAGACACATATGGCTACTGCTAGCTGGTTAGGGGTGACGTATATTTATGAATGAGAAAGCGTGTTTGGAATTGGCTGGACTAGTCTGATTTTTGCTTTTGGAAAGAGTGATTGTGCAGTGTCTAACAAAAGGTAGACACTGATAACAACAAACAGGCAGTGCTCATAGTTTCTTTAGTAATATATATTTAATGGAAATAGTCAAAATAAAAGGACGAGACTTTTTCTGCCCGCTTCTGGCTTTTTTCTGCCCGCTTTTAGCTTATTTTTGCCCGCTTTTCTGCCCGCTTTTTTGAAATGATTGAATTTGTGATAATTTTTCTTATTTTGAGCAGCCCTTGTATACGAAATTACCTAAGGAATTCGAATTTATTTACAGAATTTCAAAAAAACTGTTACCTGTCCAGCTTTGGCCATTTTGCAGAATTTGGCATAAAAATCTCTTAGATGCAACAAATGGTCACATCTCAGCAGCCAACAATTTTTTCGAAATTCTGTAAATAAATTCGAATTCCTTAGGAAATTTCGTATTAAAGCTGCACAGAATAAAAAAGTTATCACAGATTGGGGTTATGTAAATCATTTTCAGAAAAGCGGCAGAAAAAAGCCAGAAGCGGCAAAAAAGATTTATCCAAAATAAAACATGAAAATACGACAAATTAGAAATTTCGCAACATGATTTGAAAAATTTAGATTAACGACTCAATCTTATTTATTGTAGCCGATTTACACATCTATGTCCATCTACCCCGTCATATTTTTTTATTCTTGTCTCACGAGGAACTTCTCGAGCTGCAAAAATTGATTCGAAATCCTGACAATGCTAGCTTGTAGAGCACAGTCGATTTAGAATATGGAATGTAAGTTCCTTGTCAAACAGAAATTCAAACAGAAAGTCAAACAAAAATCGAAACTGGATATTCGAATGACATCAAGCCAAAAATTGTCCTAGAAACTGTGACCGAAGAAAATGTGTTTTCGAAAATTTACAGGAGACCAAGGCGATTCTCGAGTCTCTCAGTTCGATAAAAATATTCGAATTCATGTATAGAGTTAGTAAGTGTATGCCAGTGGCCGCGTTCGAAAATAGCCTTATCTCTGAAACTTTAGTCAAAAAATAATAAGGTGTCGTCTATTAGGCAGTGGCTTTCTAATAGAGAAAATACGGAAGTCGACATTTTGCTAGAAAACTAACATCCACCGCTTCACGCTGCCAAAAAATAAACGAGCAAAATTAATTCTGGCCAAACAGAAAACAAAGAAAGCTCAAAAGTTTAATTTTTAAGATTTCCAGATTATTTTCACATCTGATCATCGTCTGTTACAACAGGGCTAGAACTTGTAAAGCAGAGTTCAATTTTTTTAAATGTCTCTCGTCAAGAACAAAAAATAAATTCAGTGAAAAAGGCATTTAAAAACATCTTTTCTAGAAAAAAAACAGTCAAAAAGGTTTTTGAGACTTAGTCTCTGTTAGCAGAAGCCTGAGCGTAAAAAACAACAAAACGCACGTCTGCTACTTAGAGGTTAGCTGGCTGGCCATTCAGTCCTGGGAGGGTAAGTTTATTGATTGCGGGCCCTAGATAGAACATTGGGGAGGGGTGGGCTAGAGAAAAGGCTGGAAAGTGAACAACAGCAGGCTGGTGTCACTGCCTAATGCATGACGCATAATGGCCCATGAAGAAGCTAGAGAAAAACAGTCAATTGGACACATAATTGGATAAAACAGTTTAATTAAAAAATGGACATTTCAGACAAAAAGAGAAAGCTGTATTTTTAGGCAAAGTGAATGAAGTCTTTTTAATCTAGACTCTCCAAGTCCCCATAAAAATATGTGATAGAATACTGAGAGTTAAAAAGTGTAGGATATCGATTATCAGATACCCGATTTCGCATATTCACAACAAATTTTGATTTTTTCCCCGGAAATCAGCTATTTTTCGAATACCGTATATCGGATGTGAAAAAGTGTCGTACATTGGTTGTTAGATATCCGATGCACCCCTGATATACAGGGTTACGTATTTTTAGACGGGGATGTCCGCTGCTGCATTCCTTGGTACAGTTGTCCAACATATTGACTGGGTGGTATATAACCCTCTGTGGCTTAGTTATTACATGTGTTTATACAGGCACTTTGAAGTGTCTTCTACACAATAGCCGAAAAAAAGTCAAAACTTCATTCACAGAGCGACGAGCTATAGCCAATTCAATTTGGGAGACTCCGAAAATTAATAAGTTGTTGTTTAATAAGTTCGGTCATAAATCTTATTTTTTGTGAAGTCACCCAAGTAACTTTATGCTTGTTTTGTAGCTGAGGAAAAGACCTATCTAATGACATATTAAATGCCTCCATATAGCTCGAAAATTACGGATCACAAAAGCAATTGTTAGAAAATTGTATTGTTCAAAATGCGACTTCATACCAAAAAGGAGTTGTTTTTGTCCTGTAGATGCGAGATAGCTGGAATTTGACTTCAAATTCGGATTCCTCGATGAATTATTTTTCTATAATTAGATACTATGTGAACAAAAATATAAAATTACGTTTGTCACTATTATTACACTAAATCAATGGCAGGGGAAGCATGTGTAGTCAAGTGGGTAAAGATGTTGTCCTGACAAGGGAACATATCTTTGTGAGAAGAAAACAGTCAAGTTCGATTCTCCCTGGGTGCTATCATTATTATTTTTATTACAAATTATTGGTGACACACCAGCCATTTGAAGCAGCAGAAATCCGACGCCAAATACTTAGACAGGCGGTTATTAGAGCAGGGTGAATTTTTTTAGAGAAAATATGGTAGGTGTTCGAAGATAAAGTCCATCCCCTTGTGGGAAAGGGAACTTTGGTCGAATTTTCTATGTTCGCACTGATATTTTTGACACATGTTGTAAAGATATACAGTCATCTTGAAGAAACGATATTTTACAAAAGTGTTTTAAAGGCAGTTGAAATGCGTTAGAAATGCTTCGTGTAGTAATTGCTCAAGTTTGGGCAGTAACACGGATAATGACGTCAATGACTTATAAAAAGCAACCTGAAAACTCACAGGCTAGCAATTTCGTAAACTCATAGCCTTTTGGCACCAAAATAGAGAGTTGTCTTTTTTCTAGTTCTGCCTCAAATGATGTGTTCGGAGGCACAGCAGAACATTTTGTGTGGCTTTCCCTTTGTCTTCTTTCGGAGAAAATGAGTCATTCGCCTTCTATATTTGGCTACTGCTCTTTATTTGCAGAACCGAAATACAAGTTTTAAGCAATAAGATTAAATAAAATAATTGTAGAGCATAAAAAATTGCGTTTTGTCTTGAATGTTTACTCAAAACACTACAAATCTTGAGTATTCAGCCAATATCTAATGCGAAAATGCAAGCTCCACATGTAAAGAAGAAGTTATGTAATTTTGATTTCAGCATGAATCGAGTGGATTAGATTGAAAGAATCATTAATATTTAGCTATATCTAGCTCCGTTGATTTTTTGATCCAAGGAAATTCCAAAGAGGGCGCAAGAGCTGAGCTGTCCACTGAAAGTTTTTAAAAAGATTGCTTTATAATTTGCAAAAATTAAACGCAAGCACAAATTTAACTTCGAAAAATGTCGGTGTTTTTTTCGACTAGCCCTGTAGGCAAGGTAGTATAATCATGCCTTCAATAGCTCAGTTAAACTTAGCTAATATCGTTTTTGGCCAAATCTCTCCTAGCTCACGAAAACTTTTGACTAAATACATCTTAGGAGCCTACTTTTGTATTTATAACAGGGAACGTAACTGTACTTTTAAAAAAGATTTGTACTTTATCGGGGACTCAAAACCTTTTTTATTTTGAAGTTTTTAGTCAAAATATTTTTTTGGTGCTCAAAAATAAATTAGCACTGGATAAAATGGCACATTTTGACGAAAAAAGACGAAATTGTACTTTTTTGGCCAAGTGTACTTTTTTCAAAATTTGGAGTTACGTACCCTGATTTATAAACGGGCAAAACTTTTCCTTGCTGCAAAGAGACTTCTTTTTGCTCCCAAAGGACTTTTTTTGCTGCAAAAAGACTTTTTTTTGCTCCCAAAAGACTCTTTTTGCTGCTAATTTGTCTGCTGCAAAAAGAAGTCTTTTTACTGCAAAAATACTTTTTTTTGCTGCAAATATTGTTTTGCTTCACATGCCTTCTTCGCAGCATTTTTCACTAGAAATATCAATTATTATACATATTTTGTGGTCCATTTGTCCACAAAATTTTATTATTTCTTAGGAACGAATAAACTATGCTATTCAACCCAAAATTGTGTGCTGAAAACAGTTTGCTGAGAGCAAAATTCTGTTTTGACTAACTAGAATCTCAATACCCTGGGTTATTTATGAAAAAAAAACAGTAACCACTTTAAGGTAGTCGGCACTTATGCATTTTGGGGGCAGGGATGGGATGGGATTTTATAATAATTTGAGAAGAGTGTTTAAACATTATTTAAGTAATTGTTTTACGCAAGTTTTTAAGTCTTCATTTAATTTTCGCCCTTGAATTTAATAAGTACCAGGTAGTCGACGTTAAAATTAAAGGAATCATTCAGATTGAGCTTATAAATAATTATATCATGCCTAGAACAGTGCCTCGAGTACTTTAGTGTATATGAAGAGTCAATTTTTGTCGCGAAATTTTCAGGCTGTACAGTCAAACCTCTATATTGCATCCCGCAAGGGACCGGCCCTGCCCGGATGCAATATAGAGGGTTGATAATAGGTTATTTATTTTCCGGCCAACCAAACCAAAACAAAAAAAGCGGATGCAACATAGAGGTGGATGCAATATAGAGGGTTGATAATAGGTTATTTATTTTCCGGCCAACCAAACCAAAACAAAAAAAAGCGGATGCAACATAGAGGTGGATGCAATATAGAGGGTTGCTATTTAAAGGTTTGACTGTACTCAAGTTGTCCAGCTGGACCCCACCTGGAGAATAAGGGACTATCTGGGTTTCGAAAGTGTGATTAATTGACCTGTGGACAAATCGACGTGTGGACGAATTGGCGAATGCACGAATTGACCGTGGACGCATTGACTGTGAACGAATTGACCGCAAAATATGTATGATAATTGATATTTCTAGTGAAAAATGCTGCGAAGAAGGCATGTGAAGCAAAAAAATATTTGCAGCAAAAAAAGTAATTAAGCAGCAAAAAAGTCTTTTGCAGCACGAAGAGTCTTTTTTCAGCAAAAAAAGTCTTCTTGCAGCAAAAAAAATTAGCAGCAAAAAAAGTCATTTGGGAGCAAAAAGAAGTCTTTTTGCAGCAAGGAAAAGCTTTGCCCTTTATAAACAGCTAACTCACCGGCTAACACCAGCTAAAAGTTACCAGCTAACGTAAATCGTAGGTTTGACCAATGCAAATATTCGTTAAAATCTTTGCGATTAACAAAAATGTGCAAATATTTGAAAATTTCATTTTAAGAGAAAATGGACGGATGTTCATGTCAAACGGTGGTAATCAGGATAAATCTTGACCTTTTTTGGTACAAATTTTTTGCTTTATCTTATTCTGTCACAGAAACAGTTGTATTTTTTTTTGGTTTAGTAGCAAAATGCGTGGAACAGCAAAGCACTGGTCATGGAAATTTTTCGTTTCAACTGAAGAGGTCATCGAAAGAAAGAAGAATATCAAAGCCACCTGTAAGTTCTGTCTTGTGTTTTTTATGTTTTCAGACTCGAAATGGAGATGGCCTCGAAGCTGACGTTCAGCAAGCACAATCTGATGCTGGAGCATGCGGATCGCTTCAATAAATCAACCGGAGGGATGCATCGGTGGAAGAAAAGAATTTGGAGTGGAAAAAACAAGAACAAAACGCCAATGAGGACTGTGGGTTGTCAGATGATGATATTTTGTTCAAGGATGATTAGTTTGTTAGTTGGATGTTAAGAATAAAACTTGAATTTGATAAGTATTGAGCGTAGGTGTGGTATTTTGCAAAAAAACTCACGGTATTTGAAATCATGCAAATATTTGCGAAATATTTGCAAATATTTAAATATTTGCGCAAATATTTGCACGATTTCAAATATTTGCAAATTTGTCCACCCCTAGTAAATCGTGTTTTTCACATTATATACCAAACAAATTCCTATAAAATTGTGTCGTTCCGCGTTCACAGAATTTCGGAATTCGGCAAAGACAAAAGTTATAGACTATTAAAAGTGTTCGAATTAGTTCTAGGTGAATTCGCCGACAGGTAAATTCGCCAACAACTCTTAAATTTGTTTACTTCGACTATTTCACTGTTTTTACCATGTTTTCCAACATAGGGCTGAGCAAAAAGTCTCTCTATATGCATTTTGATTAAAAGTCTTGCTCGGATTCATCTCTAAGGTAAGTGAGTGCGCGCATCTCTAACTAACCACTATAAAGAGACGCTTCTTCCTAATATTTAAGAGTTGTCGGCGAATTTACCTGTCGGCGACTTTACTGTCGGCGAATTTATTGTCGGCGAATTTACCGCCTCCCGTTCAAATTTCTTGGCACCTTGTACTTTTTTAAAAATGTTGGAAAATCAAAAAATTGCCTTAAAGCGATTACCATAAAGCAAATTTTTTTAATCAACAAAGTACCCGCTAAAATAGTTGATTTGACTCGATGTAGTTTTGCTTTGAGATTCACTTATTCACAAGTATTCCAATGGTCCACTTTGAAAGATGTGCTTGGCAAATACATAAAGACCTTATTTGCATCTTTTACCACCTTTAGCAATACCTATTTATCGAAAAAAAATTGATTTTGGGCCTATATAGAAGGAGGGGATATAAGCCTCCCTGTGAGGGGGCTTATATTAGAGGGGGTTTATATTTTGGATGACCTCTAGGGTGGGGGGCTTATATTAGAGGATATACATTACCTTGTTTTCTCTAACTTATCCTTCCTCCTTTAAATTTGAGGCTATGTATCTCCAGGCAGAGTCAGTATTTTTCAAAGCTATTTATTGAATTTTCTCAACTCCCACGAGCTCTACCAACTGCGCTTTCTCGATTTTGCATTTTCACACGGAAAAGTCCGAGATAAAATCAATTTTTTCTATTTTCGGGAGGCTGAGAATTTTAAGAACCGGGGGCCTAAATCAAAGAAAATACGGTAAACATAGTCAAGTGAACAAATTTATAATTTATTATGAACTCAAATGTTTATTATTTGCATAAAATTAGTGGAATATCCGCACATTGTATTTACCATACAAAAGATAATGATAAGATATTTTTTGGAATGAAATTAACAAATTGTGTAGTTTTTGTATAGGAATAAGAATAATGAAAGGGCAAGTAAGTAAATGGTCAAGAATCACTTGTATAGAACTGCTTCTGGAACGGCAGTTCATTAAAAAATAACAATTGAGAAATCGACTGAAAATTACTTGAGAATGCAAGAATACGTGATATTTATGTGTAGAATAATAAGAAAGAGTTTCTGGCTTTTCACAAATGCTTGATTCGATATGGACAATTGAGCTGGGAAAAGATACATAAAACATCAAAATTCAGGAAAACACCTGACCGTGACTTAACCCAAACATAGCATCTTAAAAAGAGTCTGCTAATTTTTCCCCTAGTTGTAAGATCTAATGCCATAAATATTCTCTAGAATTTCATTTATCTGATAGATATGAACAAATTTTTCAAGTGTTTTAAACATTTAAAAATGGAATGAAAAAAAAATTGTTTCAAAAAATCTAAATCTAAAATAAAAAATTTTAGAGTCGGAACTTGGAAATCGGAAGAATTAACATCGAAAATTGGAACTTCCGTCCCATCTCCATTGCACATTAATCTCATATTGAGGCATTTAGGACAGCTTTATACTATCAGTACAAAAAACCATCCTTATAATACAATCCAGCCCATTTCGGTTGCTTTTTTGGTTTTTTGGCTTGTGCTTAGGCACAGGGTGGGTATTCATTAGGAAAGACTCGAGTGTTTTAGTGTTTAAGGTGTTTCCAAACTACAAAAATGTAAGAAAAACATTTTCGAGTCTTTTCTAGCCTACGCTGACCTTCGCATAAGCAAAAACAAATAACAGCAAGGAGATCAAGCTCAAAAATCGGTACATATAGTTTATCAGAGCCAAGAAAGCTGAGAATCTATGAAATCTACATTAACTCTTAAAAAAACTAGACTAAAGTATGCGGAAATGTCTTTTAGTCTTAATGCTATATTTAGAGATTTAGTTGCGATCGATTATCCCTTTTACAAGGCAAGATTATGTAAGTATTTAAACCAAATTCAATTTGCAACACAAAATTTATAATAATTAAAAGGGATTAATAATTTCAAATTTGAATTTTAGTGCTTTATTCTCTTTAAAATTACTATGTAAAGCTAAATTATTTCCGAAAAATGCTAGGACATCTATTACTTAGCTAAACGTCCTTAACTTGAGATTTTAAAGAACTCAACCCTTTAATGAACTCAACAACGTTTTTTGGTAGCATCTAAAGGTATAGGTGGGTCGTACTAGGGTTTATAATTTTATTTTTTGGCTCTGTGAGATTGTTTTATGGTTTTCCATAGGTAAAATCAAGTGAAAATTAGAGTTGTATTCATAAAAAAAGTAATTAATGTTAGGAAATATACCTAAAATTCAAAAAGCTGTCATTAACGAATAAGTTAGCCAGGAATAAAAATTAAGACACATTTTTTAAGTTGTGTGTTATAGCATGAGTAGAAACCAAAAGTAATTACATTCAAAGATTTGGAAGACTAGTATCACTAGCAATATCGCCGTGTTTATGCCTAGTTCATGTTGTGCACATCCATGCTCTGCACACTTGGAGGGACATAGTTGGGTTGGATACTGACAAAATAATCATCGAAGAAGGCAAACAGGTATTCAAATGTAGGTCTTTTGTCTGGACTTCTGTCCCAGCACTAAAACAAAAATTCGAAAATTAAAAATTATGTTGGATATGTTTTTTTCTAAAATACGGTTGACGCTTGATATAACAAAGCCACCAAAATTTCGTTTCCGTCTAGGGTCCGACGGACGAGGATCGACTGGCCACGAATCCCAAGGGTCGACTGACCACGGTTTAAACTAGCTCCTTTTCAAACTTCGATTTTATCAATTTGGGACACACGTTTCTAACATGCGCTAGCCTACCATAGGCCTTAGGCGCCGCCTAAGTTAAAAAATATCATAAACAGCCTAAACATAAAAGGCGCGAGTTAAAAAAGCATGCTCAGTCGACCCTCGAATTCGTGGTCAGTTGATCTTTTACCAAAACACTATTTTTAACCAGCATTTCTAAGTGTTTTTCAAGCTGTGCTTGATTGATCTAGTTCGAAAACTTTCAAGGATTTAGATTTTTCGGTTTTGTAAATGGCAATATTTTTCACCGAGTTCAATAAAACAAAACTTTTTTTTCGATTCCTAGCTCCCAGCTCTAGTTTTTTGCACTTGTTGTACAAAAATTTAGGAAGGAAGAGGCAAAATGGTGGTGGCCGAAATTGAACCTTAGCTTTCAGTTTTCCGGGTTGATTTGCTATCATTACACTAAGCCGCCAACTTTTCCTTCTTTTTTTAAGGGCCTATGTACAGGGTGGGGCATTTTTTCTCATGAACGAATTTTGACCATAACTTTTTATTTTGCATGATTTTCACGAGATCTTTTTTTTGTTCGAAAGCTGAAAATCGAGGCAAATGAACAGACACCTTATTGCTGAAAATTCTTAATTATAACATACTCAAATTAAAACGGACAAAAACCATGATTTCACGCATATTCCTCATTTTCACCACTTTAGCTAGTCAAAAGGTTAATTGAGTATTTAGCGCTTTCATAACATTTCAGCATTCAGTTGTAGGCTACAACTTGAAGCGCAGTTTAAGAGCTGCAAAACCAATTTTACAAAAAAAACTTCTAAAAATCTGAGTGTTGAGTTATAGACTTTTAAAAAAAATCAATTTTCTGATAAATGACCAAAAGTGCCAAAAAATTAGAAAAAACTTGGGTTTCAGTCATTTATCAAAGAAATTGATTTTTTTTCACATGGCCATATCTCAACACTCAAATTTTCAGAAATTATTATGTAAAATGAGTTTTGCAGCTCTTAAAACACGCTACAACTGAATGCTGAAATCTTGTGGAAGCGCTAAATGCTCAATTAATCTTTTGACTAGCTAAAGTGGTGAAAATGAAGAATATGTGTGAAATCATGGTTTTTTGTCCGTTTTAATTTGGGTGTGTTAAAATCAAGATTTCCCAGCAATAAGGTGTCAGTTCATTTGCCTCGATTGTCAGCTTTCGAACAAAACAAAGATCTCGTCAAAATATCGAAATTCCTTCGTGATAAAAGATTGCCCCACCCTGTATCTGCTCTCTTTACATCAATTTGCTTTCGTTAAAATTAAAGCAAAACTTAAAGTAGTCAAACTGCACTTTTAGATAAAGCGTATATAAAAAAGTTTCTAAATCTTAAAAAAAGAGCCAGGCATGTTTTTTGATGCATACAAAAATTTTTGTTTATACCTTGAGCATTTCTTGGTAAATAGGATCTGGACATCCATTTGGCCTAGGCATTCTATAGCCCAGTTCCAGTTGCTCGATCACTTCTCTATTGTGCATTCCTATAATATCAGTTACAAATTCTTCAAATCAAATGACTGAAACTATTGCAAAATACCTGGATAAGGAACATGACCGAAAGTGAAGATTTCGTAGAGTAAAATTCCGTAGCTCCAAACATCAGATTTTACAGTAAAGTTGCCGAAAGTAGCAGCTTCTGGAGCTGTCCCTAAAAGGTACAAAAGATAATTAGGAAATAGAGAAAATGAAACGTTTTTAAGGACCCACATTTAATAGGAAATTTAGCTCCAGTTTGTGCCTCATAAATGTTCTCCCCAATAAGTTTTCTAGCCAGTCCAAAGTCTGCTACTTTGACTTCAGGAACTCCAGATATTTTTTCGCCTACAAGCACATTGCGGGCAGCTAGGTCTCTATGCACAAGCTTGCGACTCTCCAGATACATCATTCCATTGGCTATCTGCAATTAGAGGGTCTTTTATATTAGAGATAGTGTGTTGCGGACCTGTGCACACATGTCTACCAAGGCTTGCGCGCTCAGACTGTGGTCATCTTTGCGAAGATAGTGAAGCAAGGAGCCATTAATCATGAATTCGGTTATCTTAAATTTACGTCATAAAGTCGACAAAAATTATATGTTTGTTAAGTTTAAATGCATTCTTTCAAGGTAGCGCCATTGTAATCCGAAAATTCGCAAATCCAAAATATTGAAGATTGAAGACTCAGACTCCTTACCTCTCCAGACTCCTGCCAACTCCATAAATTTCCAGATCCGAATAAAGCCAACTCCAAAAAACGCCTACTCCGAAAAATGGCTAAAGTATCTATTTGGAGCACACAGTACCGTTTTATTTAGGTTCATCAAGAAATCTGCAGGATTTGAAATGCTTATAACTTCTTTCAAGAACTGTTTTGGCCAAACTTTTTTTGCAGGAAACATCCGAAAAGTAATTTTTCTTTTAATTTCCTTTTTTTTCGTGCAACGGGTTAGACGGCTATTCGTACTTCTATATGTTCTTGTCAGCCTTAAAGGGGCATACCAGCGCGTTACACTTCACATAAGGCGGGGAACAGCAATTTGTTTTTCTCTCGACTATTTTCTATAAATGTTCTACCTGATCCGACGAAAGTTTTCTGCCTATTTTTAAAGGTGGTATAAAGTCATAATTATCAGATTTGAGTTGAAACGAGTGAAAACAAGGATAATTTCTAAAAATCTTCTGGTCCCTGCCTTAATTTGCCCTTTAAAAGCTACTGAACCTACAATGTAATAAGGATCACCAATGGTGCACACTGCATATAATCTGACTAGTTTGGGATGATTGCACTGCTTCATTATCTGAGCTTCTCTGAAAACAAACTCTATGTTTCATTATAGTTGTAGAAATGTGTGTTTCATACGCTAAAAATGCTTCTACGCTCATTGTGCCTGGTTTCATTGTTTTGATGGCTACCTACAAACATTTGTTGTTGTGGTCATTATCGTTTTAAAAGTCTGCCCCTTACCTCTACAACCCCTCTCCAGGAGCCAAGCCAGACCTCCCAAAGTTGCCATCTCCTAGCTTTTCTAGCATTTGCAGCTCTTCCCTAGGTATTTCCCAATTTTTCTGTGTGTCATGACTAAGGTCTGTTCGCACTGGAGCCACTTTAGGAGCTGGGAATATGAGGCGGGAGCACAAACCACCCGATTCTCCTGCAAATATTTTTTTATATTTTCCTTCTACCTCATCTTTTACTCCAAAACCAACTTGAGTAGTAGGCGACTAGATCCCGAATGTTGGAAAATATTTTCCTAGTAGTGATGTAGAATCCATTGCCTCCGTCAAGTGGCCTGATCTTGTAGTGCTTGACCTCATAAGAGTTGCCTTTGGAGTCGTTGATGGTAAGGGCATACTCGTTGCTAGGCTCTCTTTTCCGAATAAGGAAAGTGCCTCGAGGTAAATTAGACGCGAACACCAGTTTTTCGGCTAAGCTTCGCTGGATTTTACCGGCATACCATCTATATAAAAACAAATATGAATTGACAAGGGAACTATCGAAGAACTCACTCTTCAGACTCCAGAGACTCTATTCTAGCGAGAAAGTTTCGTGGGGCATAACCCACTCCATTTTTTCGGTGCTCCACGAACCACCAGTCATTGTTGCTGAAATTAGACAAACTTGTGAAACTACCTTGCATTAGGTGATTTACATTTTTAGGTATTTTATTTGAATTAAATAACAAAATTTTGGTTTATATGTTTTAGGAAATATAGCTGGGTTTTCGTGTACTCTAGATAACGCCAAAAAGAACTGTGTCCCGTTTTTAATTTTAAAATTTGAACAATACAAATCATTGACTTTAAAAAAATGACAGCAAATTCAATTAATGATTTTTAGTCTGAGACACAAAATGAGTTACCGTATTTTCTCTATTAATGAACCCCTCTCTAATAATGAACCCCCTCCTGTTTTGACTAGGATTTTAGAGTAAAGGCCATTTTCGATTGACAATTTTGAGAATTTTCAGGGATTGAAAAATAATGAAACCGGGTGCATTAATAGAGAAAATACGGTAATTTGATTTTTAAAATTTTGGGGTATGCAGGTTTTGGGGTAGGGCTCATGATTGCTTAATGCATAATTTCGATTCACCTGTCCCTCCTCAAAATTTTGGAAAAAAATTAGTTAAGTTTTTAGTATTATTGAATGCACAAGGAATTTTGAGCAACTCACTTAAAAGATCATCAAAGACGAAAGAAAATCAAGATGTACTTAAGTTTTAAAAAAGCGAAAAAATATGCATTATCGATTGTAACAAAAAAAGCTCAAAAAACGGCCAAAAGGAACTGTATCTCAAATCAGGATTCCCAATACCTTCGCCCTCTTTCCTTGGCTGCATCCATAAGCACTCTAAAATATTTCTCAGCCGTCTTAATTTTGTGTTTTCTAATGATGGGACTAAGGAGAAGTTTGAGATATTGGCTGTGAATGCAGTGGGTAACTTTCTGAGTTCCGTAACTCTTACCGCGAACCTATTTTTCCCATAAAAAATAAAAACACTCTATTTAAAAATGCGTTATTAATTTGCAAATTACCTGTTATCCATTAAAATCATAATGTCTCCTTTACGGAAGTTAATATCGCCGTCCACTCTATTGTTGTAATCATATATAGCTACCACTTTGACCACTAAATAACAATAAAATTTATTTATGAAAATTAAAAATTAAATATTTTTACTTTGTTCCACTCCATTGTTTCTGGTTGTGTTGACCATGCGTTGTTGAGTGCTGTTGGAAGCTATGGAGCCAATGGTTGCCGACTTTTGTTGCAGTTGATTACTACTACCTGGATGATACAACATTGCGGTGCCAGTGGTGTGCTCGAATATAGACGGAGATGAGTCCATATGATACATTGTTGTGGCTGTGGCCTGTCCACCACTTGCATTGCTCATTTTGTTGTTTTTGGTGAAGTGTCGAGCACCTCCTCCGTTCATATGGTAGTTGGCACCCCCATTCATTTGTGTAAAGAACCGCTGTCCTAGGCTATCTAGTTCTTCTTGTGTTAGTGGGCCGTCCTGAAACAGTAAATGTAGGTTTGATCAGGCATGTGAACGGACCATAGTTTCGACTCAGCGTGCCGGATAACAGTTTTTTCGGCCAACGGACTTTAGATTAAGTATGTGTCTCCGAGTTCGGCTCTGACTCTGTTCAAGCTGGAGTCTGAGCAAAAATATGAAAAATTGTAATTCTAATAAAAAAAATTCCCAACTTTTCTCTTGATATAAAGTCACCTTCTGCAATCCGAATAACCTCCCCGCCTGGATCAGTTACTTTTTTAGCTCTAAGACTGGATCTTTTTAATATCACCCTATTAGGCTCAGTCATACTCCCGCGGGTCACGGGTCACGGGTCAAAATTTACTTATAAATTTGAAATGACCCGCGGGTCACATTTTTGGAGTCGCGGGTCACAGGTCACGGTGCAAAAGTGGCGGGTCAATTTTATCAAGTGACCCGCGGGTCAGGCTAACGGTGCAAAAGTGGCGGTCAAATGATGACCCGTGACCCGTGACCCGCGGGAGTATGACTGAGCCTATTTCAAAATTTTAAAATAAAAGACATTTGATCAAAAGTGCCATTTATCCCATGCTTATTGTGTTTTGAGTACCAAAATTAAAGAGTCTGACGTAAAATCTCAAATAAAAGACAAATATTTAAATAAAGTAAGTTTCGGAGCCCTGCCCTATTTTGAAAAAAAAACATATATCACCACAATAGTCACTTTTGAGGTGTTCCAGCTAGATCACCTTCTGTTCGCACTGCCTTTTTCCCATCACCTTTTGATCACAAATAAAGCAAAAACCCACCTTGTTAAGCGGATCATCCTCAGGCAGCTCAATGCCCCTGTCTGCATTGCGTGAGAAGCAGTGACCCATAGATTGGGGTGTGTGCTATATTGGTGGTTGTGGTGATCAGCCGATCTGTAACAAAACAATGATTGTTGTTGTTGGCGAAACAAAGTGTTTTGATTTATTTTTGACAGTTCCTCAACAACAATAAATGCAAAAAGTAGTGTTTAAGGCGCAGGTGGTGGGTAGAGGTGAAGGCAAGTGGCTAACCCCCTACTAGATGGAATGCAATCCATCCCCCACCGCAAAAACGGGTTTCTGCCCGCTCGCAAACCTCTACACTTCCTTCTATGTTCATGCAGAGGGGGGCAACAGTAGAATATGCTTCACTAGCAAAAAGTATTTATAAATGTGGATCGTGGTAAGACAAAAATTATTTTGGAGTTAATAAATTTTAGTTTTTAATGAATAAAATTTAGTTTTTTTTCTCTTTTTTTTGCTTTAAAATACAGCGATGGTGTGCCAGATTTCTTTATATTAAAATACAGAATTGAACAAAAAACTACGTAATTTTTCGAACGAGCGCCAGATTTATTTTCAGTCTACGCAGAATTTCAAATTTCTTATTTTATTAATAATTATTATTTTTTGACAAATTTGGTTATAAAGTTTTTTGTTTTTAAAATAATAATTTGAATGGAATTTAAAAATAATTGGTAAAAAAAAGTTCGGTCATCAATAATCGAAAATTTTGAATGATCGGTTTCATATCGATTACAAAAACTCTCAGAAAATGTTGCAAATAATCGAAAAAAGTTTTGATTTTGGTTGATTACGATGATTGTCGGTGTACAACCCATTCAACATATGTAATTATCTCTAAGTCATACTCCTTTCTTTTCAATTTAACTAGCACTACAAAATGTGTAGTTAGTAGACTGCTTTTATTTTGTCTTGTTGTAACATTTCTGGTAGTTTTATATCTTTAAATTGCTTGTAAATTGTAAATAACCCTGTAAATTGTAAATCACTTAAAATAACATTTTGAATAATTATTCTATTTACAATTTTCTAAAGTTAATTAACCATATTGACTTTGTCAATAATACTTTCATTTTTTGCATTTAAATTTTCGTTGTTATTAATCAATTAAATTTTAGACTGTATAAGACTTATTTAATCATTAAGAGCACCCTAAGTAGACGCAATTCAAATGGGAAACTTGCTGGTGAGTAATTTTTTTTCAGTTATGTACAACTTTTTTATTTCTATTAGTTTTTTTTAACTTTTTGTTAAAGAAAAATTTTTAAAATTTTAGCCTTGGAATTCTAGTGCAGCGTGTCAAAATCTTGTAGATAACGTGCAGAAAAATCGTCTAAAAGTTTTTGATGAAGTGAGAGCTGTTGTAGACAAGCAGGATCCTGAGCTTCGCGACGAGATTTTGTCACTTTCTCTTATGGATCTACGAGGTGAAGATTGATTTTTTGAAAATTGAAAAAAAAGAAAGCCACGTTTTTATGCTTTTTCCGCGGGACTTCGACCGCTTAAGGCATTCTGAAGTACCGTATTTCCTCTAATTGAGCTCTCAGAACTACCCTTAGTTTGACTACCCTCCAGATAAAGACTCTGTTAGGAAGTATAGGGCTTTCATAGAAGGGGTTGCTTGCGGTTTGCTGACTTTGACGACAATTCAAATAATCATCAGTTAAATATTTGTGGCTTTACGAATAGCATAAGGTGAATACACTCAACACTCTCAATAACACCTTCCTTAGGTTATCCGACCTTTGAGCGCTGATGAACTGTAGTTAGTTGAAAATGAGTTAGCGTTAAAACAAAGTAATATGGCAGGGTCCGGTCAGGCTTTTGAAATGGTCAGTTAAAAAAACAGGTTTTTAAATAAAAGAGTCGGTTGCAGATGCCTTGCAACAGGACCAATACACCGCACAAACTGTCTTGAAGGCATATTCCTGGAAAGCCCTGCAAGTTCAGGACGCCTACAACTGCATCAATGAATTTTTATTAGAGTCCTTTCAACAAGCAGAAGCTATAGACACTAAATACTCCAACCAACCGAACAAACCGGCTTTGTATGGAATTCCTTTTAGTGTTAAAGGCAACTTCTTTGTAAGCAATTTTTTCGAGTTCTTGTCAATTTTTTAAAAACAGAATTCATCGATTTGATCGAAAATTTTGACGCTACCAGCAAAACTCCCCCTCCTTTCCTCTTCAAGAATCTGACCTTCCCGAAATAGCTATAACGGTTACGCGACATTTGCGCACCACGACATTTGCGCACCGACACTTGGGCATCGACATTTGTGCACGATACTTGCGCACCAAAAAGGTATATGAATCTCGTGAACCATTCCCTGTAGTCTTGAATCATCTTCGATGGTGCTGGTTAACCTGCTTTCAATAGTCCAGACCGATTCTCAGTGGTCCCATTCAAATAGTGTTATCCAGATACTTAGGTAGTGGTACTTAGGAATTACTCAGCTAGCGATACTCAATTAGTCAAGACTCGACATCAGGGGATATTACCTGTATGGGATCCCCTTGATGACGTAAGTAGACCAGCTGTGATTTATCAAGTTTAAACCTGGACTTAAAATTGGTCAATAGTAGGATACCTTACCTGATTTGTAAGTTTAACCTATTTGGACAAATCAAAGGGTGATTTTACCTATCTGAGTCGAAGCAGTAGGACAATTGTTTAACCAAAGGGATAATTCGACGCTACTGTCATATACCCCCCCCCAAAAAAGCTACTGTAATATACCCCCCCCCCCCAAAAATCGACTTTTTTAGGAGTGTCCAAAAACCATTTTCATACAATAATTTTGCCATAATAGGACCAGAAAAGCAATTTAAAAGGGATTATGGGCTGTATTGGGAGGGGAAGGAAATAATACAGGGGCCACTTTTTTTTAGCTGCTTTACCATGTTTTTCAACTCGGGCCGTGGCAAAAATAGACTCTACATGCATTTTATGATCAAGCCTACTTCTCGGAATCAAGCCTACTTCTCGGAATCATACCCCGAAGGGGGCGCAGGGGGCTTGGGGGCTTGGAGTTGAGATGCGCACACCCACATACCTTAGACACAAATCACTCGAAAGCGACTCTGGATGCATGAAAAAACATGCATACCAGAGTAATTTATGCGGTATATTACAGTAGCGCTTTGGGGGGGGGGTATATACAGTAGCGCCGATAATTCCCTCCAGAACCAAAATATTTTAGGTATAGGTCAAGGAGCTTCTGGGCACAAGTCATTAGAAATCAGCGTTCGGAATACGCTACTAAATAATACCTAAAACATTTGGAACGTACCTTATCGATATGGATTGTACCCGAACAATCTATATGGTTACTTTTCTTGGGTTTAGAAAGTTGAAGATGTTTCTGGACTCCTGAGGATAGTTTAGGGCAATTAAAGATGAATCGGACTACTAAGGCTGGATCAGGACTATTGGGGATGGTTGAGAACTACAAAGGATGGTCCAGGAAGGTCATCTACCTTTTTACTTGGAAATACATTTTTTGTTGCGCAAGTGTCGTGCGCAAGTGTCGGTGCGCAAATGCCGTGGTGCGCAAATGTCGCGTAACCGCTGTAACTAGCGTTCGGGACAACAAGTTTAGGCTCAGGACTTAGGCTCAGGGATAGGCCAGTGTACGGAGGTTGTGACTGATACATGTATTACGCGCTTTTTCTTGGGTCTATTACATATTTTTCAATGCTTTTTAATAAAGTTTGGAAATGGAAAATTGTTGGGGACGGGGAGTTTCGCTGGCAGGGTCAAAATTTTGATACCGTATTTCCTCTAATAAGTGCCCCGGGGCGCTTATTTTTCAAACCCTCAAAAAATCGGAAAATTTGGAATTGGATTTCGAGATTTTCGGTTGCTCAACCAAAATCTAAAAAGTGGAATCGGTAGAGCTCGTGGGATTTAAGAAAACGTATCAAACAGCTTTGCAAAATTTTGCTTCTACACTGAGATTCAGACCCTCAAAGTCGAGGGGGGCGCTTATTAGAGCGGGGGCGCTTATTAGAGCGGGGGCGCTTATTAGAGGAAATACGGTATTTCGTTTCCATTTTTCCACTTGCATATCTTTAATTATTTCTGAGCCTTTAGGATGCAAGCTAACCCGCATCAATAAATATTACTCGAATTTTCTCATGTTTATACACAGTTTTTATATCTCGGGCCGTTTGGGCCGGCCGGGCTTTAATGTTAAAATTTCAAAATTTTCAAAGTCCGGGCTTTGCGTGTTCAGCGTGAAATCCTGGACAAGGCCATACCATCAGCACGTACAGCCTTTCCCGTGTTAAAAAATTTTAAATAACCTAATATAATGCTCAATTTGTGATATTTTAGTTGAAAGGGTATGACAGCTGCATTGGCTTCAGCCAATTTTTGAATAGCCCTAAGGAAAATGAATGCTCTTTTGTAACTCACTTGCGAAATTTGGGTGCTGTCCCCTTTGTTTACACCAATGTGCCCCAAGCCTTGCTTAGTTTCATGTGCTCGAATCCGGTTTATGGCACTACATCAAACCCTTATGATGTTCAGAGGTATTGACAGTCATAAGGAGCCTACCTAGTACCTAGTGCTATTTTAGAAGTCCTGGAGGTTCGAGTGGTGGGGAAGCCTGTCTTTTGGCGGCTGGAGGCACACCTTTTGCCATAGGTAGTGATGTGGCTGGAAGTCTGCGTATTCCTGCTGCCTTTTGTGGACTTACTACTCTGAAGCCAGGCCAAGGTCAGTTTATAGTTAACAATCGAATAGAACCCTAAATGAACTGGTCCCAAAGGCACATAAAGATATTTTTAATATCCCAAAATATATAAAATATTTAGAAATTTCTATCAAATTGGAATATTTTAGAGCGTTTTGTTGTGCTGGATTCCCATGGAGGAGTGCCAGGCCGTGGACGTCTTGGTCTCAGTTTTGGATTCTTCACCAAATCTGTGGACGAACAGATCTTCTTATTGGAGCTAGTTTTTGGTTCAGAGGACTACCGCAAGTTAGTGCCCAAGCACACTCCCATACCCATGAAACTGCAATTAATCAATGAGGTAGCTGAGAAGAAACCTCTTCGCATTGGCTACTTCACTAATGATGGCTTTATGAAGCCAACACCAGCGTAATTAGAGCATTTGAAAAGTCAGTATTGTAAAATTGTTATTTTCAGTTGTGCAAGAGTAGTCCAAGATACAGTCAACAAGTTGAGGGCTGAAGGCCATGAACTGGTCCATTTTCGAGTGCCTACACCTGAACATGCGGCTAGCATTCTCTATAAATGCGTATTACCGGAAGGGGGTGCCTACTTTGTGAAGTTGTTCAACAACGATTTGGTTGACCCATATATGAAACAGTTTGCTACAATGCTCAAGGTATTATTTATAGTTTACGGGGTGCTACACAAAAATAATTTTTTTTTAACAAAAGTCTATTGACAGCTCTGAAAAGTTGATTGAAATAACTCCTTGTTCGAGTGATTTCTGAACTTTTCGGCACTAAACTACGAACATTTTAAGTCTTAAAGGGGCATGCTCACCACTGATGGAATTATTTTAAAGGCGGGTACCAGGTCAATTCAAACGAGCATTATTTTCAAATAAATTTTAGTTGAGTACCTTGCAGGGAAAAAGTAATCAGAAACACTTCCTTTGTTTAATAGCATCGGTGGCCTAGTGGGATAGCGGTCTGCGAAAGTGGGTTGTCGGTCTGATTCCCACTCGTGGCCTAGTTTTTCCTCAATTTTCCAAATTTCGTCAAATTAATTCTGGTTGGAATTGACCTGGTACCCGCCTTTTAAAACATTCCCATCGGCGAAGAGCATGCCCCTTTAAAGCACCATAAACTTGATAAGCACAGCAATTTGCGGAATTCAAATTCGCGCGGAACCACCCTCATTTTTGTCCATAATGTTTTTGAATTAATTTATTTGTGTGCATTGAAAATATGAATTCCATTTATGAGTAAATTTTTAACACTGAATCATATAATTAGTTGTGGTGCAGTGAAAGTAGGATAAGTAGTCCGATCTGGCAATGTCGAGTAATATTGAGCTCGACTAGTAAACAGTTATATATTTTTGAAAAAAAGTTTCATGCGAACAAAAATGGGCAAAACGTTTTTTGTGGCCGAAAACCTCTTTTTTGTGGCCGGTTTCGTTCTCTTCGGTTGCTCACCACCGAAGAGAATGAAACCGGCTACAAAAAAAGTTTTACCCCCAAAAAAACGTTCGAAAACAAGCTCTAGCCTGTGTACGCCCATATTTTATTCGCCAAAAATTGTTATAGCCAAAACCATTACATTTTTAATTAATTATTTTGATACATATGGTTTTTTAAGTAATTTCGTGGATATTCTTATTTACAAGTCAATACTCAAATTTATGCCAGAGAGAAGGGCTACATTTTGAGCATAAGGTTGTAAATGACCGAATTTCTAAATTTCTGGAATCCTGGACTTTTTGAGGACTTTTGGGGTTTTTAGTAAAATTTGCAAATATAGTCATTTACAACCTTATGCTCAAAATGTAGCCCTTCTCTCTGGCATAAATTTGAGTATTGACTTGTAAATAAGAATATCCACGAAATTACTTAAAAAACCATATGTAGCAAATTAATTAATTAAAAATGTAATGGTTTTGGCTATAACGATTTTTGGCGGAAACAAGGTAGAGCCTGAAAACATTTTTGACAAATAAGGGTGGTCCCGCGCGAATTCAAAATTTACAAATTGCTGTGCACATCAAGTTTCATGGTCCTTTTACAGGGCTTTTTTCAATATTGTTTTACTATTTTAAATTTGAATTTTCTGCCGCACTTTTTTTAACATATTTGTCCAAAATTTGATTGGTTTCAGGTTCCTAAGGTTATTCGATGGCTGGCAAGGTATATTTTTCTTTTTTTTATTACGGTAAAGTCCCAACAAGCTACACCTTCGAGAATCAGACTAAGTTGCTCGCTTATTGGGCTAGGCGGTTATTGGGGTCTACAATTTTTACGAATTTTAATCGTACTTTTCTTGATACTCAATAATTTATTGAGCTGAAGAGATTCGAATAATTAAATGGTTTATTTCTGCTGCTGTTAAAGCTGTTATTCGAAAAAAATAGAAACAAATTTTTTTTCGAGAATTAGTGGCTATAACTAGAAAGAACTCTATTATTTTTTCATATGCACGATAACCTTCGAACCACATTTGGCTTACCAAAGTGGATAATCTAAAAAAGACTCTCGAAGAACATCTGTTGAGGCTGAAACGTTATTTAATCTTGAAATGTTAGATAAATTAAAAATAAATTTATTAAGGAAAATCAGTTTATTTATAGTTACCCACTGTCTTACTTGAGCCCTCAAGCAGCAATTATCTCTTGTTCTTTTGTGCAATCTGCTGAAGATGTGCGTATGGCTCAAGAATCTTGTGACTCATACATCGAAAAGGTCGGCAAATATATTTTTGCTAGCTTCTGACAAAGTTAAGCTTCTAACTAATTTAGTTCGCCGCTCACTGGCATGAACTACAGCTAGATGGCCTCATTTGTCCATCTTTTGTTGGTAAAACAATAAATTTTATAGCATTGATCAGATTAATTCCACATTTTGATTTATAGTTCCCTCCGTGCCTCACAAATATCCCAGCCAACTAGGAGCTTGTGCCTTTGCCACTGGTCTGTTCAACTTGCTCGACTACCCAGCTGGTCTTGTTCCGACCGGAAAAGTGACCAAGCAGGATGACGAGGATTTAATGGACGAAGAGAAATGGCCGACAGGTAACCGGACAAAATTCAGATTCTGAGATCTTACAAAATCTGACTTCTTTTGTCGTTAGAAACAAAGTAAAGTTACAAATTAAAAAGTTGCTTCATAAAAGTCTTTTAGACCAAAACTTCGTGCTCAAAATCGTGCGCAACGCAGCAGCTGACTCTGCTGGACTTCCACTCGGAGTTCAAGTAGTAACTTTGCCTTACGAGGAAGAACAGTGTCTTGGCTTGATGAAATTGATTGAAAACCTGTGGAAATAATGATTCTATGGCTATAATTCAACTTTCAACTTTTTAAAGTGCCTTACCTAAAAAAGTTGTTGTATGAGTTTGACATTTTTGTATTTTTAGCTGTGTTCTTGCCAAAAACACAAGTATTAAAATTGAATTTCAGACATGGTTTAACACTTATATGTATCACTTTATAAAGCATTTGTGTGCGTCCAAAGAATTTATGTAATTAAATAATGAAAAATAAATAATTTATTTACTTGTTACCGGAAACTGGCTTGGCCAGGCTTGTTAGATACATTACTCTACAGTATTCCAAATAATTTTACCTGGCTTATGATGGCCTCTGGAGATGAGGCGAATTCTTTCACTTCCGGGCTCTGGTGTAACGCCGGAGGATATTTTTGGAAACAGAGGCCAGAGGGCGCAAAAGGAAGAAATATTTTATCTGAATACAGGGCTGCTTTTTACTGTGATCTAATGAATACGTCATAAGCAAAGTTCTAACACCATATATTCTTTATTAATCCCCCACTCTCTAATAATCTCCCCTCTAGCGACATCATATCTCAGCCTAGAGCAAATATTTCACAAATCTGTTTTTTGGTATACAACAGCATTATTAAAATATTTTAAAGCAGTGTTACATGAAAACAGATGTAGGATGGCTGAGGATTGGATTTATTCTTGTAATCTGTGATTCAAATTTAGGATTCAAAAATCATTTGTGAGAAAAGTTGAGTGAGATTAACATCAATCCTTATACAAATAAAATTTTTGAGAGTCGCCGCTGCCTCGGAGGGTATTGAAAAAACCTCGTTGCTCTGTTTTAATTTTAAGTTATCCTTTTACAAATTATGAAGGTTTTTTTTTCAAATAATCGATCTTTACTCTCATGTAGACTAATGGATTGTCAGATAATTTGTCAACTAGCGGGTGTCCCAAAAGTCTTTTGTGATGTTTCAATCACCTTTTTTTACAAATAATTATATCTCAAAAAGAGAATTCTAAAGACATTATTTTATAGCCGGTTTCTTCTTTTCAAAATGGCAATAAAAATTATTTAGAATATTTAGAATAGTCATAATTTGGCTTTAAGAACTTTTTAGGACCTTTCGAAAAGTTAAGGTTTATTTTCATCACTTTCACTGACCAAAAGTTTAATTCAGGATTCATTACTTTAATAACATCTTAAAACGATGTTGTAGCGAAGATCACGAGCTAGAAGACTTATTTTACAGAATAATTTTAAAAAATTTGAGCGTTCAGATATGGTCTTTTGTAAAAAAAACGATTTCTTTAAAAAAGACCGAAATTCCGAAAATATGAAAAAACTTGGATTTTGGTCATTTTTTAAAGATTTTTTTTCAGAAGACTTTATCTGATCGCTTGAATTTGAAAAAGTATTCGGTAGAACAGGTCTTATGGCTCTTGAACTGCGCTACAAGATAGCTGTGAAATGTTGTTGGAGCGCTGAATCATAAAATGAACTTTTGGTCAAGTAAAATGATTAAAATGCCCGTTAACTTCTCAAAATGCCCTGACAAGTGCTTACAGCTAAGTTACTCTATAACGACTCTCTTTATAACGACCCGAAACAAAGAACTCTTTGGTCACAAATGACCTCATTTACGTCAAATAGACTCTCTTTATAACGACTCTCTATGTAACGACCCGGTTTTGCCCGTCCCTTGAGAGTCGTTATAGAGAGAGTCAACTGCATGCCTATTCTAAAATATTTCAAATAAACTTTATGCTATTTGAAAGAGGAAAAACAGGGCTACACATCTATATATTCATTATTTTTTTATGAAATAACATCATTTGTAAAAAAGGTGATTGAAAGTTCACAAAAGACTTTTGGAACACCCGTTGTATGTAACATACAAATCGCATATATTCAACCAGTTTGTTTGCACATAAGAAATGTTTTCAGTACAAGTGAAGTGCAAAGTAGTAGACAGTGATACATCATTGGTTCATTATCTTCTTTTCCTCCTTAAAATATTAAAATAAATTTTAAGGCGATCAAAAATTTAAAATATAATGAAACTATTTAAATAAAATACTAACACTTTTTGAAGCATCTGAAATGTTTTCTTTCTCAGCTTCTTCTTCTTCTATTTGATTCAAACAGGGCACAATTAGGTCACTTTTCAAAGAACGCAAATCTCCAAATTTAGAGATGGATTGAATGGATATTCTACAAACAATATAATAATTTTTTTGTTTTTTCTTATAGTAAAAATAAAGCTCTACTTGTACTCCTGTTGTGGGTCCACATCACTGATTATTGCCCTCTTGTTTCTAGCGATAACCTTGCCGGAGGGAACATCATTCAAAAACACTTCATATCCTTCTACCATACTCAGCAACGGTATAATATTGTCCCATTTTAACAACAAAAAGTTGGGTGATTGGCGTTCATAGCTAAGTGAAACTGGTGCAGGAATCAGAGTGGTCAGAAGTTCATTTAGTGGCTCCATCTTCTTGACTGCTCTCTGCAGTTCCTTGAAAAAAAAATTTTTTGGGCGCTACTCGTTATTGACCCTGCACGGCGTGTCAAATCGGTCAAAACACCAAATCGACATTTTTCTAGTCAAGACAAAAAATTTGAACACGATTAAATTTGTAGTAACTTTCTCATATTTTCTCAACTTTGTATTCTTATTTGTAACTCATGCTTATATGTGTCCTATATGAGCTATTTTTAAATCAGTGGATTGCCCAGGAATCGCTCTATCGATTGGTGAAAAAATTTACCTAATTTTATCAGAAATTCAAAGATTTTGAACAAATAGAAGTTTGAATTGGCGGTTGGCAGAGTCAGCTCGCCAACTTTAAATAGCTCGTTCTCAGTGATTTCTCCCGGAAAAAATAATCTGTCCTACAGTTTTGTAGTATTTTTCACCAGCTTTCTGCTGGTATCTTTGGTTTTTTCATATGAACACTTTATGCGGAGATCGAACAAGTTTTAGTAAATTTACACTTTTTAGTGTAAATTCCTGCAACTCGGCCTGCAACTCAGTCATGATCATTCTTAAACCCTGTGCTGATGGTCTTGTTGGATAGCCAAGAGACTGAAGATCATTTTGACACCAAACTTGTAAATAAAACATGAAAAAATGGGGTAAAAAATAGGGTATGCACCCAGGCGGATTTGAACCTATGAACTAGACAATGCGTATATAAAAGTACGTCCTCCCTTTAAATTAGGGAAATTGAATTCGAAGCAGACTTTTTAGACAAGAAGTATCCATAGAAATTATAACAAACAATCTTATGAACATTTAGTGCATAAAATTGAGCATATTTTTGTCAATGGTATTAAAAAATGAAAAATAATTTTGAATTTTCATTAAAACAGAACGCCAAGCCCGATTTGGTCATTTGACGTGTTTGACACGCAGTGTTTTCATAACTAACACTAACGCCTAACACTAACCTAACGTTAGGCTAACACTTAACCTTACACTAACACTAACATGTTAGTGTTAGTGTAAGGTTAGTTTAAAATGGCGGGTTAGTGTTAGTGTTAGGGTTAGTCTCAAGTGTTAGTGTTAGGTTAGTTTAAAGTGTTAGTGTTAGGTTAGTGTTAGCCTAACACTAACATAGTTAGTTTTGAAACTAACTGTTAGTTTAAAATCAAACCGTTAGTTTAATTATAGTGTTGATTCTGACATACTGCTTAACTAACATAAGGTTTCAGTTTATGGTTAGCTACTGTTTATCCACTGTTTCTTAAAAATGCTTCGTATTTTGATTTGAGTTATAAAAATTACCAGCTATGTTGTATTTTGACTTCTTACTGGTATTTTATTGTTTGCTTTAGAAATGTCTATCGAAGTTAGTCAACTGTCTGTTCAAGAAACCCGACAAGGCCTCAAAGAAGCGATTGCGAAGAAGTGCTGAAGTGCTCTGATGCGGTTATTTTCTGACATATTGTAACGGGGTTTGTTAAAAAATAATTAATTTCTTTTAGGATGCTGGACCTGTAGCTCTGCTAGCGTTGGAAGTTCTCTCAGTCCCCTTTCAGGTGCACCAGTCGAAAGAATTTTTTCGCAGGCTGGATTAGCCACTGGACGGCATTGCAACAAAATTAATTCCGATTTGTTGAATTCTCAACTGTTCATTTATTGCAACCGCCGCATTTAGCGTATTTCTTGATCTCTTTCTTGGTTTTATTATAATAAAAGCTGATGTTTCTGGATGTGTTACTGCGACTTCCCTACCACATGGCAAGAAAACTTGTATGGATAATTGTTCACCTAAGGAGGCTTCTTATGAGCAGTCAAATTTTTCGCTTAGGACAGCCTCAGGCAAAATGTAGACCAGCATATTTTCGGACGGAGTAAAACGCATGTGTGAAATTGTGTGTGTCTCTATTCTTTTATGTGTAGTTCAGTTACTCTGGTATAGCAAAATTTTGTATGAGAGGCCGCTGACGTAGCATTTTCGTTTCCCGAAAGTGGTCGTGAAACCAGTGCGAGTACAGGGTGTCCCGAAATTACGCTCACATCAAAAAAAAGATAGTGTACGTAGCGCCTCGCATGGTCAATTTCATTTTCGGGATCTTAACCCGTGTAAATCTCCAGAATTGTGGAATTTTTAAGAACGAAGAACACAATCACACCTAGAAATAGACGCCAAACTTCCCACCTTTCTTTATTTTCGAAAGAATAGCTAATACGACGAAGAACTTTTTGTTGACGAAACAAAAAGTATAAAAGTCTTAGGTTTTCTCTGGGAAAGAGTCATTGTAAATCGCCACAGCTTTCGTACCTTCAGCAACAGCATGCTTGGCCAATTCACCTTTCAAAAAGAGCCGAGTAGAAGAGTCATTTTCACGAACGGATATCGTTGAAACCTTCTGCTTCTTGTGAGACTGATAGCGCCTGAAAACAAGACGCTTTCCAAAGCAACAATTTCAGTACAAAGCGACCTACTTCGCGAGGAAACTGCATCCTGACACAGACGTTCGAAAATATCTTCACAAAAGGCATCCATGACGTCAATGGCTTTTCGCTTGACTCCTATTTCCTAGACGAAGGAAGAGCGCAGTTTTTGCTTCTTGATATCAGCCATTATCTGAACGACAAACTCATTAAAAGACAGATATATCGTACAGACATAAAAAATCAACAAACATTAATGAGGCAAGCGCATTTGAAAAGTTTAAAGACAAAACAAAAATTTGCGCGTGGCTATGAAACTGGAAAATATGAGAAAGACGGTCTTCATTAAGGTAAAATATTTCTCATCAAGACTTGATGATCAAGTCCTTATCACTGAGCAGCACTGAAGAACCTTTTGTTAGTTAAGCAGTATGTTAGAATCAACACTATAATTAAACTAACGGTTTGATTTTAAACTAACAGTTAGTTTCAAAACTAACTATGTTAGTGTTAGGCTAACACTAACCTAACACTAACACTAACACTTTAAACTAACCTAACACTAACACTAACACTTGAGACTAACCCTAACACTAACCCGCCATTTTAAACTAACCTTACACTAACACTAACATGTTAGTGTTAGTGTAGGGTTAGTTTAAAGTGTTAGTGTTAGAGTTAGGTTAGTGTTAGCCTAACACTAACATAGTTAGTGTTAGTTATGAAAACACTGTTGACACGCCGTGCCTGGCTATTAAAGGGGGAGTGTATCTATTGTCCGTATCTGGTCCCGCATGGAAATCGTTTAAATTCAAATTAAACCACTTTCTGAGCTTGCTGGTTCGAATCTCTCTGGGTGTAAACTTAATTTTTTTCGCAGTTTTTCAGCGATTGAGCTGAATTCATGCTAAAAAATATCGACGAATCCATTGGAAACTTTTTCAGTCAACAATTTCTTAAATTTGCGAAATCAGCCATAAACCATATATTTCGGTTAATGTCTATTTAATTATCGGTCTATTTTATTACTTTTTAAAGAGTCAGAAATACGCAAGGTACCTCATAAAAAATTCCTCATCAAATAGAAATGGACAGCCTGTCAAAAATTACTTCAGGAATCGGGTAGCTTAGATAGCTTGATTTACAAAAATTACCGATTTTCGGACGATAGTCAAATTTCTATTCCTGGTTATTACTGTAGCTTAGCTATTGTGCTTGTGGAATCATGACTGATAAAAAAATAATTTAATTGTCAGCAAGATCCTGACAATTATTTTTGTAAATGTCAAATAACATGTGAAAAAAATAAAGTTCACAACCATGGGGATTCTCTTCGAACCAGCAAGATCAGAAAGTGGTTTAATTTGAATTTAAACGATTTCCATGCGGGATCAGATACGGACAAGAGATACACTCCCCTTTAAAATTTTTTAACCAATTTTTCAGGCATAGTTGTTCCAATGAAAAAATTACCTGCATTTTTTCTACAATCTCATCAATGGTTTTAGTCTGAGCTTCATTGATAGAGGTCAGAAGAGAGTTTTGATTAGCTAATTCGTCTAATTGCTGCTGCATCTCCTGCAGCCTATTGCTGTGCTCCAAATCTGCTCTATAGCCCTCTGTTGTGGACTTAGCTAGTAGTGGGACAGATCTACGCCACCATCTCTGTAAATACAGTAAATAAATATACTAAAAATGAAGAAAACTTGGGGGTTTTTTTGCTATTTCTTTCAAAAGACCGTATTTCAAAATCTCGCATCTAAAAATTTAACGTACCGTGTTTATGGCTCATTTATAAACGTTGTCGTTGTCATCGTCGTTGTCGTTGGAATATTTTTTTTATAAAACCCTTTTTTTCGCCAACGACGACGACAACGACAACGACGACCTATTTATAAAAAATCCAACGACAACGCCAACGACAACGACGACGACAACGAAATTTTTCATTTAAAATTGGACAAACTTCGTATTTTCAGTACAGATTTCGAGTGAAAACGTGTGGAGAATATATTTAATCCTTAAAATTCTGACTTGAAATGCAAAATTTGTCTTATTTGGAAGAAAAAATTTCGTTGTCGTTGGCGTCGTCGTCGTCGTTGGCGTTGTCGTTGGATTTTTTATAAATATGTCGTCGTTGTCGTTGTCGTCGTCGTTGGCGTTGTCGTTGGCGTAAAAGTGCCTTTATAAAACATTTTTTCCAACGACAACGACAACGACGACGACAACGACAACGTTTATAAATGAGCCATTACTCTTTTTTCTCTACACCGTCTAATAAGTCTCTAATAGAGTAAATCAGGTGAGACGTTTCTATGCCGAAAAAGATAATGTGTTTTGTTTCGACCAAAAACAAAAATTTAACGTGAGAAGTCTAAAAACACCGCGTATTATTGTCATTTTATCCTGATAATAAAAAAAATTATATCATCTCGTTAAAATCTAAGTTTTAGTAACGTCAAACCATGTTTATGGAAAAAAATTATACAACAAAGTATGTATAGCCAGCAGATTGCTAGGTAACACGGCGTCGTATCATATTGAGCTACCTGTATAGTGGATGCAGCTAGATCTGTGCTTGGCAAACCTCCTGCAGACTCATAAGTCTGGCTATTGCCTGGAGTGTCGACTGCCATTGTGAATTTGGTTTGAGTGTTAGGTTCATATTTTCCATAATAAAGAGGTGTATTTGGTAATTTATGCTGCAGCTCGCTTCTAGAATCTTTGCTGAACGAAAGCTGTTTGCTGGAAGATGCGGATGAGCACTCAACCGTACTAGTCCGAGAAGTATTTGTCCTCGAAGACACTGGAGTCATCTCTGGAGTCGGAACTGTGGCTGTTTCTTCTGCAACTGCATCCACAATCTCTACTTGGTTGGGCCTGCAAATACGATTTTTCGACGTTAAACAGCTGGCTTTCTTTTCTTATAAGACGTGTTTAAGCTTTTTAAATACGAAATACCGAGGGGTCTTTATATTCAGTCGGTGGCAGTGCTCCAGATTATTTATAAGTATATTTTAAAAAATTTGCCAACTTTTTTATTAAAGTTTTACTATTAACTTACATTGGCGCTTCACTCTGCGAGAGGATAACCGTGCTTGCTGAAGCACTTGAAGAAGGACTACTTGTAGAATCTCTTGCTGAGTTATTCTTTGGTTTGGTTTCAGTTCTAAAACAGTCTTTAAATGACTAGTGATATTTTTTTTCTTCAAACCCACTTTTGAATGGGTGATCTAAACTTCGATTGCTGTCTAACTGGTGATGGGGTCATATCTGGTCTAAAATTAGTCAATCTAAGTCCAACAGGTGAACTGTGGCCAGTGGAGTTGTTAGTTTCGTAGTCATGATACACCAAACCCTCTTGTTGGTAAATTCTTCTTTTTTCAATTACACTTGGCTGCAAACTTTTTTTACAATAAAGTGCTTGACCGTGTTTAATTGATTACCTTGACTAAAAAGTGTGCGGACGAATTCTTAAGTGGACGCAAACCAGGGGTGACTGCAAACAATTCTCTTGCAAATAAGCACATAGTGAGTTATGTGCCCCAGAACCAGGCTGGAAACGGCCTTTTCGGTCGGTGTGCAGCCATTCTCCTAAAAACCGAGTTTAAATGACCATGGTAATTGCGCGCAGTGGCATGTGCAAAATTTGAATTGGTGGGGGACAGTTCTCTTTCGTCTAGAACTTTACTCTTTTGAGTCGCTCCAATTGACTCATTAGAGTATAGTGAGAGACGAAAGAGAACTGTCCCCCGCCAACTCAAATTTTGCACATACCACTGCGTGCAATTACCATGGACCTTCAAGCTTTTTGGCAGTCGAAAATCAGACCGATTTTTAATAATCACAACTTTTTCAACTTTTTTGTTTCCCCAAATAAGTTCGTAAAAGTTTCGAAAAGTTGATTTTGAAATTGGCATAAACTGATTTGGTTTGCGAAAAGGCTGAAATATGCCACGAAAAGATTATTTCTGCCACGAAAAACGACATACCACGAAAAAGCGGAAATGTGCCACGAAAAAGCTGAAATGTACCACGAAAAAGCTGAATTGTGCCACGAAAAAAATATTTATGCCTTTTTCTGTCCAAGACCAACCAAATTTTGCAATATTTTGCAAGAATTCTAATTTTTTAGTCATGAAATAACTTGGATCCCTCAGAATCCCACCCCGGAATGGCCAGAAGCCCCTGAAAGTTGGTTTTTGAGGGTTTACTAAAGGGGGAGTAAACTTTATGCAAAAATTCGATTGAGCGGATCAGAATCCCGGTCCAATCGGCTGAATCACTCAGAATTCCAGGTTTATGGTGGTTCTATGTGGTTCAGGGTGGAATTCTGAGTGATTCAGCCGATCGGACCGGGATTCTGATCCGCTCAATCGAATTTTCGCAAAAAGTTTACTCCCCCTTTAGTAAACCCCCAAAAAACCAACTTTCAGGGGCTTCTGGCCATTCCGGGGTGGGATTCTGAGGGATCCAAGTTATTTCATGACTAAAAAATTAGAATTCTTGCAAAATATTGCAAAATTTGGTTGGTCTTGGACAGAAAAAGGCATAAATATTTTTTTTCGTGGCACAATTCAGCTTTTTCGTGGTACATTTCAGCTTTTTCGTGGCACATTTCCGCTTTTTCGTGGTATGTCGTTTTTCGTGGCAGAAATAATCTTTTTCGTGGCATATTTCAGCCTTTTCGCAAACCAAATCAGTATGAGCCGTTGAAATTTTTGTCATCTGCAACTTATTGCTGTTGTTTTTTGTGAAAATTTTAGCGTCTCTAATCAAAGAGCTCTTAAATATCTTAACTGTCATCGATTTTCAAGGAGAAAAGCTTATTTAGAGCTGACCAAATTTCTCAAACAACCCTTAAAAAATGATTAATCCTTTTTTTTTTGTAGCAAAAATACTTTTTTTGTGGCTAATTTACTCTTTTTTGTGGCAAATTTTCATTTGGCCTGATTTTATCAACATTTTTTGTCTTTTTACAAAAGTGACAACACCATTATGTAGCCCTACTTTTCTAGTTTCTGATGAGATATCATTTGTCAAAACATCTTTGCAAAATTTGGTACAACGTATTAAAAGTATGAAGAAAATAATTTTTTTTATTTGCTTCATACTTTTAATTTGTTGTACCAAATTTTGGCAAAAACGTTTCAATAAACGATACCTCATTAGAAACTAGAAAAGTAGGGCTACATAATGGTGTTGTCACTTTTGTAAAAAGACAAAAAATGTTGATAAAATCAGGTAAAATGAAAATTTGCCACAAAAAGAGTAAATTAGCCACAAAAAAGTATTTTTGCTACAAAAAAATGATTAACCTAAAAAAATACTAGCTTACCTTTAAGAATTTCTTCTTCTGTTAGACAACTACCATCAATTACTTTCATGTTTCCGAGGATACAGGAGTAAACAAATGGTCGGTAATTAAACTGTCTGCTTTCATCCCTCACACAGAAATTGTTGAGGAAGGTCAGGGAGTTAAGGTTGTTCAGAGGAGCCAATTGATGCACTTCGCACAGATCTGAGATGTGATTGTTGCCTAGGTCTAGGGACTCCAAACAGACCGGCAACTTGTCAGGAGCATCTAGTATAGAGCTAATCATATTGCCATTTAGGTTAAGCTGGGTGAGGTTGGGCAGGGAGACTAGATTGGGCAAGCACTTAAGGCGGTTGTGACTAAGATTAAGGTGGGAGAAGAAAAGAAATGAGTGTTCCAGACTAGGGAAGTACTAAAAAAATAATAATAAATCATTGTCTTATTGAAAAAACAGACATTACTTCAATCCTGTTGTGGGACAGATCCAGATTCTTCAAATGTACAAGTCTTTGGAGTCCATCGACCACAGTTATTTTGTTGTCATATAGGTTGAGATATTCCAAGGTTTCATGCAAAAACTCAAAATGTTTCATTGTAATCAATTCATTTTGTGAAGCATTGATCTAAAATTCTTTATTTCTATTTCATAAACAATATTTTAGATAATTGTTTTTCCTATTTGCATTGGTTCTCCTGTTTTTTGAGTTTGTGTTCGCGTAAGCCAGCATAATTTAGAGAAGAACAAACCCGAACCGAAAAAGGCAAAAAAGAATGTTCGGGTCAGCTGTAACTATAGAACCTCTTAAAAATTTCCCAGGATAATTCGGTCACATTGAATAGCTAATATGCGTCTTTTAATCGAATGTATTAAGATCTCGGGCCCCTTGCCAGACAAGTCTGGATGAAAAGGCTAGTAAAGTAATAAAAAACCTCTCAAAATATGAAATTAAAAGAATCCTCGGTACCCCTGAAGTTTTTATACTTTAATCGCTTTTTTTTAATTTTTGGCTATGGTTTGAGATCTCAACTAATTTGATTGAAAGTCGCATATCGGCTAGGCTTGATTGTAAGGGTAATTATCCCCCCTTCCGCAAGCCGCCCCAAAGGTGGCGGGGAAATTACCCCCTTGTCCGGAAAAATAGGCAAATTACCTCCCCCTTGAGAAAGTTGAAGTTGCGGCACTGACTGCAACCATCGGCTATCCAATAAGACTGAGCACAAAAACAAGCTTAGGAGGCTCCCTTATAAATTAGGATGCCCTCTTCGCTTGAAGGGGCATGCCCGTGCTCGACACGGAGGAAAGGCACCCACTTCTTTTCTTTGTCGAAACATTTTTGCAGGCGTTATCATATAGATTTTTCAAGCTTTCTGCCCAGTTTTTTAAAGTAACGGGTGGTCCAAAAGTTCTGTTACAAACTTTGAGACCAATTATTTATTGTGTTATCTTATCGTTTTGATAAGATTTTGATACCATCTTGTAGCCCTGACTCTCTTCTTTAAAATGGCATATTGCTTTCAGCTTGATTATTTTAGATAAGTCACCATTTGGCTCCAAACACTTGTCCAGTCATTTTGTGAAGTTGACCAGCGTTTTCATCACTTTCACTGGTCAAATGTTCTATTGAATTTTGATCGTCATAACAATATGTTATCACCATGTTGTAGCGCAGCTCAAGAGCTACAAAATGCACTTTACAGAATGATTTTTTGAAATCTGAGTGTTGATATATGGCCTTTTAGAAAAAATAGATTTTCTGAAAAAATGGCCAAAATCCAAGTTTTTCCAAGTTTTTCAAATTTTGGCCATTTTTTGTAGTTTGTAACAGAACTTTTGGACCACCCGTTAGTATAGGGTAATCAATATCACATTTATGCAAATCGAGTGAAAAATGGAACGATTCAAAAAAAATTGCTGGTCCCCGCCTTAACTTTTTGAAACGCCCGGGCATGCCTCTTTAAGCATATTCCAAAAAGAAACATCAAGGAAAACTAAAGCAAATAAGAAAAGGGTGCCTAAACAGCACAATCACTGAACTTTGCAAACTGTATTACCCACCTCAACACAATTCACAAACATGTTAGCTGCCTCAAATTTTCGAAATCTATTTCCAGAAACATTAAGAGACAGTACATTAGCATATAATTGGTTGTGACAAGCAGGTAATTTGGTCAATTGCTTGTTAGATAGATTTAAGGCACCATTCAGAAAGAGCCGATGTAAGTCTTCAATCGTTGAAGACGACTCAGTAGCTCTAAAAAATTATAATTTGATATCTAGTGACTAAAAATGATCATTTATACCTGGAAGATGTAAAAGATTCACACAGCGAACTGCTTTGAGAGTCCATGGATCACAAAAGAAGGTCTTATTTTTCAAATTCGTTCTTTTAGTAGTTTTCAAAGATATATATTTGCGGTAAACGCTTTCTACGTGAGACAATATATTTTTGAATTAGTAAATTTTGTTTACCACTACCATAATGGCAATTTTATTTTACTTAATAAAGAACTGTATGCACGTGGGGAGTTATGGTGGAAACCCATAAATTTTGAGTTTTGACTGCGGTCGGGCACCCAATTTTAAGCTTTTTGCGTTTTAATCTCGGGCTCTAGTGCCCAACACAAAGGACACTTGGAAAAGCTAATGAATTTAAAATTAGTAATAGCTCTCCGTTTATGTTTGTCGAGGGTTGCCGATCGCTATTATCGGCACATATCAAGACACTTAGTATGCACAATTTTAAAAAACGACGTTCGTTTTTAATGTTATAATAAACTTTATACTATGAAGCACCTAAAAAGATGTGTGCACAGACGTACCTGTCAAAACTTTTGAGTCAAAAGTTTTGACTGTAAGCCGTAGACAAATCGCGGTAACTGTTTTTTACCTTTTCAAATAAAATGTCAGATGTTTGATATTCAAAATGTTTCAAAATTTTCGATAATGCAAACTGGATTCATTGTGCGAAAGCATTTTTCTTATATTTTATGTAATGCTTGGGAGATCTTAGATGTTTCACGATGAAGTTCTTTCAATTAAAAGTAACGAATTTGCATAGACCACAAGGTTACACTTATTTATGTGTGCGTCAATATCAGCTTAAAAAATATAAAAAATTTTTTATCTTCAAATATAATGTTTGTTTTTGCAATATTTATAATATTTATATCACTTAGTCCCGTATTTTTAAAGTGCGGCGCTTGGAATCACAATCGATCGAAACACCTTTGAGGTTGGCTATCCGATTTTTCGTTTTCAAATTTTCAGTTTAAAAGTTAGAAAATTTCGACTTTCGATCCGGGTTTTAAAAATTTTGATTTCCGGTTCGCTCCGATCCTTCGAAAATTTTTGATATCAGTCAAATTTTCTATCTTTCGAGCCAAAAATTCCGATCCTGTGCCAACTTGACTTATCAATTATATACCTATTGAAAGGGGCATACCGCCTTACAGTGAAAGCAAAGAAAGGCGGGACCAGCATTTTGTTGAACCTTCCATATTTTCACTCGTCTTACGTTCGATCTGTTATATTGATTACTAATCATTTCTTTGAAAAACTTTGCCGGATCAAGCAAAACTTTAGAGGAAAAAACACTTCTGTTGCGCGCCTTTATTTCGTATGGCTAAAATTGATTTCACGCACCAAAATTACTGATTTCCCGCAGTAAAAACATAAACAAGAGTATTTTTCGATATTTTACAATCCTAAAATTTATTTTTTCAGATCAATATGTAGCCTTTAATGTCTAGTTTCTGATAAGCGATCAACCGTCTCAGGAAAATGTGTTTTTATGAAACCACTTCACGTTTTTCAAAACCATTTGTTCTCTCAATTTTCCATATCAGATGAAGACAGCTAATAGCTTATCAGAAACTAGAGATTCAGGGCTACATGTTGAGCTGAAAAAATAAATTTTACGATGATAAAAACACCGAGAAATACTCTTGTTTATGTATTTACTGCGAAAAATCAGTAATTTACTGCGGGAAATCAGTATTTTAGTGCGTGTTTTCACCTACAGCCTATTTGGTATACCTGTAGCCATCAAATTTAGTAGCCATCAAATTTTATAATGTTTTTTGCTCAAGTGATTGTTTAAACACTTGGTTATACGCAGGGTAAGCTAGTTTCCAAACTGAAAAAGCAAGAAACAATATTTTCAAGTTCGTCCACATTTTAATTGCCCTAACCTGAAAAAGCGTGCACGGCAAAAAAAATCCGCATTTATTCTAAAAAAAACCTTGATTACTAATTTTCAGCCGCAATTTATTGGTGTGTCACCAATTTGAAGGTCTTAAACTTGTTTTCTATTTTTTTGCAAATCAATACTTTTTTTCCTATTCTCTTACTAGGAAGTTTACACAAACAAAGAAATATTGAGGTGGTGACGCTTGATCAAAAAACTAAACTTCACTTTAATTAGATAAACGAAAATATGTTTTTTTATCAAAAGTTTATTCTCTAATTAGTAAGGATTTTTTTTGCTGTTTATTTGTGCCAGTCTGTGTCATTACTTGCTGCCGATTTTTGTAAAACTTTTCTCTAATCTGACCTTTTATTTTTTGCTTACACTTGTTAGGCTTAGGAACTAATTTTGCCCATGAGGTATTGCAAAGCTGCAAGGAAGATGTTAGGGAGATAATAAATTCAAGTGGAAATCACTTCGTTGTTGTTTTTACAAGTTTGGGCCCTTTACAACTTTTTTGCCTTGGCTCCTCTTGTTGATTTTTTGTTGTAATTTTTCAGGCTTTTAAGCTTAGGCAAAGGTAGGCAGCGTATGTTAGGACGAATTCACAAATGCTTTTCGGTGTTTAAAAAATAAGAAAACCACGTTTGAGTCTTTCCTAGCATACGCTGGCCACCCTTGCCTAAGCTTAAAGCCTAAAAATACAACACGGTTTGCCAAGGCTAAAAAACAGCTCTCCTCTAGTATAGGGCTCAAATTTGTAAGTTACGTATTTTTGCGTTAAAAAATTTTTGAGCTCAACGTAAAAGTTAGTTCAAAAAAGGCAGTAACAAAAACAACAAAATATATGAAAAGATCGGCAACAAATTATGTCGCAAACTTTTATACTCTACAGTAAACTTTGTTTTAGCAGAAAATAAGTATGTATACGAACCAGCCATATCCACAGGTATTGTGTTCATCTGGCATTTAACTTAAAAATTGAAATATATTTCAAATTTATTTTTAGAATTCTGGACCTAACTACCCAACCAGGCCCCCGCACCAGTGTAGTAAGCACTTTGTGTTTTAAGATTTCTTAATTTTTGACTATTTTAGCTATGAAGAGGAGCGTCCCAGTCGGTCATTTTGCATGTGTTTCCCATTCTGCATCCCGATTCCATGCTGTTTCCCCTGCGATTGCTGTGACTGTTAAACACAAAATAGCGAAAATTAATACAGTTAACAATTCACTTTCTTTTGTGTTACTTACATTCATATAAAGAGTTTGAAATTTCAAATCTTCAGGTAAAATCACATTACCGTATTTTTCCGATCGAAGCTAACACTCTAATTAAAGCCCACCTTTACATATTTTGACTAAGATTTCAGAGTTAAGGCCATTTTTTCACAATTTTAAGATTTTCAGGGCTTATATCAAATAAGCCCATAAGTTTCAGTTATAAAAAATACGGTATTTATTATATTTACTAAAATTTTGGGTGAAATGATAGTTGCTTTACATTATCTAATAGCGCTAATTTATTTTTATAGTAAAAAACGTGTTTTTGACGATTGACAAAATGTTTAATTTTAATGCATTTGAATAAAAGTCATCTGCGGGATGACCGTTGAGCAAAAGCTCGCTTTACGTGTAAAAATCGTTCTGCAATATAGTCAAACCCATTTAAACCGGCACCCCCAAAAGTTCGTTCCCGCCTAGGGTCCGACGATTTTTTTACCTCTATTTTTGTACTGATTTGCCAGTTCTGTTTGGATCAAATTGAATTTCCCCACCAAAAGTGTGAAATTCCCCAAAATTACTGAATTTCCCCACCAAATTTTTAAAACGACCATATCTCAGTGTTTTCTTATCATTTTTTTCTTTTTGAAAATGGCTAGTAAAGTAATAAAAAACCTCAAAATATTGAAAATTAAAAAACCTTGGTACCCCTGAAGTTTTTATACTTTAACTTCTTTTTTTTAATTTTTTTCTATGGTTTGAGATCTCAACTAATTTGATTAGAAAGTCGCATATCGGCTAGGCTTGTTGAAAAAAATAATTATCCCCCTTCCGCATATGCTCGTTTTAAAAATTTGGTGGGGAAATTCAGTAATTTGGTGGGGAATTTCACACTTTTGGTGGGGAAATTCACTTACAGCCGTTCTGTTTTGATAATCTGGTGCCAAATATTGCAACGATTACGATTTTGCCGATCGTTTTTCAGCAACCTAATATTTTCTCACTAAAAATCAAAACCTCTTTAAACCGGCACCCTTTTTCGAAATGAGGTGCCGGTTTTGAAGGGGCATGATTTTGCTCGAAAAATCGGAGGAAAGGCACCCACTTGTTTTCTTTGCGAAACATTTTTGCAGGCGTTATCATAACAGAACTTTCAAAACTGTACAGTTTTTTAAAGTAACGGGTGGTCCAAAAGTATCTGTTACAAACTTTGAGACCAATTGGTTTATTGTGTTATCTTATCGTTTTAATAAGATTTTGATACCATCTTGTAGACCTGACTCTCTTCTTTAAAATGGCATATTGCTTTCAGCTTGATTATTTTAGATAAGTCACCATTTGGCTCCAAACACTTGTCCAGTCATTTTGTGAAGTTGACCAGCGTTTTCATCACTTTCACTGGTCAAATGTTCTATTGAATTTTGATCGTCATAACAATATGTTATCACCATGTTGTAGCGCAGCTCAAGAGCTACAAAATGCACTTTACAGAATGATTTTTTGAAATCTGAGTGTTGATATATGGCCTTTTAGAAAAAATAGATTTTCTGAAAAAATGGCCAAAATCCAAGTTTTTGAAGTTTTTCAAATTTTGGCCATTTTTTGTAGTTTGTAACAGAACTTTTGGACCACCCGTTAGTATAGGGTAATCAATATCACATTTATGCAAATCGAGTGAAAAATGGAACGATTCAAAAAAAATTGCTGGTCCCCGCCTTAACTTTTTGAAACGCCCGGCATGCCTCTTTAAGCATATTCCAAAAAGAAACATCAAGGAAAACTAAAGCAAATAAGAAAAGGGTGCCTAAACAGCACAATCACTGAACTTTGCAAACTGTATTACCCATCAACACAATTCACAAACATGTTAGCTGCCTCAAATTTTCGAAATCTATTTCCAGAAACATTAAGAGACAGTACATTAGCATATAATTGGTTGTGACAAGCAGGTAATTTGGTCAATTGCTTGTTAGATAGATTTAAGGCACCATTCAGAAAGAGCCGATGTAAGTCTTCAATCGTTGAAGACGACTCAGTAGCTCTAAAAAATATAATTTGATATCTAGTGACTAAAAATGATCATTTATACCTGGAAGATGTAAAAGATTCACACAGCGAACTGCTTTGAGAGTCCATGGATCACAAAAGAAGGTCTTTTTTCAAATTCGTTCTTTTAGTAGTTTTCAAAGATATATATTTGCGGTAAACGCTTTCTACGTGAGACAATATATTTTTGAATTAGTAAATTTTGTTTACCACTACCATAATGGCAATTTTATTTTACTTATAAAGAACTGTATGCACGTGGGGAGTTATGGTGGAAACCCATAAATTTTGAGTTTTGACTGCGGTCGGGCACCCAATTTTAAGCTTTTTGCGTTTTAATCTCGGGCTCTAGTGCCCAACACAAAGGACACTTGGAAAAGCTAATGAATTTAAAATTAGTAATAGCTCTCCGTTTATGTTGTCGAGGGTTGCCGATCGCTATTATCGGCACATATCAAGACACTTAGTATGCACAATTTTAAAAACGACGTTCGTTTTTAATGTTATAATAAACTTTATACTATGAAGCACCTAAAAAGATGTGTGCACAGACGTACCTGTCAAAACTTTTGAGTCAAAAGTTTTGACTGTAAGCCGTAGACAAATCGCGGTAACTGTTTTTTACCTTTTCAAATAAAATGTCAGATGTTTGATATTCAAAATGTTTCAAAATTTTCGATAATGCAAACTGGATTCATTGTGCGAAAGCATTTTTTCTTATATTTTATGTAATGCTTGGGAGATCTTAGATGTTTCACGATGAAGTTCTTTCAATTAAAAGTAACGAATTTGCATAGACCACAAGGTTACACTTATTTATGTGTGCGTCAATATCAGCTTAAAAAATATAAAAATTTTTATCTTCAAATATAATGTTTGTTTTTGCAATATTTATAATATTTATATCACTTAGTCCCGTATTTTTAAAGTGCGGCGCTTGGAATCACAATCGATCGAAACACCTTTGAGGTTGGCTATCCGATTTTTCGTTTTCAAATTTTCAGTTTAAAAGTTAGAAAATTTCGACTTTCGATCCGGGTTTTAAAATTTTTGATTTCCGGTTCGCTCCGATCCTTCGAAAATTTTTGATATCAGTCAAATTTTCTATCTTTCGAGCCAAAAATTCCGATCCTGTGCCAACTTGACTTATCAATTATATACCTATTGAAAGGGCATACCGCCTTACAGTGAAAGCAAAGAAAGGCGGGACCAGCATTTTGTTGAACCTTCCATATTTTCACTCGTCTTACGTTCGATCTGTTATATTGATTACTAATCATTTCTTTGAAAAACTTTGCCGGATCAAGCAAAACTTTAGAGGAAAAAACACTTCTGTTGCGCGCCTTTATTTCGTATGGCTAAAATTGATTTCACGCACCAAAATTACTGATTTCCCGCAGTAAAAACATAAACAAGAGTATTTTCGATATTTTACAATCCTAAAATTTATTTTTTCAGATCAATATGTAGCCTTTAATGTCTAGTTCTGATAAGCGATCAACCGTCTCAGGAAAATGTGTTTTTATGAAACCACTTCACGTTTTTCAAAACCATTTGTTCTCTCAATTTCCATATCAGATGAAGACAGCTAATAGCTTATCAGAAACTAGAGATTCAGGGCTACATGTTGAGCTGAAAAAATAAATTTTACGATGATAAAAACACCGAGAAATACTCTTGTTTATGTATTTACTGCGAAAAATCAGTAATTTACTGCGGGAAATCAGTATTTTAGTGCGTGTTTTCACCTACAGCCTATTTGGTATACCTGTAGCCATCAAATTTAGTAGCCATCAAATTTTATAATGTTTTTTGCTCAAGTGATTGTTTAAACACTTGGTTATACGCAGGGTAAGCTAGTTTCAAACTGAAAAAAGCAAGAAACAATATTTTCAAGTTCGTCCACATTTTAATTGCCCTAACCTGAAAAAGCGTGCACGGCAAAAAAAATCCGCATTTATTCTAAAAAAAACCTTGATTACTAATTTTCAGCCGCAATTTATTGGTGTGTCACCAATTTGAAGGTCTTAAACTTGTTTTCTATTTTTTTGCAAATCAATACTTTTTTTCCTATTCTCTTACTAGGAAGTTTACACAAACAAAGAAATATTGAGGTGGTGACGCTTGATCAAAAAACTAAACTTCACTTTAATTAGATAAACGAAAATATGTTTTTTATCAAAAGTTTATTCTCTAATTAGTAAGGATTTTTTTTGCTGTTTATTTGTGCCAGTCTGTGTCATTACTTGCTGCCGATTTTTGTAAAACTTTTCTCTAATCTGACCTTTTATTTTTTTGCTTACACTTGTTAGGCTTAGGAACTAATTTTGCCCATGAGGTATTGCAAAGCTGCAAGGAAGATGTTAGGGAGATAATAAATTCAAGTGGAAATCACTTCGTTGTTGTTTTTACAAGTTGGGCCCTTTACAACTTTTTTGCCTTGGCTCCTCTTGTTGATTTTTTTGTAATTTTTCAGGCTTTTAAGCTTAGGCAAAGGTAGGCAGCGTATGTTAGGACGAATTCACAAATGCTTTTCGGTGTTTAAAAATAAGAAAACCACGTTTGAGTCTTTCCTAGCATACGCTGGCCACCCTTGCCTAAGCTTAAAGCCTAAAAATACAACACGGTTTGCCAAGGCTAAAAAACAGCTCTCCTCTAGTATAGGGCTCAAATTTGTAAGTTACGTATTTTTGCGTTAAAAAATTTTTGAGCTCAACGTAAAAGTTAGTTCAAAAAAGGCAGTAACAAAAACAACAAAATATATGAAAAGATCGGCAACAAATTATGTCGCAAACTTTTATACTCTACAGTAAACTTTGTTTTAGCAGAAAATAAGTATGTATACGAACCAGCCATATCCACAGGTATTGTGTTCATCTGGCATTTAACTTAAAAATTGAAATATATTTCAAATTTATTTTTAGAATTCTGGACCTAACTACCCCAACCAGGCCCCGCACCAGTGTAGTAAGCACTTTGTGTTTTAAGATTTCTTAATTTTTGACTATTTTAGCTATGAAGAGGAGCGTCCCAGTCGGTCATTTTGCATGTGTTTCCCATTCTGCATCCCGATTCCATGCTGTTTCCCCTGCGATTGCTGTGACTGTTAAACACAAAATAGCGAAAATTAATACAGTTAACAATTCACTTTCTTTGTGTTACTTACATTCATATAAAGAGTTTGAAATTTCAAATCTTCAGGTAAAAATCACATTACCGTATTTTTCCGATCGAAGCTAACACTCTAATTAAAGCCCACCTTTACATATTTTGACTAAGATTTCAGAGTTAAGGCCATTTTTTCACAATTTTAAGATTTTCAGGGGCTTATATCAAATAAGCCCATAAGTTTCAGTTATAAAAAATACGGTATTTATTATATTTACTAAAATTTTGGGTGAAATGATAGTTGCTTTACATTATCTAATAGCGCTAATTTATTTTTAGTAAAAAACGTGTTTTTGACGATTGACAAAATGTTTAATTTTAATGCATTTGAATAAAAGTCATCTGCGGGATGACCGTTGAGCAAAAGCTCGCTTTACGTGTAAAAATCGTTCTGCAATATAGTCAAACCCATTTAAACCGGCACCCCCAAAAGTTCGTTCCCGCCTAGGGTCCGACGATTTTTTTACCTCTATTTTTGTACTGATTTGCCAGTTCTGTTTGGATCAAATTGAATTTCCCCACCAAAAGTGTGAAATTCCCCACCAAATTACTGAATTTCCCCACCAAATTTTTAAAACGACCATATCTCAGTGTTTTCTTATCATTTTTTTATTTTTTTCAGACCAGCATGCAGCCATCTTCTAGTTTGTAATGAGCCATCAAACAAATTGTTAAAATTTTAAAAACATTGAGAAAAGTTGGTTTTTATAAAACAACTTCTTGTTTTATGTAAACTATTTTTTCTCAATGTTTTTCGAATTATAACAGTTTGGTTGATGGCTCATTAGAAACTAGAAGAGTAGGGCTGCATGCTGGTCTGAAAAAAATAAAAAAAATGATAAGAAAACACTGAGATATGCTCGTTTTAAAAATTTGGTGGGGAAATTCAGTAATTTGGTGGGGAATTTCACACTTTTGTGGGGAAATTCACTTACAGCCGTTCTGTTTTGATAATCTGGTGCCAAATATTGCAACGATTACGATTTTGCCGATCGTTTTTCAGCAACCTAATATTTTTCTCACTAAAAATCAAAACCTCTTTAAACCGGCACCCTATTTTCGAAATGAGGTGCCGGTTTAAAGAGGTTTTGATTTTTCAGTAAGAAAAATCTTAGGTTTCTAAAAAACGATCGGCGAAATTGTAATCCTTGCGATATTTGGCACCGATTGTCAAAACAGAACTGGCAAAACAGTACAAAAATCAAGCTAAAAGAATCGTCGGACCCTATGCGGGAACGAACTTTTAGGGGTACTGGTTTAAAGAGGTTTGACTGTAGGTCATAAAAATATTTTCATACAGTTTGCCGACCAGTGTTTCATCTAAACTAACTATGAAGTACTAGTTACGTTTACGCCCCCCCCCCTCTTTTATGGCACAAAACATGCCCTAAGCTACTTTACCTGCTTAACACGATAAACGAAACATTTATAAACAGTTTCTGATTTTAAAAGTCAAACTTTCTTCTCTAAAATTTTACTTCAAGTTATCATGGGTGGGTAACCTTTTCAGGGCATTTTAGGGTCATTTTGGGTGATTTATCATACTCAGGATTAGGCAAGGGTAGGCCAACGTATGTTAGGACAGCCTCAAACGTGTTTTCTCTAACTAAAAAAAGAAGAAAAAACATCTTTGAGTCTGTCCTAACTGTTGTGGCGATGTGATCTTTGAATGGTATTTTGTCCTGCCACGATATATGGTGCAGTTGACTTGTCTGTTGTGTCTAGTAAGTTATCGTGTAATTATTGTCGTGTTGTAATTGTTGTGTTATAAAGTTATACTGTTTACTTCGTGTTCCGCGTCTGCCATATCATACAACGATACAACACTAACATACGCTGGCCTATCCTTACCTAAGCGTGAATATGATAAATCACCCAAAAATGACCCTAAATGACACCTTGTGACCTATTTTATTTCGAAATTTCAAAAGGTAAGGCTCTGCATATTGAAATGTTGTCGGGAAGAATCATAAATACTTGCAGTGTTCGTCAAAATCATATGGCCGCTTTTAAAAAAGTGGCTACGTAGCCTTTATCCTGGTATATTTCCTTATTTTTTGAGCAATAACATTCTGAAGCTTCACTTAGGACTTAGTAAAACAGCCTTTGAAAATCTAAAACACGTGCAATTATAGGCAATATAATCACTATGTAAATTAAGAAGAAAAATTTAATTGATCAAAACTGGTCAAATTTTTTCAATGCACCTTTTATTAGCTCAAGCTTGACCATCAACTGTTTTATACCTGCTAAATGAGAATCAAACACAAGATAAAGAATTGAGAAAAATCAACGCAAGTTTTGAGACCAGTTTTTGAAACAATTTAAAACTTTTTTTTCAAAAAGTTGCGCATAAGTTGGCACAGGCTGCCTGTGTGTCAAATGCTTCTTTTGTCTCCAGTTTCTTTAGAATTTTTATTAATATAATATTATGCATATATGAATTGAAGTTGGAAAATCACTTGATTAAATAAATTAAAGTTATTAAAAAAACACATTAAAAAGTTAATATTCCATAAGTCAGCATGAAAATTTAATTGTTTACGAATAGCTTGAAATAAGTATGAAAAATGTTTTTGTAAATGTCAACCATTCTTATTATTATCACCAAAGTGGATAAAAAAATTATTTCTTCAAGTGCATAAATTAGGCTTTACATAGCATAAAATGTTAAAATGTTAAAAAAATTAAAAATGTTAAAAATGTTGGTACTACTTTTTATATGAGGGGCTTTTATAATTAAACTTTCTTTTTGAAGCTATATCGGTGAAAAAAATCATATCAAAAAAGAATTTTCGTTTGAGGAAATACTTAAAACTTTTTCTATGCTGTACAAGTTCTTGTCTTTGATAAAATTTCTCTACTAAATAGCGTCGAAAAAACTTTAATGATAAAAAAAGCAGAAGAGTACCAAAATCCTAACCTTTTTTGACAGAAATTTTCGCCAACGTAATAGTTTATTTGAAAGAAATAACTGATTTTAAATGTTAAGCCAGAAAAAAATGGAAAACAAATCCATTACGCTTTAGAATTTACGGAGTTCTGTTTGTGATTAGTTTAACTTGCTTGAAAATTATGGGCAAATGTATGTGAGACGACCAGCAAACGAGCCGTTCTATTTAAAATACACTAACAAGGGAACTTCGTGAACTTGTTTTACACTCGCCCAGGAGAGTTATGCGACTTTCAATGAAATTCGTTGAGATCTCTTGCCCATAGGCCAAAAAATTGCTATGAGAAGGCTAGTAAAATATTGAAAAACCACAGGGGCAACCAAGGCATTTTTGAATTTTAAAAGGGACTTTCTGGGTCACAGGTTCAAATACTATTGGGTGCACACCTTGCTCTTTTTACTTAAATTTTTTAATTTTCCCCTGCTCTAATAATTTTTTCAGATATCTAAGAGGCTGATGATAATTTTGACGGACAAGACGGAAATATGCCCCTTTTTTTTTGAAAAAGCGCCATCCTTTGTGCGAAAGTCTCCTCTTTATGTTCAAATCTATGGTTTAGATGACGCTTAACTGATTATTAATGTCGAGTTGTGTTTTTAGAAATACAATGTGTGCGATTATGAAGCAGGACAACTTCTTACAAAAGGAGGCACATTTTCATGAAAAGGGGGCACTTTTTCGCCAAGAAGGGGCATTTTTCGCTTTTTTGACTAAGACGAAAAAGGGGGCATTTTTTCGCGGGCCCTTGACACACGGGGTACCAAGTAAGAATCGTGTTTTTGACTTTATGTACCAAAAAAATTTTCATGGAAAACTAAGTCGATCTGCGCTTACAGAAATTCAAAATTCGACCTGTAAAGAAATTTATGGCTACTCAAAGTGTCAGAAAATTTCAAATGCCCTGTATATTTGATCGTTTTGAACACCTGAGAAATTGTCATTTAGAAATGAATTATGTGCTACTACATATATTTTCATTCAAATAAAATCCAATTACTTTCGGGTTTCACAACATGATAAGCACAAGAACATCATCATCCCAAACTATCTTGAAAACAATAATGTTAATATTATGCAATGGCGTGTTCACTCTGCGGACCTAAATCCAATCGCAAATGGTGCGAGACAAAGAGAAGACTCGTTGTCGCAAGCTCAAAAAGCCCAGTTCCAAATAGAGCATTTTTTAAAGCTGTTGGAATCAGTGCCAAATGTTGCAAAGCTGTTCAAGGAAATATCCGAAAATGGCGGAGGGTTCACATTGGTCTTTATTCTTTTTTTTTAAAATTTTTTCGAGGGTTAGTTAGCGTATGTTAACACAGAGCCAAACATGGTTTTCAAACTAAAAAAATATTTGAGTTTATCTTAACCTACTTTGACAGACCCTTGGACTCCATTAAATCTAAAAAGGTCTATTCCTCGAAAAAGCCCTGTTGCAAAATAAGATGATTTTTTCTGCCTTAATTTGTGCGTTAGGGACTGCGTTACGGACTCAAACATTTATTTCGAACTTTTTTTTGTATTGTCAGAAACATGTTTGAGTCCGTCCTAACATACGCTGGCCAACTCTTACCTAAGCTTAATCCTAAAAAGGTCACAAGAACAAAAGGAAAGGCCAAGGCAAAAATACCTTAGTTGATGGATAGAGCTAGGGTAGTTCTCGGGCGGGTAATCTGGGCCAACCCGGTTTTCGGGTACCCGGGTTTTTTCCGGACCCGGTTCTTCGGGCGAGTAGTATTTGTTACGGGCGGGTACACGCCGGGTTCCTGGGTATTAATATGCAAGTTAAAAACAAAATAGATGACATTTTTAACAAATTTATTGTTCAGTAAGCAATCGAATAAATCACACAAATTAGATAACATCGTATTCTACATCATCTTCGGTTTCTTCTTTGAATTCAATTGAAAGCAATTTTAAATATTTAAATCATACAATGACGAAAAATGAATTAAAAAGTTATTTATAGTGCATGTCACTTACCTAGAGCCTTTTTATCCAGCGCTTTTTTGGAACCGGGAACTGGACGGGTAGTGTACCCGGGTATCGGGTATCCGGGTTTTTCCGCGGGTTACAGTCCATGAAATTTTGCCGAAAACCCCGGGCATACGGGTATCCGAACCGGTCGGGTAGCCGCACGAGAACTACCCTAGATAGAGCCATCAGTTGGTATTTTATTGCTAGTTCATTGATGAAGCTGTCAAACTGTGTATGTCAGAGAATGAAAAAATGCATAATAAAAAACAATATCTACAAAAGCACTATTTTTTTGAAAAATTCCGTGTGCACTGCTTTATGGGGGCCTTTATCTACTTTACGAAAATAGAGTAACTAGATATGAGAAAGGTTGCATAATCACGCATGTGAAATCTGGAAGACAAAAAATTTATTAATTCTAAGTGCCAATTGTCTACAATAACTGTATTACATAACTGTATAATGCAAGTTATATTTTAAAAAATGATTTAATAATAATTCAATGCAAATACCTTTTTAAATGTGATCTTTCATATAAATGGCGGTTATAACTTTAATTTTGAATATTTAATATTTTACAATGACTTTTAACAATAGCCAATATAATTAGTTCATTAAATAATTAAGTTACATCATCAACAACACTTATTGTATCAATCTATTCCTGCTAACTTATCCCAATGCGTGTTAAAAATACTCAAAAACAGGTAATTAAGGCTTTTGGGTAGAGCAAAGCTAAACCATGATTTTACTTTTAGTTGGGGATACGATTCGGCGAAAAAAAAAATAGCGGCGGAAAAAAACGGCGGAATTTAAAAGTGCTTTTCTATGTGTTTGCCTTGCAAATCATTATTTCTGACACCGAATTTGTGTCAGGCATGGTCGCTTTGTTGGTAAAAAAATCCTACCCTACCGGAGTATACCCCCCCCTAAATGAAATTTGTTTTAAAGTGTTTCCAAACACTCTATATCGACCTAAAATTGCCTCGGGAGTTCAAAAATGACATTATTTTTGAGTTCTGGTTAATGAAAAATTGAGTTTTGGACATTTTGAAATTTCGACCATTTGCCTGTTTGGCATGTTTTGGTCACTGGAGCTGGGCGAAAATAGTCTCTAAATGCATTTTTGTTCAAGAGTCTTCTCGGAATTATGTCTAAGGTAAGTGAGATGCGCACACCCACATACCTTAGACGCAAATCACTCGAAAGTAACTCTGGATGCATAAAACATGTATGCATACCAGAGTTTATTTATGCGGTAGGCCGCAGTCAACAAACTATGTTCAACATCTTCCTTTTCACACTGAATTGGCCCTTTTTTGGTCCTTTCCCACTCTAATATGGCCCTAAATCCCTTCAAAAATGGTCAAAATAGGTATATTTGGGTGGTGCCAAAACTCAATTTTTTATTGACTAGAACACAAAATAATGCCTTTTTCGAGCTTCTGAGGCAATTTTAGGTCGATATAGGGTGTTTGGAAACACTTTTAAAAAAATTTCATTTGGGGGGGGGGGGGGATATACTCCGGTAGCGCCAAAAATCCTTTTAGACTAAGATTCCACTCAATTTTTGAATTTCTTGCGAGACAACAAATATTTAAATTCAAAAAAATTTCGAATTTTTTCTGAAAATTAAGTTACATCATCAACAACACTTTTTGTATGCGTTGCAAATCATTATTTCTGACACCTAATTCGTGTCAGGCATGGTCGCTTTGCTTATTAGACTAATATCTCACTCAATTTTTAAATTCAATCTTTCCGCACTGAACAAAGTGAACAATAAAATAGCTATTACAGTTGACCTCACACGGGAAAGGCACGACGTGACCGTCCTTATCGAAGAACCATATATACCAAAAGATAGCTCTGTTAGAGCTGGTTACGAAACCACTCGCAAAATCGGCTACGAACTGAAACGCACCCAGATATTGCCTTTTGAAAATGGAAATTTATGATGTAGCATATATTACAGATTATCACAATCTTTAACAAGCAAGTGTGGCACAGTGGTATAGGCTCAGTGTTTTCAAAAGTCAAGGTCAAGTTCAAGGTCAAGGTAAAACTTGACTTTAAAACTTCAAGGTCGTTTTTCTCGATTTTAGTAAGGAAAATGGGTCTGAATTTTTTTTCCTATCCCTAAAGTCAAGATTTTGCGCTGAACAAAACGTACTTTTCAGATAACGATATAATTTTTGCACGATGAGATATAGCCTAAAGTCAAGGCTAAAATCACCTTGATTTTACCTTGACCTTGACTTTCGCTAAAATCAAGGTGATTTTAGCCTTGACTTTAGGCTATATCTCATCGTGCAAAAATTATATCGTTATTCTGAAAAGTACGTTTTGTTCAGCGCAAAATCTTGACTTTAGGGGATAGGAAAAAAAATTCAGACCCATTTTCCTTACTAAAAATCGAGAAAAACGACCTTGAAGTTTTAAAGTCAAGTTTTACCTTGACCTTGACCTTGAACTTGACCTTGACTTTTGAAAACACTGTATAGGCTGCAAGTTCATTTTTCATGTCACAGGTTCGATTCCCAACCGGTACAATTCTTTTTTCAGCATTTTTACTCGAAGTTAATAACACTCTTTCTTGCAAAACAGCAAGCAAGTTTTTTTATAAATTACAAGTAACCAAAAATAGTGCTTCTTTATAATAATATGATCAAAAATATAACAAAAGCCGTCTAGGAGTATATATATCTGCAAATAATTTCAAAATTTTTATTGCAGAACTGGCAATAGATCACTTCAAAGACTTTCAATATGTTTTTATGTGCTAAAAAATAAAAGTCAAGCAGAACCGAAAGTTCTGACAATGAGAAAGTTGTAAAAGTAGCGCAAAAAAAATTCCTGAATTTTCAAAATCTGGGAAATTTCAAGTAAAAATGCTGAAAAAAGAATTGTACCGGTTGGGAATCGAACCTGTGACATGAAAAATAAACTTGCAGCCTGTACAACTGCGCCACACTTGCTTGTTACAGTCGAACCTCCCAATAGTGTACACCCCAAAAGTTCGTTCCCGCCTAGGGTCCGACACTTTTTTCATCTCAATTTTCTATTTTTTTTGCTGATTCTGTTTTGACAGTCTGGCCGCAAATATCGTAAGGATTCCGATTTTACCGATCGTTTTTCATTTGTCTATATATTTTTTCTCTAAAAAAGCAAAACCTCTATATAGTGTACATCTTATTTTCAAAGTGGTGTACATTATATAGAGGTTTTGCTTTTTCACAGAAAAAATGTATAAGCAAATGAAAAACGATCGGTAAAATCGGAATCCTTACGATATTTGCGGCCAGACTGTCAAAACAGAATCAGCAAAAAAATAGAAAATTGAGATGAAAAAAGTGTCGGACCCTAGGCGGGAACGAACTTTTGGGGTGTACACTATTGGGAGGTTCGACTGTAACACGGTAAGGCCCGGTGCGCCCATTTGCGACAACGGGTAGAACAGAATGTGCTGAACACGATAGTGCGGCTCCTTTTCCCTTCGATGTCTGACGAAGTTGGTGAAAACGGCTTCGGGAAGTAAGAACTTGTGCATGGTCAAAATCCAGCTGGATACCCACATGTTTTCAAGTGGTGCAAGCAATTATTTTCAAGCAATTAGCTACAAAAGACCGAGGCGAGTGGCAATATTTCTCTTGAGACATTGATAAATACACTTATTATATATTAGCTCGATTAAAAGAAATAAACAAAATCAACAAGCCCAACATTTTGACCGAGGTTTTACTAGCTTTGTAAAAAAAATATTGCCACTCGCCTCGGTCTTTTGTAGCTAATTGACTGTTTTATAAGGTAGTGAAAAATGCTAGAATAGAAATTAAAAGTAGAATAAGCATAAGTACGTATGAAATAAAATTGTAAAATTGAAAAAACATTCACGCAGACAAGCAAGTGGTGTTTTTTTTCAAAATTTGCGAATTAAAAAGTGTTTTTTTGAAGAGCTTGAAAGCAAAGTTCCTGGCGGTCATTTGACATATTATGAGCTTGGGTGTAATAGAAAGATAATAGCGCATTACTTGAAAACCTGTGGGTGCTAGCTAAATTTCAATCATGCAAAACTGATAAATTTCTAGACCCTATTTCAGTCACTTAATTCGGCTTTGAAGCAAAAACGACCGGCACCATTGTGCTCAGCATGTTCTGTTCTACCCGTTGTAGAACCAGGGTACCGCGTATCGAGAGTTGCGCGAATTCAAACTAATATTGAAAAAATACAATATCACAAAATGTACGAGTTTATTTTTTTTGAGTGTGGTTTTCAGTAGCTTTTTAAACTAACACTCTCGAAAATTTCAGCTCAACATGAAGCCTGATAAATTTGCTACAAGATTCTGAAAAACGCGTTGATCAAAGCTACATGTGTAGAAAGTTATGGCACATAGAAATCAAAATAAGAGAATTCGGAAAATCCGTACTTCGAGAAAGAAGTGGTGATTTGTCTTCACTTCACGAATAAAAATATACTATGCTCACTGTTTTTTGAAAGCTGATATCCTTGCGGTCATTTTGATATAATATGAATGTGGGTGTAGTATGACGATCATGACGTACCATTTGAAAACATGTGTGTATCCAGCTGGATTTTGACCATGCACAAGTTCTTACTTCCCGAAGCCGTTTTCACCAACTTCGTCAGACATCGAAGGGAAAAGGACCCGCACCATCGTGTTCAGCACATTCTGTTCTACCCGTTGTCGCAAATGGGCGCACCGGCCTTCCCGTGTTAAAAGTTGTTGATAATATGTAATATATTATAGATCATAAATTTCCAATTTTCAAAAGGCAATATTTGGGTGCATTTCAGTTCGTAGCGGATTTTGCGAACGGTTTCGTAACCAGCTCTAACAGAGCTATCTTTTGGTATATAAGGTTCTTCGATAGGGGACGGTCAGGTCGTGTCTTTCCCGTGTTAGATGTAATATACCACCGACGTAAACATACATATGGCGGAGTGGTCAAGCAAAAATTTAAAAAAAAAATTAAATTTAAAAAAAAAATAGAAAATGACATGAAAATGTCGAAGGAGTTAGTTAACTATGCTAATAGAAAACTTTTACAACTTCTAAAAAACGACTTGGTTTAGTAGGACCCTAGTAGTTGAAAGAGTATCCTCCTCTCTGTTAATTTTCCTTTTGCACTCTAAAAATAAAATAAATTGAGGTCTTTTTAAAACGTATAAAAATGGTTCTGTTCATATTTTCAGTGGCAGTAGGAATAGATTTGGGAACAACGAACAGCTGTGTTGGCATTTATAGAAATAGAAGAGTGGACATTTTGCCGGATTCGGAAGGTATGTGTAGTAAGTTCTCTGAAACTACTGGTTGTACCAAAAGCTCCCGTCTACTTTTATTTATACTATTGTTCGTTTAAAAAATACAGCTGTTGTAGTTTTATATAACATATATTAAGTTTATTATACTCTTTCAACTAATTTCTAAAGCTATATGGATTCTTATGGCATATAGCTCCAAATACTTGTGAGGTCATTTTGGTACTTATGTCATTTACATCCTGTCTTCAATTTTTGATATTTTTTGTCTTTTTCCAGAAATTCAAATACATTTATTATTCACATGCATACAATTCGACAATGTGCCACCCCAAGTGATACATATCGTTCCAGAAACAGGTGCGCACACGCAGACTATTGCAGAAGATCAAATAAGGCATAAGCAAAAATATAGCACACATCGTTCAGTTTTGATTTTGTGTGAAGAAGAAAATTTGTGGGAAACAATACTATGTATGACTTGTGGTCGCAAATTGTCGATTTATGTGCATGTGAATAATAAATGTATTTTGTTTTGCGGAAAAGACAAATAATATCAAAAATTGAAGGTGGAATGTAACGACATGAGTACCGTCTTAAGTACCATTTTGACAAGTTGACAAAACTGGATTTTAGTCACCTTTTAAAAAATTGCTTTTCCTAAAAGACCATCTCTTAATAATCTTTTGTCCCAAAAATATCTTGTAACATTTTTTGACAAAAAATTAATGACTAAAAATTTTTTCAATAAGAAGACTGGAACTTTTGGTATATCCAGTATTTAAAACTTAAAAAACAATATTTTCACTAAAAAAAATTATTGAAGGCAATCGTGTGACCCCTTCTTATGTGACCTTCTATGATGATGGTGAAAATGGACAGGTAGTAGGACAGCCAGCGCTTGATCAGAAACTAGAGAGGATGCAAAACACAATTTATGGTACTGTTTTAAAGTTATCTTGTTCATCATTCAAAAACAAATGTAGATTCCAAACGAATGCTTGGAAGACCTTCAAAAGCCTATTACACCACAAGTTTCCCAGCTACTGGCCTTTCAAATTTGTGGATAACACTGAAAATCGCCCGATAATTCAAGTCAAACTGGATAATGGCACAGAGAAAACCTACCGGCCGGTGGAAGTTTCTGCCTATATACTCAAAAAGATGCGACAGACAGCAGAAGCAGCCCTAGATGCCCAATCACTCATGTTGTAATTACCGTGCCAGCCTATTTCGGCCAGGCTCAAAAAGACGAGACCATTGAAGCTGCCAGAATTGCTGGTTTGCCTCAAAAACCTTACTTAAAGCTGGTCACCGAGCCTGCTGCGGCAGCGTTTGCCTACCGGCTGGATGCTCTGGAGCATGATGGTTACACTATTCTAGTATTTGATCTTGGTGGAGGCACCTTCGACGTCACAATTGTGCAAGTAGGTCACTTTGCATGTTTTTGCAAAGTTATTGATTCTTATACTTCATCGCGACCCCTTTATAATCATTTATACTAAGTTTTCAATATTCTTTAGACATTTAATACAATGTTACCCGAAACTAATTTTTTCTTGATGTCTACCTCATAACGCGTCTTTGTGTAATATGCGTCACGCATGTGTTGTACTATAACACCGTAACCCACATTACAATAATTAAAAGCGGGTCGCGATAAAGGATAAATACTAAGTACGTTATTTTTTTAAACATATGGGTCTTCAAAAATTTCCTAATCATTTTAACTCAATTTAAAATTCTAAGCGTTTCTACGTGAAATGTATATAGTATTTCACTTAATAGAACAGAGTTTTAAAATCTATTCAATTAGCACTGAAAAAGTCTATCTTTGCTCGTTTGCCTTTAAGAATTGACGTACAGGGTGTAACACGAATTGTGGGAGTTTTAATTTAGATTTTTTCCTACTAAAGTCAAACATATTTTGAAAATCTTTTTTTTTTTGGTTTGACAGCCTATGATTTTTGGGTTTTTTGCCTACAATTTTTGGTTGTTACAGAAATTTGATATTGCATTTTTGAGTAAAGTAATGGGGCTCCTGAAGTTTTTATTTTTTTTAACTTTTTTCACTTCGAAGGGCAAAAAAGGTGTTATAAAGGAGAAATCCCTTTTGCGGCTAAGTTTACCGTGTTCCCAAGGGCTCTAGGTCAATTCGTCGACATTTTTGTCAATCTTAATTTTACCATGTCAATAAAGTAATTCTATATAAACTTAATTTTAAAATGGCTTTTTTCCTAATCCTTATATAACCCCTATCATTGGTAACTAGAAAAGGCGCTAAGGCCGAAGTACCGTCCCTGGGTACTCCCCAACTGGGTGCCACATCTTGAATACTCCCGCCTGGATACCTAGGCACCACCACCTGAGTGCTCTCTCTTGGTACTTCTCCCTGGTCACCATTTCTTGATTATACTTACCTGCAGTGGCGTACGCAGGAATTTCGGACGGGGGGGGGGGGTGGGGGGGGGGGGGGTGATCCACCAGACCATTTTTAGGCCATTTTAGCTACACCGTTTTTCAAATTTTTGGGGCCATTTTACCTACACCGTTTTGAGAAAAATCTGACGGGGGGGGGGGCACGTGCCCCCCCCCTGCGTACGCCCCTGCTTACCTGGATACCGCCTCCTGAGCGACGCCAACTGGGTAACACCTTCAGAGCACCACCTCCTGGTTACTTCCACCTGGATACTCTCACCTAGGTACTACTCACTAAAATTTGAGTACCTCTTCCTTGGTACCTTTACCTGTTTACCACCTCCTAGGTACCCCAAGTACCACCCTAGAGCACCACATCCTCAGTACCTCCACCTGGATACCGTCTCCTGAATATCATAACGGTAAATACCGGGTATTTACCCACTGGTCAACCCTATGGATACCTTATCGAGACTAAAATAACCTAGATCAAAAGTAAGTAAAATATAATTTAATTCTTCCTCGTACGCTGGCCTACCCTATGTCTAAATTAAAAAACATCGGTGGATAATAAGTAGGTATATGAGAGTTCGGACTTGTGCGAGCAGAAATATGCAAATTAGGAGTTGTGCGAGGTAAGATATTCGAGTCGCGGCTTCTACCTAAATGTCGACGAATTGACCGTCGACGAATTGACCTGTCGACGAATTGACCGTCGACGAATTGACCGCCGCCCTTCCCCAAGATGTCAGCTTTCGTTAAAAAAGAGCGTCAACAAATTTCCGCTCTAGATGGGCATCTACCTATTTTTATAAAGACCATTTTGAGACCGCACTGTTTTTTAAAAATAGACTATCCTTTTATAGAGAGGCTAAAAACACCTGCACAATAGGTGTGGGACTGAGCGTGAGATTTGGCGTGTTTTTAACGCAGAAAGAGCTGTACTTCTTTTCTGCACTGAATTTTTTTTTCTGTTACTACCATTTTGTAGCTAAGATTCAGGGCTTCAAAAGGAGCTATTGACAATCAATATGTGATATGAAAATGTTAGCTAAAAATGCTTACCGTATTCACTCTATTAATCCCCCACCCTCTAATGATCCCCCCTCACTTTTTTGACTAGGATTTCAGAGTTAAGGCCATTTTTGATTTACGGTTTCAAAACTTTTCAGGGGTTGGAAAATAATACCCCTGGGGGATTAAAGAGGTTATACTGTAAGACCACACTCAGTCCCACACTCGTCCGGTTATGGGACTGTGCGTGGTCCTGAGTGCGGACCTAATCATTTTCAGCTAATTTTTTTTTATCATATATAGCTTGTTAATAGCTCATTTTGAGGCCCTGAACCTTAGCTACAAAATGATACCAACAGAAAATCGTTTCAATTAAGAAAAAAAAGTACAGCTCTTACCACGTTACAAACACGCCAAATCTCACACTCAGTCCCACACTCATTGTGCACGTGCCTTAAGTGTTCAAAATAGCTTTCAAACTTTAAAAAAACAACTAGTTGAATCAGAATCCTTGCGCTTTTTAGAAATATTTTTGCCAAACCCAATGAAAACAATCAAAAATGATGACACAAGTCTTTGTACTAAACCCCACAAGTATCGGGACTCCAAGACAATATTTGCTGACTTATCTAGCACTTATTTTTCAGGTGAATAAGCAAGATTTCACTGTGCTCAACCTTGACGGCGATTCTAATTTAGGCGGTAGAGATTTTGACAATGCCCTTTTTGAGGTGTGCAATCAAAAAATATTGGAGCAGCACAAAAAAGATTGCAGCGCAGACTCTTTTCTCAAACAAAAGCTTTTGGTCAAAGTGGAAGAGCTGAAGAAAAGTTTGTCTGCTTGCCCTGAAGAGGAGTAAATTTTTTCTGAGCCTTTTTAGTATTTCCAATCAGAAACACTTACAGCGAAGTCCTGATAACCCGACACTTCCTCAAGTTTATTTTTCGCCTGGAATTTGCCACTTTTTTTAACTTGATTAACTTAGCAAATGAGTTGTCAAAATTTCGATTATGAAATTTCAGGGTTTTTCAAGCGACCAGTGAAATTAGAATCCTTACGATTTTCAGACCGGACTGTAAAAAGAGAACCGATAAGAGAAAACGAAAATCAAGCGGAAAAAATGTTGAAAACTAGACGAAAGAACTTGAGCCGGGTTATCGGAGCTCTACTATTCCGAAATTTTAGTCTTGATCTGTCGGAAATGTTCCCGGACCTACAGCCACCAGAACCTACTGAAGAAGAGAGTGACGATGATGTGGATGATCCCCGTTTCCTCAGAATCACCCAGAAAGACTTTGAGAATGGTTGTCGGGACCTGGCTGACCAAACCATAACCATCACAAATCGACTGCTCCAAAACACCATCAACGAAAAAACTAAGCAGCCCTTCAAAGCAGCCGAATTAGACATGGTGCTCTTGGTTGGTGGCTCCACCAGAATACCTATGATCCAAAAAAGATTGGAATCAATATTTGGAAAGGAGAAAATAACCTATAGACTGAATGCTGATGAAGCTGTAGCCAGTGGTGCTGCTATTAGAGCTGCACTATTAGCCATACAGAGTCGAATAGAAGACAAGAACAACAGTCAAGAATGTGTAAAAAGCGATGTGCTAGTCCCAAGTGTAACCATTTCAGAGGAGGACAATGAGGATGAGGTAACTGATAATTCACATAAGTCAAATAATACATACAATACATACCCAAAATGCTTTGGGTACGTAATCATAAAACCAAAAAATGTGTCTGCTATTTCTAGATTTCAGAAAAAGTGAACAAAATATAGCTTTATATTTTAGAAAGGGTTACTTAAATCGAACAGTTCTCTAAATAGAATGGGATGAAGCTGTAGTGAAATATTAAACGATTAAAATTAAAAAAACACCACAAAAATTTCAAAGTAATACTCATGAAAGTAAATTTTGCAAAAAAAAGTGCAGGGTGGGCCTCTAATAACTCCCCAACCCCGAGGATGGTTGAAAAATAACTCCCCACCTTCTAATAACTTCTGAAGAACTTCCAAACACATGCAAATTTATTGATTTTTAGACATTTCTAATGTAACGAGCTTTCTTATGCTTAACTTGAACTAAAAAACGATGAGCTAATCTTAATTTATTAACATTTTAGTACGCCTCCTTACCCACATGGTTTTTATTGAATCCACTGGTCTGGACATCGGTATTGAGCTTCCAGGTGGCATATTTGCTCCTATTATAAAGCGAGGAACCCATTTGCCTGCAAGGGTGAGAAGAGCCTTTAAAAACAGCAAAAACTTGCAGAAGATCATGGTTTTCAAGGTATATTTGAATAATTATGTAAAGAACTTTGGTTAACATATAATAAATTATGAAAAAAAAATCGGATTGAAAAAAGGTCCCGCGCGCATTTGAATTTGCCAATCTTCCATTGTCATACAACAAGTATGGTCCTTTAACACTTAAAAGGCGGTTTGTACCAATGCGAGCAATTTGTTGAGAATTTCACGCTGAGAAAGATAGGAGAAAAAAACTCTCTCAAAAAGTGCTCTTACCTGGAACGTTCACGGGTTGATTGTTGGAAATAGGACCGTTTGGAGTCGTTTTAGTTTTTTGATTGTATTGTATTGTACGAGAGCAATTTCACACACCTGAAACACTTATATGGTGCAGAATTCAACGAGCTTTTAAATTAATACAAGGTTGCTTGTATAATTGGTCGTATAACATGCAAAATATTAGCACTTTTCGAAAATTCTTTAAAATAAAAATTCAGTTCATTCTTTTATGCAACGAAAAATTACTGATAATACTGAAAATACAATTTGAAAGAATCCGTAAAAAGCCTAGGCACCAATAAATTTGTTAATTTTGGGCGAACGCTAAGTGGCTAGTGCTAATATTTTGCATGTTATACGACCAATTACACGAGCAACCTTGTATTAATTTGAAAGCTCGTTGTATTCTGCGCCAGATAAGTGTTTCAGGTGCGTGAAATTGCTCTCGTACAAGACAATACAATCAAATAACCTAAACAACTCCAAACGGTCCTATTTCCAACAATCAACCCGTGAACGTTCCAGGTAAGAGCACTTTTGAGAGAGTTTTTTTCTCCTATCTTTCTCAGCGTGAAATTCTGAACAAATTGCTCGCATTGGTACAAACCGCCCTTTAAGTGTTAAAAGCAGTGCTGGAAACCTCAAAATATGGGCACCAGCACCGGCATCGAACTCCTAAAATTTCGGCATCGGGCATTGCACGAGCACCAGCTACTAAAATTTCGGCGCCAATCGGTAAAGGTGCCAGCCGATGCGGAACCAGGGCCGCACCTGGTGCCGTTACAGCACTGGTTATAAGTTACTTTTCGATGAAATTTCAATATCCGTAAGTGCGATAATTTCTCAGCATTTGGCTGATTTAACCCCATTAGTGCTGATTTATTTATGTTAAAAAATTCAATAAAATCAAAAAAATCAGCATTTTAATTATTTTTGAGCGAACTATATTAACTATATTTTTCCAACTATATTTTTTGCATCTATGATTGTATTTTTACTATAAAAAATTGAGATACACTAAGATATCAAATTTAGTTTTATGAAGGTATCCGTCCAACCATTGAAAACAATACCTATCTCGGCCAGTTACGCTTTGAATATCCTGAGAGAATAATTATGATTAATACTGCTCAAGTAATTTTATCCGTGACTTTGGACGCAGATGGCATTCTTTCAGCTAGTGCCAAATACAAAAAGGAGGTAAAACAATGCTCCTGCTAATTATAAAAATCAAAAAATTTAAGGAATCTGTACAAATTGTGATCGACTATGGTGGTGTCAAGTGTGACGACGAATGTGCTGGTGCCATGCTTGACACGGCTAAACAATTTGAACAGTTAGATCAATGTGAAAGAAACAGACGCAGAGCTTTAACTCGTTTGGAGTCTGCACTGGAATTCATGAAACATGTCGTTGCTTATGTAAATTTAAATTTTTTAAATTTAACACGAGAATTCGTGACTGTAAAGTTGGACCACCTAGGGGTTAACAAACCTGCTGAGTATGAATATCGTGAAATAGAACGTAAAGACTTGTGTGAAATGCCTTTAATTAGCCCAATTTGCACAGCTACTTTTTTAAAAGTGGATGGTTTTCTTTTTGTCGGTGAGTAGCGAATTTATTGTTCAGTTGTTCAAAATCTCAGGTTACTGTAAAACAAACAGCATAATTGAACTAAAAAAGTTTGTGGTTTTTCTTAAATTTTTTGACTAACCTAATATACCGCATGCTCTCTAGGCAACCTTGTGATTAAAAATAGCGTTTTGTCATTATCTTTTTGACCCAATTTTGAAAAATTCTCTCAATTAAGATACCACCAATGTTTTCAAAAATAAGAATGAGAATTTACAGAATTAAAATCTAGTCAAAATCAGACTAAATTCTCATTCTGGCATTTTCATTTTCGAAAACACTGTTTACCCCTCAAAAATTAGAGCATCTCTCTATCTATAAAATAGGCGTTATTTTTAATAAAGGCATTTTTTTTTAAAAGTGGATTAAAACACAATGCCGAGAATACGGTTTTGAATCACAGTGTTTTTATTACAGCTAATACGGTGCGTTGCTTTATAGTTAAAAAAAATTACTTTTGTTTACAAACGCTTGTTATTTCAGTCCCGAAAATACATTTACACTGCTGATGAAGTGCAAGAAAAGCGAGAGGCATGCGAAGAATGTGAAAAATGGATAAAGCAAAACCCAAAGGCCAGTCTTCAACAGTATGAACATCAGCTTGAGAAGTTTTTTAAGTCATCCGACTTTTTTAACAAAGTGTGGCGTGCAAATAACCGGGTCCAACAGTCCTACTGCAGCCCAGTCAAGACTAAGAAACGCAAGACTTTTGGCAGTGAAAATCAAAATGGCATGTATGATACTTCTGGGTCTTCTGACGAATTTCCGAAAATGATCTGATGGGTGATGAATAAAGCATCTAAACACTTTTTTTTACTTGAAATTTTTCATTGTTTTCACACGTACTCGACACCGTAAAAAAGCCATGAACTAAACAAATTTAACCAATTTTGCATTAAATCTTATTTTGATTACCTCAAGGTGAGATTGGGGCTGAGATTATTTTTTAAATTATTTTAATTATTTTAAATTCGCAAAAAAACCATTATCAGGTCATGGTGCGGAAAAAATACAAAATACCAGAAAAAATACAAAATACAGTTAATTTTTAAAAATGAAAAACATACAAATTTGACTAGAAATTTTGTATGTGTTTTGTATGTCTTTTGTATGACTTTGTATGACCCTTGTCTGTCATCGTATTCCTCTATCTCCTTGCTAAAATTTTGCACATTTTTTGCTGCTTTATCTTTGCATTCCTTCAGACCAGTACTAAAGATGGAAACAGATCACAGGATCTATGTGAAGGATTTATCTATTCATCTTTAATGACCCATGGCCTAAGGGTCAATTATACAACTTATACCATATTTTGTGGACTTTCAGAGCTGCGGAGCTAGATTTTTCAGGAACTTGGGGACGGTTCTCGAGAATACTCAAAAAATTGTCATCGAAATTCCCCCAGGTCACAGTCAAGGTCCCTTCCTTTGAGAATCGAGCTTGTCCAGCTGGACATCAGCCTGGAGGAAGGGGTACTAGCTCAGTTTTTCAGTTCTCGATTATTTGAAACCAAATTTTGTTCTTTACAACACGGTCTAAAAAAGCTCAAATTTGTAATAAATACACCATTATTCGCATGCTCGTTCAGAAAAATTCCCTAAAATTAAAAGTGGATCACCTCGAAGTGGGTACCTCCCCATGTGCTAATTGGGTATTGCGATTATGGATAGTCAAAACAGTATTTTTGTCTATCAAACCGCTTTTTAGCACACTTCTGTAGGTTTTTTTATTACAGTTTGTTTAGCCTTTTGAAGTGATAAGAATTTTGGACCAATATACCATCCGGGTAGGTGTCCAAATGATTGGGGCCCAAATAAGGGGCCGAATGAACTTTGCCTAAATGAGTAGAAACCCGAAATCGGACATTAAAGGTGAACAGATATTAGATAAACACAGTCAAAAAGCCCCAGGGGGTTTAACGGCCCGGGGGGTCAAATGTACAGGTGGTCTAACGGCAGCGGTCAAACGGCTCTGGGGGTCAAATGTACAGGGAGTCAAACGTCGCGGACCCATTTATTTATTTTACGGCTAACGCGAAACAGTAACATCGAATCAACAAATACGCGGACAAAACAAAGATTCTAGATTACTTTCATAAAAGAGTTTCTGAGTTTAATAAGTGAAGCCGTCTTTGCTAATTGCAGACGATTTCTTGCGAAGTCTCCGAGAACGCAGCACAACTCTTTGAAGGCCCTCTCACTAGCCGAACTGGAATCCTTGAGAAATCCTTCTTGACACTGGACAGATTACTTGCAGAAACTTCAGATTTTTCAGACGAAAGTTGTCATCCTTTCCTGCAGTCTAAAATAACGAAAATTTAACACCGAAAATTCCCAGTCAGCCCACCATAAACCTATATCTTCAAGACCACTGCACACGTTCAGCTCCAACCGCATATTCGCTAAAGGGATTGTTCCAGAACAGCAATTCACGAACTGTCCTTCTAAAATAAGGTATGAAAACAGTATTTACAGGAAACAAACCTACGCAAAACATTCCACCCGGAAAAATTGTCCATAAGGCAAAGAGCGTAAAATTCTTCGTAAGATGTTAGTCCGTGGAGCTTGTAGACACCCGACTGAGATACCATTTGACTCTTCACACCCGGCCTTGAAGTGCTCATCGCAACTAAAATACAAGGTAAATTCTGGATAAACGAGATTTTCTGCAATTGTATAGGACGAGACTTTTTTCTGCCTGCTTCTGGCTTTTTTCTGCCCGTTTTTGCTTCTTTCTGCCCGCTTTTTTGAAAATGATCAAAAATAACCCCAATTTGTGATAATTTTTTTCATTCTGAGCTGCACTAGTATAGAAAATTTCCTAAGTAATCCGAATTTATTTACAGAATTTCCAAAAAGCTTTTGGCTGCTGAGATGTGACCATTTATTGCATGCAAGAAATTTTTTCGCCTAAATTTGGCAAAGTGGCCGAAACTAGACAGCTAAGAGCTTTTTAGAAATTCTGTAAACAAATTCGGATTCCTTAGGAAATTTGTATACTAGTGCTGCTAAGAATAAAAAAAAGTTATCACAAATTGGGATTATTTTTGATCATTTTCAAAAAGCGGGCAGAAAGAAGTAAAAACGGGCAGAAAAAAGCCAGAAGCGGGCAGAAAAAAGATTTATCCAATTGTATACCTCTTTTGCCAACGTAGTTGAGACATACTTGTAATCTTCATGACCATCCAGAAAGAAGTTCACTACTGACACATGTTCTTGAGAACAGCCGGCAAAAGACTTTTCTTGTTCGGCTTTAGAACAGCGCTCGTTGAAGATGTTGCAGATGAAGTAGTCGGTAGCACAGCTGGCTTTTTGCTTGTGGTCGGCTTATTTCTCTCAAATGGTATCTCAAAGCTTCGCCCTGATCTGTTTCCATCTTTAGTACTGGTCTGAAGGGAATGCAAAGATAAAGCAGCGAAAAATGTGCAAAATTTTAGCAAGGAGATAGAGGAATACGATGACAGACAAGGGTCATACAAAGTCATACAAAAGACATACAAAACACATACAAAATTTCTAGTCAAATTTTGTATGTTTTTGATTTTTAAAAATTAACTGTATTTTGTATTTTTTTCAGGTATTTTGTATTTTTTCCGCACCATGTATCAGGTAGGCTGTACCCCGAAATTTAAGCGGCATTTTGCTAAGTGGTCGATTTGCTAAGCGGTCGTTTTGCCAAGAATTTTTTTGCTAAGCGACAAATTGCTAAGAATTTGGCGCTACTCGGTTATACCAGCCACTTGTGGTGCACGTAAAAGTATAAGCACTCGAAATGATCAGACCGATCAGCCGGGTGGATCCTGATGGTTGTTGTTTAACTTTTGGATGGCTGAGCCTCTGGCTCGTAGCCTCAGGCTGGAAAATGGGGAGACCCTTTTCGGCCGAAAAATCAAAGATGTTGAACATAGTTTTGAATACTGGGGCCTACCGCATAAATAACTCTGGTATGCATGCTTTTTCATGCATCCAGAGTCACTTTCGAGTGATTTGTGTCTAAGGTATGTGGGTGTGCGCATCTCAACTCCAAGCCCCCAAGCCCCCTGCGCCCCGAAGGAGGCGCAGGGGCTTGAGAGTTAGAGATGCGCGCACGCACTTACCTTAGACATGATTCCGAGAAGTACACTTGATCATAAAATGCATATAAAGTCTATTTTTGCCACGGCCCGAGTTGAAAAACATGGTAAAGCAGCTAAAAAAAAGTGGCCCCTGTATTATTCCCTTCCCCTCCCAATACAGCCCATAATCCCTTTTAAATTGCTTTTCTGGACCTTTTATGGCGAAATTATTGCTTAAAAATGTGTTTTGACCACTCCTAAAAATCTTGATTTTTAAGGGGGGGGGTATAACCGAGTAGGTCCGATTTTGGGGGGGGCTATTCCCGAGTAGCTTTTTTTGGGGGGGGGGGGGTTATTACCGAGTAGCGTCAAGAATTTTTTGTTAAGGCGCCCATTTGCTAAGAATATATTTGCTAAGGCATTCTTTCTTAAATCCCGATTGTTAAGAACTTTTCTGCCTTTTTGTACTTTTCCCTTTTCTCAATGTTCTGGTAGGGGATTAGAGATTTTTCCGACGGTCATTTTTCGGCCAATTTTTTTTGTTTTTACTGATTTGAATATGGGATCTGGGTAAATTGATATTTTCAGATTGTGTCCAAACTACCACAAACCATTCTAAACCACCTCAAGTACCCTAAAACCACCCTAAATACCCAAACCAAACCCAAACCTGAAAGATTAAAATTTCTTAAAAATAAAAAATAGGCCATTTTTTCTAACTTAAAATTGTGTTGGGAATTGGGTTTGTCAAGCCCAAAGTTGCGATTTTACACACCCCAACTTCAATACCTGGTGTAGGTATCACCTGCACAGGGGCTTAAAATTCAAAAACATAATCACTTTAAAACAACAAAACGCCAAGATTTTTGAAAGACATTTTCCCATATTTTTCTATAATTTTCAGTGTTTATTGACTATGATATGCAAATTTTGACGAAAAATTCTAAAACTTGTTTTCTGGACTAATTCAAGCATTCTGATGATGGTTGACAGCACTGAAATCACGTTTTGCTAGATTTACGAAAACTATAAAATACCAGAAAAACGAGTGGTCAACAAAATTAGATCAAAAGCACAGCACAACTCTGACCTTGCAATTCTCCTAAAACACCAGATTCATGCAATGGTACCAAAATAACATTTATTTTGCGGAAACTCAAAAGTAAATGTACGATATAACGCAACATCAAATTCATTTACAACATTTTCCTGGAATATTATCCTTCTCAACAACGCTTCTTGGAATCCTTGCTATTGAAGATATCCAAATAGTTATTATCGGCGATGTTGAGCCTAAATAAGATTGGTACACAACAAAAATGGTAATCCACAGAAACAAAACTTACATCAGGACATCCGACGGAAACTAGGGAAACAAGATTAGAAGAGGTGGATTACGCTGTCTTGGCTATCTTCTGGACTGCACTGATCTTGCGCAACTTCAGAAAACCAGGATCACTCTTCATGGATTCACCCAGCTGAAAAAGCTAGTTCGGAAGCCATTTGAATTAATGAGTCTCTAAATTAACATCCCCCAAGGACGATCCCTCGGGTTGCAGTTAATCTAAGCGTCGACTACCGTATTTTCTGTATTAAACGCCCCGGGGCGTTTATTTTTAAATCGACCTTTAGGAGGGGGGGGGCGTTAATTAGAGGAGGGCGTTAATTACAGGAAATACGGCATACTATAAAGAGCTTATGACTTACCATATGAGCAGCTTCAGCCTTCCCTTCAGCGTCATTCCTTTACGATGGCGCGAAGCACGACCCACCAAAAAAGCAGAAAGACGACCGACTGAGCGATTGGCGAGACGTTGATCAGATTGGAGCAGTTGAGCGCACTGATTTTCTGCTGCTTTCTCTTCTTGTCTGAATCTCCCCATCTTTTGAAAGCTGCTTGCTTCCTCTTGGCTGAGAGAAGGGCTTTTGCTTCGACACCATCTTGAGCGTGTTTTGACTGCTTTGCTTTTTCCTTTGGCCAGTTTTGCTGAAACAAAAGACTTATAACCACTACCAAAGAGTAAGGTAAACAGCTTACAAAGACGAATTCTTGTAGCGGCCTTAGCTCGCTCACAAGAATTTTTCTTAGCCTGCTTCGTGCACTTATTCTTCTCCCATCTTTTCTTGGATGCCGCTGCACGAATTTCAGATAAAGACGAACCATCTGACTCGGAGCACATTCTTCTGGTGGTGACCATCTTTAGCTCTAAAAAACGAAGAATTATTTTTGCATAAGATGCTCCAAATTTGCATTTTTAGAGCTTTTCTATACACCAAAACGTAGCCCATACATTCAGCTACAAGAATAATTGAGCCGATTTTTGTAAAGATGTTGTTTTAGAAACTAGAGACCATTTGAAGTGAACAAGTGGCATTTTCTCGAGTAAAAATAGGGGTTTTTGCGTTTTTCATCTAACTTTTGCATAAAACACCCTAAATTTGCATTTTTGCATACTTCCCTGGTACCAAAATGTAGCAAATTTACTCCTCTATTGTGCCCCCGGTTTATTTTTTTAATGATATGAGAGAATATGGTGGCGAGAAACCCTCTCAAGCTTAACAACCCAAATTTTGTTTGAATATTTTTTACATAAAATTTATTGTGGTCTTAAATTTTCAAATGTTTTATAAATGAGTGATGGCTTGTTCGAAAGCTACATTAAAGGCGAATCTAACCCGACAAAATTGAACAGTAAAACATTTAATATTTATTGACCACCGGTAGAAACCATGAACCCATAGAAAATCAAGCCAATTTTGAAATTTTTGATTTGGCGCAAAAATTCGAAAGTGATTATGTTTTTGAATTTTAAGCCCCTGTGCCTGACCAGGTGGATGCCCACCTGGATGGCCTAAAAATAAAAAAGGTAATTTAAATAAAAAAAATCCATTTTTCTAAACTAAAAAATTTGTGAGAAATTGGGCTTATTAAGACCAGAAGTGCGATTTTACCTACCCGACCCCAAACCTGGGGTGGCTACCACCTGGACAGGTTGTTATCCAGGCAACTCAAGAGTAGGGGTATATTCACCCAAATGACCTGAAAGGTCAAACGTTAGTCTTTTTATATCTGAAATTACGGTAAAAAATAAATTGTGCACCCAGGTGGATTCGAACCAGCATCCTCGGCGGTGGCTATCCAAGTGGTCGTCCACTTGGATCAAAAATTTTTTTTACGTTTTCGGTTTCCAAATCAATTTTTCTGCACTAATTCGAGCATCCTGAAAATGGTTTGACAGTGGTAAAATCACGTTTTATCAAGAAGTTTTTGAGTTATCGTGAATTCTTGATTTTGATAAATCAATCCTTAGCAATAACTCTAAATTTATCGATAAAACGTGATTTTACCACTGTCAAACCATCTTCAGCATGCTCGAATTAGTGCAGAAAAATTGTTTTGGAAACCGAAAACGTAAAAAAAAATTTTTGATCCAAGTGGACGACCACTTGGATAGCCACCGCCGAGGATGCTGGTTCGCATCCACCTGGGTGCATACCTTTTTTATCGTAATTTTGAGTGTTTACTTGGCGAAGAGGTCCATATACTCATCACCAAGGTTACTGGTTCAAATCCCTGTGGGTGCAATCAGTCCAGAGTAGGAGACCCCGATTCAATTAAAACCGTCTTTAGAACATGATTTTGGATTGAATCGTTTGGGTTTTAAGGTCTGTACCCCGAAATTAAGCCGAACTGAAGAAGATGTAGCTTAACAAACAAGATCTTTATCAAAACAACTACTTAGCAAAAAAATTCTTAGCAAAACGACCATTTAGCAAATTGGCGCTTAAATTGTGAATTCTTAGCAAATTCGCGCTTAAATTTTTTTTCTTAGCAAAACGACCGCTTAGCAAATCGACCACTTAGCAAATCGCCGCTTAAATTTCGGGGTACAGCCATCAGGTATATTAGACTTATGTGAAAAGTATGACGAGAGGAGAACTATGCTAGTTTGCTAGTCCCTTTTCGGTGTCAAGCACCGGCAAGCCCCTTTATAGGACCATGAAATTTGATAAACACAGCAGTTTGCAAAATTAAATTAATTTGGTCGATAATGTTTTTCGAATTATTTTTTTGTGTACATTTAAAATTTTAATCTTAATCGGGCAGGAGCAGCTTGCGACATTTCACATTGCGACAATTCAAATTGCGACAAATTCAAATTGCGACAATTCAAATAGCAGCAATTGAAATTGCGACAAATCCAAATTGCGACAATTCAAATTGCGACAAATTCAAATTGCGACAATTTGAATTGCGACTGGCGATGGCTTTAAGTATATTGTTCTCAGTCTTCAAGATGTCTTTCTGGTCTTATTTCTTCATTGATTTCAAGGAAAATGACTTTTTTGGCACTTTTTTACATCCTACACTCGATGCTTACTTATACTTGCTGCTTATAAAGCTTGACATTAACTAAATGTAAAGGTATAGCCATAATGGTCATATTTTTCATATGATTTATCTTCTTTCTGATCAGCTCGCATTTTTTTCCTCGTGCGCTCAGGCGAGTCACCGTGATAAAACTTATTATGCAGTCTTCCTACCCATCCTGAGGCTTCGTGGTACTGCGTATTTCAAAAATTATTTTAGTTGAAAAAACGATGTTTGCCGATTGGTCGATCTATAATAAGAGTTTATAGGTATTCCGACCAGGCTCTAGTATCTAGAAAAACTTAGGCGTCTGATATAGTTGGTGCATCTGTATTCATTGAATAGTCCCTACACCTCGAAGTTAAGCAAATTAGAGAAGAAGACATCGCAGCAGTACGAAAATAGAAAGATCATGGATTTTCAGCAAAAAAGCATATTAACTAGGTACTTTCTTGTGATTTAACTCGAATATGCGTAAATATGACAGTTTTTGTTGGATGGCTACGAGCCTGTAGATCACTTTGTTACCAAACTCGGAAAATGTGAATAATTGCAGCTCGAGGAGTAAGGCGGTTTGGGAGATGAACTATCAAAAACACGGAACATAGAGAGAGAGAATCTCTAAGCTTAAGAATTTGACCAGTCGCCAACAAGTTTATTCGAGCAAAAGAGACGGCTAATTTAACCAGCGCAGTGGTAATAACAGCAACGAAAAAGAAAATTACAGCGTCCAAATTTTTTTCAGTTAGGCATTCTGTCAGTTGAATTTCGGCCAATGAAGATCGCGCACAGCAAAGTATTCCCTCAAAGTCGCACTCGACAGAAAGTCATCGAACATCCACTGCAGAAGCCAAGCAGATTTCCTTTCTCAGTGTGATAGTTTTCCATATCTAGAAAATCAAACCAAAAATTACAATAGAAACAAGTTGAACAGGAGCATATTTAGATGAAGGAACTATTTAAGACTCGGACTTTAAAATGTCGCAATTCGAATTGTCGCAATTCAAATTGTCGCTATTTGAATTTGTCGCAATTTGAATTGTCGCAATCTGATTTTGTCGCAATTTGAATTTGTCGCAATTTGAATTGTCGCAATTCGAATTGTCGCAATGTGAAATGTCGCAAGCTGCTCCTGCCCCCTTAATCTTGTGTTCAATAAAATCCCGTACAAAGCCCAAAGTCTTTGTTAGCCAAAAATGTGGCATTAGGAAACTCCAAAATTACAGTTATTTTCTTTATTTCTGTTAAAAAGCTAGCAAACCACAAAAAAGATGGAAGGAACAGAAAATAATTTTGGGAAAAGAATTTTGAGAATTTTTATCACTCAACTGCTCAAAAGTTTGATTAGATGTTAAGCTCTGTAACATAATCTTAGATTCATGTTGTAACACAGTTCAAAATCTACAAACCCTATTTTACAGAATTAATTTTAAAAATCTAGCTTTTAGCCTTTTGGGAAAGCCAATTTCTTTAAAATATGACCAAAATTAAAGTTTTTCTGTAGATATTTAGATTTTTGGTCATTTTTTCAACAAAATAATTTTTTCCAAGAAACTTTATTCCAAAAGCGTAACAAAACTGTAATTTTGCAATTGCGTAATTGCACATTTTTAATGGCTAACAAAAGCTTTGAATATTTTTCAGAAACTTATTGAACACCCGTTAGAACAATCAGGTAATAAAAAGCTGTAGATCAACGGAAGTCGTCTGATTCGTCCTATCTGGTGATTTCAAGCAACGTTGGCTCAAATAGTCGAAAGTTTTTCAAATGCACGCAAAAAAATAATTCGAAAATATTATTGACCGTTCAGGTTTGTCTCGCGCGAATGCAAACTTCGCAAATTGCTTTCAAGTTTCATGGTCCTCTAAACTATTGTATTTTTTTGGTGATCTAAATAAATTTCTCTTTTACAATCTTACTTTCTCTTACTTCTTACAAGATCTTAATAAATATGTTAAATATTTCAACTGCTTTTTTACTTTAATGGTCTCTTATCGTTAGCTTGGGTTCAGTGAGACAAAAATTGGTCATAAGATCATGAAAGGCGCTCTGGGATTTGCTGGTATAGCAACTTTTGTTTGTATGCTTTACTAAATCTTTGACATTGACAGATGTGAAACCATCGAAAAATGCTGATATCATTGGCATAGACTTGGGCACATGCAATGCTTGTGTGGGGGTTTGGAAAAATGGGATGGTTGATATCGTTGCCAATGCTGAAGGTTCAATTGTAACTTTTGTTTATACTTTTGTACAGATTCGCAAAAATAATTGTCAGGTTCTCGCACAACACCCTCCTACATTACCTATACTAGTACAAAAGGCCCACCATTAGTAGGAAAGCCGGCGTTCAACAAACTAATAACCATCTTAAAGTGACTATGTTTGGTTTGTTATACATTTACTCAAAAACGTGTATCAAAAAAATAAGCACCCTCCCAAAAATTGCATTGGTCCTCCCTGTTGTTTTTTTCCCAATTTTAAGAATGAAAAGTCTCACAAAAAAGGTTTATTGAACTACTTTTCAAAGCTTTGAGGAATATGTTTGATACACAATGAGCAAACACAATGACGAGTCTGTTTTAGCATCCGCAAACAGCCTCCTCTTTGTGAACGGTCTAGCATCCTCTTTCTTCATCCACATTTAGCATTCTCACCCTGGAGTGTTCACAATGATTAAACACCATCCGCACCTTGAGCATTCACAATCAGGATTCGGTTTGGGGTGCTGTTAGCGGAGGCTGATTGCGGTTGCTTCCACTTCATTGTGTATGCGCCTTAAAATACGCTGGCTTACCATTTTCTAAACCTTAATTTATATATTCTTGGTATTTTTTTAGAAAATTAGCTTGGAAGAAAAGTTTTGCATTCAAATAATTAGAAAGTATAAGTAAATGGTGTTTTAGACTCTTGAAAATCAAAAAAAAATTGCAAAAAAGCAGGAGGAAACCCAGGCCGGTTATTTTTGGGAGAGGTGCGAGCACATATAGAGCACAATTTTTAAAAATATCTCTAAAAGATATGAAATGTGTAATCGGCAGAACATTTGACGACGCAGAGCTCCAGAACCACATGAAAAATTGGCAATTTCCAGTAATAGATGATAAAAATGGAATTCCAATTGTCCAAATTGGCAGTGGCAAAAAAGCTGAGCTCAAGTATCCTTGTGAAATAACATCCCATTTGCTAAAATACAGGGTGCGCCAATTTTTTCGCACGTATTTGTTTTGGCCATAACTTTTTTGTTTTTCATGATTTTGACGTAATTTTTTTTTAAAAGAAATCTGAGACTCTAGGCAACCGAACCGTACCAAACATTTATATAACATAACAGCTAGAGCCCAATGCGGAGGAGCACCGTCTTGCATAAAAATCAGATCTCGAGCACCTGAAATCAAAAAAGTCAACAAATTCGTATCGATACACGCACACCTCTAACTGCCGGATAGAATTGATTTTGAAGCAAACGCAAATAGCTGATTCCTGTCACATTTTCCTCGAAGAAGAACGGTCCAATCACTCCTCTTCGCCCAATTGCAGCCCAAACAACCTTTGTCTTGTCTTGAACTGGGTAGGTCATGGCTAAAAAAAGAAAAACTAGACCTTTTCCTTGATCACAATTTTTAGTGTGTACGACAAACAAACATAAACAAATTTGGTACGGTTCGGTTGCCTAGAGTCTCAACTTTCTTTTTAAAAAAAATTACGTCAAAATCATGAAAAACAAAAAAGTTATGGCCAAAAAAATACGTGCGAAAAATTGGCGCACCCTGTATATGAAGCAAACAGCAGAAAAAAGCCCTTAATACTATGGTGCTCAAAAAATACAAAATTTGTATAAATATACAAGACATACAAAAAAGATACAAAATTTTACCTACTTCTTCTGCCTTTTCAACTGTAATTTTGTCTAAATCTTCTTTCGCAGTAAAAAACAAGTTGTAGCGCTGTATTTCCTGCACAACTTTGCTTTTTACTGCAAAAGAAGATTTAGACAAAATTACAGTTTAAAAGGCAAAAGAAGTAGGTAAAATTTTTGTTTTTGTATGTCTTATTATTTTTGTATGTCTTGTATATTTATACAAATTTTGTATTTTTTGAGAACCGTACTTAACACTACAGTCACTGAGGCCGTCATTACTCTTCTTGCAAAGTCACAGAGATGCTACTAAGGAAGCTGCAAAAATGGCAGGTCTGGAAGTTGAAGAATTGCTCACAGAGCCAGCTGCAGCAGCCTATGCTTTCGGAATGGACCAGGAGGCCAATAGGGACTACAAGCTTCTAGTTTTTGATATGGGTGCTGGTACATTTAATGTGACCATTGTACAATATCAGGTACTAGATTATTTAATTTTTCTAGATTACTTTTAAAAAATAGAAAAAATTAGTCTGTCCGAAGGCCACCACAAAGAGGAGAGATAAATTATCCCTATGACAGGGTTCCGAATGAAGATTAAAAAAAACGACAGTTTGCTGAAAAAAGGACATTTTGACTGTTTTTGAGTCAAAAGGGTCATTTTTATTCAGTGCTTATTTCTATTTCAAGCGAAAAAAAAACAGTGTGACTAAAAATTTCGAAAATTAAAAATATCTGAGGTCCTAAAAAAAGACAAACTTTTTTCAATGACGATTCGGAACCCTGCCCTATGGCCCTCCTGTCGGTAGGTCGCTTGTGGGTTTTGAGTGACAAAAATAAAGATTTTGACGTGAGATCTGAAAATCTCTAAATATTTGAGGTCCCAAATAAAGGACAAATCTTTAGATAAAGGATGTTTGGAAGCCCTGCTTTAAACCCTACAAAACATAACAAGGTCGATTCTAATCGCCAATTGTCTACAAGTGTACTATGCAGGTCATATTTTGTAAATAAATGCACTATAAAAATAATTTAATACAAATTGATTCAATACAAGTACCTTTTTAAATGTGATCTTTCGTACAATTGGCGGTTTAAATTTTTATTTTGAATATCAAATATTTTACAAAGCATTTGAACAGCATTTGAATCACTTCATTAAATAATATAATTACATCATCAACATCTTTTTCAATCAATATATTTCTCGTTAACTTGTTCTAATGCGTGTTAAAAGTAATCAAAGAACAGGTAAATTTAACTTTTGAATAGAGTTAAGCTGACCTCTGATTTTACTTTTGGTCAATTTTTTTATTTCAGAATTTTGATATAAAACTTTCTTGATATAAAAAATCTGCTTTTCTTCTTCTGTACGAGAAAAATGTAAAAGGCTGAAAAATTAATAGTACTTATTAACCTGGTGTCCTTATACCAAAAAAAGGAGAAGTTATTTTAATATCAAAAATTTTATGCGATGACTAGAATAATGAAAATCTTTACTTTTTCGACAAACGCAATACTCGCTAATCTGGTTCTTTAAATAGTGAAATATATTATCCCTATGAAAAATTGTCGCCACAGAAACTGTTTGAATGAGCTCTCGGCGTCCCATATTATTGTGACAATATTTTAATTTCTCGTACAAACCTTTTATTTTTTAATTGGGGATATTTTTGTTATTTGAACCAACAAAGTTTTTTTTCAATGAGTAATATTATTAATATTTGTTTTTGTTTAAAACCTTTGAGATTAAATAAGTTCTCCTTAATTTGGGGGGGGGGTGGGTGGACTCGATGTGGGAAACTCGATTGGATAAGTACCAAATTCTTTTGTGAAGTCAATCATATGGAGGAGTGGTCAAGCAAAAAAAAAATACTTTTCGTAAAATTAACTTAGTGTGCAAATCTATTCGGAAAGTTATAAAAAAATTGTCAAAACTGAATTCTGAAGTTAGAAAATGACTTGAAAATAGCGTAGGGGTGAGTTAAGTATGCTGCTAGAAAACATTTACGACTAGATAAAAACGACTTGGTCTTAAAAAGCATACTGTAAGTTTTCTAATAACCCCTCTACAGTCGAACCTCTTTATAGTGACACCCTTGATATAGTGACACCCCGGCCCGATTTGGTTGGCCGACAAAGAAACTAAATAGGATATAGTGACACCCCGATATAGTGAGACCTGGATATAGTGACACCTAGGGGTCGGTCCCCAGGGGTGTCACTATAAAGAGGTTCGACTGTAGTTTAAAGAGTATACAGTAGAACCTTGATAAATGGGCACCTCCAAAAGTTCGTTCCCCGCTGGGTCCGAAACTTTTTTTAGCTCGATTTTCAAAGTTTTTTACGATTCTGTTTTTACATTCCGGTCCCAACTATCGCAAGGATTCCGATCGTTTTTCAGAATGCAAAAACTTTTCTCTCTAAAAAAGCAAAACCTCGATAAACAGCCACCCATTTTAGAAACTTTGGGAAACTTGCTTGTAATCTCCCTTTTGCACTCTAGTAAATAAAAAATTCAGGTTTTTTGAAAACGTAAAAATTCTGTTCATATTTTCAGTGGCAGTGGGAATAGATTTGGGAACAACGAACAGCTGTGTTGGCATTTACAGAAATAGAAGAGTGGACATTTTGCCGGATTCGGAAGGTATGTGGACATTTTGCCGGATTCGGAAGGTATGTGTAGTAAGTTCTCTGAAACTACTGGTTGTACCAAAAGCTCCAGTCTTTTTTATCAATACTTTCTGTTAAAAAGTATTCCAAATATATCTTTTTGTAGCTGTATAAATTTTCGTTTCAAAAATGTCTAAAAATCATCTGTATTCTTATGGAATATTGCTCCAAATACTTGTGAAGCCTTTTTGACAAGTTGATAAGCATCGATTTAGTCATTTTTTAAAAATTTGCTCTTTTCGAAAGACTATCGATTCATATTCTGATATTCCAAAAATATGTTGTAAAACGGGTTTTGTAGCTCCTGACTTGCGCTACAACATAATGCTAATGGCTAGTTCAAGGACTGCGACTTAGACTGACACTTGGACTGAGACTTAAACTAAAGGGTGTCCATAGAGCTCTTCTGAAATTCAAGAAATATACACGGAAAACCTTAGATGAATATAAGGGATGGTCGGTGGAGAAAGAAAACATGTAAAGAAATGTTTTAAAGTTGTTTTTCAGACATAAAAGACATGAAAACATAAAGAAAAATGTCTAAGTCTCAGTCTAAGTCTCAGTGTAAGTCTAAGTCGCAATCCGGGAACTTTTGGTATACCTGGTATAGCAAGCTTACAGATGGGATTTTCACTGAAAAATATATTGAAGGTAATCGTGTGACTCCCTCTTATGTGACCTTCTATGACGATAGTGATAATGGGCAGGTAGTTGGACAACCAGCGCTTGATCAGAAACTAGAGAGGATGCAAAACACAATTTACGGTAGTGTTATTAAGTTATCTTGTTTATTATTCGAAAAATTATAGATTCCAAGCGCATGCTTGGAAAGACCTTCAAAAGCCTATTACACCACAAGTTTCCCAGCTACTGGCCTTTCAAAGTGGTGGATAACACTGAAAATCGTCCGATAATTCAAGTCAAATTGGATAATGGCACAGAGAAAACCTACCGGCCGGTGGAAGTTTCTGCCTATATACTCAAAAAGATGCGGCAGACAGCAGAAACAAACCTAGATGCCCCAATCACTCATGTTGTAATTACCGTGCCAGCCTATTTCGGCCAGGCTCAAAAAGACGAGACCATTGAAGCTGCCAGAATTGCTGGTTTGCCTCAAAAACCTTACTTAAAGCTGGTCACCGAGCCTGCTGCGGCAGCGTTTGCCTACCGGCTGGATGCTCTGGAGCATGATGGTTACACTATTCTAGTATTTGATCTTGGTGGAGGCACTTTTGACGTCACAATTGTGCAAGTAGGTCAAGATTTTTGCAAAGTTTTTTTTAGTATGCGATTTTCAAAAAAATTTGAATATTAAACCTTTGAATTATCAAACTACATATTTAACTAAATATTTGTGTACCTCGACTTTTGAAAAATATATCCAGCAATGTATTGGCTTATATTGATTTGGTTTGCCAAAAAGTTCGAAAATGCCACCAAAAACAAAAATTCACATTAAATTCACTTTTTCTCTTCTTTTTTGTACTATTTTGATTTCATTTTTCAAGTATCGTGTAGTTCAGGATCTCAGCTTTCTAATGGGCTATCAATTGACCAAATGAGGTTTCAAAAAATTGGAGGAAAAAGTCTTCAAATGGACCAAATTTTCGGAAAAATTTGCTGTATTCAAAGACCTTTTCCTCAAACTCTTTGAAATATCATTTGGCCAGCTGATGGTTTGTTGAAAAGCTGAGACTCTGGGCTACATGATACTACAAAGATTAAAAAAGTTAAAACAAAAACTTTGAAATATTTACGTTTTAAGTTTTTGGTGGCAGAAAAGATCTTTTTGGTGGCGTTTTCGACCTTTTTGGCAAACCAAACGATATTATGCCCAATGTATTCCCACTTTTTCTAACCACGATAATCGCAAAGACTCCAGTTTTGCGGTTCGTTTTTAAAAAATCCAGTAATTTTTACATTGAGACCGCATTGTTTTTAGGGACAATATTTGCTGACTTATCTAGCACTTATTTTTCAGGTAAATAACCAAGATTTCACTGTGCTCAACCTTGATGGCGATTCTAACTTAGGCGGTAGAGATTTCGACAATGCACTTTTTGATGTGTGCAATCAAAAAATATTAGAGAAGCACAAAAAAGATTGCAGCGCAGACTCCTTTCTCAAACAAAAGCTTTTGGTCAAAGTGGAAGAGCTGAAGAAAAGTTTGTCTGCTTGCCCTGAAGAGGAGTGAGTTTTACCGAGCTAATTTAGTATTATCAATCTAAAAACATATCGAATTTTAGTCTTGATCTGTCGGAAATGTTTCCGGAGCTCCAACCACCAGAACTAAAAACAGACAATGAAGAGGAGAGTGACGATGATGTAGAAGACCCTCGTTTCCTCAGAATCACCCAGAAAGACTTTGAGAATGGTTGTCGGGACCTGGCTGACCAAACCATAACCATCACCAATCGATTGCTCCAAAACACCATCAACGAAAAAACCAAGCAGCCCTTCAAAGCAGCCGAATTAGACATGGTGCTCTTGGTTGGTGGCTCCACCAGAATACCTATGATCCAAAAAAGATTGGAATCAATATTTGGAAAGGAGAAAATAACCTATAGACTGAATGCTGATGAAGCTGTAGCCAGTGGTGCTGCTATTAGAGCTGAGCTATTAGCAATACAGAGCCGAATAGAAGACAAGAACAACAGTCAAGAAGGTGTGGCAAGCGATGTGTTAGTTCAAGTGTAACCATTTTGGAGGAGGATCATGAGAATGAGGTAACTGATAATTTCCATTAGCTAGAAAAATATAACTTCAGTGACACAGCCTAAAAAAGTAGATAAATTCTGAATGTTAATAATTCTGAAATGTTTATTTTCTCGTGTTAATAGACCATGCTCACGTTCTAAATGGTTCCCCACCAATTTAAAATTTGGTTTATAACAAACTTGGTTTCTAACAAAACAAGGCCTAGAATTTAATTTCAGGTATAGTTGTGTTAGAAACCAAGTTAAAAATCCGCACAGAAGTTCAATGATAAAGTGCACTTAAGTGAGCGGTCGAAACTGAGCACCATTTTGGGCCATAGAACACCCCTTGCTCACAGTCCTTGGTCGAAGTCATGGTCGAGGTCGAGATATCCAAGTCCAGATATCCACTGCGCCACCGAGGTCATTTTTTTTAACCCTAAATTCAAACCCCACCCCGTTTAGGGTTAGTGAGTGACCGTATCTCTAACTCTCAACTCCTGCGCCTCCTTCGGGGTACTCACGATATCAACCTTGCCTAAAAATTAGTTTTAAGTAAAAAATGAAAAAAAAATTGACTTTTTGTAAACCAAAATAACCTCAAATGTATACAAATTTAAGGAGTTTTATCTTTAAGCTAACTCAGACTTAAAAACAATCAGATAATTTGAACTATTTAACATTCTAGCACGCCTTCTTACCCCACATGGTTTTTATTGAATCCACTGGTCTGGACATCGGTATTGAGCTTCCAGGTGGCATATTCGCTCCTATTATAAAGCGAGGAACCCATTTGCCTGCAAGAGTGAGTAAGGTCTTCAAAAACAGCAAAAACTTGCAGAAGATCATGTTGTTCAAGGTACATTTAAATAGTTATATAGTCAAGTTTGGTTGAAAGCCCCCTTTGAATATAAGTTCAGTGTTCAGTTGGCTAATTTTGACCTAAAATTGCTGATTTATTTTGTGAAAAATGCAATAAAGTCTAATAATTGGCATTTTAAACAAGTTTTGAGCTTATTTTGGCGTCTTTTGACGTACAAACACTTTATTTCTTGAGTTTATATCTATAATTTATCGGAAGACAATTAAAAATTGCCTCATTTGCCGGAAAAGTTGCCCCATTTTCGAATTTCCAATCAAAAAGCAGAAAAGTTGCCCATTGGCCAGAAAAGTTGCCCCATTTGCCACAAAAGTTGCCCCATTGGCCGGATTTTCAAATTCACGATCTCTTATACTGTCATTACATTGTTTTAAATACTAGTAGCTCTCAAAGTTTTACAGCACCACTCAAAACAACAACTGACTTTATTCAACAACAATTGACAACACTTCAAAGACAACAAATTCAATAACATAAATCAGTCAATAACCAGGGCGCTTCCCTCTCTTGCCCTGCGCTTTCTTCCTCGCTTCCTCTTCTCTCCTAGCGGCACATCGGTAATTTCTTCTGGATACTCCTGCAGTCCATCTCTGCACATCATCATCAGGGAATGTTTGCAGAAGAAACGATCTTTCATCCCTTGGAAGCAATTGCATTTATACAGCCCTGGATAGAGAGTGGACGGCTCGACCAAATAAGCACACGTTCAATAAGCCCAATTGTGATGGTCGCACCGATACCGAGAGACGCTTTCTTTGTCATTATCGCGATTGTCTTGACTGAAACTGATGGTCATATTGGATGACATGACAGAAAAACACCCAAATAAAACTTACATTCTCCAGCTCGACCACCATGCATCATTCTGCTCACACCACAGCTTGAAATCCTTCACATCATCGCAGCACTTTTTTGGTTTTCAATCGCGCGTCATAGCTTCGTTTCCTAAAGACAGAAAAAAGTATGTGCAATAATATGTGACGATGCAACAATGAGGTAAAACGACGCAACAACAACGAAAAACGAACAACGCCAACGTAAACAAGATGGCAAAACAACATGAAATGTCCAAATGGGGCAACTTTTATGTAAATGGGGCAACTTTTCTGCTTTTTGATTGGAAATTCGAAAATGGGGCAACTTTTCTGGAAAATGGGGCAACTTTTCCGGCAAATGGGGCAATTTTTATTATATTTCCTAAATTATCTCAATAAGAAAATTGAGATACACTAAGATATCAAATTTAGTTTTATGAAGGTACCCGTCCAACCATTGAAAACAATACCTATCTCGGCCAGTTGCGCTTTGAATATCCTAAAAGAATAACTAAAGTTAATACTGCTCAAGTGATTTTATTCTTGACTTTGGACGCGGATGGTATTCTTTCAGCTAGTGCCAAATACAAAAAAGAGGTAAAACTTTGCATCTGCTCATTTTTGTTTTTTGAAAAAAACATTAAAAAAAACTTAAGGAGTCTGTACAAATTGTAATCGACTATGGTGGTGTCAAGTGTGACGATGAATGTGCTAGTGCCATGCTTGACACAGCTAAACAATTCGAACAGTTAGATCAATGTGAAAGAAACAGGCGCCGAGCTTTATCTCGGTTGGAATCTGCACTGGAACTCATGAAACATATCGTTGCTTACGTAAATTTTTAAAATTTAAAAAGACGGGGAATTAAATGGAGATTGATATAGCAGAGCTTAAAATGTGCTGCTACTGCTTTAATAGCCTAGTCACAAATATTGCAAAAATACCGATTACAGCGATAGTTTTACAGAATCCTAAAATGTTTTCTTCTAAAAAAGAAAAAAAAATCAGAAACTACTGTCTTCAAATTAAGTTTTTGCAATTTTGAAGAAAAAAATCATAGGTATCTGTAAAACGATAGGCAAAATCAAAATCCTTGCAATATTAACTGTCAAAACAGAACTGGAGGTTTTTTTTTCGAAAATTGAGGTTAAAAAAGTGTTGGGCCCTAGGCGGGAACGAACTTTAAAAAGTGTTGCTTTATAGTTTTTAAAATAATTCACTTTTGTTTACAAACGCTTGTTATTTCAGTCCCGAAAATACATTTACACTGCTGATCAAGTGCAAGAAAAGAGAAAGGCATGCGAAGAATGTGAAAAATGGATAATGCAAAACTTAAAGGCCAGTCTTCAACAGTATGAAGATCAGCTTAGGAAGTTTCATAAGTCATCCGATTTCTTTGACGATGAGTGGCGTGCAAATAACCGGGTCCAACGACGCTACTGTTGCCCAGTCAAGACTAAGAAACGCAAGATATTTGGTAGTGGAAATAAAAATGGCATGTATGATACTTCTGGGTCTTCTGACGAATTTTCTGAAAATGATCTGATGGGTGATGAGTAGTGCTTCTAAAAATAACAATTTTTTACATACGAAATTTGTCATTGTTTTATAAAAAAAATGAAGAGGCCTGCCCATTCAAAACACTGCAAGCAGGGCAAGAACCTTCAATTACTTATAGGGGCATACCAGCGCGTTACACAAATTTGTCATTTTATACAAAAAGCTATACACCATGTTGGAATCGAACTCTACCACGTTCGGACTACATCAGCACATGATGACTGAGCTACCCATATTATTAGACTGATACTATGCTTTTTATAACTTATTGCTCTTTACAGAATAAAAAATTTGCATTTAAAAAAAATTCTCGTTTGAATATGGCTGGTCCCCGCCTTTTACAAATTTGAAATTGACTGTGTAACGCGCTGGTATGACCCTATAAGCGTCTCTTTTATACTAGTTTTGCATCAAATCTTACATTGATGATCTTTAAATCTGAGGGACGATTATTTTTCAAAAGTAACGAAGAAACCGCCCGAATTGTGAAATTTAAACTCCTATAACTTTTTATTTGCTTTTAGAAATTTTCCATGTTTTCCGATGCGCTTAAAACGGATAGGCATCTGTGGGATCGACCACAAAAATTTCAATTTTCGGATGTCTTGGTCATGAGGGGTGTAAGCTGCGCGCTGAAAAAGGGTTTCACATGTAAAATTTCGGAAGGTGAAATTTGGAATAGAAAAAACAGCTTGGGTGACCAAGACATCCACAAATTAAGATTTTTGTGGTCGATCCCAGGAATAGCTTTTCTAGCAGGGATGGCTATACGCATGGTTTTCGTATTGAGCACTCGTAAAACGTTTGAAAATACTAAGAGCAAAAAAAAAGTTTCATGGGGTTCACATTTCACAGTTCGGGCGGTTTCCTTGTGACTTTAGCAGTTTGGTGAGAATTACTAGAGTGTATGTAAAAACTATCAAGACAAAAAAAACTGTGCTGATCCGCCTCCCTCTTTTTCAGTGTGTAACACGGGCATGCCCTTTAAATCATTGTATTCTTCTGTCGATTTCAATAAAGCATTATTTACTATCTTACTTTCTTTTGCTTCTTACAAGATTTTAAAAATCTGCTAAATACTCCAACTGCCTTTTAATTTTAATGATAGAAATCGTTAAATAGAGTTCAGTCAGACAACAATTGGTTACAATATCATGACAGATGCTCTAAAATTTGCTGGTAGAACAGTTTTTGTTTGTATGCTTTACTAAATCTTTGACATTGACAGATGTGAAACCATCGAAAAATGCTGATATCATTGGCATAGACTTGGGCACATGCAATACTTGTGTGGGGGTTTGGAAAAATGGGATGGTTGATATCGTTGCCAATGCTGAAGGTTCAATTGTAACTTTTGTTAACACCGGAAAGCCGGAGGGTTCTAAGAGTCAGTTCTTGTGCAGAATTTCACTCTGTGCGCAAAAAATGTAAATTAACACCAAGAAAACAATTATTAAAATGTTGAATTTTTCAAAAAATTTCCAAGTTTGAATGTTTGATGTCTTAATATAAATTTAAATTTGACTCTGAGTTTTTAATTTAAATAACAGTTTTATCTAGAGTTGTGAAAATGCTCGAGCATTTGTGTTTTTTCGAGCATATTCGAGCATATGCTCGATATATTTTAACCGTTAACTGTGGCCGTACAGTTAACTGTAAAGTTAAACTGGGTTCTATTTCGAGGATTGACTGTAGGCCGAGCATATGCTCGAAATTCACCAATCTGCTCGAGCATACGCTCGTTTCACAACCCTAGTTTTACCCCAACTCAAAAAATTATTTCGGATTAAAAAAGTGTTCCGTGCGCATCTGAATTTGACAATTGTCAAAAACTTCTTTGAAATGCTCAAAAAGTCAGCCTCAATGCGAAAAACTTTCGTTTCGAGACGTTTTTTACGAATCCTACGAACATATATCAAGAATTTTTTTGAAAAATAACACAATTGTTTCTTTAGACTAGAAAATTTAAATGGAATTATCATAAAACCGTTAAACCTGCCTTCTTTTTTCTTTTAAAGTTTAAATATTACTAATTGAAAAAAAGTAGCCACATCTGCCCTTTTAAAGCTACATGAAAAAGATCAGGTTTATATCGGCCGCTAACCCGCAAATAGCAACTCTTTTAAATTTTTTGAGTACAATTTCTGCACAAGAACATACTCTTAGGTCGCTCTGGCTTTTTAGTGTTAATAATATTTTTGACTTAAAAGAGACATTGTCAGGTACTCGCACAACACCCTCCTACATTAGCTATGCTAATCCAAAAATGCCGCCATTAGTAGGAAAGCCGGCGATTAACAAACAGTTAACCCATCCTAAAGTGACTATGTTTGGTTTGTTATATACTTATTCACTTTTTAAAATATCTTTAAAAGATATGAAGCGTGTAATCGGCAGAGCATTTGACGACGCAGAGCTCCAGAACCACATGAAAAATTGGCAATTTCCAGTAATAGATGATAAAAATGGAATTCCAATTGTCCAAATTGGCAGTGGCAAAAAAGCTGAGCTTAAGTATCCTAGTGAGATCACTTCTCATTTGCTAAAATATATGAAGCAAACAGCAGAAAAAGCCCTTAATACCACAGTCACTAAGGCAGTCATTACTATTCCGGCCTATTTTAAGCAAAGTCACAGAGATGCCACTAAGGAAGCTGCTAAAATGGCAGGTCTGGAAGTTGAAGAGTTGCTCACAGAGCCAGCTGCAGCAGCCTATGCTTTTGGAATGGACCAGGAGGCCAATAGGGACTATAAGCTCCTCGTATTTGATATGGGCGCCGGTACATTTGATGTGACCATTGTGCAGTATCAGGTATGACTTGAATAAGAAAAAATTTTAGGGGCCATCGCTAACAAATTCATCATCTTCGTTTGTCACTATCTGAAATACAGACTGCAGATGTAAAAAATTTCATGCGAAAAATGAACTTTAATAGTTTAATTGATAGTAAATATATCAGTCTAAGTATATGTTTGTTTCAGAACCCTATTTACTGATCAATATGTTGGATTCAAGAAACCCTAAATGATAAAAAAATTTGGATTTAGACCAGGATTCCGATCTGTACTTTATTTAAATATTCGTACTTTATTTGCACCCTGAATCTTTAGGAGTTTTGAGATTTTATGTTAAAATCTTTATTTTTATTGCTCGAAAATCAACAAGCATTGGATAAAACGGCTCTTTTTGACTAATTATGACCAAATTATTTTCTATTTGTCAAAATGTTCTTTATCTCGAAATTTTGAGACCGGAACCTGATTTACCGTATTTTCTTTAATAATGACCCCGGGGTCATTATTTTTCAACCCCTCAAAAATCCCGAAATTGTCAATCAAAAATGGCCTTAACTCTGAAATCCTAGTCAAAAATAAGGGGGGGGGTCATTATTAGAGAGGGGTCATTATTAGAGAAAATACGGTAGATCAAGTTTTTGGAAAAAATAAAATAACAAGTTATGGGTTATGGGTTACATATATACCGTATTTCCTCTAATAGAAGCCCCCCTCCTATTATAAGCCCCCTCTAATATAAGCCCCCTCTGGAGGTCATCCAAAATATAAAAGCCCCCCCTCTAATATAAGCCCCCCTCTAGTGGGTATCCTGAAAATATAAGCCCCCTTTTTATATAAACCCCTTAATCAAATATTTTTTAGATAAACAGGTGCTGCTAAACGTGGTAAAAGATACAAAGAGTGCCTTTATGTATTTGCCTATCACATCTTTCGAAGTGGATCGCTGGAATACTTGTGAATGAGTGAATTTCAAAGCAAAAACTACATCGAGTGCTATTTTAGCGGGCATTTTGTTGGTTTAAAAAATTGCTTTACGCAGTAATCATCGGCAGAAAATCAGCAACAAACGATACAAAGTGACGTCGGTTTACGTTTGAGGAACAAGAAAATAAGTCGGCAGCATAGGTCAGATAAAAAGAAGGCATAACGATATTTCGCAGAAAATTATCTTAATTTCGCAGCAAATTTTTGTCTCGCTTTTTTATTTTTGATTTTCTAACCTTTTTTGAAAATTACAGGGTGAGTCGAGAAATTCGAACACTTTTAATAAGCCATAACCTTTGTCTAGGACAAATTCCGAAATTCTGTAAACGCAGAACGACTCAATTTTTTATAGGAATTTCTTTGATATATAATGTGAAAAACACAATTTTCGCTTGATCCCCCATGTGGTTTGGCCTTGGCCATCCAGAGGCTATTCTCAGACATTCGGCAAAGTTATTACTCTAAATGAGAATTTAGCTACATAATGGTGTCAATACTTTCAGAAAAAGTATATGTAAACTAATAGAAAAGGTAAAACAAAATTCGCTGAAAAATTAAGATATGCTGCGAAATTCCAATACGCCCAAAATAAATTTAGGTAGAACGCCTCCGAGAGAAACAGTGGGTAAACTATGAATATATAATAAGTGCTTTTGATGTTTAAACGCTGTTTCAACAATGTTATGTGGAAAATTAGAAGCGATCAGAGGGTGGCGTAAAAAAATTATGACTAAAAATTTTTTCCGCGCCTTCGGCGCGGCGAGTTCAAAAAATAAAGGCTCCCCCTCTAATACAAGCCCCCCCTCTAATATAAGCCCCCCTGGAGGCCATCCATAAAATAGAAGCCCCGGGGCTTCTAATAGAGGAAATACGGTAAGCTATGGATTAGGCGTCTTTTCGGCAAAACAGTTGCTATTTACAAAACGACCGGCAACCTTAGAAACAACTGTATAGACTGGCGAATCCCATTTGGTAAATTAGGTGAAACATTGCAGTACCTTAGACGGGAACGAGCTTGAGGATTTTTTTTCGATTTAAAGTGGAAAAACAAAATCAGACAATAAATTTAGGCTTCGAAGAGCAAGTTTGTAGTCAAGGGCATTGATGGAGACCTTGACTTGGGTGGACGCGACTTCGACAATGTTTTGTGCAATTATTTTGAAGAGGAAATCAGAAGGGTGGATTCACAATTTGTCTTCAATAAACTAATTCGCCAAAAGCTACTAGTCAAGTGTGAAAAAGTCAAAAGAGCTCTTTCATCTGCCACAGTTGACAGGTAATATCATAAGAATAATGACAATAAACATATTTTTGCCAGGATTCCACTAAGTGATTTTTTTCCTGGCACCACAGCTGTTTTGAGCATTACACGTGAGGGATTTGAAAAAATTTGTAAACACCTAGTAGAGAAGTCCATCGAAATCACGGATAGATTAATCACTGAAAGATTGGGTGGACACAAAAATCAAATTAACAAAATCCTGATAGTTGGTGGCTCTACAAGAATTCCTCTGGTACAACAGTGTCTTCGAGACTTTTTCAATGGAAAAGAACTCAACCAAACAGTTAATCCTGATGAAGCAGTGGCATATGGTGCAACTATACGGGCATCTCAGTTGTGTGAACACACAAAAGTATGTTCAAATATTTCACCAAATTTCAAAAGATTTAATTTTGTGGTAACATGATAGACTTGTTGCTCTAATGTGTTCAGGTCAGGGAACTAAATAATAGTTTTAAAAGACTTTTGGACTTTTTTATGGACCTCAAATCTTTTTGGTTTCAAAATGGCAAAAAAATTTCAAAAACAGTCCAACTTTACTTTTTCGATATTTTTCCCACTCGGGCTTTAGAGAAGTTTAATAACATTTTTTCGCGCCCATCAAATTTAATTTATCCGTTTAAAAGCAGATCATAAATTTTGATAAACTTTAGTAGCCACTTTTGACAGAGCTTAAAAACTGCGAGAAACAAAAACTGCATACCACTGAAATTTTAAAATTTTCTGGGTTAGATACATGGTTAGCAGGTTTCGAAAGATGTTAGAAATCGGTTAAACCGGGCTTGAACTTGTGAAAAGATATTATTAGGATATCAAGCGTTTGTTAATTTAGGAACAAGCTCCCAAAATTTATTTGATCGAAGCAACTCCGTTAACTTTGGGGGTGGATTCTCTTGGCAGAATTTTTCAGCCAATGATTATGCGCAACTCACAGATTCCTAAATCGAAAACTATGACCTTTTTGACTACTGATAATGACCAGAAATCAATGACTTTCAAGGTAAACTCTGTGGGTTAAAACATAATATCTATAAAACTTCATATATTATTTCCCCCATAGATCCCCATCACCGGTGCTCCAAGAAATTCCCCCTTTTAAAAAGGTCATAACTTTTTTCTAGGGCGTTTTTCAAAATTCTGTTTTTACAGGTTGAGTCTTTTACAGGTTTTACAGGTTGTATTTTAGGTAAGGTAGATTTGAGCGACCAAATGGGGTTGAATGAACTTGTTCATTTTTCAGTGGTGAAACATTTTGTTAGTTCAACGTTTTTAGGATTCATTTGTTTAATGTCAAGAGAACTGTTATAGCCCATTCAAAAGCCAGATTGATGGCGGCTCTGATGAGTATTCAAAGTCATATTAAATAGACGTAAACATTGCCTTTATGTTCAACACAGCTTTTTCAGTAGTGCAAACCGAGGGCTGAAAAAAAGAAACAAAAGAAAGAAGATACCTAAGGCCAAAAGGTATTTTGTTCCACCACGAACGCTCGGTACAGAAAATCCGTTTTTGCGAAATTGTTCAGCATGAAGTTCTGCTTTAGATAATACGTTTGTCCCAAACGGTCATCGGGGTGTTAAAAGGGAGAATTTCTTGGATTACCCTGTATTTCCCTTTTCGATTTTTAAAGATATCTAAAAAATAAAAGAAATAAGCTTAGTTATATCCGTGCTCTAACATAGCTTTTTCCTAAAACATAAAATTTTTTAGATTTTTGAAGGAGAACGAAAAATAGCTGATGCAAACCGTATCCTCACTGAGTTTACAATTGACGGTCTTCCTGCAGGCATAATTGAAAGCGTGGAAGTGCAATTGACAATGACTTTAGACAAAAATGGGATGCTTTCATTAAGTGCCACATGCAATGAGCGCACAGTTATCAAAAAAATCAAATATGGCGAGAAGATGGTGCCAGTAGGTGTTGCAAACAAAATGGTTGAAAAATCCCAACAGTTTAATGAACAAGATGGAGAGCAGGTCAAACAACTATTTTCCAGATATGAATTTGAGACAGCTATTTTGAACCTGCGCTACAGGCTAGATAAGGTCTGTCACGTGTGTGTAAAACATTAAAATTTTGTAATTTAGTTGGATGTGTTTAATGAAGCAGCCAAAGTTGTGCTAGATCCTATTTGTCGCACAAATGAGCTATGGTTGGTTGAAAATTTGGACAGAGATCCCTCAGTATATAACCGAAAACTACTTGAATTTCTGGCTTCAATTTCCTTGAGAAGCAGTGATAGAGACACTCAACACTGGAAATATATTTTTGGTCCTGATCCTGACAAAAAGCAAAGGAAACGAAAAAGAGACTAGGCTGTTTTTTAAGCTTTTAGTGATTTTTATTTATAATATTTTTTTGAATATTTTTCAAAGGTTTTTGCTCATGCGATTAGCTTTAATTTATTTATAAAAACTTGTCACATTTTGTATAGAAGTCACGACTTCTATAGAACTATATTACACTTAATTACCTCAGAAATGAATATGAAACTACAGAAACTTTTTTGTTTGAAAAAAAACCAATGAATCAAGCAAGAAAGGGGTAACCAGTGCCATCCAGTACCCTTTGCTTTAGTATCACAAGGCATCATGTCGATTTTTGGTCAAATTAAAAAAAAACGATAGCCTGAGCTAAAACGTGTTTTTCACACATAGAAGATTCCAAAACATCAAAAGAATGTTTTAATGCTTTCGAGAGGGCACCGAATAAGGGTTTTTAAGCTGAAAAATGATTTAAATTTTTGGATTTAGCAACTAATTTATCTCTAGCGTCTTTCATGCAATATTTTTGGTATCATTAAGTTGTGTAATTTAAAAGGGATGCAGTAATTTAGATAATTTAATCAAAGTTGTGGGTCGAAACAGTTACAAGAATTTATTAACCTGAATGACAACTAACAGTTAGCTAGCTTTCCACTTCCGCGAAAAGTTGGCAGAACGTTGCTGCGCCGTTTTTCACTATTTGAAAATGTAGTGTTTTATTTTTCAGAATACATGTTTATGATTTGTACTTTTTAGACTATAATTATTTTCTACCGCCGAATAAATTATTTGTAGCACCAAATAAATGATTTCTGCCACTAAATAAATGATTTATGGTACTAAATTTTATTTTGACATTTTTATTAAAAATTTTCTTTAAAAAGTTGCGCTAGCACGTAGCCCTGGATCTTGGCTTTCTAAAAAGCTATCAAACTGCACTGAATGAACTTCAAAATGTATAAATTTAGGGGTTTACAAAAGTTACAGAAACAGACAAGTTACTTCATTCAAACCCCTAAATCTCTATATTTCTAAATTCATTGAGCAGAGTTTGAATGCTTCTTAGAAAACCAAGATCCAGGGCTACATGCTAGCAGGGTTGCCAATGTGTGGCTTTTTCGGCCCCGGTGTAGCTTTTTTAAAAAGACGTTTTTTTCTTTTCATCGCTTGTTTTTTCATGTATTTTATTAGTGCTCTGAGTTTTCTGCATACCAGTTGAAAGACATCTTCCTCACCCTTCTGTTGAAGTCTTGAAAACTAATTTAATTCGAAAGTTCAAAGCTATCTATCATTTTTTTCGAATTATGTAAAAAGGGGTGTAGCTTTTTTTTGGCCGAAAAAGCCACACCGTGCCAACCCTGCATGCTAGTACAAAAAAATTAAAAGTTTTAACAAAATATTGAAAAAAAACGTCAAAATAAAATCTAGTGCTAGAAATTATTTATATTGAGGTGGAAATTAGCCATAGCCATTTTTTCATAAGAAAAAGGTGCTATAGCTACAAACGAATGTAAACATTATTTATTATGGCACACTTTGTCTACCACATTATTTTACAATGTCTGCACCACAGTAGTGATTTGTATATCTGCGTCCTGTAGATTGTCTTCAACAATTATAAACTCATCTTCTTCGTTAACTTCTTTTTGTTCACTAATCCTTCTTTTTCTTGGCGAAAGAGACTGGTATGGAGGTACTTGAGAAGTGCAAGGGGTGTGTGAAACATTTCCATCAATGACTCCAGTAAAAAATCTTAAACAACCTAATAAGAAAGCTGGTGTAATGGACTCCGGCCGGGTTGTAAAATAGACATATTTTTGGAGATTTCCGCAAATATCCCTGCAGCTTTTTTGTTATCTTTGGTACAATAGTTTTGAAATTTGAAGTTTTTTTGTAAAAATACAAACCCAATTTCATAGTCTCAAAAACTATTTACCGTATTTTCTCTAATAACTCATCCCTCAACTTTGAGGACCTATATCTCAGCTCAGAGTCTATATTCTGCAAAGCTCTTATTACGTTTTCTTAACTCAGACCATCTTTACCGATTCTGCCATTTCGATTTTCACCCAAAAATCTTGAGATCGACTTCGAATTTCGGAGGTCCGAAAACTAACTAACTAACCCGGGTGAGTTATTAGAGAAAGTTATCAGAGGAAGTTATTAGAAGATATAGGAAGTTATAAGGGAGTTAGAGTACGGTATTGAGAAAATACGGTATTGCCATGTTTTAATTTTTTAATTGCCAAGTCAATTTTTTTTGAAACATTTTTTTCTCAAGTATTTTTTCGTGCCGATTTAAAAACGATTTTGTAATTTTATTCGGGATGTGATTTTATTCGGGTTTGAGGCTATTCTTATATTTTACACAATAAAATTGTTTGATTGCGTTTTTCGATTAAAAAATATAAGCAATAAAAGAAAAAATCTTCCAAAAATTTAGACAAAACCTACAAGGAAATCTCCGGAGATATTTCTGGTTTAAGGAAATTTCGGGATAAATTCCAACCTTGGTATAACTCAAGATTTTTTAAGTTCATTCCTTATTTATAAAGTACAGATTTCTTTTCCAGTGGACATAATTTCTTTGCGAGAAAAAAACCAACCTTTGAAATGCTTTTACAGATCTTGTCTAAACAACTATCCATATTAATCGCATGCCTAAGTTTAAAATTGCTACAGTCAACCCTATAAAAACCGGTACCCTGATACATCGGCACTTTCAGTAGAACGGCAGTGTGAAAATTTGGCTGGCAAAGCTCACCATCGGCCTCCTCGATAAACCGGTGACCCAGGCATAATAGGGGTGCTGGTTTATGGAGAGTCGACTGTAATTGTAATAAAAAAATACCTTTTCTAATTTTACACATGCTTGTTCTGCCAATCTATCGTTTTAGTTCCATCTTCTAGATTACTGGCCAAACTTTGTTGTAGAATATCAAATAGTCGCTTGGAAAACCGGTTTGTTATCTCCACTACTTTTTCCTCAGCTTTATTTTAGTGTACTGAGTGGCAGATATCTTTGGATGACTAGTTGATTTATTTGGCTGATCTTCTGTTTGAGTATTGCCATTGATTGCTGATGTAGAGGGAGTACTTGCCGCATAAAACTTAACATTCTCCTCATCCTCTCTGTTGTCTTTGTCAATCACATAATTATGAAGTTGATCGCTATTGGAAGAATCTACGAGTATTTCCTGAGCAATATTGTCGGCATCGTCGGTGTAGATTTCCATACTTTCTTCGGACATGACCACATCCCAGGGGGCAAATAGACTTCTGGAACAACTACTGCCTGTGGCCAGTTGAAGTAATAGTGTTCGTTCTTTCTTGTCCAGTTCTGGTTGGATGGTTAAGTCAGAGCTAGGAACATTGCTGAAATTGTAAACAAGTGACAATTTCTTGGCGTTTTTTGCTTAAAAAAAAGCTGCAGTACTCACCAATTTAGATGGGTTTGAGCAGCGTCCAAGTGCTGACAATAAAAAGTGGTTTGACTTGAATGGCATTCTAAAAAGTTGGCTTGCTGGATTTACCTTTACATATTAGTGACTGCTTACCACATACACCAGCCGATACATTTACTAAATAGCGGATTTCCACACCATCCTGGTTTAGTCCATCAGTTACTAGACAAACGCTCCCCTCTGAAGATATATTTTCGTTTAAATAAATCTTTACTCCAGCTTTTTTAAAATTTCAACTTGCGCAGGGCTTCCAACTCAAATTTTTAAAAAATCAGACAATATTTTAAAAAATTAGATTTTGAGACTGAAAATCAGATTTTCAAGAACTCTTGGTGTCTAAAATCAACCTTTTCTGATAAATCAACTTAAATGGCAGCCCTGAACTTACATCATTTGAGTCCATGCTGCTACATGCAGCATTCTGTTCTTCATTTCTTAATGTTTTGGAATTTCTAACAATGGAATGGGCCTGCCTTCCATACTCAGAGTTTCTGCCTAGCGCGTAGTTCATAAGTTTCTCGCTATAATGTGCGTTACACTCAGCTATAATCTTGGTGATCAGACCAATTAGGGTGGCTGCCTGAAAAATATATTAAGTTTTTTAATGAAAATTACTGTAGACAAGTTTTCATAATTCAATGCGCTTGGATTAGTACTTCTTTTGTATAATACTATACTCTTTTCGAAAAGCTTCAGAAATCCTTTGAAAATTTTTAGTAGGATGAATAGAGGTTCTGGCCCACTTTATCGTAAATCTGACACTTTTTTTGATTTAAGCCACTTTTGTAAAAAAAATGGCCACTTTTTGTTGGAAAGCTGGAAACTATTTTGGAATCTGGTACCTTTTTGGTTAAATTTGAAATCTAAAATTTGAAACTAGCCAGAGATAGAATATGATATGATAGCTTCTGTTATTTTAATACATCGAATAACTGACGCTAGGTTACATCAAAGGTACCAGATTTTTACAATAAAAGACAATACAGATAAAACAATACAAATAAATTTTTTTATAAGATTGGCATGAAAAAAGGTGTCAGATTGGCATTTGATTATTTTTAGTAGCAACTTTAAAAATAAAATTTGTAGACCTAAGAGTATCATCCAAGTTGCTGCAGTTTCAATTTTCAGAAAAAATAGCTATTATAATTTTACACAAATTCTACAAAATAAATTTACCGGTCTCCTACTCTCAAACACTTCTATGTAAGAGCGGACAGAAGCCTCGGAAAGCATATAAATATATCCAGATCTGATAGACTCTTGTCTGAAGGCTAAACACCACATCTTCTTATCTTTCCATAGCTGACCTAAATGCTCCACAAGCTGGGATATCCTGCCCCGATTGGAAGCGCAGAAATTTGACTATATTGACGTTCTTAAACATTGTAAATATTTAAATATAAAAAATTTGCAACAATCTTAATATAACCTGCTTGCTTATCGTCCACTGAATTAAGTAAATTTTTGAAGATTAGCATTATTTCACCACAGTCACTCGAACTAATGCCATTTTCTGTTGCTAGTAACCATTTCCAAAGTTCTGCAAATTTAAAAAAGTAAAATAAGAAAAAATTGCAGTTTTTTATTCGCACTTTTTAAAGACAAAGTCTAGAGACAAACTCTCAACTAGTTTGTAATAAAAAATTTTACTTTTGGATATTTCTGGCGAGAATTTGGTATTAAAAGTTTGTTAAAAAAAGCTTTTCATCGAGCCTTGTCTCTAGATTCTGTCAAGTGTCTTTAACTTCTCAAGTCTACAGACAAGCCTCAATGACAAGCTTTTTACAAACATTTTAAAAGACTTCGAATACCAAAATTCTCGTTTTGAGTATAAAATATCCAAAGGTTAAATTTTTTATAACAAACTAGTTGAAATTTTGACTCTAAGGAAGTATAACGTTAGGCTTAGAAAACTTGTGTGCCATTCAAATCTTACCTGCAGTTTTTGGAATTGATTAACTTTAAGTTCAGAGTTAGGCCACACCATTGCTAAAGCCGAAGCTAATGCATGAGATTCTTGACCAGCCAAAATGTACTTGGGGAAACTACAGCCAGCAAAAGAATTAGCTCCAAAATGTGTTTTTAGTAGGTTGAAGCCTTCCACCAATGATGACTGCGTTAAATCTCTGGTGATGAAACAGCCAATAGGGATTGCCCGGCGCAGGTAGAGGTGAAGAGAAAAGTGACAAAATGGTTATGAGAGTCATAGGCAGGAGTGCTGTCAATGAATATAGCGTCAGCACAAGTGCTCAACTGGCTGGCCCTTTGCATCAGTGGAGTGGCTACTGCAACCACTAGAGGCTCTTTGGAAAAGATCACGGTTACCTGCAATATGATGGTTAATCATTATTGGTTATCTCAAAAATTAACCTACCCCACTACATTCGTAGTGATCAATCAATGCATTTTCAATTGCCTGAAAAAAATCGTACAATAAACAAGAAATAGCAAACCGATTGATGATTCAAGCAATGATTCAAGCAATAGTACCCGGTCATTTCGTCCCCGGTCGTTCGTTCCCAAAGGCCGCCAATTTTACGAATGTCATTAATTTTCAAACAGGTTCAAACCTGGTGGCACCAGACATTATTTTTTATTGAATTACATTCATAAATTAGTATTTATAAGACCAGTGAGCCTCAGGGTGATAGGGTAACCTTCTGATACCTCCTCTAAATGGGTATCTACCTTCAGAATTCGAAATATTGGATTTAACTGAAAGTAATTAAAAATCAATGCACCCTATCCAGAACCGTGTCCTGAAAACGGTTTGATAATGCTAAAACAGTAATTTGACTTGCAGGTACTCCAGTTCTGGAGTAGTTTCCTATCCCGTAGTGAAGTATAGCTCTCGATCCTAGGATCACCCAGTCCAATTCCAAGCGTGTTTGAGTTTCGCATTAATTATTGTGTTGCCCCCGCCCCTTTGCTTTTACAATTTCTTGTTCGCTGTGTGCATTGCCCACATTCCATTTGTTGAGAAAAAAAAGTATTTCTTCCACTTTCCGATTTATATTGCTTATCCCTTTTTTTGGTGTGGTGTCCAAAGGCCAATTTGGTCTTTATAAGCAGTGGCTCGTGTGTGCAAATTATCTATTATATTCCCTGCTTGAATTTAGTTTGAACAAAAGCTTTAAATCCACCTGCACGGACTTTGCACAACTATAGGACAAAAGATCCACACACTATTTGACTAGAACTGATCATTCTAGTTAGATTATTTCTGTAGGGAATCAACGGGATAGTATGGAGGTGGTAGTACCGAGAAAGTAGTACTTAAGTGGTAGTAACAAGGCAGTGACTAGGAATCGGTACTCAGGTGGAAGTTGTAGCCACCCTGACCTCACCTCGACCTCACACCTCGACCTCGTACCTCTACCTTGTACCTTCATTGTAGCCACCGTATTAGAAAAAGTGGTTAGTTTTTGAATCCAGTTACCGTATTTCCTGTAATAAGGCGGCACCCTCTAATAAGGCGGCACCCCAACTTCGAGGGTCTATATCTCGAAGCAGAGTCAATATTTTGGTTATCTGTTTGATGCGTTTTCTTAACTCCCACGAGCTCTACCGATCCTATTTTTTAGATTTTGGTTGAGCACCCGAAAATCTCGAGATTGAATTCAAATTTTTCGGATTTTCAGGGGTTTGAAAAATAAGGCGGCATGCCGCCTTATTACAGGAAATACGGTAATTTTTATTTTTATTGGGAAGCGAGATGGATATCCACCTACCGAGGGATATTTACCCAAGCTTTTTCGCTCCGCTTAGGGGAAATCTCAATTTCGGTACTAACAAATTTGACTCTTTACACGATTTTTAGTCACAAAAAAGGTTTGTTATGAACTTGATCTAAATTTTGATTTTTCAGGCCATTCAGTTGGATATTCACCTGATAAGGTGGTACCTACCCGAAGTTTCGGCCTCCGAGTGGGTAAACCGTATTTCGGAGTAAAATTGCGTCTCGGTATAAAATTGTCACCAATCGATAGTCACCAATCGAAATAGTCACCGATCAATATTTTACCATTTCTTTTGGCAGTCGTCTTAGATTCCAATTTTCCAGTATATTTTGACTGTTTATCCTAAGAGGTTCGCAAGTCTAGATGCAATAAAATGGCTGAACTTATACTCTCGGGTATTTTTAAAAAACAGTCACCATTAATAAAAACGAACGAGGAAGCTGGAATCATTTTAAAAGATCGGAATTCTTACAACTTTTCGGACTAAACTGACCAAAGACAACTGGGATAATCTCCATAATTTTGATCCTCATAAGTTTTTCAAAATCATTTTTTTTATGTTTTAGCCTCAGGCTTAGGGTAGGCAAGCGTTAGGAAGAACTAAAAAATGTGTTTTGCACTTTTTTGGTAGTTTGTGAAAGATGTTTCAAAGTCTGAAAATTTGATGCCTCCCTACCCCGAAAAGTAAATAAATTTCTCAAAGAGAGATAGGTAAATGACCTTTTTCATTTCAAAGTGTACTTTTTAGAATATTTTCTTACAACTATTTATTCGTTGATAATGTTTTGATGAAAAAACAAACTACTCACCCTAGGTTAAAAACGTTAAAAAGTTTGAACATATAAAATTTAGATAAAAATATTTTGCTTTTATTTTTGAAATTCTAGCTAAATACCTTTAGCTGAGAGTCGTAGTCAGCAGGCACAAAAGCTCCGATATACCGTTTGTGAAGGTACTGAATGTGTTCTATATCAGGGTTGAGCGAGGCATTGGCTTTGTTAATTGGGTCTTGGAAGCACTCTCGGTTCATTCGTTGAAAAATCTTGAAAAAAGCAATTAAGACTATGTTTTTGCTGTTTAAATTTTTACCTCATAAGCTTCATTAGGCTCAATACCTGCAGTAAATAATGCAAAATAAATGTCATCGACCTTAAAAGCGTGTAAACTAAATATATGAGAAAAAAACTCTTGGCGATATGCTTAAAATACCTTGGATCTCAACATTCTCAACCCATCTGCACTTTCTAGGTTGTGAGTGTGGTTGAAGTTTATGCGAACCGAATAACGCAACCCTTTTCTCCACAGATCCATATCTGATTCGCGCATAACCAGCTCTCCAGCATTCATATCCCCTACTCTCCTACGCTTTCTGGCTAAAAAAGCAAATCCATATATATGATTTAATTACTGACTTGAGTACCTCCTGGATCTCTCACAAAGTTGAAAAAAATTTCTGCCCTGCAGTTAGAATCCTACAAGTGATAATAAAAGTATTATATATTTCTTTGATAGTTAACTACAAAAGTACCCTAACAGAATCTTCTTTTTTGCCATGTGAACCTTAAAAAATTTAAGTCACGCTGGTAGCAATTTTGAGTGCACTTCGGCCCTATACGACAATCCGGTGGGTTTCTTTCCTTGGTCCCCTTTGGTATTTTTAGGACTTTTTAGGCCTTATACTTAGACAAGGGTAGGCCTACCCGTCGCCTAAGATGAATCCAAAAAAACAACAAGGTGACAAGGCAAGAAATCTCCTAACCTAGAATAGGACTTAAAAAGTGAAATTTAACTAATCCTCTAAAATATTTTTTAGTAATACAGTCGAACCGGGATTTTACGCACTCCATAGGACCAGAAAAAAACGTTCGTTACATCAGATAGATAGGGTTTGAAAAAGGTTTGTTAAATCAATATTTAATGCTAAAAATGATAGAAAGCATTGTTGATGGCACTTTCTCACATAAAAATTTAACTTTTTGACCAATTATAACCAATTATAAAACTGGCGGTTTATTAAATAGTTTCTAGCTTATTCTCTTACTCAAAAGTGACCTCACAAAATTATTGAAATCAAATGATCAAAATGACTAGAGGCTGTGACTAAACGGCTCTAACTTAATAAATGTGTTGATGGCACAAATAACATGCTTACTGTGTTGACACACATATTTCCGGAAAAAGCGCCAGTGTACTTGAAAGATTTCCAGTCAGACATGTCTCGCTGAAACACTTCTTTTGAAGATTAAAAATTAAAGAAAGTCGAAAACCTGGATCCAATCACTTCTGGTAAGTTTGCTGAATTCATTGATCCACTTTTTCATATCCTGTTTGTCCCTCCATCCCACCCTAATCAAGGCTGTAAACTTGAGAAATGCTGGATCTTCACATTGCAGATCTGCATTGATTAGAGCGTAATCATGGCATTGAGGCAAGTAGCGAGATAGATAAGATGTGGCAGAGTAGTGAACCATGAAGAATTTTATTTATTGCAAAATATATACGTAAAAATTATAATTTGAGTGAAATTGTGAAGTGCAATGCAAAACTTTAGTGTATTTCTTGGCTAAACGTAGCATTAAACAATTTGGCAGCATTTTGAAATACTTTTTGAGAAGAAAAAAAATATGGTTATATTATTTTATTTCAAAGGCATAAAAATGATTTAATTTGCAAAAAAGCTGAAATATGCCAAAAAACCCCATGTTAAAATTTTGAAATGTGCCACGAAAAAAATTAAAATTTTTTTGTCTGGCATATTCAGCTTTTTCGCAAAACCACATCAGTAAGTTTCGGAGCGCTTCTCGATTGACATTGGCATATTACGATTCTCGCCATTGGCTTCATTGGCAACAAAGAGACGTTTGACAAAGAATTTCAAAGCTTGCTCTGTACTGTAGCATAAGACATCCTTCATGCGAGAAACGGTTACATGAACAATCTCTACATTTAAAGATTTTGGTGCGAGCCATTGAATTGGAGAAGACTGTAAGCACGATTAGTCAAAGCTATTACAAAGAACAAAATACTATAGGGAAAGATTTTAACAGAACTGGATGGCTAAAGACCGAAAAACGCCAAATACAATGGTGGGAAAAACCAAGGCAATGCGGACCAAGGCAAAATTTGACCCCTCTTCTAGGATAGGGCCCAGTATGAGCCTAAATAAAATTTGTTAAGATTTTTTGTTCGGTTTCTTTGTCCCGCTTTTTTTCTTCTAAAAAAATTCAACAAGGTGATATTAATAAATAAATTTATGTTTATTAAAATATACAAGTACAAATTCTATTTTATTGCTGGAGCTCTGGAAACACTAAAAGCATGTTCAACTTTACTTATAGAAGAAAATCTTAATAATTTCAACAGAAAATTTCGATAAGGCGAAACACAACAAAGGGTAGCAACAAATTCAACAACTGAGTGAGAGTCAATAACACACAATACTACCGTCATAAAAGAAGATGTATAAGCAATTTGAAACAATAAAAAGGCTAAAAATAGTGTAATTGGTATTAGCATGAAAAGAGTAGCAACACAAGCTTGTACTAATGAAATAATTATAATAGACTGATTTGTTTTAGGTTTCTTTTTCGAAATTTGGTATATGAATATCCGAAAACAATGAATTCTAGAAAAATAAAAGTAAGTAATAAAATAAATTCCACTAGTAGTGGTGCAAAAATATCAGAAAGCACAATAAAAGTTGGCTCAGTGTCAATAATATGTTTTAAAATCGGATCGTCAATATATGTTGGATAACTTTCTGTGACAGACGAAAGAACGGCGTAAGATGCACAAAAGTATGTTAAAAAAATAAAAATAAACATTGCTAAAACAAGAATTTTTTGTTCAGCCATCTTAAACAATTCACAGGAAATACTAAAAGATATTTTATGATCAGTGTCAGCATGAGCCCAGCTAACATATTTGCTCCAGCTCCCAAGGCTATCAAAATATACACAGCACTGCTGAAACTACCAAAAATGTGCCTTCCAAATCCCAACTGGTAACCAGAAGCAAGTGGTGTTAGTATGACTGGTTTGCATAATGCCATTGTGGTCTCATAGACTAAGCACCAAAAACTATGATTGAAAATAAACCATTTGAAGTTGCCAAGTGTTTTTGACTTTGTTAAGATTGTGAAAAATATAAATGGTGCCATTAACCATGAAGCTATAAGAGTGAAATAAGAATAAAAATAGTAAAAGTCGAGTAAGGCTTGCGATGGCATTGAAATTTTTGACATGTTTTATAGACTAATACTTATAACAAAAAGTCTTGGTGTTCATATTTTTTCCTACCCGTGTTATAATCGTTTTATACGTACAATTTAATTAAATGTCCCATTTCTTATAGTATAAGTGTTTTCAGCAGCTAATATTTGAGTTATTAATTAGTTTTCTGTAATAAATTAAATTAAGTTAAATGTTTATAAAAAATACAAAGTGTTTGTGAAAAGAACAGGCTTGAAATGAATTTTCTGTAATTTCGCATAAGACGTCATTACCGTAATTTTTGACAAAATTTTCCTTCCGCTTCATTGTGTTCACTTTTTTTTAAACAAGTGTGTTTTGGCAATGATGTTGGATAGCAAATGGGTTTTTATTACTAAAAACCAGAAGAGTACTCGAAAGATTAGTGATCGCACTCGGCATAATTGATTAAACTTTAGATATCAAATTCGAACAATTGAAAAATTGAAAAAAGGGAAACATAAACCATATTATCTATAAAAGATAGGACAATTAGGACAAAGCTTGTTGTGGCAAAAATTAGCTGCTGCAAAAAGACTTTTTGGGTATTATCGACTTCTTTTTGGGACAAAAACAGTTTCGCCCCAAAAAGAAGTTGATAAGACCCAAAAAAGTCTTTTTGTACTCGAACAAATTTTTGTCCTCCCATATATGGGACAAATCAAATATGACCCAAAAAAGTGCTGCACCATGGTGTGCACCAAGGCTTGATTGGATATGAAAATAAAGTCAGATCGGACATCAATATTGGATCGGATATCAAAAAGAAACGGATATCGGATATTTTCAATAAATTTTTAAAAAATTAGAATTTCCGAAAATTGACCATTTTTCTGATACCGGATGTCAAAAGATGTGCCAGATATCGGACGTCATAGCAGCTCTGGTGTGCGTGTTTAAATGTTTATTTCCAGCATATGTAACAATTATTTTTTAGTGTCTTTAAAATTGAGCGTAGCTGTGATTTAAATCAGCAACTTTTTTAAATAAAGGCTTTATTTGTCACATATGTATAAGTTTTTTCGGCGCTAGTTGCATATACCCAGCCTTCAAATCAGCTTTTTTTAAAAAAAATTTAAAACACCCTATATCGACTTAAAATCGCCTCAGGAGTTCTACTAAAACATTATTTTCAAGGTCTAGTCAATAAAAATTGAGTTTTGGTTGTTTTGAAATTTCGAGTTTTTCGCCTGTTTTATCATGTTTTTCAACATGGGACTGAATAAAAGTAGCCTTTTTATGCATTTTTGATTAAGAGTCTTGCTCGGAATCATGTCTTAGGTGAGTCAGTGCGCGCATTTTTAACCAACTAAGGCCATCTTGAAGACTGGATTGAGCTGGCCACTATTTTCCCTATCTAATGTCTTTGAATAATATTATTGACACTATTGATAAAGGAAAGCCTGGTTCAGAATTAGGGTTGGCGAAGCGATTCTTCGTTTTCGACTTTTTCAGTCGAAAACTCGGAAAATTCCGACTTTCGACTTTTGATCCGAGTCGATTCTTCGAAAAAAACAATTTTCGACTTTCGGTCCGATTCGATTCTTCGAATTTTTTTGAATAATCAATTTCAGCTGACTTTTCGATTCTTCGAGTCGAAAATTCTAATGCTATTCTGCCCATTTTTTATCTGGTTCAAATGGGATATGTTTTGTATTGAGGGTCAAAGCGTAAAAGACTTGAAGGAGGTGGCAGGCCAGTGCTTAAACCTGAACTTGACAATGAGTTAGCAGAGTAGATTCGAGAAATAAGGGAAAGCAAGAAACCAGTGTCTAGAAGCATTATTCGGATGAAAGCTCTTGAAGTTTTTCGGAGCATTGACAACAAGGTATCGGTCTAGCAATTCATAAGTATAAGAACTGTAGAATGATTGGTCTTGTTTTAGGTTTCAACTAGTTGGCTGGAGAAGTATTTGAATTGTGTTACGACGTCGTACAACCACTTGTCGAAAATCTCCTGAGAATTTCGCTGAAGTGGTGGCCAAGTTTATTGTCCACGTGGAAAAACTGCGCAAAGAAATGGAATTCTCATCAACTTTTGCGATGGACAAGACTACAGTTTGGTTTGATTGCTCCGATAACCGATGCATTGAAACCGAAGTAGCAAAGGATGTGAGACTTTTTGTTGGCAACAAGTCGCGAATAAACTAATCTTGATCCGTTTATAAGGTGTCAGTGGTGACTATAGAAAACGAGAAGATGCAATTGACAGTGTGCTTGACTGCTTGTTCAGATGGAAGAAAGCTCTTGCCCTATGTGCTTGTGAAGAGAAAGCGACCAGTAACTTCTATCGTCAGCCAGTTTAAGGGAAAGTTAGTCATCAACTGGGTGGGCTTAACCTGGATGAATGATGTAACAACAGAAGACTATTTGTGGTAAGTGATTAGGAGTGATGGAATGTTTGCTAAAAAGCGCTTGCTAGTCTGGGATGCCTTTGCAAGTCACAAGAGTCAAGCAACTTTAGCTGTGTTGAAGAGACTTAGTCTAGAAACTGCACTGATTCCAGGTGGTTGTACGAAATTTATCCAGGTTGGTGAAATCCCATGAAACTCATAAGTATTAATCTGTCTGTGATTTTGAATTATTTAGGCGCCCGATGTTTGCTGGAACAAATCATTCAAAGAAAAGATATGACACTACTACACCATATAGATGAACAATGACAGCTACTGGGATACAGCTGCTGGGAATCCGAAGGCGCCAAGTCTGGAGGTAGTTTTGGACTGGGTAGATCGTGCTTGGCAAGAACTCTCTAAGGAAATGATCGTGAGTTCTTTTAAGTGTAGGTTTATTCTCGTTCCTTGTTTTCTTTTCGTACACATTTCTTCAAGCTTGCGCACTGACTACAGCAGTTGATGGATCGGAGGACAGTCGCATCGCTTGTTTCAAGACAAATGGATCGATTGGTGAAAGGGACTAAAGCTGGTGCGTGATTCCCCTTTGCAAAATGTGGCGAGCGATGGTCGCAATGACTTTGAAGAAGCTGGAATCGAAGAAGATGATGAGCTTATTCTAGAAAGTATTAGCGATAATGAAGAATTGTTTATCGGTGATTGATTGTTCATTTGTATGAAATTTGTTGTAAAAAAATACTTACCTTTCAACACTTTTGGTTAGGGTTGGATTATTAGAGGGGCCGGATTTTTTTTCAACTATCTTCCAGGGGCCGGGTTATTAAAGGGTGCCGGATTAATAGAGGATATACGGTAGTGGTATTCTATATGCATACATGCATCTATAGTAGGGTTTTCCAATATTCAAATTTTTATAATGTTTTATAAGATTTCATATTTTGAAACTAGAAAGTGGAAATGCCGGAATTCGGAGCCGAAAGTGCGTTATGAACACGCGTTTTATGAAGGGAAGTGAAAAAACTTATAATTTATATTTATTATACTGATTATATTATAATTTATATTGCACTCTACTACCAGGATTTGATCCGTTGGCCTTAAAATCCACCCCAAGATGCCTTGGTTCCCCTGTGGTTTTTGTCTAACTTTGAGGTGGCTGTAACTTTTTTGGATAGGACAGCCTCAAGCTTTAAGAATTTGTCACTCAAGTAAATTGACCATACCTAGTCGGACGACTCTAATAGATTTTCAACTCGACCGCCGGAACACTCCTAACATTTTTTTGTGACTGACAGACGAAAATGACAATAAAACATACCAAATATTTAATAAAATGATTCTTTTTCAAACATTCGATTTGAAAACCCTAATACAGAGTCATTTTAGAGTGGTCGTTTTCTTATGGCCTGTTCACATACTGAGAGTGAGAGTGGGAGTGAGAGTAAGTTGTCATTGTGAACACCCCTAAGTCTCACTCTCAATCCCACTCTCAGTATGTGAACAGGCCACAAGATAAGTGTACGCGTATCTCTAGCCCTTCAAGCCTCCTGAGTTTTTGGAGACTTGAAGGGATAGAGATCTTAGCCCACACCTAAATAAGTAAATTTACCACGAGTGAATTTAACGCCGCCCGGGCATACGTATTCTTGGCTAAAATTTTAACTGTTTGAGGTTCCCATTGGTCCAATAGATTTTTTATGAATATTCCAGATAAAAAAACGTTCTTAAAACAACCTTTTTTCACGGAGTTTGTGTGAATCTTCCATTGTTTGAATCTCCGATTAATTGAGAACTTTTTGTTGCATTTGGATACTATCAATTTTTTAGACTAAAACAGGTTATTGTTTCGGATTTTGTATGATTGATAAAACCTCCGATAGTGATACACACGAACGGACATTTACCATAAAGGATGGTAAAAAAATTGTTTGCGTATTATCAAAAGTCACAGAATAGAAAGATAAAAATGAATTGATCACTTTCTGTTTTTTAATGTCTATCTATATACACTGTTACAAACGACATTAATTAAATATATTGATCATAGTAATATTTTAAATGTCTTCTTCCCATCTAAACTTCCTCTTGGAACTGTCATGTTCGACCAATTCCTGGGAATGCAGCCTCATCCAACTAAGTGCCAGGTAATTTCAAGGTAACTGGTCAACTCCAGACATACCGGAGAACTAGGGATGGTTGCGGCTAGCGTTTTGAAATAGCCGCAAGCCGCAGCCCCAACTTGTCTTTAGCCGCACTTTAAAAGCTTAAGAAATTACTAAATTTAGACTTTCTCAGATAAAATTTCATAACTGTTTAAAACAAAATATTTTTTACAAGTTCGGCACATATTTTCAATATTTTAACTGGTGAATTTTTTTTCGTTTATTGTTTTATCGATATCACAAATTTTAGCGCTAATTTTTAGTGCAGTCCAAGAGCTACAAAACCCATTTTACAAAATCTAAGTGTCGAGATACGACGTATTCAAAAATAACGTAAATTTAGCTTTTCTTCATTTTTCCAATTCTGTCGAAGAATATCTTTAGAAAACTCATATCTTGACAGTCTTATATTTGAAAAAATTCTGTAGAGCGTATTTGGTAAGTCTTGAGTTGCACTACAACATAGTGCTAAATTGTTACTATAACGCTCGACAAAAAATAAATTTTTTTATTTAAATTTCTGGTAAGCTTCTAAAAAAATATTCTTTAGATCGAATTCGAAAAAGCTGTAAAACTTTATCCAAGAAACGTAATAAATTAATTTTTTCGCATATGTCGTTCTTCAACTTCCAGTTAGAATTCGGATTTTTGGCTACGTGAACAACGTTCAAGCTAGAAGTACTTCGAGTACTTCACGTACGTCGAGTTCGAGGTCGAACGGAAGGTTTTCATGTATATAACTTGGATTTCCTCGAAGTAATCCCCCAAAACTTAACTTTTAGTGGCTTTGACCGCTCTATTGTGAGATTCCGAATACTTTTAACTGTATACATAAACATTTTCAATATCGACCTCGAACTCGAAGTACGTGAACACCTTCGAGTTCGGTTTTTTGAGTACATGAACACCTGTTACCCGAACTCTAACTCTAACTCGAATTACGTGAACCAGCCATTATAAAATGTCATTTCCTTAGCTATCGATTCAGTGGTGAACCACTTCTTTGTCTTGTCAAAATGCTCATTAAATAAACTGAATGTGTGCATTAAACTCGTGAATTTTCAAAACAATGGTACAATATTTTCGGTGGCTTGTGCTTAGGCGAAGGGTAGGCCAGCTTATGTTAGGACGGGTTGTTTTTTGTAACTCTATAAATGGTTGAGTTCGCCTAAAATGCGCTGGCCTAAGCCTAATCCAAAAAAGAGTGTTTTATTGTTGTGAATAGTCAGAAGAAATGCTAAAAAATGGCAAAAAAGTGAACAGAGGGCGCAAGGCAATTTTTTCGGGGTGTCAATTTTTTCAAACTTTACTTGCATTCGAAAATGGTATTTTGGGACGCTTGGAAGGGAAGGGTGGAAGGATTTATTCATTTATGACTTAATATTCTTTAACTAAGGCCACTTACGTTTGGATTGACGTTACCGGACAGTCTCTGCGCAGTAAAACTAGAACATTGCCAGAAGCACCTCAAACGATTCACGGTCAGATTATTCTCTACCTTCAAAACCGAATGTAATCTCATCTACAGATTATCCCGTGTGGAATCATGGCTGGCGACACGACTGGACAGACCAAGGAGTGTTTTATGAAAATATTTTGAAACCAGTGGCTCATTTTCCTGACCCATTTCTGGGTGGTCAGAATAGACTAGTGTTGTGTGAGGAGTATGGTCCTGACGGACAACCAGTGGGTGGGTAAATACTATTGTCATCTAAAAAACAATATAAGCTACCGTATTTACTCTAATAGTAGCTCTCCTCAACTTTGAGGGTCTGCATTTCGGAGCAGAGTCAATATTTTGGGAAATCTGTTTATGGAAAGCTGTTTATTGCATTTTCTTATCTCCCACGAGCTCTACCGATTCTACTATTTAGATTTTGGTTTTTCACCCAAAAATCTTGAGATCGACCTCAAATTTTCCGATTTTCGGTGTGTTGAAAATCAGTAGCCCTGCGGCTACTATTAGAGTAAATACGGTATTTCAGCTACTAACTACAGACATGAGTGCAACAAAGTGATGCAAGAATGTGCCAAAGAAAAACCTTGGTTTGGTATAGAGCAGGAATACATGTTGTTGGACACTGATCGGCATCCACTAGGGTATGGGTTTGTTAATATAATTACTATTATCATAATTCAATGCTCTTGCTTGTACTTTATCTAAATATTTGACACTCCAAACCCCAATTTTTTAATTTTACTTCAAAATCTTTTGTAGTGTTCAAAATTTAATATGCACTGGATAAAATTTGCTTTATTTCAAAATTACTCAGCGAGATATATGCCATACAGTCGAGTCTCGATTTAACGTACCCCCAATTTAACGTACCCTTCGATTTAACGTACCCCTAGGGTTGGTCCTTCCAATAATAAACTCCGTCAAATTTACCCCCGATATAACGTACCCCTCGATTTAACGTACCCCTAGCGCCGGTCCCCAGGGGGTACGTTAAATCGAGACTCGACTGTAGTTCCAAATAGTCACTTCATAAGTACAAGCGCTAATGCTTATTGTTAGACTAATCTTCAAAAGGACAGTTGCAAATTAGTGTACAGTTAACCTTTAAAGGTGGCCCAAAAATGGACAACCCACTCCTATTGATGAAACTATGCCTTACTATTGTGGTGTAGGTGTAGACAAAGTGGTGGGGCGTGAAGTGGTAGAAGCACACTATAGAGCTTGTTTGCGGGCTGATATAGAGATTGCAGGCACTAATGCTGGTATGAGCTTAACTTCACAGATTATTTGTGCTAAATGTGGTATTCAGAAGCAACTTTTGGCCAATGGGAGTTTCAAATAGGTATTTGCGAGGGCATAGAAATGGGCGACCATTTATGGATGGCTAGATACTTGCTGCACCGGGTGGCTGAAAAGTTCGGCGTGGTTGTTAGTCTTGATCCCATGCTGCCTGCAGTTGAGGCTGGAAAGTGGTTTGGCTCTGGATGTCACACCAACTTTAGTTCTGCTAGCACTCGAGCTGAAGGTATTTTATTGGCTTTTGACCATTCCAATCTAAATAACCGGGAGCTTAAAGGAGGCATTAAAGTGATTGAAGCGGCCATGACCAAACTGGCCTTGCACCAGCAACACCATCTAAGTCTGTATGGCAGTGGAAACGAGAAAAGGCTGACCGGCAAGCTGTTCACTCCATCCATGCAACACTTTACTTGGGGAGTGGCTGACCGAGCTGCCAGTGTAAGAATACCCCAACAAGTGGCTGATGAAGGCAAAGGCTACCTAGAAGACAGACGTCCATCCAGTAACTGTGATCCGTATAGAGTCACTGCTGCCATCGCTAGTGCCTGTTTGCTATGAAGTCAACCTTTAAAAAAGCTTGTTGATCCTAATGAAAAAATTCATGAGGTAAAAAAATAGGTACTTCTTTACGGACAAAAGGATACAACGGCCGAAAGGCTACAACAGGCCAAAAGGCTACAACTCGAAAAAAGGGACCAAAGGCTGCAAATCAGTAAATTGGGAAAAAGCGCCACAAACCCAAAAAAGCAACCGCCAAGTGTTACCAAACGACCTAATCAGCCTGAAATCGCCTCACGAGTTTAATAAAGACATTACTTCTGAGTTCTGGAAAATAAAAAATTGTGTTTTAGGACCACCTAAAATACCTTTTTGTTTAAAAAGAAAGTTGTTGAACATAGTTTGAATACTGGTGCCTACCGCATAAATAAACTCTGCAATGCATACATGTTTTATGCATACAGAGTCACTTTCAAGTCATTTGAAGGGGCGCAGGGTCTTGGTCGGTAAGAGATGCGCGCACTCACTTACCTTAGACAGAATTCCGAGCAAGACTCTTGATCAAAAATGCATTATGAGGCTGCTTTTGCCAAGTCCCATGTTGAAAAACATGGTAAAACAGGTAAAAAGTCGAAATTTTTACTTTTTTCATAATTTTACTGGGTTGTAGCCTTTTGTCCCTTTCCTTCGAGTTGTAGCCTTTTGGCCTGTTGTAGCCTTTCGGCGGTTGTAGCCTTTGTCACGTACCGACTTCTTTAGTCCCCCCATACTCGGATTTTTTGAAAAGTGACCCGAAATGACATCCCCAACTCATTTTTTCTGCAAAACACAATACGAGAAGCATTTCTAAACACTTTCTCAATAAAAGATTAAATTCTATCAAAAAAATTACCATCCACCTCTTTGGGCGAATGGTCTTTTTAGGGTATTTTAGGGTTATTTTCTGCGGTACGTGACAAAAGGCTACAACGGCTGAAAGGCTACAACTCGAAAAAGGGGACAAAAGGCTACAACTCAGTGAAATTATGAAAAAGCAAAAATTTCGACTTTTTAGCTGTTTTACCATGTTTTTCAACTGGGCCGTTGCAAAAAGAGACTCTATATGCATTTTTCATCAAGAGTACTTCTCGGAATCATGTCTAAGGTAAGTGAGTGCGCGCATCTCTAACTCTCAAGTCCCCTACGCCCCTTCTGGGGCACAGGGCACTTGGTTGCTTGGGGTTGAGATGCGCACACCCACATACCTTAGTCACAAATCACTCGAAAGTGACTCTGGATGCATGAAAAAGCATGCATACCAGAGTTTATTTATTTATGCGGTAACAAAACTATCTTCAACATCTTTCTTTTTGAAGAACTCAAAAATAATGTCTTTTTGAACTCCTTAGGGTCTATTTAGGTCTATATATGTTGTTTGGAAACATTTGACGGTTGCTTTTTTGGGTTCGCGGCGCTTTTTCCTAACTTTACTGAGTTGTAGCCTTTCGGCCGTGTCCGTATTTTCTGGTGATTTACCACATTTTTCTTGCTGAAACTGGGCGAAAAGACTCTCTTTATGCATTTTTGATCAACAGGCACGCTCGGAATCATGTCGCGGTTAAGTCGGTGCGCACATCTCTAACCAACCCTTCGGGGGCGCAGGAACTTGGGTTGAGATGCGCACACCCACATACCGTAGACACAAATCACTCGAAAATGACTCTGGATGCATGAAAAAACATACATACCAGAGTTTATTGATGCAGTAGGCCTCAGAAAGTAAAAACCTGTTCGAAATCAATAATTTTGCTTAAAAGAGGCTAAAATTCGGTTAAAAGTACCTGAAAAGACCATCTACGTCCAAGAGGTGGGTGGCAATTTTTAGGCAAAATTTTTTTTTATCAGAAAGTGTTTAGAAACGCTTCTAGTATCGTGCTGTACAGAAAAAATTAGCTCGGGAGGTGATTTTGAGTCTCTTTTCAAAAAATCTGAGTATGGGGGGAAGGGGCAATAAAGAAGTGCCAAAAAGTCTTCGTGGGAGTGAAGTTTGTTGGAACCACTAATAAAAACTACTATTTTCAGACTTATTTTCATCTAACAACTGTGTGAGCTGACTGACAACTGTTTTATTACAAAAGTAAATATTGAATTTTTGTAGTCTTTTTTTGGGCAATTGCTTTGTTGAAATTCATTTGACTAGCCAGATTGCGAGATGCGCTCCACTCTATCTTTGCTAACATCAATGCAAGTAGAAGCATCCAGAGTCAGGCACATTTTGCAGGGACACAAGATCCCGCCAAAGACGTCTTTCTGGTAGTGAAAGGCAGTGGAATAATTCTTCTGTTTTATTTCTTCCATCCAATCATAGAAGCTCCACATATGCCAGAAGAACTTGACCGTTTTAGGAAAATACACCCACTAAACAAAAAAAAATTAGTATAAGACATTTGATATATAAAAATACATTATCGCCTTCACCAAGAGCAGTAGCCACAGGTCTAAAAATAGTATTCTTGTCAGCTTGACCAGTCTCTAACTGCCTTAAAAAATGGCTAAGTCGAAAGCGCTCTACGTAGCTCAATTCTTGAAGGAAATCAGCTAGCCCTCGAAGATTGGCTTTATTGATCGCTTCGCGAAGCGGGGCATGGCCAGTACATCAGCTAATCCGTTCATGTCATCGGAAACAGCTAAAACAAAGAAAATTATAAGAAACTTAAATCGCAATTGACTCGGTCTATTCAAACTATAGATACCGTGTTTTATATATTAATCTCTGGATGTGGTAAAGAATGTTGGCTGAAGTTTCTTATACAGTCGACTCTCGGTATAAGACCACCCCGGAACCAATTAAAGTGAGTTTGTACTTTTATTCTTTTCTTTAGAGATCTAAAGAAAAGAATAAAAGTACGATACGAGGCAGATCTGATCTGAGACGTACGATTCGAGACACTTCGTTATGTTACCCTCGAAATTGCGATCAATATCTGGGATTTTCAGGTATTTTTATTTAAGATTTTAAATCAATTTTCTAGTCTTTTTATATTTTGACCACCCATACAAAAGTAGAGTTTAGGGTATGAGGCTTATAAACCAGGGAACGTATTCAGGTTGGTTAGTAAAGTCAGTGGATCAAAAAATAAATCCAACTTGTCTATCTTAAACAAGTCGAGCAGAGTTTTAGATCAAAATATATTTACGATCCTACTCGAGCAGTCAGTAATTTTAGAAATGAGTAAAGTTATACTCTCAAATTTACGAGTAGAACTCCATTCTGCTTAGAAATTATTCACCGCTGGAGTAGAATCGCAAGTAACTTTTAATCCAAAACTCTACTAACCCCGGAATGCCACCCCACTAGCTTCTAAAACGATATTTCCAGCAAACGATTTTGGAAACACTTTTTAAAAACGGTTTTTCGGCAAATTAGAACGTCATTTTTAAATTTTTGCCCTATACGATCCGAAATTCAAAGCTTTTCAAATAAAAACAATTCTGAAAGATATCACATCTGCTTTAGTTACAAATCTAATTGTATTTGATATAATTGACTCATTATTACTCAAATAAATCTCAAGATTGCTGTTTACTCGTACAAAACCACATTCAAAAAATAGAGCCTTTCATTCCAAAAAAGTATTTACACATGATCCAGAGATAAAGCATCTTCTCTCCTTCAAGGCCTCTGTTTGCAATACTTGCTGCACTAGCTAATGGGAAACGAACAGCAACCAAGGCAAAAAAGATAAAAGTAAAATTCGATGTCATCTTCATTATAAAAAATGTCGTAGGACAGTTACAGTAAGAGCAGTTCTACAGCAAAGCCAGATAAAAACTGTAAATTGCTTGTGAAAGCTACTAAATTGATCGATGTACGATGAATGTAGAAATAATATCAATTTGTTTTTTACGGAATAGGTTTTCAAGATCATTGAAAAACCGTTATTAGAACTCTTATATACCATCCTAAAAGAGCAATAATCTTGAGGGTTGAATCAGAGAGCATACACAAAAAGGGCAAAGACAAAAAGTGCAATGAATCGAAGGGCAAAAAAATCACTAAAATAGAATTTCTGTTTCTGGTTTATAACTAATTCTTTGCTCTGCATCTTGCTCGTCGGTTTCCCACATTCCGTCCTAGAAAAAGCTGATGATGTGTGGGACGATTATTTGAACTATCGGCTCGTTTGCTGGTGGTAATAGATGGAATGCTGGAAAGAATTAGATTATGTGAAAGGCATCCAGAACCGTCAGCAGCAGAATTACAATTGAGGAAATCAAGCAGGCTCCCCAGTCCAAGCTCCTCACCTCCTTGACCATATAGTTCAAAAGAATTTTGTTGCAACTCCACATCGGGTGCTCAGCCAGATGAAATTGAAAATGAATGGCTTCAAAGAAAGAAGCAAGCTGCTCGTTCAATGCACTTAACCAAATGAGATTGATCTAACTATAAGCCACTCCTTGGATTCACCCACTGAAATTATACTTCTGGGACTGAATTCTCCAAATCTTCGTTTTCAAAATACTTCATTGCGTTTACATTGCTTGAAGAATATCCAGTTGAAGCTGGCAGAATGTATTTCTGTATTTAAATGTCTAACCCATCTGTGGAATAACAAAGAACTCTTACAGAGTCACTGCTGCTATCGCTAGTGCTTGTTTTCTTTAAAACCGAGATTTTTTTGTAACGTTGACAATTTTCGGTCATTGTGACTCAGGGTGTCTAAGGGGAACTGGCACTTGTTCACTTGTTCACTTGGGGGGGGGATGCATTTTATAATCGTCGAAAACTGATGTTTAAACGTCTCCTAAGTAATTTTTATGTGCTAAAAACGATAAAAGGATGTTTTTTACACTTTCCTACGTAAAAATTGATTATTTGGAGAAATTTTTTTTTGACCGAAATGTGACTTTTTTCCTTGGGGGACCAAGGTAAACCAGTACCTTTATGATTAATGAAAGGCAGTTGAGAGCAGTGATGTTTTTGTGTACTGAGACACTTTTTGTGTTAAATTACTCATACCTCGATACCTATTTATCCGAAATTCATGGATAATAGCTCATTTTGAAGAAGAAATATAGTTCTTCAAAATGAATTGATAAAATTTACAAAAACATAAAAATTCGCTTTTTTCTAAGCTAAATAACGCCAATAAAAATTCAGTAATCAAATGAAATGATTTTTTTTGAGTATGACAAACTGAACAAAAATATCTACAAAAGTGTCAGTTTTGAACCAATTTAAAAAGCTTCATATTTTTTTCGGTAGCTGAATAGTTCTGCTATAATCTGAAATAAAACAGTTTTCAAAAATTCATGAAAATTTTAAAGTTATATGATTCTACACAAATGAGTAATCAAATGAAAATTCTATTGATTTTCATTTGTGTAGAAGCATATAAGTTTAAAATTTTCATGAATTTTTGAAAACTGTTTTATTTCAGATTATAGCAGAACTATTCAGCTACCAAAAAATGAAGCTTTTTTGGTTCAAAACTGACACTTTTGTAGATATTTTTGTTCAGTTTGTCATACTCAAAAAAAATCATTTCATTTGATTACTGAATTTTTGTTGGCGTTATTTAGCTTACACAGCTGTTAGTGTGACTCAGGAACTGGCGTTTTAACATCAGTTTTCGACGATTATAAAATGCTATGTTTACGGTCGACGCCTGATTTAACATACGCCTAAAAAGTCGTTCCCACCCAGGGTCCGACACTTTTTTAACTCACTTTTCTACATTTTTTACTTATTCTGTTTTGACAGTCTGGTCCAAATATCGCAAGGCTTCCGATTTTGCCGATCGTTTTTCAGAATCATAAAATATTTACATCTAAAAAGGAAACCTCGATTTAACATGCGCCTAAATCTAAAACAGGTGTATGTTAGATCGAGTTTTTGCTTTTTTAGATGTAAATATTTTATGCTTCTGAAAAAAATTCGGCAAAATCGAAATACTTGCGATATTTGCGACCAGAATGTCAAAACAGAATAAGTAAAAAATGTCGAAAAGTGAGTTTAAAAAAAGTGTCGGACCCTAGGCGGGAACGAACTTTTTGGGCGTATGTTAAATCGAGCGTCGACTGTATTTAAATTTTATATGTGGTGTTTTTTCTATCAAAGGGACCTTCTCTAGTAAAAATTGGTGCCCGCCAATTCAAACATTTCTCCTGATCAATGAGCTTTGATACGGATTCTCACAAAATTATTCCTAAATTTAATTCTAGGCCTGGTTTTGATATAAAGCAAGCTGAAAAATCCGTACAGAAGTTCAAGGATTAGGAAAAAAATTTAATTGGCGGGCCCCACTTGTAATAGCGTGGGCATGCCCCTTTTAACCCTGCCGGAAGAACGGTTACAAGTTTATGGGGCATGTTAGTTTGATTTTGTAGACTGGGTAAACTTTTCCTAAGTAATGCATATGAGCTTAACCGATAAAAGAGTTGTTAAATCTGAAAGCTGATTTAAAAAAAAGTGTTTGACGAAAATCTGACTTTTCTCTTAGGGAGCAATGCAAATTGAACTATAAAAGTACCTAATACCGTGAAAGATGGAATTTAAAATAGTTTTTTAAACTTGGACTTAGCGCATATAAAACTCCGGCATACAATTTTAAATACAATTTAAAAAAAATCCTAGCAGATATCACACCAACTTCAAACAACCGAAATCTATTTTACCTAATTTTGATCTGGACAACGGGTGAAATGTCACATTCTTTTAAAAGTGCAAATTTTTGTAAAAAAAATTGACAAGCTTGGTTAGCACTATCTTTTTGGCATATAAGGTGCATTGACAGGGTGTGGGGTGGTCGAGAATTTCCGCGTTAATAAAATTCTGAAAACTGTTTTCAGTTCTTCGAAAAACGCGATTAAAAAATTTAGCTAAAAAAATATATTTACGTGATCCAAAGGTAAAGCATCTTCTCTCCTTCAAGACCTTTGATCGAATACTTGCTGGACTAGTTACTGGAAAACCAGCAGCAACCAAGGCACAGAGGATAAAATAAACGTTTGTTGTCATCTTCATTATTATAAAAAAATTCTATAAGAAATTTATATTAATTAAAAGTGATTTTACAATAAAACTAGTTTAAAATTGGACATTTCAAGTGTAAGATAATATATTGATTGACGTAGAACTAATATTGATCTTTGGTTGGAGTATACAATCTTACTCCATAACGCAGGGTACTCTAATTGAGGAGATAACTTCATATTCGGGTTTCTAAAGCCCGATTTCAAGAGAAAGCCTGTTTTTGAATTTCGAACCATGAGGTGGGAATTACGTTATTTTAACACCCCCTTGAGAACCTGGGGCGACGAGATGTTTCGGTTAGGACAATGTCCTAGATCATTAACGTTATTTGGGTATTATTATTCATTATTTGGAAGTATTCCGAGTAGCTTTGGGGGGGGGGGGTGTGGAATCGTATTACCGAGTAGCGTCAAAGTTTGCTTTTTTTCTCAAGGGCTCATAGGCCGCGTTCTGCCCCCAAAATGATCAGAAAGTATTTGCCGTATTTCCTCTAATAGAAGCCCCTCCTATTATAAGCTTCCCCCCCCCGTCTAATATAAGCCCCCCCACCCTGGAGGCAATCCAAAAAATAAAATTTCTCTAGTTGAACGGAAGTCTCTATAAAGGCGGCAGAAGTCGAGGCCAAAACTAGGGGTAAATCTATTTTTATTGTATTTTTAGAAAGAAGTCAAAAAAATTTTAGGAGGTTGAAAAATAGAGCGGCATGACTCTCTATTAGAGAGAATACGATATATAATCTCCTATCAAAAAAAATTCGATTAATTGGTACACATCACTTATCAAAAAATTGAATTAAAATTTAAAAAGTAATTTTAAAACCTTGCTTAAATTTTGTTTTAGTTCGAACATTGCTTTCTACACATTTCTTTCTCGTTACTTTCTTCGTTTTTCCCCCTCAGCAGCTCCTTCTCTCGTTTATCCGAGCGTTTACAATGTTATCATTTTAGATAAAATATGGTATCAATAAGCATATTCGTTGTTTTTACTCATTTTTCTTCCGACTTTTCGTTAAAATCTAAGAATATGAAAATTCTCGAAGGTAAGGGTCCCTACAAACGAAATTAACAGGGCAAGGGGTTACGAACACTAACTTTTGAAAAATAGTAAAATTTATGGGTTTATCGTGTAGATGATCGAAAATGCGTGAGTCAATCATGAATACAGCTGACAAAAAGTGAAAACGAAAAGACAGAATTTACTTTTTTGAATAAAATTGGAGAAATTTTTTTTGGCGCCAATTTCAAATTAACCTTTTTGATTTTTTTGCAGAAATTTTCGTAAAAAATCAGTAAGATGTCAGGTAATGGAGGGAAATTTTCTTTGTGCGGACCGGCCTTGGGATGTCGGGTTATCGGGGATCGGATTAAAAAGGTCCGACTGTAATATGTCAGCATATACTCTTCTGGCTTATTTAATCACTTCATGAGGTGCGATGCTAGATGATGGCCATCAGCTCAGTTCAAGGAATAAGAAAACGAATTGGTCGTATAGTTCAGCCGAAAGAGATGAGCAAGCTCCGCTTCCCGACAGAAAAGCTACTATACGGCAAGCCAAAAAAACTTTTAATGCAATTATCAAGAGATTTATAGAGTTAGTTTCAGCATTTTCGTAGTTTTATGGAAAAGATTATAAGTGAAGCAGAATAACTCAAATTTTTTTTGACTTTTTAAAAAATAAAAGCCTTCCGCCCTCTAACACGGGAAAGCCTGAATGTGCCAAACTATGCGTTTTGTGCAGAATTTCAAGCTGAGCACGATAGCTGAAAACAATTTCGGAAAGAGAAGTGATTCAAACGGGTAAAACTGCATTTGAAAGTAGGTGATTTCACTTATTCCTAAACACCGAAAATGAGTGCTACTTGCTCAAATTTATGTATCGCCTGAGCTTGTGATATCTTGAAATGCAGGGCGTGATGAGAGCTATCTATTGCACATACCGTAGTTTCTCTATTAAATCCACCGGGGATTATTTTTCAACCCCCTCGAAGAGAGGGGAGTTATTAGAGAGGGGAGTTAATTTTCAAAGGGAATTTCGTTCTACTACGAGCAAAATATTTTTTGACTGTTTTCTTGTTTTTCAATGTTTTGCTTTACAAAAAATCACAGAAGAAGACAATCAGAAGTTATCGGTTTTGGAAGTCGCCTTGCATTGGGCGTCGGGGCGTAGAAAGATCTTTGAAATTACCGTATATTCTCTATTAGAAGGCCCGGGCCTTCTATTTTTCAACCCTAAAAAAGTCGGAAAAAAAATATTTCGATTTTGAGATTTTGCGTGCTCAACCAAAATTTTAAAAGTGGAATCAGGTAAGCTCGTGTTAACTAAGAAAACGCGAAAAACAGATTTGCGAATTTCTTTTTCTAGGCTGATATATAGGCCCTCAAGGGGGCCTTCTATTAGAGAGGGGCCTTCTAATCGAGAATATACGGTAAGTCATAATCAAATCGTTCAAATATCAGAATTTTGTTCGTTGTTTGATGATCAACATAAAAATATATAGCAGTGAATAGACAAACAATTACAAGAGTTATGTAGATGTAAGTGCAAAAAATACAAAGATTTTTTTGTTGGATCATCTTCATCACTGCAATGCCTGTTCAGTATCATACAGAAAACATTCTCAAAACAGATAAAATCGTAAATTGGAAACAACTATCTTAAAGGACCATACTTGTTGATGTAAATGAAAATTTAGCAAATTCAAATGCGAGCGGGACATTTCTCTTTCGTTTCCACTGTACTCTTTGGAGTCGCTCGAAATAACTCAAAAGAGTCCAGTGAGAGACGGAAGAGAAGTGTCTCGCGCGCATTTGAATTTGTCAAATTCTCATTTGCATCAACAAGTATGGTCCTTTAAATTCCCTACACAGGTATGATCAAAGCCCTCATTCTATTACTAGTTTTACTTGCTAGTTTCACTTGGTAAAGTAGACAAATGTTTATAAACAATCTGTAGAACTTGCGCGAAAAGGTGCAAAGGATAAAAATGATTTAATATGTTTGATCTTATGTTCCGTATTTAGTGTGCGCACTTACTACAGCAATAGTTAAAACAGAAGACGACCAAATCACCTGCTTCAAGACAAATAAACGGGAAATAGTTTGTTAGAAGGAAATAGTTCGTCAGCATACGGCAAGAGACGGTCGCAACGACTTGTAGAATCTTGAATTTTGAAGAAAAAAAAAGCGAGCTGGACAAAGAAATCGCGAAAAAATAAACCTAAAGATTGTAATGGTGGTGAATATTGCTGTGTTTGCTTCACTTTCTCATTACATTAAAATCGTTGTTTGATTGAGTCAAACGTTTACTCAAAAACTGTGAAAACTGAATTTTTAATAAATCTGAACAAGGTGTAGCAAAAATCACCTTTTAAGGGCGGGGGTTATGGAGAGGGGGGACTCAATAGAGAAAATACGGTGAATTTGTGTCTGAGTAATCGAAAATTCACAGAGAATTTTCGATTTTTCTTCCATAAGCCAGTTTTCGAAAGTCCTTCCACTCGAGACAACAAGCATTCAAATATATAGCGAAATTGAATTTTTGAAAACTGACTTGTATAAGGCCTAGTCTCCAATGAGTGAGAATTTTTTCTGACCCTCACTCGGAAATGGCCATATCCAGTTGATAAATGGCGATTCTGATAGCCCTGAATCTGAGCTACACTACGGCACCAACAGAACAATTTTTGAAAAACTGATGGCTATTTTCGAGTGAGGAGACCTGAAAAAATCCTCACTCATTGGGGACTAGGCCTAAAGAAAACCGAAAATCTCTGCCAAGTTTTGATCACTCAGACACAAATTCATATGAAATAGACAGTCCTGATCACGCTCTGCATTTTGAGATATCACAAGCTCAGGTGATGAATAAGTTTAAGCAAGTACCACTCATTTCGGGTGGTTAGGAATAAGTGAAAATCACCTACTTTCAGATGCTGTTTTACCCGTTTGAATCACTTCTCTTTCCGAAATTGTTTTCAGCTATCGTGCTCAGCTTGAAATTCTGCACAAAACGCATAGTTTGGCACATTCAGGCTTTCCGTGTTAGAGGGCGGAAGGCTTTTATTTTTTATACTGGATACGTCAGATACTAGCCCCCTGGAAAGAATACATAAAATAGAAGCCCGATGATTGTTTGAGAGGAAATACGGTATGCTCTAGGCCAAAAGAGGAAAACACAAGCTAAAAAAAGAGTAACTTTTTTTGGGCAGGTGAGTTAAGTTTCTGCCAAATTATTGGCATTGGCCCTACCGGAATATCTCGTCGCCACAGGTTCTCGTTCCGTGTTAATCAAAATTTCAAAATAGAAATTGGCTCCTTTTTTAATTTCAAAAGAGAATAAGGGATGTATTGGTAGAGGAAGGGAACAAAGGGGGCACTTAAACAGACCAATTTTTTATTCTGAGTAGTTTTTTAAGCAAATCGGATATCCTGGCCATTAATACGGGGTTAAAATTTCAATTTTTCAAATTTTTGACAATAATTCTTTCATTCATTTTTTTATCACTTTTTGTAGTCAATTAAAACCCATTTTATTTATCTATTGTGCGTCTGCCATTATAGAAGACAAGCATCTCTAAGAAACTATAGAAGCAGAAAGACAGTTTCTGTTAAAGTCAATCAACACTAAACATTTTTCTAGCATTTTTGTCTCAAAACACTAAACACAAAAAACACTAAAAATTGTCTTATAGTCCTTTAATTAATTGAAAACAAATAAAAATGACCTCTCCCAAAATATATTTAAGTGGGTGAGTTCCGGTTCATATATATATATATTTATTAGGTTGTGTGATACGCGGATATAATAAATTCGCGGAATTTTTACTTGGTGCCCCTGTTATATTTTGGCACATTTTTCAAACTTTATTTCTGACGTTTTTTAAAAAAGCTTTTTTTTTGCTTCAACGCTCGCTTGCTCTATCATAATCTTCGTGGCAAACAATACGGAACAGTTAAATTGTTACATTAAAGGGGCATGCTCGCCGCCGATGGGAATATTTTGAAAGGCAGGTACCAGGTCAATTCAAACGAGAATTATTTTCAAATACATTTTAGTTGAGTACCCTGCAGGGAAAAAGTAATCAGAAACACTTGATATATTAATATCATTGGTGGCCTAGCCCCACTGTTCGATTCACACTGGAGGTATAGTTTTTCATCGACTTTTCCGAAATTTCGTCAAATTAATTCTCGTTTGAATTTCGCTGGTACCCGCCTTTCAAAATATTTCCATCGGCGACGAGCATGCTGCTTTAATACTTTACTCTGAATAAATTTGAAGTCATGTTGTTTTTGTATCAATAAGCCAAAATTTCGCGTATTTTTGGCACAACCTAATATATAACACCTGTTGCCTAGCCCTTTATTCTACCTGGCAATAAGCACTTATGTATAATAACTCTAATAGCAACCACAATATCACTGCTCTATCATTTCTCTGGACACTGAGCTCTTGCTTTTAAATAGTGTGGTCAATGAGGTGGAGCATTAAACCCACTACTTACAATACCAGGTGTTGACTTGGCTGAGACATACACCCAAACATATCATTAAAAATGCGCGATAGCAGTTAAGGTTAATTGAAAAAGATATGGACATTGTTATATAGCTTCTATCTGAAACATTTAATAGTCCGCGCTCTTACGAAGGCGTTAATACATAATCTGACATGGCAGATTTATTGACTATTTGCGGTACTTTAGAGAAAAGGATAGAGAGTTACAGTATCGATATCGCTGTGCTGCAAATATGTTCCTTATTTATTTCAATAGATGGGCACCCCAAAAGGGATAAATGTACTTAATTTGTCTTTTTAATTTCTTTTTGACAATCCGGTGTTAAAATGTAAAGAGAAGTTGTGCAAAATTAAAAGTTATACAGTCAAACCTCTTTTTATCCAGCACCCCCAAAAGTTCTTTCCCGCCTTGGGTCCTAACCATTTTAACCCAATTTTTGAAAGCTTTTACCAGTTCTTTTTTTACAGTCTGGTCGGAAATATAGTCAGGAATCCGATTTTGCCGATAGTTTTAAAAAGGGCACGTTGACCACAATGTGGTCATGTGAAATTTAGGGGTCTCATTTTGACTCACAAAAAGCACGTTAAAAAACGGTAATATAATCTTGGAAGATAATAATCTCAACTTCAAAATGACATATTTTTAAGGATGATGAGACAGTATCCAGCCGGAATATATCCTAATTTAAGGTGATCAATTTTTTGAGCTACGTGACCACATTGTGATCATATATGAACCAATAAAATTTTGAAATGATGATAGGCTGCAAGTTGAGACAGCTTTATTATATTTTATTTTGAAATTTTTAATGGTTGCAATTTGGTTTAAATGCAGTCCATGAATTTTATAAATCAAATTTTTTTCATATGGATCACGGAGTGATCAGTATGGAAAGGGTAATTTTGTAACCTATCACATTTTTTTATTAACTGTATATTAATATGACAACAATGTGGTCACGTAGTCCAGAGACCGCTATTTTTACGTGCCCTTTCTAGGGTTAAAAATCCTGCAATTTTATCATCCAAAAAGCAAAAACCTGGTTATCCGGCACCCCTTTTCAAAAAAGAATGCCGGATAACCGGGGTTTTTGCTTTTTCAGAGACAAAAATATTAGGTTTTTAAAAAACGATCGGCAAAATCGCAATCCTGACAATATTTCCTACCAGACTGTAAAACAGAACTGACGAAAGTCTTCAAACATTGGGTTGAAAAAGTGTCGGACCCAAGACGGGAACGAACTTTTGGGAAGGCCGTATAAACGAGGTTTGACTGTATCCGAATTGCAATTTTTTTCGAAAAATGCCTTAAAGGGGCATGCTCGTCGCCGATGGGAATATTTTGAAAGGCTAGTACCAGCGAATTTCAAACGAGAACTAATTTGAGGAAACTTAGGGGGGGGTGCACTTAGGGGGGAGGGGGTGCACTTAGGGGGGGGGGGTGGCTGCACTTATTGTTTTACGCTAGGCACTGATGCAATTAAACACTGCCAATGTTTTTAATAACTTTTTCCCCGTCAAATACTCAACAAAATGTTTTTGAAAATACCGTATTCACTGTACTAAGTCCCCATGGGGAGTTATTTTTCAACCTCTAAAAAATCGAAAAATTTGGATGTCGATTTTGAGATTTTCGGGTGCTCAACCAAAATCTGAAAAGTGTAATCAGGTAAACTTGTGGCAACTAAGAAAACGCAAAAAACAGATTTGCGAAATGTTCGCTCTAGGCTATAAGGTCCTTAGGGTGGGGACTTATTAGAGGGTGGGGAGTTAATACAGTAAATACGATAATTCATTTTTGAATTGACCTGGTACCCGTTTTTTGAAATATTCCATCGGCGGCGAGCATGCCCTTTTAAAGGTTGAGTTGCAAAAGAAAACTGGGCACTATTCCATTGTACCCCCCCCCCCCAAAAGCTATTACAGTGTACCCCAAAAATAATGACCTATTCCATTGTACCCGCGCCCCCCCCCCCCCCCCCTAAAAACCAACTTCTTTATATGCCCTCAAAACCATTTTTATGTAATAATTTCGCCATAAAAAGGCCAGAACAGCCATTTAAATAGGGTTCAAGGGCTGTATTGGGAGGGGAAGGGAATAACACAGGGGCCACTAATGAATAAGGATTTAAGGCACCCTCAAACCCAGCAACTTGGGGTCCACCACTAATATATACGTTTGAAGGCACGTCAAACCCAGCAACTTGTGGAGGACCCAAATACATAAGTACTCAAAAGGCTCTCAAGGGCCAGCCGGGTGGATGCCGAGGTGGGCCAAGCCCCCTGGCCCACCAAGCCCCCTCGATACAGTGTAGATTTTTTCTGGTCCCCCAGCCTACACTATATCGAGAGTTAACTGTATCCCAATATACATGTTGCTAATTAAACTTTTGATTTTGCATTTTTGTTTAGATTGACACATCAAGTTGTCAGCTAAATATGCTTGAAGAAAGTTTAAAAATACAACTTTAATGTAAATTTGTTCATTTCGAATTGCCCTCTTTTTTGGGTACGTGACAATTTATCCCCAGGACAATTCTGGGTTAATATTGTCCCGGGGATGAACAGTCCTGGGAACGAATTGTCCGTGTCCCCCTTTTTTAGTCTTTTTTGTTCTTACCAACTTTTTTTAAACAAAACAATAAAGCTAAAAAACCATGGAAATATATTTTCAAATCTCACATTCCCAACACCTACTCCAGCATCCATTATCCAAAGCGTAAAAGCCAGTAAATAATGTGCAAAAGTCTATTGTCATCGGCTAATTAGTTGCATTAGTCTGCTCCAAAATGTTACATTTATCACAGGTATATCTCTAGGCTTTGTTTTTTTGACATTTTGCTGAGCCGCCTTTCTTGTATTCCCACACACATCCAGTTCTCAAAAAAACATTTATTCATTAGTAGTGTGCCATTGTTGTCTGTGGTGGATATATTAGCATTGTTATGTAAATGCGCAAAAGAATCATAATGCACTTCCTTTTGTGTCTGGAAAAACGGAAGAATATAAAAAGAGTTTTAGCCGCCTTTGAGCTATTGAAGAGCTCCACTTTGATGATGACCACAAAATTGTGGTCTATTTCTTTGGCATCCTTAAGAAGTCCTTCAGTTTGTGATGCTCTTAGATATATGGCTTTCTTCCACCCTCAATCACCCACTGTACTACTGCTGCCTATCCTTGTGCTCACCGGTTTATAAGCAAAGAATAGTGGTGATTAAGGTGGTACTCAACCTAGTTTTTTGCTGGAATTATCTTTTGTACTACTATTTATTTGATAAATAACTGAGTCGATAAATGAATTGGTAGCTAGATGGTTAGCTTTTACACTTTAAAAATACTTCTTGCTTGTAGGTTCCTTAGGAAACTTTTTAGATCAGAAAATGCCCGAAAACACCTTTTTTATCGTTTTCAGCGCATAAAATTACTTAGGAGTGGTTAAAACACGATTTTGAAAAAAAACATTTTGGGGGGGGGGTGGTGTTGTATTCTACAGTAGCGCCGACAAATCTTATAAATAAGGTCAAATTGGAACCCTGGCGAACAACCACTAAAGCTTATCGCTTAATTAATCTCTTATCACAAAGGTTGTCTGCTTATTTCAATTTCTTTTTTGCAAAAGGTGAAAATTGGCAAAAACGAAAATTAGCAAACGTAGGTTTTCGAAAAAACGAAAATTGCTAAAACGAAGATTGCAAAAGTCATTTTGAGACGAATGGATAAATTAAGGGCACGTTATTTGTAACTGAGTGGTATATGTTCGTATTCCCTAAGCTTTATTTGTCATGGAATTTTTTGTTTTGGCAATCTTCGTTTTGGCAATCTTCGTTTTTGGCAATTTTATTTTTTGCTAATTTTCCCCTAGCCATAAATAAAAACACTATTTTTTTAACTTTAGAGCAAAATTTTAAGATTTGTTTTGTATTTTCACACCCACATACTAAGTATGATTGATGGATGAAGAAGGTGGCAGTAGGATGACTGCTGCAAACCACACAAGTCTCATCATCCAAACCAAATTCATTACACATAATATTGGAGGACGGGTGTAAGGGGTTTGACTTATGTAAATTTAGATCCTAGTGGTGTCACATCTGCTCTTTGGAGATCGCTCAGAATGGTTTATGATGTTGTTGTTGATGCTATCCATTTAATAGGCGTGAACACGCATGATAATGGCAACAATTAAATATGCTCATTAATTTATTTATAGCTGGATATTATTTTGTCGTTTTTGGCCATATAATAGATAGAAGCTAGTATTCGACGCTACTTAGTTTTCCCTTCCTTATTCGAAAAAGGGGTGCCGGATTATCGAACCCGCGGTCTTTACAGCAAAAATTTCGCTATTCAAAAAAACGACCGGCAAAATCGGAATCCTTGCGATATTTCGGACCAGACTGGCGAATCATATTTGGCAAAAGACTTTAAAAATCGAGGTAAAAAGTGTCGGACCAAGGTGGGAACGAACTTTTGGGGGGTGCCGGATTATCGACACTCGACTGTATCACACCCCCCCCCCCCCAAAATTCAAAATCATAATTACTTTAAAATAAACAAAACGCCAAGAAATTCAAAAGAGTTTTTGTCGCTATAGCCTTTTTTACGTGTTTTTTGAAGACATGGATATGTTTTCTTGACTTCTTTTCAAAATTAGAACCGATTTTAGCAAAATGTTTTCTAGACATTACCATCAATTTCTACATCAAAATCAAAACAACATTTCTTACATAAAATTTTCCAATAATTTTCTGTAAGATATTCTGTCTATTTCCTAATGATGAAAACCTTCGTTCATCTCTATTCACCATCCAACTTGATGACTTATAAAATCCGTTTACATTTTTGTGGAAAATAAGAGCGTTGAGAAAAAAGCAAATTTATTCTTAACATGTAACAACAGAAGAAGAGGAGCACTTTAAAGGCAGAATTTAGTCAAATAAGATGAATCCGATATCCTCTTCCTCACTTGTTTCCTTGGGCGCTTGTTTCTTCTTCTCTTCCTTGGCAGGAGCGGCAGCGACTTCAGGCTTGGAACCATCACCGGCGAAAGCAGCACTAGGCGCAGTTGCAACACCATAACCAATGTTAGAGATCAAATCCTGAAAATTTGGAACATAATTTAACTGCAAAGATATTGGAGAGCCACCTTGACATCAACTTTATTGAGAGTTTTTGCACATAGACCAGGCCAAAACGGCTCGACATTGACATCAGCAGCCGTGAGGATCATCTGAATCCTGCTCCGGTAATGGCGACACCATCACTTTGAAGAGCGAGAGCTGCAGTCGTCCTATTCCACAGCTAAAAGACTGGTTATCTTCATAGACATGACAACTTTATTACAAACCTTCTCTGCAATATTACATTTCCAGTGAGTGAAGGAGCACAGTTTTGGATGATTTAGTCAGTTTGTTGTTCTTCAAGGCCACCATATAGAATTATCCTTGAGGCGACAGAAATTCAGCAGCTTTCGGTAGTACTTATCCATCACTTGCCGACCATCCTTCCCACCAGCAAAACAAAAGTCCTAAACTGTTTTCAAAGCCACAGTCGAGCACAAAATTAAAGCAACCGACCAAGCAAAGCAGCGGAGAGACGTTTTGCAGCGAACTCAGGCTTGGTAGCATCACCGGCAAAAAGCAGCAGTGGGCGCAGTTCCAATACCAGATCCAACTAACCTGAAAAGCAGAGCTTTGCTGTTTAAAGAATCGCTGAATTTACTCTTCAAAAAGGGGTTACTTCAGCGCGGATGCTGGCAGATGCTAGTTAAGTGATTTTTCTTGCATCCTTGTTTGTCACTCAGCTAGCCTCTGACGCAGCTTCTGTTGCAATTGCTGACTTCGGTTCAGGCTTGATTTGACTGTTTCCGCACCACTTTGACGCCTTGTTCGGACCATATTCATATACCTGAATACAAGAAAATTCGACGTTTATATATTCGACGGACAAAAAATGCAAAACCACGGTCTTTTTAATGCAATCCATGTACCAAAATGTAGCCTGTACATTCAGGAACCAGAAAAGTCAGACCGATTTTTGTAAAGTCAGAATTTTAAAACTAGAGACCGTTTAAAGCAAACAAGTGGCATTTTTCCGAGTAAAATAGGGTTTTTGCGTTTTCCGTCTAACTTTTGTATGAGACACCCAAAATTTGTATTTTTCGCATACTTCCTTGGTACCATAATGTAGAAAATTTGCTCCTCTCTCAAGTCTCCGTTTTGTTTGAGAATAAATCGACAAAAAATAATCTAGGGTCTCAATAAAGTCAACCAGTTAAAGAAAATGTTTGAACTTTTTTAACAGACCGAAATTGTCCTTTTGAAATTCTTCAGGTTTTGTGGGTACGTGATGGCTTATTCGAAAGCCCTGAGTATGAGGAATTTTTGGTCAACAGCATTTCACAAAAAATGTTTTAAAAAATCATATCTGACATACAAAACAATTAGGGTCCAAAATTGACCATTTTTCGAATTTTATATGCTATATGTTACAAATCTGCAAGATAAACTGAATGAACAAAATCAGCTAAATTCAAATATAGGATTAACGACACCCCAGATTAGTGTAACTTTAATTAACGTCACCTCAAGCTCAGTCCCTAGAGTGTAGTTAATCTGATGCTTAGGAGCCTTCGGTAAAATATAGGTCGAAAAATCGATCTGAAGCAAAAAGTTTTTGAAAAAAATGGTATAATTTGGACTAGCCTTGTAAAAAAATCACTGTTCTGCATTTATTTCAATAAAAAAGTCTAATCTGAGCAGACTACGCAATTATTCCAATTTGCACACCTTTTTTACGAGCATTCACCCCAAGAAGCCAAAGGCCGTAAATATGTCATTTGCTACCAGGATTTGTTATAATTTTTTACACTCTTCTGTTTTGCCCAGCAAAAAAAGAGTGAAACAAGAAGACATCTGGCCTGTATGTTTTTAAGAGCAGCCCTAAATAATGAGTCCAATTCTGGCCAAATACATAGAGATAGATGTGAAGAGGCTCTTGCTGAAGGAGTTTTGTGGGGAGACAGGCGTAACAATGCTCGTTGCGCAATTGATTAGCAATGAAACAACATGCTGGATTTGGGCGCTTTTTTCTCTTTTGATTGGTTCAATATTTGCTTCATACTTGCCAAAAAAATTCAAAGTTTGTATTTACGGATTTATAATAAAATTTTATTGGGTTTTAAGATCCTGGTTTCATAAAAACAAATTTTGACTTTTTGTGAAAAATATTTTTTAAAAAGTTTTTAGCAGGAATCGAACAACTTATGACGGCTTTTTCATTTTTTAAGTACTCTGGCAGGAAAAACCCTTTTCTGTAAAAAAAACTTTTTTATTTTTGACACATAATTACACGGATTGAAAAAGACTGTGCAGGTAGCTTATCGCACCATCGACTTTCCCAGGAAAATTAATGACAGTAGTTAAGCTACCTACCAAAAACTAAAGATAGCGATGAAAACAGCAGGAATGAATTCAAAAATGAAATGCGAGGACAAATTTTTAGTTCAAAAATTTGATGTGAAAATTTTCGAAAAATCTCCGTGTGATTATGTGTCACCCTGTGGACTTTTCACAGCAAAAGAGAATTGGGTAAGCGGAACGAAAAATATTTTATGGAATATAAGTCTTTTACAACAAAAAAATTTTTGACTCTTCTAGCGGGCGAGATTCACGCTGAAATACCAAATTGGAACTAGAATTTTCTTAATTTTCTTTATTACTGAGTTACTAGGGTCTGCAGACGCCTATGCCATTTGGAACATTAGTGGTTCGGGCACTATTCCTGTGGTTCGGGGAACATTAGTGGTTCATGTATATTAGTAGTTCGGGTAGATTAATCGTTCGAGTGTATTAATGGTTAGGGTAGATCATCACCCTACCTGTTAATCCACCTACTTTACCTCGCCTACCCTCGCCTATCGTGCCTATCCTCGCCTATCTTCGCCTACCCTTGCCTATCCTCGCATGTACTTGCCTCTCCTCGCCCACCACGTCTACCCTCGCCTAGCATCGCCTTTTTCGCCTACCATAACGTGCACCTGACCTGGTCCCCAGGGTGCACGTTATATCAAAGTTTAACTGATAGCATGAGTTGAGAGCTTGTCCGGGCCAGTTCGACCCCTTACACTTTTCTAACCTTTTGGTTAATAGCTTATTTTGTAGCTGATATTCTCTAGTTTTCACCATTATAAAACTCAAAATGATATTCAAAGTCGAAAAAATTGTTTTTGATAATTTTTAAAAAGTGTGAACCATCCACCTACCCACCTACCCGACCCAAATACAATATAGAGATGACCAAACCTTAAAATACTTTCTGAAATTCAATCATGATTGCTGAAATAATTTGTTCATCTAGAAGTAAGATTTGAAAAATAACACCTGAGTTGATCAATAGTTTTCTTCTTCTCTCGGTGTATGTGACTGATGGAAAAGTTGACTGTAATTAAGACAAAAAAAAATTAATTTTGCCATAAGAAAAAAAAATCTCCTTGTTTTTCACCCAATATTCAAGCCATCAAACAAATGGGCCATTTGTTTGAGCAAAGGATTGGAAATATGTTGTTATTGGACAATTGATACAGAATCTTTTATTGCAAATTTGCAAGGGATTAACCTTTCCTGCTGCTGCTCCTACAGAACAATTGGCATTGTCTGGCTAGGGCTGAACACATCCTTCCGGATGGTGGCAAAAAAGCACACATGCTCAAGAAATAGACAAATTTGGTCAAATTTCGCATCGATTATTCTTTAAATAGCAATTTTAGAAAAAAATAGCTGTGCAAAAATTATTTATTTATCTCAAAAAAAGGAATAATAAGCGGATATTGACTGCTACTACTGGCCATTAACTGAAGAAAAGGAGGAGGAGGGCAAAAAGGAGAAGCTTTGGCCAATTCAATTACTACTACCATTATTATTGCCTTTGAAAGGCCAAGCAACAGCACAAGAAGAATATATTCTGAATATTTTTGTTGGAATAGTTGTTGCTGCTGTATTATTGACAATAATTGTCATTGGTAAATTGTTCAACTTGTTTATCAATGAGATCATTTCACTGGGGTTTTTGTGTGTGGAGGTATTTGGTGATTTGGGTCCCAAACATGAGATGCGAGTGGCTAAACCAAAATTGAAGCTTTGATAAGCTTCATTGAATTTTTCTGTGCAGAACTATTAGCTAGTCAAATACAGTTGCATTATCGTTTTAGTGGCTGGAATCTCTTGTCTTTTGTTCCCATGATAATTAGTTTTCGCTTTTGTGCTAAATACATATGATAAACGATAGTTCTCCTTGAATTTTTAAAAGTACCGATGCATACCCAGAAATTTTCTTCTGAGACACCCAGAAATTTTTTCAGAAATCCAACTCATAAAATCAGAAATTTTTTTTACTTTGGCTTGCTGAAATATGACCATAAGTTGGACACTGCGAGTGATTTTATTTACCAAGATGTCTCATTCCATAGTCAATTTTTGTGACGAAAAAAAAATTCACAAAAAGGGCCTAAAACACAGTTAAAGTATAAATTTTTAAACGTTTTCGTTGTTGTTGCTGACTTTTGGGACACCCCAATTAACTCTTTTGTGCGTCATCACCTAGATACTGAGTGATCACCGAGTTTATTATGTCCATTTGTTGCGGACATCCATAACCCAATTACTGCTACAACTACACATACAACAACTAAATTTGCCTTTATAATGCACAAATTCATGAATTTCGCACTACCTCCCTACCTCCAAAACAGAATTTCGGATCAATTGGGAGAGGAAAATTACAATTATATCCTTTACTGGTATTTTCTGTTATGTTCTCAGTTAATTTTAATTTTCTCTCACTCTCCTGAGTTATAATCAACAGCATATATATGTGGCTGTTGCCGCTGCCTCCAGGAGACATAAATCAAATAATTTAAAGAGAATAGGGTGTGCAAGGAAAGAAGAAGATTTCTGTGGCGAGCTACTAGATTGCGCATTTGACTGGAGGGTTAGTGGCTGCAGTAGTTGTCATCAATCTATTTTGCACCTTCTTTCTCTTTCTTTTTTCTACTTTTATTTTCGATGTGAGAATTTTTCTGGGAGAGTGAATTAAATATTTGGAATTGGGTTTTCCCAAATTTTGGTTGAAAATGTCGGTTGCTTTTGATAACTGTGAATTTACTGCTAAATTGTTCAATTTTATTCGTCAACTGTAAAGCCTGATGTAAATTGGACACGTTGGCTCTTGTTTTTTTTCTTCAAAAAAATTCAAACTCAATAGTTAACTCAAATGATTCAGGTGTGCAACTCGTCATGTTGAATTAAAAGGTTGGGTTAAGAACATTAATGCCAGTTTGACGCCCAATCAACGTTAATTTGTTTGAAAATTGTCCGAGAAAGCATGCTTTTTTATTCACGCCTTTTTTCGAGTTTGATACACGCATTTGAGCCTGACCTAACGTGCGCTGGCTTTTCCTGCGCCTAAGGCTTCGCCTAAAATCGAAAAAAAACATAAACCAAATAGCCAAAATAAATATACTCCAAAGAGCGCAAGTTCAAACAAAGTGGCACAAAAAGAAACAAACGCCGCTATCCCTTCAATTTCAATTATAACTAGCCCATTACAAACAAACCAAGTACAAATGTAACCGAAGGAAGTTGTCCAACCCACACGCGATCCATAAATTTGCTGCTTATCCAACTCTTTGTGGGCCTCTTTCACTGCCGCAAAGATTCTACTTTCTATTTTTACTCCTAGTGGTAGTAGTAGTAAGACTCAAAATTTAGCCCAGATTCCAACCATTTTTAGCAGCTCGCCACCTTTATTAACCCCACTTGAAGTGCCCCAAAATTTGCATTTGCATTGCCCCAAATCCAATTTAGAAAGAAGTACCCTCTCCTTCACACCAATTTTAACTGCCTCACAAAAAACTTCTTATTCTTTTTGCATTAGTAGAAGTAGGCAATTGCAATAAAAGCGGATCCAGTTGGTCATCTTTATCCAAATGGCGGACTAATCTAGGTCAGCGGCCTACATTTTGGATAAATCTAGCCAAAAAAGCGTTTTCAGAAGTTAATTACAAATAAATTTTCTTTGAGAAACAAATAGGGCGGCATCCCGCCCGAATTAGTACAAAATTTCTCGTCTTGAAATTCGATTTTGTGGCAAAGTGGGGATTCGCGTTTTTTTGACCAATGACATTTTTGGTGCTTGTGAATTATCCCGGCATCACTTTCGTACTGACTTATCTGTGGTGACTAAGGCGAAAAATATTGATGGTCCATAAGAATTATTATTTTTAATTTCACCGCACCGAATTTCTCGTTGATTTTTTTGACTATTTGGAATCTTACAAAAAAATCAGCTTTGAGACCAAGGCATCCAAAAACTAAAATTTTTGTGGTAAATCCCAGCGAGACTATAGCAGGGTTGGGAATCGTACTTTTAAAAAAGATTTGTACTTTTTTTGGGACCGGAAATCTATTTTATTTTTGAAGTTTTCGTATAATCTTTTTTATTCACTTCAAAATGGCAATAAGCACTGGATAAAATGACTACTTTTCATTCAAGTAGTCAAAATAAACTTTTTCCAAAGTTCTTCATTCCATCCCTGCACTATAGACATGTTTTTCGTGAGTCTGTTTCATACGTGCTACTCTAAACAAGTCGACTGGCAGCCTCAGACTTTGCAGACTTGAGATTATACTTTTCAAGATGCTCAAGACCAGCAGCAGCCATAAATATCAACAAAAGCCCACAAAGGTCAGGCCATTCAAGTCCGCAATTTACAGGCATACCAACACCTTGATTTAGGCACTTTGTTGGTGGTTGTGTGTGTGTATCCATCTCAGCCGTCTATTTATTATGCATTTATGTTTTCCACCACTACCAGCAGCAGTAGCAAGGAAAGGGATTTACGATGATAAGAGAATGGTGGTGGTCTTAAGTGCTCAGTGCCGCGCCTCCCCCTCCTCTATTTTTTCACTTGCACTGATCACTTGTCTGGGTGTGTGTGATTGTGGTGGTTATTATTAGAGGCACTTACAACAACCATTTGCAAACTGGTTTTTGCTATTGATGCAGCAGCCGAAAAAAAACCCCTGGAGCTGCAGTGGGGTAATAAGGAGGGAGCGATAATCAATGAATATAACCAATTGAATGACCATTGGGTTTGGGATGGGGCAATGGAGAAGCTGTAGAGTGTAAACAAACTCATTATTTAAAGCTTTGAGATTACGCGGGACCACCTATAAATATGCAAAATAATATGCCATAAAGGTACTTGGTGCATTTTGGTTTTGTAACTGCTAGATACAGAAGCTACTGGGAGAGTTTTTAGTGATGAATGGATTATTAATGTTTATATTCATTCAAAATTTTGTTAGGAAATCTGCTTTTTTATATAAACAGTCGTTTTTCGCTACTGTTTAAAAGTCGGGTATAAAACAAGGAAATCAAGGTGGTTTTATAGTTATCATTTTTTATAAATGTTTTTTTTTCGAAATTATTGACCTTTTTTTCTTGCAACATATTATTACCGGTTTTAAAACACGAAATTTGTAGTCGATTCTTTTTACTCCCCAATAAATGGTCGCCATCCAAAAAAATTACAATAGAAGTGGCCAGGAAGCTCAATTAAAAAACAGTATTGAAAAAGACTTCACAGGGTTATTTTTAATCGATTTTCTCAAACCTTAAAGGACCATGAAAGTTGATAAGGACAGCAATTTGTGGAATTCGAATTCGCGCGGACCACCTTAATTTTGTCCATAATGTTTTTGAATTAATTTTTTTGCACGCATTGCAAATTTGAATTCCATTCATCAGTCAATTTCAAACACCAACTCATATAAGTGGTTATAGTGCAGTATAAGTAGGCTAGGTCGTCCGATCTGGCATGGTCAAGCAACGTTGGGTCGACTAGTAAACGGTCCCATATTTTGAAAAAGTTTTACATGCAAACAAAAACAATTCGAAAACAATATTGACAAAATCAGGGTGGCCCGCCCGAATTCAAAATTTCTAAATTGCTGTGCTTATCAAGTTGCATGGTCCTTTAAAGAACTATGGTTTTTGAGCGCGTTGACAATTGCCAAATTTGAATTGGCGGGGACAGTTCTCTTTCGTCTTTACTATTTTGAGTCGTTCAAAATGACTCGTTAGAGTATAGTAAGAGACGAAAGAGAACTGACCCCCCCAATTCAAATTTCGCACATGCCGCTGTGCGCGAAAAGTATGGTCCTTTAATATCAAAAAATTTCTTAAAAACTATAATTCGTACCAGAACCATCATTACCTTGGAGGAAGCCGTTTCACTAGAAAGAAGCCATTATTTTCCAAAGTTTTTGAAATTTTAAAAGTAATCTGCTTTACTACTTACTTTGCAAAAAGTGTGACCACTAATAATTTGCTGCATTTGACTAGCTATCATCATTAAGCATTTAATCCATTGTGATAGTCGGAAGAGTGCAATTTATGGGAGTGTATTATATACAGGTGTCTGCAATAACAATTAATTGATACTTTAATATAAGCTGGTTGTTCAAAGCTTAAAATTGTTTATCTGGTTGTTGCAACCGAGTGTGGCTTGTAAACTGGTGCCCTAACAGCCATTATTACACACCAGGAGGACTGGCTATTTTAATAAGTGTGGAGTTGTCACCACTTTTCACTTGTTAATCTTCTCCTTCTTCATCTGCTTTACCTTCTCATCCTTCTCTTCACACACATAATCGGCTCATCATCATCTTGCTGCACTCATTTGCTTATTATATGCAGGTATTAGAGCTGACTGAGCCTAAGTCAGCCAGCTGGCTATATTTGTTTGTAATTAGCTAATTTCAATCACTAAATCAGGATTTAAGGTTTTTGAAAAAGCTGGAAAAGGTAATAAACCAAAACGTTGAAAAGAGGTAAATTTTTTAATTTCAAATAGTGTACGAAAAAAATTTCCATGTTATACCCCTTAATCTACCCATTAAAGTCCCCCCCCTCTGGACCACCTGTAAAGAGAGATTAATGAAAGAGTCGGATGTTTTGATTTTAGATAGCGCTGCTTTTACAAACTTTTGTTTCCAACCCAAAAATTTGGTCAAATAAGGCAAACTAAAGGCTTTCAGGGTTTCTTGATTTTTTAAGATGTACAGGTTGGCCCGAGAAAATTCGGAAAGTTTAAAGCAAATTATAATATTTTCATTTGCAACTTATTTCTACTGTTCTTCATGCACATCTCTTGTGTTTCGTGTCAAAGAGCTCCCAGGTAGCTTAACTAATGTTATAGATTTTCTCGGGCAATTAATAGGGTAAGGAGCTACCTATGCTAATTTTTAAATATTTTCGGGCCACTTTGCTTGGTAATTAACGATCAGAGCAATCGAAATTCATACAATTTTGGGGCTAGACTGACAAACGACAGATATCTTGAAAAATTGAGGTAAAAAAGTGCCGGCCCATAAACGGGAACGAACTTTTTAGATTTGCTTTATACATAGATTTATTGTCTAAAAACTCACGAAATCCAAACACCCATTATGAGTTTTACGAATTTCAATCACAAATCTCTGTTCATCTTCTGTTGGCTGCTATAAATCGATCAACTGCAAAAATTGATTAAAATATAAAGTACACTCTCCGTTTGAACGGTTAGCCATAAATCACTAAATCAGCGGCAGTAGCCAAAAAAGACCAGGAATAACTTTAAAAATATATTTTCTTAATCCTCATCAAACCATATCTTTTGACTCTTCCTCTCATTTTCTAGCAGTATTATCAAAGGCTTTGAACACACCTCCTAATTCCAAGCTGTTATAAGTCGGCAGCAGTTGTTTTCTCACTTATCTGCTACACTGTCGCTTATCAAAAGGTATTTACGGGTGTGTAAACAGACTGCTCCAAGTGTTTTTGCAGGTCTACTACTACTCCCTATTTTTTTATCTATGATTAGTAATCCGGTGTGTTACTCACCCACCTTGCTCTGATAAATAGGGCAAGAAAAGGCAATTAAGTGTCTGAAAGTTAATTAATCATTGGAATAGGTTGCTCTGTTGCTCATTCAATATTTTTCATAGATTGTCGAAAAATAGAATATGCCAGGTTCAGCCTGGTGTTCAGGTGTAGCCAAGCCGACCACTAAGTGTAGCCTAGTGGTCGGATTTTTGCTAAAAAAACCTTCGGAGTCAAAAATTCGTATTTCACCTGGAAAAACTTTTTTATGATTTGATTAAATAGCAGCCCTAGTAAGCCAAGGAATCGCCTTGAAGTGAGTCAATCCCCCCTCCCCCATTTCACAAGTTAGCCAACTGTCCACTATATGAGCACTGATGAATGGACTGGATGGATCAATGCCAGGACACTTAACTGTTTCCTCTATAGAGGAGGGAACAGGCGTGGATGGGGGGACCGCCCTCTCCCCATTGACATTGCCTTTTGCTCCCTCCAACCATTAAAGTGGAAAGGAAGAGGGCATTCTTTCTTTCACCTTTATATACATGTGGTGGTGGTCTTTTGATTCGGTTGGGAATGGGCTGGATTGATGTAGTGCTGCCATGATTTTGTGGTCAGTTAAGCGGACTTTTTGTCTGTTTTGAGATTGATTTAATAGTTTTTGTAAAGGAAAAGTAAAAATTTGCAATTGGTTTTGGTTTGTAGTCTAATTGGAGGTCTTTATATCTGCTAATCTTCTATCCCGCCGCTGGTTTTTTTCTATCATTTACCCTTATTTGTCTATTTTCCTGACACTCCTTAAATTAAGTCTCTTTTATTTACCTGTTTTCGACAAAAAAGAGTTGCCGCAGCTATCTATTAGTAATCTTAAGTTGTACGACTGAAAAAAAATCGTATTCTCTTCAATTAGAACCGGTCCTTGATTTTAATGTTCTGAATCTCGACTCGATATTTCCGAGGCGGAAGAAATATTTTTCTGAGTTCTGAATTACCATCAGCTTACCAATTAATCTTTTTCCGATTTTCGGTTTCCACCTAAAAGTCTCAAGATCGGCTAAAATTTTTCCGATTTTTCTGAGGTTAAAAAATAAAACCATCGTTTTATCTACTAGAGGAAATACACTACTCTAAATTGATTCGGTTCATAGAAAATTGCTAAATTTTAATTTTCATGACATTTTTTTAAGCCACAGATCATCATCATTTCTCAAGTTTTAAGATTCTCTGAGTTGAATAACTTTTTACGTCAGTTTATAATTTAATCGCTTTATGGTTGTCTATGCAATTTTTTCTGGCCATTTGATTAGTTTGCCTGTGCAGATTATTAGAAAGAAACCAACTAAAATATGCATGAGTATAGCACACAGGTCAACAGCTAATCTTCTGACTCATGCACATCAAGAAAAGGCAAGACTCAAGTGCCTGCTTGAATGAGCCCAAGCAAGTGGACAGGTGGAGCAGCACCCAATAATAACACAGAAAATTGACACTAGTCTTTTCCTCATCTTTTTCTTTACGAAATCCCGCATAGAAAATGGAATTAATACTGAATGATATTGATGTCAATTTTTTTAAATCTCTAAATCTCTATACAGTGGACGCTCGATACAATGACGCTCGATATAACGTCCCGAAAAATTCTTATTTTGGCCAGACTACAGTGTAATCTCGATAAAACGACGCTCGTTATAACGTCCCATTTTGGCCGGTCCCTTGAGGAACGTTGTATCGAGTGTCGACTGTATTCCTAAAACCATTTAGCAAAGTTTATATAGAGAAGCAAGATTCAAGACTATTTTCTAGTGCAAAAAATTTAACAGGCCGGAAAGTTTCCAATATAAATTTTTAGTGGAATTCAGTAATTTTTTACTAGAATTTAGACTTTTGAGGGCGAAATCCAATTTAAGCCTTGAACTTTTTGTGGAGACCATCGTAAACCTCGAATCCTGAATAAAAGTGTTTTTATCGTCTTTGGTTTCAATTATTGGTGAAAACAGCTCTATAAACTCGCACCCGGAAGTTTCTGCCTCTTTTATTTTATCTTAATGTGGCCATAGATTTGGGATAGAGACGGTTGTAGATATATAGTTGTTATTGATTGCTTCCGGAACAACAGCAGCAACAGATTTAGCCTCTGTTTTTCCTCACTTAGTCACTGTTCGTAAAATCGTCATTTTACGCCAATCTGTTGATGTGGAGCTTTAGGAACAGATGCATTAAAGACTTTTTGTTTATATATTAATATGCTGAAGAATAATGCTAGAAAACTCTTAAATTAAGGATAAATCCAAACTAGAAAAATATCGAAACTGAAAAATTTTTAAAATGGAAAATGATAGGTAGTACTGAAATCTAAAAAATAAAAATCATCAACAAATTTTTCTGGCGACTTTTTTTTGAAAATCGAAAGATAAAAGTATCGAAAACTTGAAATTTCAACGTTTCCTTGCTGCTCACAGTCAACTATGATGACTGTATGTGCAAATTTGGCTGTGAAAGCTTTCAGTGTTAATTGTATACATTTCAAACTTAAGTTTCAACGTTAAATTTTTCTTCAATTTTCAGCGATGCCACCCTGCTGGCAGTCTTTTGCTGCATCCAGCACTAGCTGAGCTACACCACTAATCCAGCATGCCTAGTCCAATATTTTTGTGGATATTATTGTTGTGTGTGAAACCAGTGAGCAAAGAAGCAGTCAACAGCAGCACCACAATATTTTCCGCTATCAATGTCCACTTGGGTAGGCTTCCTTTTCTTGGTGCAAAAAATTTAATTGCGTTGGCTTTACGGTTGCGATTGCCGCCTTCTTTGCGCCATCAAAAATTAATGGAAGGGAAGAATTGTGTGTGGCACGGCAAGAGAAACATCCCCTAAATCCCCTGCTACTACTACAGGTCGTGATTTAATCATGCGGAAATTGGTGGCAGGGATCAATAATATGTTCCCTTTGCCCTTCTGCTCTATTAATAAGCCCCAATTGCAGCAAAGGTGCTAGAACAAGGGTTGTTAATGTGATGGATTGTGGGCAGGCAGCAGGGCACTGATGACCACTCCCCAGATCAATAAATTAGGGCGAGAACTTGTAGGGATAAGCAAAAAAAATAAATCCTTTTTAGTTTTTGATTGAGTTATAAATAGGGTGATGGAGATAAATTTGAAAGGATAAATCGGGCTTTCCAATAAGAAGACGAATCGCCTAGAAATGATGAACAATTATGGAAGAATAGCAATTTTTTTGAGAGGAATAAAAAAGATGATCATAGAAAAGATGGGAAAGGCTACATTTGGAAAATATGAGTATATGTAAAAATTAAGTTTTTGACAAGATGACCAATGTCCAATGAGAATGTACCGCATTTTCAGAATAGTGCACCTGTAGCTTCTATGTCTTGGTTTTTCGTCAATGAAATTCATTGCATGGGTACTCTCATAAATAGTGCACTTTTTTCACCAGAATCCTGGTTTTTTAAATTTCGATTCTGATTTGAACTAGACACCGAAATGTTGTCCTCAAAGCAATGGTTGTTCCATCTTTTGTTTAAAGTTTTTACTGCATTCTGTTTCAAAAAGGATATCCGCATAAATTAAAATTTAAACAATATTTCACAGTTCAGCCATCTCCTCTTGCAATATAACCAATTAACAGCAGTGCATACTGCTGCTATTCAAATTATTTTCTCGCTGGGTTGTTGATGTATATATGCTCTGCTTATCTCTAGCCATAATATCAAATAAGCAAATTCATGAGCCAACCTTTTGAAAGAAAGGCAACAGAATAAAATAAAGAAATTAATGATATGCATTGCTGACCAATCGCTCATCTCCCTGAGGGGGGGGCTGCTTTGCGCCTATTGATGTAGGCATTCCAGCAAATTTGAAAATAAAAATGCAATAATATTACAACAATTTTTAAATCTTTCCAGGTGTTTTTGTGTGCCCGACGTGGTAGATCTGGAGCTGTTGAGCATTAATTGTCGATGGGATGGACTGGAAGCCCGCCCATTCAATGACTCTTTCCGAGAAATGCTACCAAAGCCTTGACAATACAATGTACTGCGGGCGAGAAGCAAGATGAAGGAAGGTTTGATACGTCAAATATGTTTGAAGGCTTCGACCAGATGAGGGAACTCAGGATAACGGTATGTTCAATGTGAAATGTTTCTGAGTAGCCGAGTAGTTATCATTGATAGCTTTTTGAGGTTGTTGGTTGGCATCAGTAGGATAAACTGTTAGATTTATTGTTTGTAATAATTACTTGCGTAGTTTGAAAGGTGATAAATTAGATAGTATTCAGTCGGGTTTTTTTGCAACGGTTGGATTTGAATTTTTTTCAAACCTTTTAGCTTTTCGCTATACTTGATTTTCAATTTGTTGTCCGAAAACCCGGTTTTCGGTTAACTGACTGGATCTCAGCTTACTAATTACGATTTTTCGCAACAAAAGTTGGGCTCGGAATCATATCATCATATCATGAAGGGCCTCGATAATAAAAATACTTAGAAGATTTTTTCAGAACTGCCAACTGCGTCAGCTCACAGATGCCACATTCGCAGGACTTCCAAAACTGCGTGCCCTGCATCTCACCCAATTCAGCTCTTCTTCTCCAAACTTTCCACCTAAATTATTTCGGCAGATAAACTCACTGGAGAAGCTCACTTTAGCTGACTCAGCCATCGAGAATATCCCTCAAGGAGTGCTTTGCTCTCTGAGATTCCTCCAAATACTCAACGTCTCTTCCAATAAAATCAGCAATGCTAGGTTGGGTGTGGACACCTCCGACTGCATTCTGGACCACTTGATCATACTTGACCTTGGCAAGAATAGGTTAAGGCATATCTCCTCTGCTGATTTCAATCCATTCCCCTCTTTGCGGTAACTTTTCGCTATATTTCCATGCATTTACCTTATTTTTTCACTACTTCAGCCAGCTGAGTCTATCCAAGAACGGTCTAAGAGGCATGGAACTGGAAGCCTTTCGAGCCATCAACTTAATTCAACGCCTAGACCTAGACCACAACCACCTGAGGGAAGTGGCCCCTCTACCAGAAAGCCTGTACCACCTCAACTTAGCCCACAATAACCTGGCTGTGATCCCTCCGCCGTTGCAAATTTAGGACAGCTGGTCACTTTGGACATTGGAGGCAATAAAATAGATTCTAGCAGTCCTTTCTCCCTTCTCAGTGGTAGTATCGAGATGCTGGATTTGTCACAAATATGTTAAAAGAGGTCCCAATAAGACTATTCCGAGAGTCCACCTCGGCCATGCTACAGTTGAACTTGTCTCATAATGAGATTGAGGATGTCCAGCCTTTTCTGTTGCAGAATTTCAGCAGTCTTAAAGAGGTGGGCCACTTTTTGATTATTGAATTATTTTTTCGGTTAACTGTGGGAGTATTATTGGTCTATCGGTTTGTCTATGAATGTGACCGACTTTAGAAATTATCTGCATGATTCCGAATCCAAAATGTTTTATGCGTTAGGAATGCCCATCTAAGTCTGGTTTGACAAATAAACAAAAAATTTATAAGGGTAGCCAAATTTACCCAACCAAACGAACCATATCGACCTTCACCCACCCTCAACTTAGTTCAAATAAATCTTCTTGAAAATGTTCAATACAAAAGTAGAGAAGTGCAAAATGCATCCATTAAATAGGGGTGGACCGGGGCAACGCCTATTCACTCAATACAAAACATGCAACAATTGTCATAGTAGGGAAGGATGCAAATATTGCAGCACCACTCACATTCACAATAGCCAAAATCAGCACAGTCAGCTCAATTAACTATGGTTGTCTCCCTTACACACCACAATACCACCCAACGAAAAACAATGGAAGTCAACACATGTTTAAATTATAAAAACAATGGCTTAGAAGGCAATTCCCACAAAAAATTCTACAGCTTTGCCTAAAATATTGAAAAGTTCATTCCTGATTTATAATAAATTTCATATTGATTCATAATAATAAGAAATGATTTTTGAGCATGGTACCTAACGTTTTGGAACCGATGCTTAGGCACAGAATAGGAAAGCTTACGCTGGTATGGACTCATACATGCTTTTCTTACTTTCTTCTAGTTTGGGAACATGTTTGAGTCTGCCTTAAGCACAGCAGGGGCACGGAGGCAAACAAAAACAGGGCTCAAATCTTTCCTTATTAAAAGATTTGTGTTTATTTTGGGACTACAAATCTTATTGTTCTTTATGATTTTACATCAAAATCTTATTTTTTAGCTCCAAAGAGCATTAAAAATAGGATAAAATAGCATATTTTGCTAAAATACCCTATGTCCTTATTTTGAGCAAATGTCTTTATTTTCGAAATTTTGAGATCCAACTTGGATCATCCAAGCCCTGCGCTAAAAACTTCTTTGAATTTTGAACACAAGACGACTATTATATTTTTTATTTAAAAAGAAAAAAAATATTTTTCCAGCTGGACGTGTCAAACAACAAGCTAAAGAGCCTATCATATGGAATCTTCAATGGACTGGAGGAACTAACCATTTACACTTAAACAACAATTCACTCTACCATGTTGATGTGGAAGTGTTCAGGTTGGATTTATTACAATTCTAAAATTCATTTTGAAAATACTAAAGTTTCTTCCGTCAACTATCTATTTATATTTTGTTCAGTGATCTCAGCCGAAAGCTGACCATTCTGGAAATGTCTAACAATATGCTCACGGAGCTACCAATGGCTATTGGACGACTGAGTAGGGTCAGAACCATCAATTTCTCCAACAACCAGATCTCGTAAGTTCAGAAGCTGGATTTTTCGAAAAAAAATAATTTTACAACTACAAATAACATAGTGAACCTTACAGAATTCGATCCTATAAAATCGCTTTTCGATCTTGTGCGCATGCCTCAAAATTTAAATCTCAGGGTTTTATTGTGCTGTGCCGTGTTTCTGTAAAATTTGAGTATATCGGGGCTGTAAAAGGCTCTAAAAGTGTGAAAACGTTTGTGTGTCAATTGTTTATGAGTGTGCAATAGGGAGATAGTCAGGACATCTATTTATAAATAGATGACCTCCCTTTTAGGGGGCCAAGTGCTCCCTAGAGAACCAATTTTGAGAGGCTGTGGGGTGGATAAAACAAAAGAGCAGGGTGGAAATTTGTTTTCAATCTGTGCCGGAAGTGTCATTCCTAGTGTCACACATAACTCTCCTCCATCGGTCACCCTCATTTGAAGTGGTAGTAGGCCATGTTATAAAAGTAGCAACAAGAAAACTACTATACAGATACAAAAAACAATGGAAACTTAAAAGATTATGAAAAATGGTTTTGTTAACATAGTCATAAAAATATCGTACGATTAAATTGTCCTTGATCGGTCAGTTGTTGGAGTTTAGTTAGAAAAACTAAGAGACGTGAAACAGTTTGTGGTGGCTTTTAATAATTTTGTCGTATTTTTACATGAAAGAACTTATTTTCGTCGAAAAAATTAACAGGCGAAATTTCTTCAGGAATCATATGAAAAGTGGGTTTTTTATGCTTTGTCGCTGAGATACCATATTTTTATTATTGAAAGCTGCAAGGTTTTATTTTTCAACCGCTTTAAATTATTGAAAGAGTGAATCAAAAACGGCTTGAACTCTGAAATCACAGGGAGAAAATGAAGAGGTGGTCATTATCAGCGAGGGTGCTTTATAAGTCAGAAACCTATGAATGGGATAGTCCTTTCATAATATCAGCAGTCCAACATATGGTAACTTCTCAGTAACGAATAATTTAAAAATTTTCCTTCATGATTTATATGTCTAAGAATTTTTTTGGCTAAGATCGCGTACTTTTATATAAAAGCAGAATAAATTGATTCGTGTTCATTGGATTCGTGTTCAGCGACGTCGATTTGCTTATGAAACTAGTTTTTAAATTCATAAGTCACTTTCAAATTTTGAATTCCGCTCAAGACAAAAACTATTTAAATTTGAAAATCGAATTCATTAGCAAATCGACGTCGCTGAACTTGAATCCGGTGTTAAAATCCAGGATTTCACGTGTGAAAAAAGTTAGAGGAAGTTTGTGACCCAACTTATATATTATTTTTGCATATTTTGCCACGATTTTATAACAAAATATTGGTGTATTTAGTGTCAGAATAACCGTGAGGCTCTGCTCATTCATTTTGTATGCAGGATTTATACTATCTTAAAATAAAGTTACAGCTTGTAGAAAGTCGGAGATAGACATAATGAGATAAGTGGTGATTTAGATTGACTTTATAAACGGAAAGCAAGCTATGTTTGGTATCAATAGAAAGCTGAGCTCCTTGCAGACATTTTAGTGTATCATGAGCGTGGATGCAGTATAACAATCACGACGCACCACTTGAAAACCTGTGGGTATCCAGCTGGATTTTGACCATCCACAACTTGTTACCTTCCGGACCCTTTTTCACCTGCTTAACCCGTCATTGAAGCCAAAAGAACCCGCACCATCGTATTCAGCGTAAAATTCTGAGTCAGAATCATACCTGCAGCGCCGCCAAAAATGCCACCGCCAGCGCCGGCGGCGTTCTATAGTGCCACATTTTTGTCTGTTTTTTTCCCTTTTGGCAGATTAACAAGGTCAGTCCCTTGTGATCGATAGATATTATATATCGTATTTCCTCTAATAAGCGCGCACCCCCTACTTTAAGGGTCTATATCTCAGCTCAGAGAAATTTTTCTCCAAAGCTGTTCAATGCATTTTCTTAACTATCACAAGTTCTCCCGATTTCACTTTTTAGATTTTGGTTGACAACCCGAAATTTTCGAGATTGACCCAAAATTTTTTAGATTTTCGGGGGTTTGAAAAATAAGCTTATTAGAGGAAATACGGTATGTTTAAAAATGAGTGCTGAGTGAGGTGTGTTGCTGATGTGTGGTGCTGTTACCGAAAGAGAAAGAGTATGCTGTGCTGACATTAATAGAGAGTTTTTCGTCATACATAAAACTTAAAAATCTTCATTAATTACCAGTAGTAAAAATAATTTTTGTTGTCTGGTGGCGGAGCCGGCTGCCTCAAAATCGCCGCCGCCGCTGCCAGCAGCTTTGCCAATGACGCCGCCGGGCTTTTCCAAAAAACGGCGCCAGCGCCGCCGGCGCTGCAGGTATGGTCAGAATATACAGGTCTACGGATTCGTATTGGGCGTGTAAACACATATATCATGCAAATTTTACGTTTTCTCACATTGTAAACCTTTTTTTTCAGAAAAGCTTACAAGTTTGTGCTCAACAAAATTCCCCATCTTACAAGACTGGATCTCAGCAACAATAATCTGAAGACTATAGAAAGCTATGTGTTTTCCGACACTTCCCATTTACAGGAGTTGGACTTGAGTCACAACCAGATTGTCGCCATCAGCACTGATGCCTTTGAAAAATCCCTAGATTGGAGAAAATTGATTTGTCCGCAAATCAGATAAAAGACTTCAGCTCTTCACTCAGTGAGGTGCGATCTCTGAAGCATGCAAATATCAGTAACAATGAGCTGGAGAAGTTGGAATGGAGTGAAGTACCTGATAGTCTGACGGAGTTGATAGTCAGAAACAACAAAATAGGCAGAATGTCTGAGACAAGACCATCATTGAATGTGAAAGTGCTCGATGTGAGTTTTGTATTTTGAAAAATAAATACAATAATTTATGCAAAGTGAAGCACCAATTTTAAACTGTCATAAATTTTCCTGATACAATCTCCAAGTTCTGCTTTTGCATTTCAACTTGTCTTGAGCTCTAAACTTTTCTGGTATACAACAACTTTATACCACCCCCCTGACTCTATTTTTAAGCCTTTCACCAAATAATGATTCGTCAATCTGATCCGAAAAATTGCAAAGGTTCTGAGTTCAGTGGTTTCTGAAACCCGTTTCCGTGGCCCTCACTTTTAACCCATAATATTTTGAAAAACGGGTGGAGTAACGTGGGTCTTAATGGTGAAATTGTTGGCATTTGCAAAAATTACCGGTGAAATTACCGGTTTTTGATTATTATTTTTGTTTTGGACTATGCTGACCGATGGTTTTACTCAGAAGACTCTAAAACTTGGGTCAAAAAAGTGTTAAACACCGGGTAACGTGAATTCGAAATTTGACTGTAGTTCCGAAAATCAGTGAAAATTACTTACCATCGATCAAATTTACTTTAACCCCAAAACGTGAAAACCCACAGAAATTAACCTATTCTTTTTCAGCTCCAAAACAACCAACTCAACATATTCTCAGCACTCACCTTCCAGCAACTCTAGAACACCTGGACATCAGTCACAATCATCTCAACCATCTGCCCAACTCTACTTTTTACTCCCAGACCCATCTTAAGACCGTAGACCTTCGTACTAACAACCTAAAAACCATTCCAAGTTCACTGTTCGACCAAAGTATATCTACAAGTGCCAACTTTCCTGCACAAATTTGGGTTTCTGGTAACCCTCTTCACTGTGATTGCCACATGGGCTGGGTGCTTCACAACTCTTCATCAGCGGCCAAAACAACTGTATCGGTTACAGTTATGGACATCGCCTCAGCCGAGTGTCTCCTTCCTCTTCAGCAACTGAAAAAATTCTAAATGAGACCAGCCAGGAAGACTACCTCTGTCCCTACAGCCAAACCTGTGAGCCTAATTGTATTTGCTGCCAGTATGGGAGTTGTGACTGCAAGTCCAAGTGCCCAGAAGGGTGCTTGTGCTTTCATGACCATCTGATGCGTACCAATGTGATTAAGTGCCACTCTCCAAAGCACAAACATAAACCATTTGCTATCAGGGAACTGCCCATGCATGCTTCCCACATCTATTTGAGTGCTTTGGAGTTACCGGTGTTGAAGAGCCATGATTTTTTGGGCAGGACTAGGCTTACTCATTTGCACATTACAGGTGGGTATTCTCAAGTGTTACTCATAGTTGACTCTGTCTTGCAGCCGACCATATTCTCATGCTTAACTAGGGTTGTCAATCTTGGTATGAACTTTGGGTCAACAGATCGAAATTTGTTTTTTGGCTATAATTATTAGCTTGATCTAAAGGTTCTGTTCGTTTTTGAAAGTTTACATATGATTTTGCAGCAAAGATTGTTAGCTACAAGATGAGAGGTTAAATCTAAAAAGCTTTTTAAAAATTTATAAAAAAACATAATGCCAAAAAAAATTTATTTAAAAAATGGACAAGACTTTGGGGCAACCTAATAACACGGGAAAAGCCTGTTTTTTCTGGGCCAGTTTTTCATGATATGCCTCATGCCTCAAAAGAAATTGGAGATACATTCGGCCATTCCAGTGTTAACATACTGAATCTTACTGCCTTCAGAATATTTCTTAAATGCTCAAATTTCAGGCTCCAACATACGCACCATCCAGCCCAACAGTTTCAACGCTTTATCCAAACTAAAAGAATTAGACCTATCCAACAACAAGCTCCAGCGAATCAATGGTGACGAAACCTACAGGACACCCCTGATGCAGAAGCTCAACCTACAGATGAACGACTTGAAAGAAATAGATGGTCGATTAGCAGAGATCATGCCCAACTTAGAGGCCCTTCTAATCGACCACAACAACTTGGAGGATTTGCCAGAGTATTTGAGCACTAAACCGGCTGAGAAGTTGACTTCAATCAGTATGGGTGGCAACCCATTCAGATGTGACTGCAGTCAAACTCAAAGGTTCAAAACTCAAGCCTGGTTGATGGACAAGAAGCATAGGAGTACGGTAATGGACCTCACCAAAGTGTATTGCGTTGAAAATGTGACCAGATCATTTTTGTTGAACGACTCCACAATACTGTCAGCTTTTCCACCTAATTTAAGTGAGGATATATTCACCATGCCGATGACGGAGTTTTTGCATCAGGAGAACAGGTAAGAAACACAGATATAATAAAATAAAATAATAACATGATAATAATAAAGTGAAGTAAAAGGAGCAAGCCTTTTGTGAGATACACCAAATATTTTCAAGTTTTGCCTAAGAATTGAAATTTCTGACCCTACCGAAGTATACCCCCCCTGAATAATTTTTTTTTAAAGTGTTTCCAAACACCCTATATCGACCTAAAATCACCTCAGGAGTTAAAAAAAAGACATTATTTTTGAGTTCTGGTTTTCGAACTCCTGAGGTGATTTTAGGTTGATAAAGGGTGTTTGGAAACACTGTAAAAAAATTCATTTGCGGGGGGGGGGGGGGGGTACTCCAGTAACGTCGAATTTCTGGTCCATACTAATTTGGCCGATAAAAAAACTCTTTGGTGTTAGCAGTGCACATAAAGTAACCACATAAATTTCAAGGCCGGTGTGCGGCAACCACGCTATTTATAATAGTTTATGTGGGACACTGCTTTTGTCTTTGTATCTTTTTAGATTTTGGTAAACTAGAAAAATTGTGATAAAATGTGAGCCGAACAACTTCTTTTTTATAAAAAAATTATTTGAAGTTTTTTGATGCTACTGGTTGCAATTTTCAGTAAAAACTTTTTACAACAAAAATGAGATTCAAATAAATTAGTTCAAAAGATTAGCTTCATTCTTCCATCTTCTCCTCAGTCATTGGTGGTTGTTGTACCTCTGGTACAGTGATTTCTTCCATTATCTCTTCCTTCTTGCTTTCTTCCATGCTATTCTCTCCTGAATCTGCGTTCACAGACACAGCCGGTCCAATAAAATGATCAGCTATGGCGGCTGCATCTCTGACTCCGGACAGGAAAGCACCGTGAACTGTGGCCTAAATTCCTTCTCAAAATTAGATGGAGATACATTTTTTTTCGAAAGAAACTTGCCGGATATTGTCTGTTGGTGTGCTCACCAGCAAAAAACAGTCTAGGATTGCCATTTTCATCGCACACTGGTTGGCCAACACATCGTAATCTTCGGCTGAAATACGCAACCAGTCAACATATTATAAAAAAATTGAAAAGCTGACCAGATGAATTGGTTCCGATAAAACTGTAGCATCCATGGGCTGAAAAATGGAAACACCTTAGATGTGCTCGAACCAAAAAAGTGATAAAAACACCAACCAAATCTATCCCGATGCCACAGAGTGACCACATGAGATACTGGCTTTTTAGGACAAGAATTGCCATAGATGTTAGCTAGGACAGCCATTGCTTTATTTACCAACAATTCTTCTTTGACTCTGTCGCCTACAGAGGCTGATTCTCCAGCTAATAGGCCACTAAAACAGGGGATTCACCATTGGAGAAGAACAGGAACACTAAAAATGGGGAAATATGCTAGAAGTTCATTAATAACACTTACTTTCTCCTCGAGAGGCTCTGAAAAAAATAATTGATGATCTGAAATTAGAGTTTTACTTGTAAGAAAAACCCACGATGACTCATTCAAACGGCCAAACATGTGAAGGGAAGTGTCCCAGAAAGGTTTTTCAAACATCAAGGCAATCTTATTGAGGGAGCCGTATCCAAGACTGGAGATCACCTTGGTTTTCCAGGTCGGTAGCTGGGGCTCGAAACTGATAGAGTCACTCATGTCTGGGATAATACACCGCTTCAGAATTCCTAGAGGCACGGTGCAAATGACAGCATCTGCATGCAATGTGGTTTTCACTATGGATTTGTCCGAGTTTCTCTTGTGGTAGCTCACTCGAACACCTAGAAATTGGGGATTGAGCCATGATTCGGTGCCCCGCCGAAAGTATGCATTGGTACCAGTACATTTGGTACTAGTACAGGCAGTATACTGCCTCTACTAGTAGGACCACTATAGGGCCACTATTATTAATTTTTATTTTTTCAAAAAAGAATAAAAAACTAGTATTGAAAGGAAATTTTTTCCTTGTTACTTTCATGTGTTCTTTTTTCGATAATATATTTTTAATACATCCAAAATATCTTTTTTTCCATCAAATTGTTGAAAAATTAAGTGTATGAAAATTTTGCAAAAGTAAGATTTCGAAAATCAAATAGCTAACCAAGAAAAAAGCGCCAAAACGATAAGGGGACAAAAGCATATTTTTGGCAGGGATCTGTATGAGTACTAGCGCCAAAATTTCTTAAATTAATTTCCAGGAAGGTGTCTTTCATATTTTCGAAAACCCCATTACCTGTAGTGTCATATTCCACTTTCTCGACAATGCTCTCCAGTTCCACATACAGGTCCCTGGCTAATTCTCGGATAATATCACTGTAGCCTTCTTTTACTGAAATATTATCAAATAATAATTTTCTTAATATAAGTTAAATGTGATTAATTAATTAGTTTTTCTGCGTTTTTTCTCCCAATAAGACCAAATATGAAGTGTAGAGGGCATATAGGACCACTATTATTAATATTTGCTCTCATCCTCAACCCACTTGTAAACACAGACATTATTTTTCCCTTATTACTACTAGTGTATTATTTGATTAGAGATCTGTGGTTATTGAGTGGATTTTCCTGGTCAGGAACTCTTGAACAAAGGAAGAGGGTGAACTAGAGGTGGTGGTTTATATGTATACTGAAAAGTGATATGCAAATATTCTGATCAAATCGAATTTCCCTCTAAAGTCTCCATTCCTCTTCCAAATTTAAAGTGAATTGTCTGAAAATCACATCTTTTTTTCTAAAGCCCTCTCAGGAAATTGGCAATATAATTTGAATCAAATATTTGTGCCGATCGAGCACTACAGCAAAACACGAAAAATCTATCATTTTATAAGAAAATAATCATAGTTTTCTAACATAATATTTTTAGGTCGATTTGTGTGATAAAAACAGAAGGAATATTTGGTAGTTCGGGTGCCTTGAATGCTTTCATTATGCTAGTGGCTGTGGTGCTCATATTTCTAGTTTTTGTTGCAATTCTACACCTGCTTGCTTGTGCTGTGCAAAATGGCAAATCGGCAACCAAGAACAGATACCATCAGACTAATTCACTGAACTTCTCCTCCACTGACACAGCCAATTGCAGCAGTCCTTCGACTGGTCCTCTTATTCAGTTCGATGTGTTTGTCAGCTATTCAAAAAGGGATGAGGAAACAGTTGTCCAACAGTTTTGCAGGTAGACTATTCAAAACTATTCAATACTTTTATTTATCCGAAGACAGGGTTCGCAGATGAAAAAACGGAAAATCAGGATTTTGAACAAAAAAATCTCCAAAAATCAGGTGATCCCTGATTTTCGGCGATCAAAAATCAGGATTTGAATTGAAAAATCAGGAAATTCCTGATAAATCAGGACATCTGCGAACCCTGTCCGAAGAAGCTATTATTTATAAGTCAGATTTTTTCAAAAATTTTCGAAATAATATTTTTACATTTTCAGACCGCTTGAGAGTCAGGATTTCACCTATGTCTACTCCACCAAGACGGTCCGTTAAGGCAACTGTACAACGGAAGTCTACAGTCTGTATCTGATGAGCTGATTCTCCAACTCAAAGCTAGTCAAACACTTCTCATCTACATCACCCGCAATTTCCTTGAGAATGAGTGGGCGAGCCTGTCCATCAAAACCTCCCACCAACTATTCGCCAAAGCCAAGAACAAAAAGTTGATAGCCATCATGGGGGATGATGTGAGCCAAAACGAGTTGGAATCGGAATTGGGTCAAATCCTCCGAAAAAACACTTTGATACCTAGAAGTCATCATCTGTTCTGGAATTTGTTAATGTCGGCAATTCCAAGAAGAGGTAGTCCAAATGGGTCGGAAACTTCACAGTTGTATTCCGAACCTCATTATGGGAGTGTACATTCTCAAGTGCCCAGTCAATTTGTGTGAATAGGGATGCGCAAATAAGGAGATGATATTAGGAATATAAGGTTGATATTGATAAATACGGGTGTCACAGGGTATTATTACTACTATCGTATTTTATGTATCATAGTTGTTAACTATGAAAATTGTAAAAATTTAGTTAACTGTGTTTATTATAAATTTCGACAGCCGTTTTTTGGTAACAAGGTCTTAATTAATTGTGAATTTGTACAGTCAACTGTGGGAACTCTTAGTCAACTGTTCTGTTGACTGTAGGATTTCGCAACTAATTTGGATGATTATTAACTCACAGTTAACTAGATTTTTACAATTTTTACCTACCTCATTTTTTATACAAATAGTTTTGTAATTGCTAGCCAACAGAACTCTTCCTGCACACTTCTTTTGTATCTCTACTTACCATTGCCTTGCTCTAGTGTATTAACTACTTTTTTGTTACTTGCCCTCCAAATTAAGAATTTTAAAGTACAGGTCAGAGCGAAAAACAGTCAGATTAGTGTCACTTGCAATATGTATGTAGACTCTCAATCGCTCAAACATTTTGCTTGTAAAAAGAATATTTTTGGTCCACCAGACTATTCGCAAAGAGATAAAGATATTAATATAAAAATATTTTGCTGATATTACACAACAAAAAATATGAAAGAAATTGTACTCAACCGAATATTGAAAAAATTAAAACCAAAAAAGTAAGTGACCCACCCATCATGTGAGATCCCTCGAATTCGAAACTGTCGTCTTGATCCCACTCTTTCAGAGATGTTGAATTTAAGGTTGAGCCAATTCCATATTCCAGGTTGGCAAAATGGAAGTCAAGAATCCGCTTGTCCGTGGAGTTCATGTACACTTGACTAGAAAGCAAAAAACAGTGTGCAAATGTACATACACCAATAATTTTTATAAAAATTCCGAATTCCGCCATTTAAAAAACAAGCTAAACTTCGATGATAATTTACATGTAAAAAATGCGTTAGAAATGAAAAGTGAGTTTTTGTGAAATAAAATTGAATTTTGCACTTAAACGTGTGAATTTCATCAGCGAATTTTACATTTGCAGTTATGACTTTTCGAATTTTGAAATAACAGGTATTTCTAGACCTTTGCTTTCTTACGAGCTATAAAACTTTAATGAATGAGGTGATGGACGTAAAAATTTAGGGTTTTTTATAAAATGTTTATTTTCTTCGAAATCTTTAACCTATGATTCCTCATCTCATTCATTAAACTTTTGGACTAGGACTATATGCCAAAGCTTTACAACTTTTCAAAAAAAATTACATCGAAAACCCAAAGAAAAAGGATAATATAAAATTTTGAAGTTCAGACTTTTATAGGCGTACTTCAGTTACAGCCTTCTTGTGAAACTGGATTACTTATTGAATATTCAGGATTTGTGCTATTTTTCTGAATGAAAACCCATGATAAAGATATCCAGGTTTTTTAGAATTTTGAGAGATCATTGTACCACTTTTGTAGACCTGCACAGGTGGCGAAACAGATTAGTGAGGAACTTGAACACGCTCTACAAGAATAAAATTAAAAAAAAATTATCATCGAAATTCTCTCAGGTCACAGTCAGGCCCTTTCCTTGTTAGTGGCATTGCGGTGATATGAACAGATTTTGTAGCAAATTAAAAAAATTATGTCTCGAGAAAAAAATCTGGTTCTTCGGCTGTTCTCCCAGTTTTTATATGCGGTGACCCGTAGAAAGTAAAATCATGTTCAAAATATGCCTTTTTCTACCTTCCTTTGTCATGAAAGGGCCAAAATGTGGTCAAAATTTCCTTATAATGACCATCTACCTCTGAAGGGTGGAGGCAAATTTTTTCGAAAAAATTCAATTTTTTTATCAGAAAATATTTGTAAATGCTTCTTTCATCGTGTTGAGTAGAAAAAAATAGTTTAGAACGTGATTTTCGGTCACTTTAAAAAAATAGGGCAGAGGGGGAACAGCAGAACTACCAAAAATCTTCTAAAAAACTATCTCCGCTCTTTCTATAAAGTCATTAAAATCAGAGACAACAAAACACAACGAAAATCGAACATAAATATGCTAAAGGTCAGTCTTATGCTTAAAATAAATTCACCTTGGTTCCATTCGCTTGAACTCAGACAAAGCTTAATATAAACCAAAAATAAAATTAGAAAGAAACTTTGTGTGTTTCTACCATATTCCACTTCTTTTCTCTCTTTGTTAGACTCTTCATAGGCCTGAATAAGTGAGCATAAAATAGCAGGTATATTGTCAACAATCTCAAACGAACCAACCTTAAGAGCAGTTGATAGAGTGTGGCGCAAACATTTGACCGTAATGGAGTTGTAGTAGCGCTGGTCATCACCGCTCACACTGCTACAGTCCATATTAATGGTTTCGGCAGTGGCTGTTTCTGTGTCTATAAGTTTGCGGAGTTCGGTCATTGTTCTGTCCATCGACAGCTTGCATGTGACCATCTGAATTAGAGACTTTCTAGATCCATTAATCGTAAGAACGATTACCGTATTTCCTCTAATATAAGCCCATGCTCTAATAGAAGCCCACCCCCTATTTTTTGATTAAGGTTTCGGAGTTAAGGTCATTTTTGATTGACAATTTCAAGATTTTTGGGAGGTTGAAAAATAGAAGCCCATGGGCTTCTATTAGAAGAAATACGGTAATTTAATATAATCTTTTTCGACTAGGCACAAATAATTTCACCGTATTTTCTATGTTAGAGCCACGGGATATATAAATTAAGAAATTTATAAGTACTTTTCCAAAAGCTTTAGTATTCTGTGAACTTGCAATAAATAATAAAGACTGTTACCTTTTTGTTGATATCCTGCATTTTTAGGCACAATTCCCGGTACTTTTTCCAATGACAAAGGCGTTTATCTTGTACTCTGTGTTCCTGTTGACTATAAGTGGAAAAATAAACGGGTGTCCCGAAATTTGCCGTTTTTATCTAAAGCAGCTGGTTGAGCACTGAATAAATTTTTAAAAATTATTTCCGATATACTGTTTTATAATCCTAAATCTCCACTTCAATTTTAAAACTTGCAAAAGAAAAGAGACAACAAAAGAACAAATTTGCGGAGCCTCTTTTGAGTAAAAGTCTAAATTTAAAAACCTTGTGCATGCATAAAAAACATCAGTTATAGCTATCTTGAGATTTCTGATTCACGTTACAGATTTGATTTTTGTCAATATATGATGGAGATATAGTCTTTTTGGCGCTACTGGCTTATACCCCCCCCCCAAAAATCAAGATTTTTAGGAGTGGTCAAAACATATTTGTGTCAAAACATACAAAACATATTGTCAAACATATCATATCCGGCCCGTGCACAGCCCTGGCTACAAGATAGTTTTAACAGATTCGTTGTATTGAATTTACAAATGTGTTTTATGGCCCTTAGAAAAAACTCTTGTTTTTTTCAATGCTCTGCAACATTTTACCTCGGATGTCTTTTTCTTTTGCGATTAAAAAAAAATTCTTCAAATCCAAAACCTTATGGCTTTGTTTGAAGAGAAGATTCAGGGCTACAAAATAGTCTATTGAAAATAGTTTTTTAAAATATATTTAGTGCCTAACCAGCTGCTTTAGAAAAAAAACAGGAACTTTTTGAACACCCGGTAGAATAGAAAATTTATGCTACAATGCAACCGGTACAATCATCATACAAATACAAGTTTTTATATTCCGCTTAAAACGGGCAAACCTATTTTTTGTTACCAAACAGATCTTCTTTTTGTTTTCAAGAACATAAAAAAGCGACAGAAAAAGGATCCAGCAACAACTTTTTTATGCCAGAAATAAGCCTTGCCTTTTGGGTCCTAGTCTATGGATGGTCTCTGAATGGGTAAGGGACAAACCACAAAGGCGAGCAAGCGAAAATCGGGTTTTTCACATTATATAGTAGCTCTGCTTCCTGTTGTCATTTTCAGTATATGGTTGTAAATTAACATGTAAATTAAAATTGCAAAAAATCGTCAGTTCCATATAATACCGAAATCCTACTCCTCAATAATACTCTTTTCTTCTTTTTTCAAACCTTCGCTAGCTAGCTAATTTTTCTGCAGAGATTTTGATATGAAAACATTCTTATCTGATTCCCATGCAATTCTCGCTTTAGAAAGTTACTAAACGCGTTGAGAATCAAATAAAATTGGCGGAGGTTGAGGCGATATAAAACTAAGTACGCATCATTTTGGCTGGTTTCCTTTCATTTTGATGGTAATTTACTTGAAACCGCAAAATTAGGGCATTTTCTGACAGTGAAGAGGTGCTGGAAATAATTCCAATCGATTCTTCGATAGTTTTTGGCTTTAGAAGTCGTCGAACCTGCGACGTAGCTTTTCCCCATCCTTTAAGGTTTTCTAATTACAGTCAAACCTCGATATAACTAATCCCTGGGGACCGGCCATAATGTTCGTTATATCGAAGGTTTCGTTGTATCGAGGGTATGATATAAGTCATTTAACGTAATCCCTGGCCAAATAGGCGTCGAAAAATGTTCGTTATATCAAGGGTTTCGTTATATCGAGGGTTCTTTAGATCGAGGTTCGACTGTATGCTAATTCATTACGAATACTTCTGATAAAAAAAAAGAAACGCAATTCATACTTACTTGAGCACATGGTCATAGCATTCGCCTAGTGAGATCTTTTTGCCGCCTACTTCGTTTACCCCCAATCCATGAGCAATAAACGAGCAGGTTTCTAGGATCTTGTTAAATGACTTTTGGATCATTTCATCCTTTCGTGGATCTACAATCCGGCCTTGATGATCATAAATTGGGCATTTCTGGCTAACACGGATCAAATGTACAGGCAGCTGTTTGGCTAAGGTAATGATCGGATTACCAGCTAAATGGACAAAAAAATTTAAAACAATCCTCATTCGAACCAAATCACTCACTGATCCCAGCTAAAATACACATATACACATTGATAAAATCTTAAAAATAGAAATTGCGTACTGATTATTTGAGCACCAAGATCGGCTGAATTTTTGTCTTTATGGTAAGTCATCACCCGCCCTCCATATCGTGGCTGAAAATTTATAGGTTATAGAAATAAAAACTTTATTTCAAATAGATTACTCTTGCTTCCAAAACAACAACATCGAAACCAAAGAATTGCAATTGGCGAGCCGCAGTTAGACCAGCAGTGCCAGCTCCTATCACAATCACTTTTCTCTTTTGTTCCAAGCGATTTTCTGAGAGGGAAAAATGTAATTTTTGACTGAATTAGGACTAATACTTAGGGTTTTAGACCAGTGATGAGAATTTAGGGTTAACTAGGCCTCTTTTAGGCCTGTTTTCAAGCCTATTTTTAAGCCTAAAATAGGTCCGCGCCAATTTGAATTAGGTTCATGCCTAAATAGGGCTCTAGGTCTGTAAAATACCAGCTCACAGCTTTCCCAACTCACAGCCCCCAACGGGCAGCTATCCCAACTGACAGCTCCCAACTGACAGCCTTTTTTGAATTTTATTATTACTGACACTAAAAAATTGTTGAAACTCATTTTTCTTTTGTCCCATCGAATCGGTCAGTAGGGCAGGGCCAGCTCAGGACATTAACTTGTAGGAAAGTAATATTTCCAGGAAAAGGCCCTTCTAGGAAAACATGCATACAGTCGAACTCCGATATAAGGCCACCCCGATATAAGGCCACCCCCGCTATAAGGCCACCTCGAGACCAATTTTTTGGCCAGCAAAGAAAGAAATTAGTCAAAGTTCACCCCCGATATAAAGCCACCCCGATATAAGGCCACCTTCGGCCGGTCCCCAGGGGTGGCCTTATATCGGAGTTCGACTGTATAGGAAAAGGCCAGGCTAGGACAATTCACACTTGGACAATGACATGTTTGGACAGTAGACCCTAGGACAATCGACTCTAGGACAGTGGCTTTTTTGGAAAAGCGCCTATCAGGAAAAGGGACACTAGGACAATGTACTCTAGGAAAATGACGTCTTTGGAAAAGAGCCTTTTAGGAAAAGGGACACTAGGACAATTTACTTTAGGACAATCGCTTCTCTGGAAAATGGACACTAGGAAAATTGCATTTTAGGACAATTTACATATGGACAATGGACAACAGGACAAGAGACTATAGGACATACTATTTTCAGACCCATAAAGTGATGTTATAACGTTTTAGACAGTTAAAAATTGTCCAAAAAGAGGCTTTTCCAGAAAGACGATTGTTCTATTGTCCATTGTCCTAGTGTCCCTTTTCCTAAAAGGCGGTTTCCAAAGACATCATTGTCCTAGAGTAAATTGTCTCAGTGTCCCTTTTCCTAAAAGGCGGTTTTCCAAAAACGTCATTGTCCTAGAGTCCATTATCCTAGTGTCCCTTTTCCTAAAAGGCACTTTTCCAAAGACATCATTGTCCTAGAGTAATTTTTCCTAGTGTCCATTTTCCTGAAAGGCGCTTTTCCAAAAAGGCCGTTGTCCTAGAGTACATTGTCCAGTTGTCAATTGTCCTAGCCTTTTCCTATATGCGTGTTTTCCTAGAAGGGCCTTTTCCTGGCATTATTATTTTCCTACAAGTTGATGTCCTGAGCTGACCCTGCCGTCAGTAGCACGTACCTAAGCCTACTGGCTTGGTTACAATGGCATGTCGAAGTCGATGTCGAAGTAGGCTTTTTATATAAATTTTCGAAATTCGAAATCGTTCGAATTTTTTTTCTTCTGCTTCGACAAGAGCTAGGTTTTTCACAGCCGACTTTAATTATTTTTTATTTATCTGGTGCGGAATTTCATGCGCTATCTTTCAGGCTATAGACTGTTTGAAAAAGATAACGAAAAAATGTCAAACAGAATGATTTTGAGCACTACGCCGTATTTTTCTTTGCACTTCGAGAGGGACTTCGACATGTCTTTATTTTTTTGGTCTTTTATGATTTTTAACACCGGTGAGACGGTATGTTCTGAAAGTATATTCTTATGCCGAATTTCACGCTGAACACGATGGTTAAAAAAAAATCACAAAGAGTCACTATATGGTGGTCTGTTGCCCTTGTGAACCGACCAAGTCACGATTTTTGCCTTTGCAACTTCAAAGGGGTAGACCATGCGAATTTTTTAAGGGCGGTAATTGTTTGACCACCTCAAATTATTTTTTATCCCCTAAAATTTGATATTCTTTGCGCCCATAGGGGTTCGAACCATCAACCTCAGTTTCGAGAAACTTTTGCGGGAATTAAAATTTTTTAGTCCAACCAAACCAAGTGGTGGTCAATTTTTTTATTTTTTTCATGTTCCGAAACCCGTTTTCTGTATTGATTCGGGCATGCTCAAGATGGTTTGACGCCGTTTTCTCGGGTATTTTTTGGGTTTCGGTAAGATCTAGTTTTGGCGAAATCAATTACTTCCCAATACTCAAAAATACCATACAAAACCTTATTTTACTATTATCAAACCGTCTTCAGCGTGTTTGAATCAGTCCAGAAAACAGGTTTTGGAACCAGTGCTGTGCAAATCTCCGCTCTTCGCTCCGCTCTTTGCTCCGCTCTGCTCCGAGCAAAGAGCCAGAGCCGGAGCGAAATATTTGAAATCTGGGAGCAAAGAGCCAGAGCTGGAGCAAAAATTTTAAAATGCACAGCACTGTTTGGAACATGAAAAACGTAAAAAAATTTGATCCAAGTGGACGATTACTTGATTTTGTTGTACCCAGGTAGTCGTACCCGGGTTGGGGAACTCAGGTAGTGTAGTGGTACCCGGGTAGTAATACTTTAGTCTTGTAAAGAACTTTTACAGTTTAAATTGTTTTTTCTACGATACAAGTTCAGTTCTGCTGGATAATCCATGCACCAACTAAACCAAGTAGTCGTCCACTTGGATCAAAAAATTTTTTACCTTTTTCATGTTCCAAAACCTGTTTTCAGGACAGATTCGGACACGCTGAAGACAGTTTAATAATAGTAAAATAAGTTTTTGTAGGGTATTTTTTGAGTATTGGGAAGTAATTGATTTCACCAAAACTAGATCTTACCGAAACCCAAAAAATACAAAATGCAAAAAGTTTAAGCCCCTTTAGGAAACTTTAGTCAATTGATAGCATTTATTTGACTTTTTTGACTGTGAGCACACATCGACCACAAAGACGACCTCGACTAAGGACCGTGAGCAACATCGACTTCGACCTCGACCAAGGATTGTGAGCAAGGGGTGAGTCTTTGTACTAGTTCTGTTAAATTTTCAAGCTGAGCATTTCGGTATATTGCAGCGAAAATTTTTATTGAAAAGTCGAGAGTGATAAGCTATGGTAAAGTATCTTTGAAATTTTGATACTAGGAAAACAGTTGTTTTTACCTCTTCTCCTGTGATTTGAACGACACTCGAATGGCAGCCTCTAACTGGCAGCCCTCCCAACTCACAGCCCTCACAACTGGCAGCCAAATTTTTACTATATTTCCTAGACAAACAAAACATTTTAAACTAGTAACACTTTTTCGGATTCCGATTCCGGTCCCGATCCAAATATCAATTTGTAGCCCAACTCTATTATAGTTTTGCTCTTGCTCGGCTGACTATAAACGCGTATTTTTAAATTTTGAGCGAATTTTTTGTGTTAAATACAAAAATAAACAAAAAAATCATATAAAGCCGCAGGGATTTGTTCTATAAACACGTTTTTTAGGCTGCGGTTTGGGTTTCGGCAAAAGTAAAATTTCGGTTCCTATTCAGGTTTCGGTTTAGCGCCGGCGCCTCGTTAGCGTCGAAGCCTTCGATGTCGGCTTGTTGGTTCAGGTTGGTTTCGGCATCAGGCTTATCGCCGGCGCAAGTTAAAGGACCATACTTGTTGATGACAATGGGAATTTGGCAAATTCAAATGCGCGCGGGATAATTTTTTTTACTCCAAAAATACTTTTCATTGCTGATATATCGGGCGACGGTCATTTGGTCCCCAAAGCCGCCAGTTTAAATTTTTTTAATGTTTTTCCATGTTGTCTTGAACGAAACCTATGTCGATCCAATTTCGAGACTTGCAAATCGTTTAGCTATTGTTTGCAAGATGCTCGTGTGTTTCTAATAAGTCAAACTTCAAATATCTGGCACATAGTCAAATGAATGTGACCGGGAATTTGACCGCTTTAAAAAGCTGCACAATAACCTGGAAAAGTGTTGAAAACCCATCCAAATGTCAGGTTAATCGATGATCCATTAGAACTGAGGTTAAATTATATAAAAAATTGGCGCTACCGGAGTATACTCCCCCCCAATGAAATTTTTTTTTAAAGTGTTTCCAAACACCCTATATCGACCTAAAATTGCCTCAGAAGCTCGAAAAGGCATTATTTTTGTGTTCTAGTCAATAAAAATGGCTGTAAGTGAATTTCCCTACCAAAAGTGTGAAATTCCCCACCAAATTACTGAATTTCCCCACCAAATTTTTAAAACCATTTTACTAATAACGGAGGCATTGGTAGTGAATCCCAACTATTGAAAGTGTGTTAGGACCACTAAAAGTCAATCTGAACCATTTAGGGTGGACTTGGACCACTGAGGGTGGATCTGGATCATTGAGGATGAATGGGATATCACCAAGTGTTATACCGGGGATTTATATGTTATACCGTTATACCAAATGACCTAATGCCGATATATCAACATAAAAAATGAAGCCCTATATAAGTGGCCTAGGTGGCTCAGTGGTATAGTGGCGTTGTGTGTTGATTGTCGATCTCTGGTGCGATTCCTCTGTCTGCCATGTAATTATTGATCATTTATGTTAATACATAATAAATGATTCAAAAAATAATTTCGGAGTAAAAAAAGTGTCCCGCGCGCATTTGAATTTTCCAAATTCCCATTGTCATCAACAAGTATGTTCCTTTAAGGCCGGCTCTATATAAGCTATATTCCAAACACAAAAAGTGAGTACAATTTTTGTATCACTGTGTCACACTGTGACATTTGGATCCTTTTAAAGTCATTTAAGAGAAAAAAAATTGTTAGAATTAGCTAAAAACGGTCGTCTTTTGGAATAATCGCCGGCGCCTTAAAAGCCCTAGCGCTTACAGCGCCGGCGCTTGGCCGGCGCTCCGCCGTCTTCAAAATAAGCACCGGCACCTCGTTAGCGTTGGTTTTGTGCGCTGTACGCTACTCATCTACTTTTTTGAGAAAAAAATTGTAGCTCGCTTACACTCATTCGGAAGAGCAGATTGCAGTTCATTTTGACATATCAGAGTCCTAGATGTGGTCTGGATATAAGTGGCTTCAACCTTTCGGGAGATTTCAAACTTTGTATAAAATGGTCGTCCATTTACAACCGGTAATTGCGTCACTTAATCACATACGAACACCCACACTCTCATGCACAGAAATGATCAGCGCTAAAAACTGCATCACATCATTTGCTTGTCCCGGTCAGCCTTTCTCGTGTTAAAGGAGGGGGAACTACCTATACGCATCGCCTAGGGTCGAAAGTTCAAGTCCTCTTAGGTGCATATCTTATTCATTTTTCATTAAGCTCACTGACTAAAAGGTTGAAAAAATATTGAGGAATCGATTTAAATTTTTTCCAGCACTGCTTTGCTGTCAGAAAACGACCTAAGACCGAAAAATAAAAAAGATTTTGGACCCAAAATCTTTTTTATTTTCAAGTTTTTAGTCAAAATCTTTTTTCTTCCGCTCCAAAATAGCAATAATCACTGAATAGAATATAGGAATTTCCCCCAGCTTCAAGAAAAAGGCATTTTAAGACAAAAAAACCCGTTATGACCCTTTTCTTCAACAATGGTCAAAATTAGAGACAGAAACGGGACGGGATCCCGGCGGGATCCCGGTCCCGCTCGGTCCAAATTTTGACCAAAACCCCGTCCCGGTCCGGTCCCGGTCAAATTTTTGCCCAAAAATCTCGTCCCGGAATCCCGCCTGGTCATTTTCGAAAATCCCGGTCCCGGTCCCGGTTTTGATCAAATACCGGGGATCAAAATTTTGAAAATAAATGTCAAAATTGGTTAAATTTTAAGCACATAAATTTTTTCATTAATATAAATTTCATAAAGTTTTCATTCGTTGTATTTTGAGTGCTTTTTCTCACTTATCTGCCAGCAATTCTTTTGCGTTCTCTGTTATTTTCTGTATCTTCAGATGAGTGCAATCTGGAAAATCGGACTTTATGCAAAACTATCGGCTACCGAAGCGAAATGTGAAGCATGTCAGAAAATCATCAAGATGTCGGATCACAGTACAAAGAGGCTCTTCGTTCACGCGAAAACGCACGACGATTTCGCCATCAAGCTGAAGGAAGTGGTAGAGAAGCAAGCGTCTCAGAAGAATTCGATGGACAAGTTTGTGAAGATTTTGCCGAAAGGTACTATTTAATCATTATTTCATTGTTCTGCATATGGCATTTTATGTATCATTAAGGAGAACTCTCATCACTGGACAAGAAGGTCGTGCATCATATTGCCTGTGCCAATCTTCCTTTTGCAATCGTCGACCAGCCAACATTTAAGCCACTTATTTCTATATCCGATCGTGAGAGTCTGAAAGGTATTGTTTTATTGAGCACACATTGGCGGTTAATGCTGTTTATTCTGTAGGTTACCATCATTATGCCGATTGGGTGCTTCCGAGGATGTATGAGCAAGTGAAAGCGAAGGTCAAATATCTGATCGATCAGTGCCAATATCTTTCCTTCACGTCAGACATTTGGACAGGACCATCATCATTTATCAGGTTCGTTTTTTATTTTAATTGGGTTTTACATTGAGCTATTTCAGCCTAACAGCGCATGGCATCAATCAAGAATGGGTCCGCGTCAAACACATCCTATGCGTCCAACCTTTCTCCGGCAGCCACAATTTCGAAACAATCGGCGATATGGTCCAAAAAATGCTGCGCAAGTGGTCGATCCCGGTGGAAAAATGCCACGTGTTTCTACGAGATGAAGCGGGAAATATGCGAAAGGTATTTGTTGCGATTATTATTTGTGATTCCTTCATTTCTTTATTAATATATTTAGGCATTCGAGACTGAAGGATTTTCGCATGCGGACTGCGGTGCGCATAAGCTCAACTTGGTGGTCAACAATGCCATCTTCAAGGAGAAGGATATTTTGCAAGTTCTGATGAGGTGTCGATCTCTCGTTGGTCATTTCAAGCATTCACTCTTGGCTCGTGATCGATTGGAAGATGAGCAGAAGCGACTTGAACTACCGATTCACACGATCAAGCAGGTAATAACTCTTGTAACTACTGTGCTAAAATTAATTCTTATTTGTAACTTACAGGATGTTCCGACTCGGTGGAACTCTTCTTTCTATATGTGCCAATGTTTAGTGGAGCAACAGAAAGCGATCGAGATGTACTTGATGCGATGGGGCAAAATGAATCTGAACCTCATGCAAGAAGAATGGGCAACGGTCAAAAATATGATGAAAATTCTCGACCTCTGGAGTCCGCTTCGAAGCAATTGTGTCGCCATGATGAGCCAATCTCCATTCAGTTCCCTATTGCTAGAGCTTTGACGAGGAATATCTATGACATCAGCGAGCTGGAGTTGCAAGAAATTCGAGCGAACATCCTTGGCTTCTTGGGAGAAAAATTCAACGTGGAGTATGAGAAGTGAGTACATTTTTAATATTTCAGTGATATAATTGAATTAATTAAGAATTCATGGGCTCGCAATGTTTATCGACCCCCGCTTCAAGGACAGAATTGCATCGAAGAAAGTGGACTTTCGCACAAGCGTGGAATCATGGATCAAAGAAGAATGTGGAAGCCTAATGGACATTGCAATCTTCGAAGAGACAGGTGAAATACTTCTTAATTAATGCAGCATGAAAATTCTACGAACATTACTTTTTTGTTTTACTTTTGCCGCACTCGCCTTTGCCCAAGCGCTCAAATTCATTCTTCGATCGTCATAAGCAGCTGTTCGTGGACGATGCCAGTGAAGACTCGCCTTTGGTGGATGCAGCGATCATGGAAATGCATGCCTACAACAAGCTGAAGTGCATCGATCCAGATGAGGATCCTCTACAGTTTTGGAAGGTAAACTAATTTGTCCGAAATAGGATAGGGACATTAAATTTGAAATGTTAATTCAAAATCAACTTTAGACAAATGAAACCATCTATCCAAACTTGGCCAATCTCGCACGTCGATTTCTCTCTGCTCCAGCAACAAGTCAGCCTAGCGAGCAAGTGTTCTCCGTCGCTGGCGATGTCTACGACTACCGAAGAAGCAATCTGAACCCTGAGAAAGCCGAAATGCTAGTGTTTTTGAATAAAGCTCTTCCATTGATCAATTACTGTTATTGAAATTGTAGAATGAACGTAGTTTAAGGGAGGTTGTGTCAATAAAGAATTTCTGAAAAAATACGTATTTTAACGCGTTATTGAAAAAATCCCCGTTTTATAACCGGAGTCCCGGCCGGGACCCCGGTTTTTGGTTTTGAAAATCCCGGTCCCGGTCCAATTTTTGACCAAAACCCTGTCCCGGTCCCGGTCAAAATTTTGCCCCAAAATCCCGTCCCGGGATCCCGTTGGAAGGCATTTTTCTGTCTCTAGTCAAAATATTCTTTTTTACCCAAATGTCCTTTTTTCAAAATTTTGAGATGAGAACCCTGGGTTAGCAGTTATCAGTAGTCGAACCTTTGAACTAGGCGATGCGTATAGGAATTTCCCCTCTCCTTCAAGAAAAAGACATTAAGACAAAAAACCCTGTTTTCAACATTAAATTTTGAATTATTTTGTCATTTTCCTCAGTAACAAACGCTGGCGCAATATTTTTTTGCTTATTTGAAAATTTCGTATACACCTCGAATAGCTACTTTCGTGAAAAGCGACTCACTTGAAATATTCATGAAGACTCCATAGTTAATATAGCCGTAACGTTGTAAAAGAGCATGAACATTGGCAATCAACTTTGGATCACTATTGTAAGGTGGTGGTATTTCCTTGAACACATCATCTAAATTGAGTTGATTAACAGAAAAAAATGATTGTGTTAGCAGAGGATTACCCAAAGTTAGTTCTAGGATTGGATCAAGATGCCACAAAACAAGGATTTTGTTACGATAGTAAAGCAGTAGATTGATAGAGGCACGGCTTTTTGCCATATTAGGGAATGCTTCTAGTTCTCTTTCAGTCATTCGATCATAAGGTAGGCGAGATTGGGCAGCAGCGCTTCTGAGGGCTGGAAAACTTGACATACATTTATTGGAGACAGTGTTACTTCACTCAATCACGCAAAATGTCAGTCTTGAACTTTCCCTATCTTACAAGGGAACCGTTTGAACTGTACGATTCGATTCGAAAATTCTGACAAAGCCATCTTGTAGAGCATAATTGATTTACTATATAGAATTTCAATATTTTTCCCCACAGACAGAAAAAATCAAATCTGGAGACTCGAAAAAAATCGAGCCACAAATTTAGGGTGTCACTGTATGAAGCTTGCCTGTAGAAAATTTGTTTTTGAAAATCCACAGGGTGGGGGAACATGGCAGTTTTGGCATGATCTTTCTCGACTCTCCAGATTCGATTTTTTCTGTCTGTGGGTAAAAAATATTGAAATTCTATATAGTGAATCAACTATGCTCTACAAGATGGCTTTGTCAGAATTTTCGAATCGAATCGTACGGTTCAAACGGTTCCTTGTTAGTCAAAAAAAGGTGCTTGATTTTATTGCGTTTGTGTTGGGAAAAAAATAAGTACAATATCTCACGAATTTGGTGATGCGATTCAATTGACCCTTTATTTTTCTCTAATGATCTTTTAAAAATTTGCCTAGGTCGTCATCTTTCCATCTGTAGACGTCCATCCCATACATTCCATTAGTCTGTAACTGCGCAGTTAAAGAATCTCCATAATCAGCATTTGAACGTCGCCGTCTATTGGCAAAATATGGGCGGTTTTCAGAAGGGCTTGGTGTAGAGCTGCGAGATGAATCAGACATGTTCCACAACAAAAGTATTTAAGTGTTATATCGCCCAATTAGGCAAAATGTGAGTCTAAAAGTCTTAATCACGAAGAAGTTGAATAACCTAATAAAGCAATGCGATAATCGCAGTTGTTCCTTCTTTATCTTATCACAGGATGCCAAAAACGTCAAAAGTTAACTTTGTGCTTTATTCCAACAACCAAAACACACAACGTCGGATCATAGCGGTAATCTTAAAATTAACCAGTCAATACAATACAGCATCTAATTTAGGGTACACCCCGTTTGTGTCTAAAACCGTTTGTGTCTAAGGCCGTTTGTGTCTAAACCGTTTGTGTCTAAGCCGTTTGTGTCTAAACCGTTTGTGTCTAAACCGTTTGTGTCTAAGGCCGTTTGTGTCTAATTTTTTACATAACCTAATTCATTTGTATTGTGCACTCCTACCCTCACCCTCACCTGAATTACGGTAAATAGACGTTTCGTCAATTTTTTATTTAAAAGTTGCTTTGGTCCCCTTGTTGTTTTTTCGAAAAATTTTAGAATGTGTCTGAACCACCCTAAACCACTCAAAACCACCTCAAGACACCCAAAACCTCCAAACCCAACTAAAAGTACCCAACACACTTAAAACCAACAAAAAAACACTCGAAACCATCCAAACTACTCCAAACAAAAATTCTGTGGGAATTTATATTTTCAAGTCAGAACCAACTAAGCCAAGTGGTCGTCCACTTGGATCAAAAATTTTTTTCGTTTTTCAAGTTCCAAACTTTATTTTCTGGACTAATTTGGACATGCTGAATTTGGTTTGATATTGTTAGAATGCCGTTTTGTAGGGTATTTTTTGAGTTTCGGTATAATCGAGTTTTGTAAAATCAATTATCTCCTAAAACCAAAAAATACCCGACGAAACGCCATTTTACCACTATCAAACCTTTCTCAGCATGCCCGAGTTGATCCAGAAAACAGGTTCTAATACCCAAATATTCAAAAAAAAAAAGTTGCTCCAAGTGGACGACCACCTGGTTAGGTTGGTTCAGACAATAAAAAATTCTCAATGCCCGAATTTTAAAAGTATGGATCAATTCGTGTATGCACCAATACGGGATGTGGATTGATTCGCTTAACGCCCCAGAATACCATTACATGAGTACCAGCACCAAAGTGGGACTATTCGGGAATAGCTGCCTGAGGACCATTATCTGAGTACCAACACCTGTGTGTTAGCCGACAATAAGGTGTCACTATATTGAAGGTGTCACAAAGTGTCACTATGTTAGGGGTTGACTGTGGTTTAATGATGAAAAAAATCAATAAAAATAAATTAGGTTATCTAAAAAATTAGACACAAACGGCCTTAGACACAAACGGTTTAGACACAAACGGTTTAGACACAAACGGCTTAGACACAAACGGTTTAGACACAAACGGCCTTAGACACAAACGGTTTTAGACACAAACGTCCGTGTCCCTCTAATTTATTTATAGAATTTTGTTTTACGAAACAAAAAAACCCAGACGATCATAATTTTATATGGGGAAGAACGGAAACAGCACTGAGCGATCGATAACAACAATAACAATGCAAGCAGTGATCTTTCTTCAACAAGGATTTGGAAATAATGAGAGAAAGAGCAACCCTTCCTTAACCTCAGTATTTCTCCAAGTAGTCATCATATTCATCCTCCACAGTATCTTCATAGAGCTCCTTCTTGACGACTTTCTTTGTCTTAACCTGCTGCTTAACGGATTGCTGCTTTTTCTGCTCCTCCTCCTTCTTTTCAATGGCAGAAATGTACCTAAAAATAAATTGTATTTTAAAAACTACACGAAGAGCTAAAACTCACTTTGATATGGTATCACGCACTGTTTGCAACTGCAATTTGGTCACTGGAATGAATGTGAGTTAGAGAGGTACATGGTGCCCCAAAACATTCGAAATACTTTGAAAAGCCATAACTTTTTAAACAGATCGAATTCAAAATATCATTAATTAAAATGCAATTTATGGGGTATATAACGTCAAAAACACAATTTTCGCGTGGTACGCTGATGCTTGGGTCTTGGTCAGTGGATAGCCTTTAGATGGGCAGGACTCAAACCAAAGCGAGTACTAAGCGAAAATCGTATTTTTGACCTTATATACCAAAAATGTATATTTTTTAAATTAGATTGGCCTTTACAGACTCTGGGAATTCGATCAATAGAAAAGTTATGGCCTTTTAGAGTGTTTCAAATTTCTTGGGAGACCATGTACTTAAAGGGCCTGACCTCTTCCTACTCGGTGGCCCCCGCCAATTCAAAAATTTTTCCTCGATCATTGGACTTCTGTACGGATTTTTCCGCCACGTTTCTAACAAAACTAGGCCTGAAATCAAATTTTAGGCTTAGTTTTGTTAGAAACCTAGCGGAAAAATCTGTACAGAAGTCCAATGATCAAGGGAAAATTTTTGAATTGGCGGGGACCACCGGGTAGGAAGAGGTCAGGCCCTTTAAGGAGTCTGATAGTTATAAATTTATAAAGTATTAGACAGTGGTCCAATAAGCTAAAGGAACTTACTCGGCTGACAGATCTCCTTGACGAGGGTGTTGACGAAGAGCAGATAGTTAGATTCTTTTGACTTGCTTGCGATTTGTCCTCCAATGATTTCTAAAATGATTATGTGCGTATGAAGATAAGCGCGTAATTTAGTTCATCTGCTAGTGTAATAAATAATAACGAGTAGGAGTCATGGGCGAAGAGGAGGAAATATACTTTAATAAATTTTTACCGGCATGTTCGGAAAAATCCGCTGGCTTCTTCAAGTCCTCCCACGTCTTCTGCTTCTCAGATTCAATGCCTAAATTAAATATAGGAGGAGGTAGAGCAGTGAAGAGCATACCGAACAAATCCATAGCGATTTCCTTATCACTTTGTTTCTGCCTTTCCAGCTTCTGCTTTTCCGTCAATTCACCACCAGTTTCAGCTCCACCAAAAGAATTTTTGGAATCGTGCTTTACAGCGGCTTCCTTCTTCAACACAGTATCCAAACCCAATGTGACCATCCTGTCAGCCACCTGTGCAGAAGGATCAAAATCATCGGCTTCTTAAGTATGGGTAAAATACACAAGATATATCATCAAAATAAACTACCCCAATCACTCATTTTGCTGAGACGGATAACTGAGAGCGAATAATATCAAGGATACACGAGATAGCGTCTGCAAAATATTGCCAATAGAAATTTTCAGCGAAAACCGCAAAAAGAATATCAGCTTAAAGTCAAATGTGTTAGCAAAGATTTCATGAAAAGGTTCACGAAATTTCATATATTCACAACTGACCCTCGTAATAGTGACAAAGAGGTTCCTTTCAAAAACACGATGGTTCAAAGCATATTTAGAAGGGTGCACAGTCCCACGTTAGACGAAATACTTCAAAAGGACTCGTGCTAAGACAAATAGTACTTTCATACTAAATTTTTGAAGTGTTTTTTTATTACTGTTAATCTTTTACAGGCAAAAGGTCGTTCAGCTATGTCTTGGATAAAATTATGCAAAAGCTACTGTGTAAATTATCAATTGACGTCTATTTTATTAAAATTTCTTTTTTTCTGAGTTAACCGGAGCGCTAGGGCCTGGACGCAGGATAGACCATTGCATTCTATGACTCAAACATGTGTGTGTGTCGAATACTAAAAATACTAAAAAACAAGGGCTAAAGGCGCCTATCGTCGCCATCGTCTTGACTTCAAGCTATACCAAAATAAATTTTAGAAAAATCTCAAAAAAAATTTGCAGCCAACCCCACATATTCATGCAAAAGGTTCGGCTTGAGTTCAGAATCCCCCCCCCCCCACGGGACTGATCAGGTGGAGGAGATAACTTCATATTCGTGTTTCTCGACCCCGATTTCATGAGAAAGCCGGCTGTTTTTTTGGTTCTACGAAAAAAAATTTTTTCGAACCACAGGGGGGTATCATGGTTTTTTAGTCAAATTTGAAAAATTTAAATTGGCGCCTTTGAATTTAAAAGGGAATAAGGGCTGTATTGGAGGGGAAGGGAATAAAAGGGGCCACTAATCACACAAGGGCCACTAACAAGAAGATGTTGAACATAGTTTTGAATACTGGGGCCTACTGCATAAATAAACTCTGGTATGCATGCTTTTTCATGCATCCAGAGTCTTTTTCGAGTGATTTGTGTCTAAGGTATGTGGGTGTGCGCATCTCAACTCCAAGCCCCAAGCCCCCTGCGCCCCCGAAGGGGGCGCAGGGGCTTGAGAGTTAGAGATGCGCGCACACACTTACCTTAGACATGATTCCGAGAAGTACTCTTGACCATAAAATGCATATAGAGTCTTTTTTGCCACGGCTCAGTTGAAAAAACATGGTGAGGCAGTCGAAGAATATAGATATTCAAATTTATAATGTTCTGCCATAAAAGTGGCCCCCTTTTATTCCCTTCCCCTCCCAATACAGCCCTTAATCCCTTTAAAATTCAAAGGCGCCAATTTAAATTTTTCAAATTTTGACTAAAAAACCATGATACCCCCCTGTGGTTCGAAAAATTTTTTTTTTCGCAGAACCAAAAAAACAGCCGGCTTTCTCATGAAATCGGGGTCGAGAAACACGAATATGAAGTTATCTCCTCCACCTGATCAGTCCCGTGGGGGGGGGGGTGATTCTGACTGCAACCAAAGGTTCTCCGCCGTAAAAAGGGCTTTCCATGGACGGCTATCGATTACCGACGGTCAATGAATTTTTTTTTCGAAATTTTTGATCACAATCGTCAATTTCAGGCCAAAAGTTTTTGGAAAGATGACCCTAATACCAAAATCTCATCCTGAATCCGAATCCGTTGAGATCAGATCAAATATTTTTATAAACTGAGATACTTATTAAAATAGGTGAATGGTGCCAATTCCTGATCCATCTACTCAAATAGCTATATATCAGCCATAAAAATTATTTCGATCTGATCTCAACGGATTCGGATCAGCATGAGATTTTGGTATTAGGGTCGACTTTCCAGAAACTTTTGGCCTGAAAATGACGATTGTGATCAAAAATTTCAAAAAAAAATTCATTGACCGTCGGTAATCGATATTTTACCTTTCCAATAAGTACAAACTTGCCTGATTAAAAATCTCTCAAAAAAAAGTTATAACTGGTACGACGGCTTTAAGTAAATTGCCCCTCTTCAAACTGCCCCTCGGTAAATTGCCCTTCGGTAAGTTCTCCTCAAAATTTGTCTTGAGAGGATTTTTTATTCAAACAGAAATTTTTTCGATCCAGTGGCCAGGTCACAGTGTTTCATGAGAGAATTTGAAATCAACCGCGGTAAATTCACTCTTCAAATTTCTGAGGTTACAGGTTCGAATCCTGGTGGTAGTAAACATCATTTATTTTTCAATAGTCATAAACTAACTTTTATAAGACGATTATTTCTCAAAGTGGGAGAGGAATCACCAAGTGGACGACCACCTGGTTTGGTTGGTGCATAGATTACTCAGTAGAACTACAGTTAAATTATAGAGAACATTCTAAATGACGGGAGTTTTTAATAAGACAAAAGAGATTCATTTAAATTTTCTACTACGGAGAAAGTTAACTGCAAGTGCTAGACACCCAACTGAACTAAGAGAACGCTCGAAGGATTCTGGACATCGAGGGTAAGTTAAAACTACTTAAAATCAATCTGTACCATTGAGGGTGGATTGTCGAGAACGTCAAACTCGTTTAAATAAAAAATCCTCTCAAGACAAATGATTAGGGCAATTTGAAGAGGGGCAAATTACCGCTGCCCGGCACAACGGGCTCACTCAGAATGGAGACACACACCCAAATAGGGTTGTCGATGATCGAAATTTTGGCGCTACCGGAGTATACCCCCCCCCCCCAAATGAAATTTTTTTAAAGTGTTTCAAACACCCTATATCGACCTAAAATTGCCTCAGAAGCTCGAAAAAGGCATTATTTTGTGTTCTAGTCAATAAAAAATTGAGTTTTGGCACCACCCAAATATACCTATTTTGACCATTTTGAAGGATTTAGGGCCATATTAGGGTGGGAAAGGACCAAAAAAGAGCCAATTTAGTGTGAAAAGGAAAATGTTGAACATAGTTTTGTTGACTGGGGCCTACCGCATAAATAAACTCTGGTATGCATATATTTTTATGCATCCAGAGTCACTTTCGAGTGATTTGCGTCTAAGGTATGTGGGTGTGCGCATCTCAACCCCAGCAACCAAGCCTCCAAGCCCCGAAGTGGGCGCAGGGGCTTGGGGGTTAAAAATTTTTGGGGGGCGGGGGGCGTGGTTATTCTATAGTAGGGTCGATTTGTCCTTATTTAATGAGCCCCCTTCGAAGCCCCCCCCCCCCTTCGAAGCCAACCAAGCCCCTGCGCCCCCTTCGGGGGCGCAGGGGCTTGGTTGGTTAGAGATGCGCGCACTCACATACCTTAGACATAATTCCGAGAAGACTCTTGAACAAAAATGCATTTAGAGACTATTTTTGCCCAGCTCCAGTGACCAAAACATGCCAAAACAGGCAAATGGTCGAAATTTCAAAATGTCCAAAACTCAGTTTTTTATTAACCAGAACTCAAAAATAATGTCTTTTTTGAACTCCGAGGCAATTTTGGGTCGATATAGGGTGTTTAAAAACACTTTAAAAAAAATTTCATTTGGGGGGGGGGGTATACTGCGGTAGGGTCGAAATTTCAATGAATCGAATCGAAAAACCCGAAAGTTTTTTGATCCTCTGTATCAGTTAACGTGTTTCAGTGCACAAACTGGCTTTCTAATATAGCATCTAAATACGGCGGTTATTAAAAAAGCTAGAATGTTACTCAAACTAGTTTTTTACATAACTGTTCTGAAATTAAAGACCTTGAGTCTAGGGTAGCTAGTCTAAAATTTGTCTCATTGTTTAAAAAAACAAATCAACACAACTACTTAAATAGACAAACACTCGTGTTTTACATATCATTTCGGACATTGGCTTCCAGAAAATCACTTAAGACTTTTTTGGCTTTCAAAATTACTTTAGGCTTGGATATGGATTTTTCTGGTGCAAAAAAATATCTTTTTGGTGCAAAAAGATTTTTTTTTGCAAAAAAATTTGGTGCAAAAAAGCTCTTTTTCGGTGCAAATTGAATCTTTTTGGTGCAAATATGATCTTTTTTGGTGCAAAAAGATTTTATTTTGGTGCAAATCGCCGTGGTGCAAATTGAATTTTTTTTGGTGCAAATAATTTTCTTTTTGGTGCAAATTGATTCTTTTGGTGCAAATAGTATTCTTTTGGTGCAAATTGAATTCTTTTTGGTGCAAATCGAATTCTTTTTGGTGCAAATCGTATTCTTTCTGGATAATATTTTTTTGTCCGTATAATACTCGTTTTTGCCCATCGCGTATTTTTTTTGCCTGTAGGTTTTGAATGGCCGTAGAATATCCGTTTTTGCCCGTAGATTTCTCTTTTTCTATTTTTTTTTCTGCCTGAAGATTTTAAATTTTTGCGGAAATTCAAATTTTATGGTCAGAAAAGGACTTGTTTGCTCAGAATCCCACCCCAGAGTGACCAAGTTTGTTTTTTGGGAATTTATTTAAGGGGGAGTAAACTTATTGCGAAAATTAGATTGCGCGCATCAGAATCTCTTTCGATAGGCTCAATCTCTCAGAATCCGTATTCCGCCATTTAGAACCAACTTTATTATTGGTTCAGGGTACCTAAATACTAGTTGGTAATGGTTTTAAAGGGTGAGGTATACTTCATATACGCAGTGCCTAACACGGGAAAGGCACGACCCGGGTGTGGCCTATTAAAAACGTTATATACCAAAATGTAGCCCTAATTGAGCTAGTTAAGGAACCGTTCGCAGAATCTGCTATGCATCAATCTATGCTGAGAAATAATCTTTTTGAAATTACAAAAATTGTGTTGACATATAAGTCAAGAACAACCCTTTTCAAACATGTGAGTTGGTGGCCGAGTGGATGAGTGGTGCGGCGCCGAACCTATTTCTTTTTTTCGGGAAAGGTTCGACTCCAGTCGCGTGCACGTCTTTTTTATTTTCGGTTTTTTTAAAGCTTCACTTTCCTACACAAAATGACACGGGGAGAACAATAAAAATATTTTTAACGTCGTCGGATTTGTAATACACATTGTGAACGGTATATATTTCATTTACGAACAACGAACAATTAATGACAATGATTATACCGTATATATATATAATATATACCGTTCACAATGTGTATTACAAATCCGACGACGTTAAAAATATTTTTATTGTTCTCCCCGTGTCATTTTGTGTAGGAAAGTGAAGCTTTAAAAAAACCGAAAATAAAAAAGACGTGCACGCGACTGGAGTCGAACCTTTCCCGAAAAAAAGAAATAGGTTCGGCGCAGCACCACTCATCCACTCGGCCACCAACTCACATGTTTGAAAAGGGTTGTTCTTGACTTATATGTCAACACAATTTTTTTGTAATTTTAAAAAGATTATTTCTCAGCGTAGATTGATCCATAGCAGATTCTGCGAACGGTTCCTTAACTAGCTCAATTAGGGCTACATTTTGGTATATAACGTTTTTAATAGGCCACACCCGAGTCGTGCCTTTCCCGTGTAAGTCACAGGTTTGACTACCACTGGCTGCACACCTTTGTTCTCTCCTTTTATTCACAAGTTTAGTGTCAAAATGATTCTCACACTCTTGACTATCCAACAAGATTATAAGAGTATGCTTTTACACCTACTGAAGCTTGTATTCGGGCTGAAGTAGGCTAAATTTCCGAAAATCGACGGTTTTCAGGTTTTCTTTGATTAGTTACATTGAAATTTTCTATCTTCTACAAGTCACACTTTTTATATACCAAAATGTGGCCGAAAATCTAGGCTTTCATTTGAGCTATCAAATAGAAGGAAGTTAGTGTGAAGTTGAATCTAAAATTCAAAAAACATCCAACGATTTCCAATTCCATGCACTCCCACCCAGGGCTGTCACCCAAAATTTTCGAGATTCCCCAAAATTTGTTGTTACCCAGAATTCCCAAAAATTTGTTCTGGAACTGACGTTTTTCGGAAATTGAGGCAGTTTCTGACAGCAAAGCAGTGCAGTTAATGATTGCAATCCATTTCTCGACAGTTTTCGACCCTAGAAGTAAGTAAACTTAATATAAAAAAGAAAGGTGTGAGCCTAGCGGGATGAAAACTGTCGATTTAGGGCGATGCGTACATAAAGTATACCCCCCCCTCATTGAGTTCTTCTAAATGTCGGAATCCGGATTCTGAGAGATTGAGCCTATCGAAAAGGGATTCTGAGAGATTGAGCCTATCGAAAAGAGATTCTGATGCGCGCAATCTAATTTTCGCAATAAGTTTACTCCCCCTTAAATAAATTCCCAAAAAAAAACTTGGTCACTCTGGGTGGGATTCTGAGCAAACCAAGTCCTTTTCTGACCATAAAATTTGAATTTCCGCAAAATTTTAAAATCTTCAGGCAGAAAAAAAAATAGAAAAAGAGAATCTACGGGCAAAAACGGATATTCTACGGCCATTAAAAACCTACAGGCAAAAAAAAATACGCGATGGGCAAAAACGAGTATTATACGGACAAAAAAATATTATCCAGAAAGAATACGATTTGCACCAAAAAGAATTCGATTTGCACCAAAAAGAATACTATTTGCACCAAAAGAATTCAATTTGCACCAAAAAGAAAATTATTTGCACCAAAAAAATTCAATTTGCACCACGGCGATTTGCACCCAAATAAAATCGGCTGTACCCCGAAATTTAAGCGGCGATTTGCTAAGTGGTCGATTTGCTAAGCGGTCGTTTTGCTAAGAAAAAAAATTTAAGCGCGAATTTGCTAAGAATTCACAATTTAAGCGCCAATTTGCTAAATGGTCGTTTTGCTAAGAATTTTTTTGCTAAGTAGTTGTTTGATAAAGATCTTGTTTGTTAAGCTACATCTTCTTCAGTTCGGCTTAATTTCGGGGTACAGACCTTAAAACCCAAACGGTTCAATCTAAAATCATGTTCTAAAAACGGTTTTTAATTGAATCGGGGTCTCCTACTCTGGACTGATTGCACCCAGAGGGATTCGAACCAGTAACTTTGTTATGAGTATATGGACCTCTTCGCCAAGTAAACACTCAAAATTACGATAAAAAAGGTATGCACCCAGGTGGATGCGAACCAGCATCCTCGGCGATGGCTATCCAAGTGGTCTTTTTTTTGAGTTGTGGTCCAAGTGGTCTCTTTTTTGATCAAAGTGGACGACCGTCCACTTTGATCAAAAAATTTTTTTTACGTTTTCGGTTTCCAAATCATTTTTTATGCACTAATTCGAGCACCCTGAAAATGTTTTGACAGTGGTAAAATCACGTTTTATCGATAAATTTAGAGTTATTGCTAACGATTTATCAAAATCAAGAATTCACGATAACTCAAAAATTTCTCGATAAAACGTGATTTTACCACTGTCAAACCATTTTCAGGGTGCTCGAATTAGTGCAGAAAAAATGATTTGGAAACCGAAAACGTAAAAAATTTTTGATCCAAGTGGACGACCACTTGGATAGCCACCGCCGAGGATGCTGGTTCGAATCCACCTGGGTGCACACTTTATTTTTTACCGTAATTTCAGATATAAAAAGACTAACGTTTGACCTTTCAGGTCATTTGGGTGAATATACCCCTACTCTTGAGTTGCCTGGATAACAACCTGTCCAGGTGGTACTCAACCCTAGATTGGGATCGGGTAGGTGAAATCGCACTTTTGGTCTCATCAAGTCCAATTATTCACAATTTTTTTGGTTGGAAAATAGATTTTTTTATCAAATTATCTTTTTCATTTTTAAGACATCCAGGTGGGCATCCACCTGGTCAGGTGATACCTACACCAGGTATTGAAGTTGGAGTGTGTAAAATCGCAACTTTGGGCTTGACAAACCAATTCCCCACACAATTTCAAGTTAGAAAAAATGGCTTATTTTTTACTTTTAAGAAATTTTAATCTTCAGGTTTGGGTTTGGTTTGGGTATTTAGGGTGGTTTTAGGGTACTTGAGGTGGTTTAGAATGGTTTGTGGTAGTTTGGACACAATCTGAAAATATCAATTTACCTAGATCCCATATTCAAATCAGTAAAAAACAAAAAAAATTGGCCGAAAAATGACCGTCGGAAAATCTCTAATCCCCTACCAGAACATTGAGAAAAAGAAAAGTATAAAAAGGCAGAAAAGTTCTTAACAAATCGGGATTTAAGAAAAGAATGCTTAGCAAGTATATTCTTAGCAAATGGGCGCCTTAACAAAAAAATTCTTAGCAATTTGTCGCTTAGCAAAAAAAAATTCTTGGCAAAACGACCGCTTATCAAATCGACCACTTAGCAAAATGCCGCTTAAATTTCGGGGTACAGCCATAAAATCTTTTTGCACCAAAAAAGATCATATTTGCACCAAAAAAGATTCAATTTGCACCAAAAAAGAGCTTTTTTGGGCAGGAGTGCACTATACCGCGTAGCCCAAAACTGTCTTAAAGCGTGTTTTTTGATGTGTGAGCAATTAAAACATACTTAAAACGTGTTTTTAGAGTGCGGAAGGCCATTTTGGAAAAAAAAAATGTTGACCAAAATTTGACTTTTTGCCTTGGGGGACCAAGGTAAACCACCTGGAGAGGGATTTTTTACCTCGTTTTTCTTACTGAGACTGGGCAAAAAGAGTCTCTAGACGCATTTTTTGATCGAGAGCGTTGCTCGGATTCATCTCCAAGGTAAGTGAGTGCGCGCATCTCTAACTCCAAGCCCCCTACGCCCCCCGGGGCGTAGGGGCTTGGGAGTTACCTTAGAGACCAAACACTCGAAAAAACTCTGGATGCATAAAAACAATGTGCATGCCAGAGTTTTTTATGCGGTAGGTCCCTGCAAGGAAAACTATGTTCAAGATCTTCTTCTTTTGAGGAGTGGCTCCTACTCAGGCTAAAGTTAAATGTTGGTTTTAGCTGTAAGGGTTCTGAATTCGATTCTTAAATAACCTCTCCAGGTGGTTTACCTTGGTCCCCAAGGCAAAAAGTCAAATTTTGGTCAAAAATTTTTTTTCCAAAAATGGCCTTCCGCACTCTAAAAACGTTTTAAGTATGTTTTAATTGCTCACACATCAAAAAAACACGCTTTAAGCCAGTTTTGGGCTACACGGTATAATGCACTTTAGCCCTTTTTTGCACCAATTTTTTTTTGCACCAAAAAAAAATCTTTTTGCACCAAAAAGATATTTTTGGCACCAAAAGAAATTTTTGCACCAGAAGAATCCATATCCTTTAGGCTTGTGTTTTCTGGAAATTATTTCAGACTTTTCTTTTCAGCAATTACTTCAGACTTTGGCTTTTCCATGTGTACACATTCTCCATGTGATATAAAAGGCTACCTTAAGACTACAGAAGATTCCATTAATAATGGAATCGAATCAATAACCGAAATTTTCGATTAATCGAATCGATAATCGATAGTCGAAATTTTTCGATTAATGAGTGCGATTAATCGATTTCGATTAATCGAATCGACAACCCTACACCCAAATGCTATAAATTAAAAATTTTATAGAGATTGGTCAGCCATGGTGATCCACGTTCTCAAAATCAACAATAAATTTTTAATTTCGTAGCTCTATGATCAGGTTTCTCGAAAGCTTCGTATATAAATTGCAAAAATTACTCTTTTACGCTTTTTATCACTTTCTACCCTTTTATCTCCATTTTTACTGGCCACAACCATCGCTTCTGAAAATAGGTTGCGTTGACGTTATGTACCTTTTGTCCCATATTGTCTCAAATCTTTTTTTTTATAAAACCTCAGAAAAAGTGCTCTAATATCAGTCCCAGTCCCAGATTACCCCGCAAAAAGTGCGTAAAACATTTATCAGTCCGTCCTAACATACGCTGGCCTACCCTAAGCCTAAGGCCTTAGTATTTAGAACGAAGGGTAGCTTCAGAATGGGACAAAAGGTACATAACGTTGATACCCCGAAAAAAGTGCTTTCTGTTGCTATTGATCCACCTGTTTTTAGTGCTGCTTCATTCCAATTCTGCTTGATTCCACAAAGAAATACCTACAGAAATGGCTACAAGAGTAAGTTTTATAGTAAAAAAAATGTTAAAAATATAGTGAAACCTCTTACTTTAGGAATTAAACTTCAGTCCGTTCGAGTTAAGAAAAATGATGTTTGAGCTCGAAGTCAATGAAACAGTAGATATAGGGTCACTGAAAGCTTCTTTTATTGAAAAAATCAGGTCCCACCACACAGATAAGGGTGGAAATGCTGAAAAGGCCAAGGTAGGTTTATTTTAAACCGAGAATGCTTATCCCGTTAATTTTGAGTCATTTTTAATTTAACATTTTATGATGCATATTAATTGCAGGAGTTGACAAGAGCCTACCGTATTTTGAAGAATTACCTGGAAGCCAAAATTCGTCTGCCAGTCCGCGGAGACTTTCCAAATCAGTATTCTCATCCGTCAGACAATTACAGAAGTGCATCCAGACGAAATTATCAGGGTCAATCTACAGCTTCAGATGGGTTTGATGATTTTGGAGACTTCCAGCAGCCTAACCGAAGAAGAAGAAAAGGAGGAGGCGGCTTTCCACAGCGTGACCACCAAAGTGGTAGAGGTCCGCAATTTGAACAAGATGGCCCTGGGGAGGATAACGAAGAAGAATTTCCGTCAGCTGATGCTCGGTTTCATTTACATATTTTTCCCTGACTTTTAGTTGTTAGTCCTGTTGATTTTCAGCCCAGTATTTATCAACGGGTACACTTACGACACAGAAGACTACAGTAGTTTTGATGATCCCATGGAAAAGGCTAGTAGCTCATCCACTGAAAGAATGCGCAAGTAAAGTTTACCTCACATTTACTTGTAAACGATAGTCACAATTTATTTCAGAGTTCGTGGTGGTCTCATTTTGCAAATGGATTTTCTGAGAAACGCTATCCTGGAGGAAGAGTATGAGGAAATTGGAAAGCTCGGCGATGAAAACGCTATGTACATGAACCCGTTATTCACAGTCAGTCAAATTATTCCTCTTTTTAGTTTAATGAAATTATTCTAGCCATTGTTGGAAAAGCTCAAGTGTTTGGAAGAAGATGTTTACAGTTTCACGGAGAAAATGAAAGTTTTCGTGAATTTGGATTGGGCTTGCAGTGAAGTATCTTTTAATTCTTGTATCAAGCAAGCTGATCACTCAGTATTCTTTTTTAGGAGATTCAAAGCAAAGCCATGGTTAAGAAAGTGAAATTGCTGCCGGTAGAAAATGATGATACGGGTTCTCTTTTTACAATCACCATTCCGCTCAATCAATTCGAAGCTGAAACGTTTTCTCCGGGGTTGCATGTTGATGTACGCTCAAGTAATGAAACAAGGCTATTTGCTTCTGTAAGTTTGATGCTGATAGTATGTCCTACTAAACCGAAAGTTTAAACAATTAATTGCAGGCTCTGGTTGATGACGTGGATGAGAAGGAAGAAAAGTGGTTTTGTTCTTCCTTGACCCCATGCGCATGCACACGCTTTTGGCTGTTTCTCGTGTAAGCTCCCAAATAATTTTCCTACTAATGGCTTTTCTTAATTCAACTTTTTTAAGTACGTCGACATTAGTATCAATGCATCTGCCTTTGTATTCCGCTCGCTTATTCGCTCGATTGATCATGTGCAGACTAGGCAGATGACCAATTTGGTGTTTCCCTCTTTGAGTTTTACTGAGGTTTTACCCTTATTTGTCTCTGCGTTTGTTTTCAAATAATTGTGAAGAATTTTTTAGCCGTTTGATCAGTTCGAAGCTAGAAGGGACGCTGCTATCGAACAGATGGATTTTTCACAAGCGGATGGTTTCAACATGGATCAGAAAAAGGCGGTATATTCGATTGTAAACCGGTCCAGCCAACCATATCCATTCATTCTATTCGGCCCTCCAGGTTGTTCAGTTTTTCGGCAATTATCATCAATTTTTTTCAGGAACTGGTAAGACTATAACGCTAGTGGAATCGATTTGTCACATTGTAAAGCAGTCCAAGGAGAACAGAGTGCTAGTATGTACGCCTTCTAAAATGGCCGGTAATTTTCTTTAGCATCTTTTATATTTTGTTGCAGAGTAACATTTTTTTAGCCGATAACTTTGCTGAAGCGCTCGTTGACAGGGAAGCAATCGATCCCAAATACATTTTCCGGATGCATTCTCTGTCCACATCGGCCATTGGTAGGGCCAAGAAATTGGACAAGATTACTTATCTTCCGTAAGTTTGTATATGATTTCGTTCTGGGTATGATTCTCACAATATTTCTTTTCAGGAAAGAGGGCAGGAACAAGTTTTACGGCATCCCACCCAGAAGCAATTTGAAGGTGTTTCGTGTAATCATCTGCACTCTGTCTACAAGTAGTTATTTAATCTCGGCTGGTGGATTGCGCGGATTTTTCACGTATGTCGTTTTAATCAGTTTCAATAGTCTTCAATAGTGTCTGATAAAAATCGAATGCATTTTATTACAGTCACATCCTAGTGGACGAAGCTGGTCAGGCTACAGAGGCTGATACATGGGTACCAATTGGTGGTCTAGCTACTCCTAACACTTCAGTTATTTTGGCTGGTGATCCGAAACAACTAGGTTGGCACTTTTTGAGTGATTTTATTTGTGAAAGTAATTTTTAGGGCCGGTTGTTAACATGCAAATTGCAAGGGATTTTGGTTTTGATGTCTCAATGTTAAAAGATTGATTGGAAGTGAAGGCTATGAGTCCGCAGATGAGTAATTTTTTCCTTGTTCCTCTATTGCTCTTTTGCAAAAGATTTTTTTTCAGTCGCTCGTTTGTAATATTGAAGCACACATACCGATCTCATCTCAAAATTCTCAGGCCCTGCTCCTACCTTTTCTACGATAATATGCTGGTTGCCAACGAAGAAGACGAATTTCTCTATAAGCTGTGTGAGTGGCAGGGATTACCCAAGAAGGTTAGGTCTAGTAGTCTAAAAACAATTTGTATGACTTAGATTGAAATGAGCACGTTTGCAGGGCTTTCCAATCATTTTTCATTCTTCAAATGAAAGCCATGAGGAATCTGGTTATGGAAGCAACAAGTCGTTTTCGAACCCGACTGAAATTCAGGTAGTCTGTAGCTATGTGCACCGGATTCTCGCTGAAACAGACATAGAAGAGAAGGATATTGGTGTAATAAGTCCCTACAAAAATCAGGCTTGTTTCTTTTTCTATGCATTTTAGACTGGTATATTAGAGAATTTAGGTCCTGAAGCTGCGCACTGTTCTTCTAAGTATCCTAGGATTACCATTGATTCGGTCGAGGGGTTTCAGGGCTGCGAGCGAGAGGTCATTATAATATCTACGGTCAGAACTGAGTATCTAGGTTTCCTTCGCTGTGACCTGGTGAGGATCTTTCAGTTTTTTATAAATTCCATCACTTATTGCTAATTCAGAGACTGAATACATCGATAAGTCGTGCAAAGAGTCTGCTCATAGTAGTAGGAAATGACGAGCTGCTGAAGCAACATTTGTCCTGGAAGAAGTTCATATTCTACTGCAACTTCCATGGAGGATATTTGGACAACAAGGGGAAGAATTGTACTGATCTGGCCGATGTCTACTACGATGAGAAACAAGAGTGAAAACCATCCCATTTAAAGAGCCTTATTTAAAATTTTGTTCTGGTGATATGTGTCTTTCCGGATATGTAATGTTTTTTCATGTTTGCTTAAGTATATTCGCTTATTCGATTAGTCGCTGAGTCGCTTTATGAAATCCTTTCGTGCATCAATTTGCTCTTGTCTTGGTCGGTGTAGTTCATTTTGCATCAATGTCCCCACATGACATTCTCGTTACTAGTCTACCAGAGGGTTACTATGCGTTTTCACGCATCCCACATGTGGGCCCCAATTAATTTTTTTTATATATACTCGGTAAATCCTCGCTAAATTTATTTTATCCTCGGTAAATTCATCGTACGGTAAATATTTCCAGCAATAAATAAATCCTCTGGTAAATTGGGAAGGAGAGAGATGTGCCATTTTAGATTGTGCCAAATCAAATTGTGCCTTTTTACTTTGTGCCCCTTCAGTTTGTGCCCATTTCAAATTGTGCCCCTTCAGTTTGTGCCCATTTCACATAGTGCCTATGCATTTTGTGCCTTAATTTTGACTAATTTTGGCTATAAAAATACTGCGATTATTTTCCTATAGGCTCCCAAGTCAAAATCGTCCGTAATCAGCACTCGAGCTCACCAAAATCCTCTGAGACTATATAAAACACCCTAAGACACTCCATAATATCTGAAATCATCTCAAACCACACCGAACCACGTAAAAGACCATGATACTTTCTGAACACCCTAAACTACTTTTATCGGCATAAAACATCTCATTGTAGTGGTTTGTGGTAGTTTCAGATGGTTCAAAGTGATTTAGGCCACTTTTGGGTGGATTTGGGTTTTTGGGTGGCTTTGGATCGCAAATCCTTTTACAAGTCCTTAACCTGCTAATCCTTTACCAACAAAACCAAGTGGTCGTCCACTTGGATCAAAAAAATTCAACATTTGGTATTTGGAAATATCCAGGTACTTGGAATCGAACCTGAGACCTAAAAAGTTGATCCAATCACGTTCACCACTGCACACCGAACTCAACTGGGGGTATTGTTATTGTTAGTTTTTTAGTCTAAACCAACCAAACCAAGTGTCAACCACTTGGATCAAAAAAATTTTTTTACGTTTTTCATGTTTCCAAACAACTTTTCTGGACTAATTCAGGGACGCTGAAGATGGTTTTGCAGTGGTAAAATGACGTTTTCTCAGGTATTTTTTGAGTCTTGGGCAGCAATTGATTTTGCCAAAATCAATTATTTGCCATAACTCAAAAAAACCCGAGAAAACGCCATTTCACCACTTTCAAACCATCTTCAGCATGACCAAATTAATCCAGAAAATAGGTTTTTGAACATGAAAAATGAGAAAAAAAATTTTATCCAAGTGGACGACCACTTGGTTTCGGGCCCAAATACGTAACCCAAATGCGGAAAGCCCAACGCTTAGTAACCTTTCCTTGCATCAGATTAGCTTTTCGGGTTATGTGTGGTAGTCAGAGAGACATCAGATTCATAAGGCATAGTACTCAATGAAACCGAGTAATGGCGCCTCTCCCACAAAATTAGCACACACAAATTTTCAACGATGAAAATTTTTTTCTTGGTCTATGAAATTAGTCAAAAGTGTTGCACAAAATGCATAGGTACAAATTGAAATTGGACAAACTGAAGAGGCACAATTTTCAATTGGCACAATTCGAAAAGGGCACAAATTAAAGGGGCACAAACTGCAGTGGCACAAACTGAATTTGCACAAACCAAAAAGGCACAATTTGATTTGGCACAGTCTAAAATGGCACATCTCTCTCCTTCCCGGTAAATTAATCCTCGAGGTTACAGGTTCGAATCCTGCTGGTTGCAGGCTTTTTTCTCGACTACTTTATAAACGCAAAATTATATTCTAAAGGATTAGTGAACTTAAGTGAACGAAAACTACTTATATCCAGCCTTAAAAGGTATGAAAGGGTAAGGAAACCGCTTGTATAAACGTTTGTATTGAGGGGCATAAACGCGAGGCCCAAATGTTGTTGGGCCAAATGCGTGTTAACTTACCAGAGGGGGATCGGACATTTTTCCGTTGGACATTTTTCCGTCAAAATTGTTCGGCGGTCATTTTTTGGCTGTACTTTTTTTTCATGATCGAGAAAATGATTCTGTTAAAACAGTTTTGTAGCTAAGATTGATGGCTTCAAAATGAGCTATTAACAATCAATGTCTGATTGCAAATTTTGGATAAAAATGTCCAATCTGAAACTAAAAAGGGAGTTGGACATTTTTCCGTCGGAATTGGAGACTCAGTGTCAGACTGGGCATTTTTATCCAAAATTTTGCAATCGAACGTTGATTGTTGATAACACATTTTAAGCCCTTGACCTGAGCTACAAAACGGTACTAACAGAATTCGTTTTTTCAATCACGAAAAAAAATTACAGCCAAGAAATGACCACGGAAAAATTTCGACGGAAAAATGTCCAACGGAAAAATGTCGTAAACCCTACCAGAGTGTATTTTCGACCTGGAGCAAGTTGGATTCTAAACTTGTAAATTGAAAGAGTGGTCATACTGTGAATCACATTTTTTTGAAAGGGGGACTTCTACGGCTACTTTGTGACATCGACAAAGTATCGACTGCTACTTCACTAGACATACAGAGTGTTTCAAGAATTTCGCCCACTTTTAAATCGACATAACTTTTTTTGTAGATCGAATTTTCGAATTCTGTAAACGCAGATCGACTCAAAATTGAAAAGCAATTTTTTTGGTATGTAAAGACAAAAACACTATTTTTGCTTGGTCCCCCTGTGTTTGGGGCCTGGACTGTGGATGGTCTCTGGATGGGCAAGGCCTAAACCATAGGGGGACCAAGCAAGAATCTTGTTTTTGACTTTATATACCAAAAAATTGCTTTTTTATTTGGATAATATTTTTTTCTGCCCGTTAAATTGTCGAAAATGCCCGTTGAATATTTTTTTTTGCCCGTTAATTTGTGTTGCCGTCAAATATTCTTTTTTGCCCGTCACATATTCTTTTTTGCCCGTCAAATATTCTTTTTTGCCCGTCAAATATTCTTTTTGCCCGTTAAATATTTTTTCTGCCCGTTGATCTACCTAGCCTCATAAGTACAACAACAATTGAACATCTTCTGACAATTGTAGGCCAGCAAGAGTAAATGAAGAAATATTCTCAAACACACATTACTACATCCTCATTGTTTAATCGCTCAGTTTATTTCAGTTCGTCAAAAGCATTAACAACAATAGCGGTAAACAATTTAATAACATAAACACTCTAATAATTGAACCTTTATCTTTGAGCTGGCCTTCCTCTTTTTCTTTTTTTGCCCAATGCATTTGCCACGGCGTGCGTCGGGAATTGAATCACACCTAGCTTCTTCATGATAAACAGTGCATGTTTGCATGGTCCTTTCTTTATTCCCTCATAGCAAGTGCACGAGTAGAAACGCGGCCAAATCGGAGATGGTCGAAGGACATAGAAGAGAGATTTCAATTCCTAAGTTACATAATAGAATATTCAATGTGCATAGGTGAGACTTACTTGGTATTGTTCCCATGTAACGAGATGGAGCCCACCGTTGAAGACATCATAATGCTGGGCAATGTCTTCACTGGTCACCTTCTTTGAGGGCATCACGAAAAGTGCGTTACTTCTATAGAGTCTTCGTCTTCCTCCCTAGCAGATGTGCTTCGCGGTAGAGTGCTTGCGGAACAAACGGTACGGATGCTACGACCTTAACCAAAGACCCTTGTAATAAAGTGATGAGGAGAAGGGAATGATTTAATTACCTGATGATCCGGACATTTGCTGCAGTTTTCAATAATTCTCTCAGCGGCTTGAAGAAAGGGACGAAGAAGGAGAAGCTTGCGCAAAGTTCCACAGTCCTTAATTACTCGATTCCAGGACTCGAGACCATTATTCGTTGCCGAATAAGTGGAAAACCCTTCATACCAACCGCTGAGACCTGACAACACCCAAGATGAACAGAAGTAGTCGATGAAGTCGACACGGACAGATTCCTGCGCTGCATATTTTACTGTCCAGTATTCCATCAAAGCACGCGCAGCTAAATACACGCTTTCGTTGCATGATCCTGGAAAAAGTACGAAGCAGAATCACCTTGCTTAAACTCTGTCTCGCTACTTGCCAGTTGGAGCTTCCCTACATCTTGATACATCGCTTGTTTGATTTCTTTTGAAAGGCCCAACTGTTTCATCATTTTCCGGAGGTTTTGCATCACATGAAAGAAGCACATAGCTCGGAGCGCATTGGGCCACACAATTCTCGCAGCTAAACACTATTCCAAACAAAAGCTCAGAGAAAACAATAATATTACCTGCTGTGATTGATTGATCACCATCCGCCATCAGCACCTCCGGATGTAATTACCCGCATTGATCGCCCGCAGAAAAATTTCGTAGCACCACGTGTTCTCATTTGACGACAAGGCAATATGTGTGAGAAAGAAGCGCTTATTTGCATCCGAGAAACCAGCCACCTTCATATCGGAATATAATTAACTTAGTAGTACGTTTAACTTGCTCACCATCACTGGGTACCCATTCCAGTTCAGCTTGTACGTTGAGTCAACGTTGACATACCTTGAACGGCCCTGGAATGCCTTCAACTTCTTTGTTGTCCACACGAGGCAAAATTCAATTTGATTGGCGACTTTTTTTGATTGGAATTTAGTGACGTAAACCTCATCCTCATTGTTCGGCTCCATTTCTTTCGCTGCAGCGTAATCCCTCAGATGCTCAATTGTGACGGGTGCAGAATCTTCTCTCTTCTCACGGCTCATGAAATTTTGAATTTGGCTGAGCTTTGGAACAGAATGAAGACAATTCATGGCCTAAATTAAAGTTGAACTATTGCAGAGCAAAATTTACCAACCATCATATCCTGCTGAATCAGTTTCCCTGTCTTCCTTCCTTTGTCTTTAAGCGGATGACCTGTTTTGCTTTTGGTGATAGAATTCCTTCTGCAGTAGATTCATGATTTGAGTGTTGCACAGTTGTCTCCACTATGATTTCCTGATTGTGACTTGGCCGGCGGACTCTGAGCTTAGCTGGACAGGCGCATCCCTTCTTTCTTGACACCGAACATGCAAAGTTTTCGATAGTGTGCTTGTTGTTGTACGCTTTTTTCTTTCTTAAACGAAGGGCATAATTTCTCGGACAAAAAAAAGAAAAGAAAGCTAACAAAGTCCAGTGATTTGAGTTCCAAAGACTGGTCGCATCATCTTTCCATCGCCGGAGATCGCTTTCCGCTTTGTCGCCATCGAACTTGATCGCTTGAATGTAGACCACAGCAGGCTTGTCCTTCCTGTGTCCAGATATTTCTTGCAATGACATCTAAAAGTGGCAACTGTAATATCAACGGACTACATAGATCAACAGGCAAAAAAGAATATTTGACGGGCAAAAAAAAATATTTGACGGGCAAAAAAGAATATTTAACGGGCAAAAAAGAATAATTAACGGGCAACACGAATTAACGGGCAAAAAGAAATATTTAACGGGCATTTTCGACAATTTAACGGGCAAAAAAAAATACCACCCTTTTTATTTTGAGTCGATCTGCGTTGGCCGAAATTCAAAATAATACTTATAAAAAAAGTTATGTCGATTTAAAAGTGGGCGAATTCTTGAAACACCCTGTACATTTTTTCACATATTTTGTTTTTTTATCTCAAATATTTTTACACCATCTTGTAGCTGATATATTTCTCTGTCGATTGAGTGGTCAAACACTCTGATTAAAAATGATTTTTGAGAAAATCACAACAAACTCACACTAAAGACCGTGGTTTTTTACCTAGGTGTTTTTAGTGGAGTTTCACCTTATATTTGGTGTAATTTTCTCGAAAATTATTTAATCAGGGTGTTTGACCAGTCGATTGATAGATAAATAACTCAGCTACAAAACGGTGTAATAACATCTGAGATAAGAATACAAAATATGTTAAAAAACTTATGTAAAGTGAAGTAGCAGTCGATGTCAGAAAGTAGCCGTAGAAGTCCCCCCCCCCTTTAATAACGACGTTAGTAATTTGTTTTTAACTTTCATTTCTCTATCATCTTTGTGCGATATATCGAGTATTTTCTTGTTTTTTTCCCACATTCTTATCCTTGCCGTCTACTCGTTCTTTGCGTTTTGATTTCCGCCTTTTCTGTTATTTATTGAAATGTCTGCCGTTTCTCGCCATCTTACAAACTATTGTAATAAAAACGTTTTTATATTAAGAATTTTTTTAGTTACTCTTTATTACTAATTCGGGTTCTTTGGCTTCATTGTGACTTTGTCATAGACTCTGATGAGATTGAAGTATAGTGTTGTGTAAGGTTTGACCAAATAGTTGTCTATCAAGCATCAGATTGTCTTTAGCACTGGTTCAGGTTTCATATCGAAGTATCCGAAAGGATGCTCTTGGTCACTGGTGGCCAAATGCTCCAAAATTCGGAAGAGGGGTTTCTAAAGAGTATTAAATTAATAACAGTCATAACATTTGAACTAAATAAAACCAGTAACAATAAAGTTGGCTAGACAATTGACCATAATCCGTTGCAGCTTCTTGTCATTTTCGTTGAAATCGAATTGTCCAACTAAGGAAAATCCAAAATAGTAAGGGGATTCATCAGTTTGAAGGTGCCTAAAATTAGTTTTCAGCAAAGATATAATTATTAGCAAGGTATAGATATAGTCGGGGCCGCAATTTGGGAGGTGGGCACAGGGTAATTAACCTCCCCATCGCCCCCCCCCCCTCCGTGAGAAAGTTGAAGTTGCGGCCCTGGATATATTCAAACAATAATCACCCAAACTGGAGATTGCAAGTTAGGGTTCATGTATCCAACAATACAAATAGACTGGCCAATTGTGCTTCAACTTCTCCGATACCTCTTTGAGTGTTGGCATTGCAAATTGCATATCAGACAAAATCTTAAAAGTTTTTTTTATTGTTTTTTTGAGGTCCAGCCGTTTTACTTGGGTGTACTTGGTGAGGTAATATCTGCATCGGTGGAAAAGTTTCTATCGACATAAAACCAAATTAGCTGCTTTTGAACCTCTTCTTTATCGTCTCCAAAAAGACCATCAGGTACTACTGTTTGGTTGATAAACTTCTCTATTTCTGCTCGTCCAAATTCTAGCATTTTATCCGGAGCGATTATTAAGGAGCTGTTTTTTGGGGCACCATCAAAAGGCATGGCTGTAAATTTAAGGGTCAAAGATATTTTTGGAAGCAATATAAAAAATTACTTAGTATCATCGATTCTTGACTGTTGATTCCTTGAATAGTAGGTTAGGAGGGGATTCTCTTATAAGCATGTCCAGATCTTTGCCATCAAAAAAGTCTTCGTCCAATCGCATCTGCATCCTTACAAAATTGACATCGTCACGTCTCCAGCCCTAAAACCGTTTTAGAAATAGCAAATTATTTTTATTGAAATAGAATTTTTTAGAGCAGCGAAGTCTTCGCTAAATTCTAATAAATCCTAAAAATTGTAACTTGATCACAGGAAGCGAGCCCATGGTTTGTTACGTCAACAATGTTTCATTAGATTTGGCGAGTCAGTTATCCGTTTACGAACAATTTGAACTTGAAACCAACAATTTTTTAGTAGGGCATCTCACGCGTTCAAAATTGGTGTCAGCAAATTCGAAAAAAATCTTAATCACTGATTTTTGTACGGATTTTTTAACTTGGTTTCTACAAACTAAACCTAAATTAAGTTCTAGGCTTTGTTTTATTGAAAAAATCCGTTTGAAGTTGAAAAAGTTAAAATTTGCACAGAAGTCTAAAGGGCTATGGCCCATACTTGGACGAGCGGCCCGCTAGCGGTGAGCGGGGGCGGCGAGCGGCGAGCGGCGCCGCTCGCCGCTGCTTTTTCAGCCGCCGCTGCCGCCGCCGCTCCATTTTCAGTCTCCGCCGCTGCTCCGCGCTGTTATTTTTTCTCCGCCGCTGTCGCCGCCGCTAATGAACATTTCATCGACCTTTAATTGCTTTCTCTAATCTATTCCTGTTCTTCTTTTTTGCATTACTCATTATTATAGTAAATAAACATTTGATTGAGTTTTCAAGTGTATTGTCATTAAGTTGTCAATGACTCAGAGTTACGAAATTTAAAAATAAATATAGTAAAAATTTTTTTAAATAAGTAGTAATAAGATTTTTTTCACATGCCGCTGCGCGCCGTCGCTCATTTTTGACCCGCCGCTGCCGCTGCTTTTTGTGCCTTCCGCCGCGCCGCTTTTTTCCGCGCGCTGCCGCTGTTTTTCTAGCAGCCCCGCGCTGCCGCGCGCTGCCGCTCTTTTTTTTGCGTGTCCAGTATGATGGCCACGCGTTCTGTATTGTCCCTGCCGATTTAAAAATTTCCGCCTAATCATTCAACTTCTGTACGGGTTTTTTAGCTTGTTTCTAACAAAAGAAGGCCTAGAATTTAATTTTAGTCATAATTGTGTGGCTATACTATAGAATCAAAGGGCTTGGGGCTTGAGAGTTAGAGATGCGCGCACTCACTTACCTTAGACATGATTCGAGAAGTACTCTGACATAAAATGCATATAAGAGTCTCTTTTTTGCCACGGCTTAGTTGAAAACATGGTAGGACATCCAAATAGTCCAGAATTTCACCTTTTTAATAATTTTGCCATGAAAGTGGCCCTTTTATTCTCTTCCCTTCCAATACAGCCCCACTCCATTAAAAAATGTTTTGGCGGGAATTCAAAAATGATTTTTTTTGAATTTTCCTAAATTTTTGGGTTTAGACATTTTTCCGTTGGACATTTTTCGTCGAATTTTTTCCGTGGTCATTTCTTGGCTGTAATTTTTTTTCGTGATTGAAAAAACGAATTCTGTTAGTATCGTTTTGTTGCTCAGGTCCAGGGCTTCAAAATGAGCTATCAACAATCAACGTTTACAGAATTCGAAAATTCGATCTACAAAAAAGTTATGTCGATTTAAAAGTGGGCGAATTCTTGAAACACTGTATGTCTAGTGAAGTAGCAGTCGATACTTTGTCGATGTCACAAAGTAGCCGTAGAAGTCCCCCCTTTCAAAAAAAATGTGATTCACAGTATGACCACTTTTCAATTACAAGTTTAGAATCCAACTGCTCCAGGTCGAAAATACACTCTGGTAGGGTTTACGACATTTTTCCGTTGGACATTTTTCCGTCGAATTTTTCCGTGGTCATTTCTTGGCTGTAATTTTTTTCGTGATTGAAAAACGAATTCTGTTAGTACCGTTTTGTAGCTCAGGTCAAGGGCTTAAAATGTGTTATCAACAATCAACGTTCGATTGCAAAATTTTGGATAAAAATGCCCAGTCTGACACTGAGTCTCCAATTCCGGGAAAAATGTCCAACTCCCTTTTGTTTCAGATTGGACATTTTTATCCAAAATTTGCAATCAGACATTGATTGTTAATAGCTCATTTTGAAGCCATCAATCTTAGCTACAAAACTGTTTTAACAGAATCATTTTTCTCGATCATGAAAAAAAGTACAGCCAAAAATGACCGCCGAACAATTTTGACGGAAAATGTCCAACGGAAAAATGTCCGATCCCCAATTTTTTACCTTGGGGCACCGAGGCAAATTGATTTTTTTTTTCGATTTTTCGGAAACCAAAGTGTTCCGTGCCGTTTTAGAGCACGAGAAACAATATGAGACGAGTCCTTTCCCCTTCAGGAAAGTGAATTTTTCGCTAGCTGGGGGGGGGGGGTTGGAGGGGGGATGGATTCTATAGGGTTACCAATTGTGTTAGAAACCAAGTTAAAACATCCGTACAGAAGTTCAATGATTAGGAATTTTTTTTTGAATTGGCGGAGACAACCGTTGTCGTAGACGGCAATGGCTTTAATGATTAGGATTTTTGACGCTAGTAGCGAATACCTCCCCCCCCAACGATTTTTCACTTTTTACTTAGTTTAAAACTACCAAATTTATGTCCCAGACCCGGAAAATGTGCGCAAACTCTTCATCAGTCACAACTTCTGTACGCTGGCTACTTTCAAGCCTAAGGGCTAAGCCTAAACTTGTTGTTTGCAAGGGTAGTTACAGCAATTTTTAAAGGTCGGATGCTTGGGGGGGGGTATTCGCTACTAGCGCCGGATTTTTTTAAATTGACGGGCACCAATTTCGAACGCGTGGGAATGCCACTTTAAGTCATGAGTTGGTAACACAAAGTGTGAAAACTTCAATAAAACTTGTTCATTATTTAAAACCATAGGTTGAAAACAAAAGTTCAGAAAGTATTTCAATCTCACCAATTTGGCAGCTTCTTTAGAGATGCGCTGCACACTCAATGCTTTTTAAACATTCCTGAATTTCAAATAAACTCAATTTAGACAGAAAGAAGCAAACCTTCAACAACTTGGACTCTTTTGCAGGCAATTTAATAGTTTAGCCAACTTTCTGGAAGTCACAACCACACTATTAGAGCGGCCCAACCAGCATATACACTTCCACTCATCTCAATGGTTTGGGAGAAAAGATCTAAATCTTGGCTGTCCTGAAAAAATATCAACCCAAGAAAGTAACCTCTGGTGTGCCTGGATAATGACAAAGCTCCGAGCATAGCTGCAGAACTTTGTTGACCCCACAAAGTAACTTTGCTTGCATCACCTCCAAAATTGTGGATGTTGTCTGTGGAAATAATTAATGTTATATTCAGTCGATATAGGCACTAAAGTTAAAACCTTGGATCCAGAGCAAAGCGACACGCAGATCCAAAGACCAAGATTTCCTGGCATATTTTGTCACCAGAGGAGAAAAACCTGAGCATATTTTGAAAGTTAGATTCTTGAAAAGGACGCGGATTCTATTTACAAAACATTCCAGCCGGTATTGAACCGTTACAACCACCATTTGACGAGATACAAATTAGCAGCAAAGCCGGTAACCGTACAATCCGGCAGATCCAGCAGCAAAACCACCCGTGAATCCAAACAAGCACCTAGAGTGTTGACGAAAACATAGCTAGGTGTCAAAGTAGTAACCTACGGGCATTTTGTCAGCGGGTTTCTCGGAAAGGTAAACACATTCAGATGAAGACAGTCCTCACTGAACATCGGCTCACCACCATTGAGCGAAGGAAGCACATGCAGGACCAAAAGTTAGGGCGCTTAGGGAGCCATTGGAATAGGCATCTGGAATTTCCGGCTTCTGCATATACAGTTAATTCTCAATAAACCGTTACTCATTCAAGTTCGTAACTGCCTATGGTTCGATACTTGTTTTAAGGGGGGGAAAAGCCATTTAGGTTTGAAAAAGTGGCCTCGGTGCGCAGTGCGTAAGCGTTTGTGTTTTATGGTCAAAAAAGGGCGGGAGGTTCTATCCCGCATGCGTGCACTTCATTTTTTGGCTCTACCCCGTTAGCGCCCAAATTGTTTGCGCCGAAAATCGTTACATCCAAAACCGTTACATTTTTAATTAATTAGCTTGCTACATATAGGTTTTCTAAGTAATTTCATGGATATTGTCATTTACAAGTTAATACTCAAATTGATGCCAGAGAGACGGGCTACATTTTGAGCATAAGGTTGTAATGACCACATCTGCAAAATTGACTAAAAACTCCAAATGCTCTCAAAAAGTCCAGAATTCCGGAAATTTTGGAGTTTTTAGCAAATTTTGCAGATATGGTCATTTACAACCTTATGCTCAAATTAGCCCGTATCTCTGGCATCATTTGAGTATTAACTTGTAAATGACAATATCATGAAATTACTTAGAAACCTATATGTAGCAAGCTAATTAATTAAATGTAACAGTTTTGGATTAACGATTTTTGGCGCAAACAATTTGGGCGCTAACGTGTTAGAGCCCATTTTTTTGGCTTGTTTGACCAGTTCTAGGCGTAATTTGGGTCGTTTGATTGCGAATCTTGCGTAAAAAGTCTAATTACCTCTAAACTGGCTAAACAAGCCAAAAAAATGGTGTGCCACTACGTGGCATCGAACCTGCAACAATTTGGGCCAAAGAACTCAAATACTTACGCACTGCGCCACCGAGGCCACTTTTTCAAACCTAAATGGCTTTTCCCCTCCTTTAATACGTGTTTTAAGAGGGACATCTGTCTATTTTATGATTGAAGTCATAGTATTTGGCATGTGTGGGTGAGTGGGTAACGTTTTTTTTGACTTCGGAAACCAAGATGTGTCGTAGAGAGGAAAATATTTTTGCGGGTGAGTCTACCGTGTTCCCAGAATGTCAGCTTCGTTTAAAAAAAGATCGTTGAAAATAGGCGTTTTAAAGATACTACTCATTTGCGCAAACTCAAAACAGGGATTCGAACCTGTAACTTCAAAAATTTGCGCAAATCTCCTATATAGTATTAGAGCTGTTTTGTTGTTTGTCTGTCACTTTTGATGTTTTAGTTTTTTGTTATGTTTTTGTTTGGTTTTTGGTCAAATTTTATTTAAATTGAAGCTTGGAATCTCAGGAGCAGAATGGTTGTTTTGGATTTTGGTTTTGAAATTTTTTTCGGTTTCAATTGTCGGGTTTTAGTGAGAAATTGTAGATTTTTTCGTTCTAGAATCAAAATCTCGGAGTTAAGTGGGTCAGACGCCAAGGCGCGAACTTTTTCATGTAGCGCTGAATCTCAGCTTCCTTTTAAAAAAAAGATCGGCGAGAAATGAAGAATTTAGAATGGGGCGTGGAGAAAAGTATGGAGGTGTCATTCGGAGGAAATTTGAATTTGGGCCTTTTTGAATTTTTTCGTTTTTTGTCTTGAGAGGAAAGTTTTTTATACTGTTTTTAAGCCGTTTTCATTTGTTTTTTTGGGCGGTTGATGATTCACAAAAATACATCTACACAAACTCACATTTCCACAAAACTGCATTTCAAAAAATGAATTTGGAAAAAGACTGCATTTTTAAAAATGCATACTCACAAACTGCTTTTCACAAACTCACATTTTCAAAACTTCATATTCACAAACTGCAATTTCACAAACTGCATTTTCACAAACTCACATTTCACAAACTTCATATTCAAAACTGCAATTCCACAAACTCACATTTTCACAAACTCACATTTTCACAACTGCAGTTTCACAAGCTGCATTTTGAAGAACACATAAGTCTCAAAAAAGCCTCTACGAAATTATGTATAGTCATTTCTTCTTTTCACTAACTTTATGAATTCAGGCTAGCTACAACATGAACCGTTTATTTCCAAATGATTTGACCGACTCAAGTGGAGATGAAGACCAAGTGGGGGACTTGCTTGATCTGGTACAAGCCCGTGAAATTCAAGGCACGCTCCAAGCAGAAGCCGATCAGGCTCAGCAGTCAACAGACATGAAGAAGCAGTCAATCTAGCTGTGCCATTGGTTAACGCGCCCTTCTTTTCTGCTCGAATGTCCATGTCGAGTTTCTTCGTCTAAGTCTTGCCGAGGACGCGATGTTTGGTTTATGACGGTAAAAACTATAACAATCTTTTTAGGTATTTCACCTCGTCATATTTTTATTGTTTAGGAGGGATATTTCGCTTCTGGTACGATGTTCAGCACAATACTGGCAATATCCAAAGCAAGCTTAAGTATACAAGTGCGTCGCCTATCCGACTGGTTGCATGAAGAAGTCATCTGAGCAATCAAGCGTATTTTCGGGAGTCTACAATAGATTGATCAACGATGTGGACCCAGTAGAAGTGGATATTCTTCGACTTACAAGCCGAACTTTCGATTTATTGAAGCAAATCCACTGGTAGTTTATATGTTTTAAAGCTTTGCTATATTTCATCGATTATGTTTAGAGACAGACAATTTTTGTATAGAGGCAACGCTTGGATTCTTAGAAGTTGTGGTTGATGGAATTGGTAAGGCATCGCTCTTTTGACAGCTTTCTAGTCGTCGTCAGGTATTTTATTAAAGCAGTTTATTTTGAACATTACGTAACTACCTCTTTAGAAGCTTAATGGGTTTCCTACTGGACCTACTAGTTCAAGGATCTTGTGATACCCGATGTTTGGAATTTCATGCGCCTGCGGACCCGTTTATATTCTTTGATACTGGACCTGGAGAAAGACGAACAATTGGTATGAGCTCACGCTACAATCTAGAAGTGAGTTATTAGCTATTTTGGAACGATTTGAAGGAATTATTCAGCAAATGGCATCATCTGAGGTCTGGGCAGTCGATGGGACATTCCGGAGTTGCCCTGCTGGAGATGGAAACAAATATGGCAATTCATTACCAAGTGAAAAGGACTTTATCTGTGGCGCGAGCTTTTACATGACAGATCAGGATTCTCCAGCTTATATTTCCGCTTTCGATGCTACTGAAAAATCTGTCAAGACGCTGTGCGCAATGGAGTGTTTCAGGCTAAAAATTGGTCCTTTCGGATTTCGAAGCAGCTATCCGTGGCAGTCATGGAGTTTTCAGGCGAGTTCTATTCAGCACAGCTCTCTTTTTCATTGTTCTTACCTTTCAGGAGTCACTCATCGATGCTGTTACTTCACTGGGTGCAAGCAATGATACGAAGAATTCAAAAATTGGGCTATTTTCTCTGTACAGAAAGACACGAATTTCGGGAGTGGATGACAAGGTTAGCAGCGATTCAACTTTTCTAAATTACTTTAACACTTGATTTTCAGACTGAAAATGCTGGCACTTATCCCAATAGAGTTATCGACGATGCTTTCAACATTTGGTGGACATGCAGCATGAAAAAACAAGTTTATCGTGTGAATGAGTATGCTCTTCATTATTCTAAGATCGTCCTCTCATAAATATTTTACAAGGGTATGTGTTTTTACTCTTTTTTTGTGACAGGCATCAGAATTTCTATTAAAGAATGGATAAGGCGTTCAAACAAGCCTACATCCAGATACCCCGAACGATCTGGAACCATTCAGATGTCAATTGTCCAGGATCGCAATAACAACATGTCGTCTAGAAGCTTGGCATCGACGCCTCAATTCTCAGTGCTCAGGTCTCGTCTGGTTTTTGGCACATCCACCAACATTTTCCCATTGAGTTGGGTAATCTTTTTATGCTCAACGATTGCTCAAGTGAACCGTGAAGAAAGAGAAGCCGAGTCACGAAGAAGACACTATGGACAGTGCCCTCCTCCACCATTATGGAGTATCAAGAAAACGATGAATAATAAATTACACGATAAATTTGTTCCTTTGATTCGTTTATTTTGTTAAATTGTGTGAGTATGTATATTGAATAAAGTATGAGTTGGATTTTGCGTTCTTGTGCGCTTTCGAAGAAAGTCTTCGTAAAATCGGTGTTATAAATTGTACGAGCTACAAAACTTAATGGCCAGTTTACCACTGTGATGTTAAAGCAGCATGGTTGTGAAAAATAAGCTTTTCAGAACTGAAGCTTATGAAAAATAAATTTTTCGAACTGGGAATTGAAACAAAATATTTGAAAAGGACGGGTATTCGGTACTACACCTTTGAAAATGCAGCTTGTGAAACTGCAGTTGTGGAAAATGTGAGTTTGTGAAAATGCAGTTTGGGGAATTGCAGTTTGTGAATATGAAGTTTTGTGAAAAATGTGAGTTTGTGAAAATGCATTTGTGAATTGCAGTTTGTGAAATGCAGTTTGTGAAAATGTAAGTTTGTTGAAAATGCAGTTTGTGAAATAGTGAGTTTTTGAAAATGTTTTTTTGTGGAAATGTGAGTTTGTGAAGATGAATTTTTGTGAATCATCATAACCGCCCAATTCATCTCAAAACGCCACTATACCACTGAACCCTAGGCCACTTATATAAAGACTTCTTTTTTTATTTTATGGACACAATACATAATTCAAAAAGTATTTTTAGAGTAAAAAAAAGTGTCCGCGCGCATTTGAATTTGCAAATTCCCATTGTCATCAACAGTATGGTCCTTTAGCTCACATTTGAAAGAGGATAATCTGTACGAATCCGGTGTCAAATTCTTTTCTCAACAGAACAAGGAACGTCAAATGAAATTCTACGGAATTTTCTCCGCGAATCTTCTCCCGCGGAATTTCTCCAGCGGAATTCTCGCCTTGCCCGAATTTCAACTGCAAGGGTAAAACTGCAATTTCTAAATCTGAATTACAAAGATCCTGCGCCGTTAAAGGGCTTTCAAATAAGTACAAATTGCCTGATAAATGTTAAAGAATGTTTAAAAAAAGATATAGCGGGTGCATTGGGACCACACAAACGTGTTACGGACCAACCCCCTCAACCCCCCCCCCGCCCCAAATACTATATAAGATAGAAGTTTATGGAAATTGTGCAGTTCAGAAAGTCTCCCTCAAATGCGTTTTCGGTTAGATTGAGATTTCAGCTGCAACCACTTCATTTACAAATAAATCAACAAGAGACAGGGCCCCCTAAGCCAGTCCCAGGGGAGCCGTTTAATCGAGGTTTAATTAATTATTTTAAAAAATTTTCATGATAAAACGCATTTTAATGTCATTCGCAGATTTCGGCCTGTTCTCAAGTGCTGTGAAACATAAATTTGAAAACGATCCATCTTTTAACCACAAGAAGTTGTATTTCTTATGTAGTTCTTTAACACTCCTAATAAACACATTTTTTAACACTCGTATATATAATAGTATTTTCAGGTGAATTATCCAGCGTCTCTGGAACCCCTTTTGATTTTACTTGTTCTAAAGCCATCGAGCTAGCATAAACACAGAGAACAACCAGCAGTTGCAGTTCGCCAAAGGTTACGACCACAACTACATTTCAACTCAATCACTGCCCTTCTATACCCTGCTCCTTAGGTGTTTGTCATTTGGCAGCAAATTGCAGTGGGAGATTTGTCGGGCATCCAAATGACAGTCTACACCCAAGACCTGGAATTCAACTATATTCTGGAACTTTTAGAAGGCAAATAACTTAAAAGGGGGTGTGCAAGATGGACACAGAACAGCGTTTTGCTTGGAAACAACAGCACTTTCCAGACTCTCCAATCAGCCAAATTTCAAGTACAGAACTAAGCCAGAGGAACTGTTTAAAAGTTGCACTATTCATAAGTTCTCATTAGTCAATTAGACATAATTTTGTACTGATCTAATTTTTAGTGAATTTATGGTAAAGCATTGAAATGTTGAAAAAAAATCGGCGCTACTAGCAAATAACCGTCCGCCCTCTAAGAATGTGACCGGATCCCAAAATCGCTGTAACCACCTTTGAAAAAACATGTTTAGGCTTAGTACTAAAACATGAAAACTTTTTCTTCGTTCTGCACATATTGCAATGACTTGTTTTGTATATTAATTACAAAATAAATGGTGGTATAAAAGTTCGGAACGGACTTTTAAGTTGAATATTTAAAGCGAAAGGATTGCTACAGAAGATTCAGAAGGTAAGATTTTTTTTTAGCTCTGTTTGATTCTCTTTCAAATAGTGCATAAAGCTTTTTTCGGAATATTTAAGAACTTCATCATTCGGGTCAAAAAATGCGAGGTCATTTTGAGATATTGTCAAGCATTTCATCACTTTAAAGATCATATTTTCGAGGCTATTGTTGTAGCGCAGTTTAAGAGCAACCACACTCATTTCACAGAATAATTATGAAAATCTTAATGTGGAGATATAACACGCCTCGAAACAAAATTTTGAACATCGAGGATGAGCCTTTTTTGCCACGGGCATTTTGGCTGCGCATTTGTCCCAGGCATTGTTTGTGGAATTTAGCCCGGAACCGGGGAAAAAGATGCCATTCACCCCTCAGTTGGCTTTTAAAAGGCAGTTTTTAACCTTTTAGGGCAAAAACCACAGCGAAAGTGCTCCGGTAAGTGTCACAGACAAAATGCACTGCCAAAATATGTAATTCACTCTCCAAATGGCCTCGATAGTAAAATTTTATGTTGTGAGGCTGTTATATGAACGTCGGAGAAGACCGATATCTTTTGAAAATTGTCGAAATCCAAGTTTTTCGATTTTTCGATTTTCGGTCAATTTCAAAGATATCGATTTTTTCCAAAAGGTCAAAATTAAAATTTCTTCTCGTACTTCGTACTCGTAGTACGACTACGAGGTTCAAACACTGGTCATGGCTGCCCATAACTGATCAGTGCTTAGTCAATGCTTGTTGAGAAGTTCATGAGCTACAAGATGGCGGAAATCATCACAAAAGTCACTCAGAAAACGCAGCAGAGAGGTAAAACCAGCTGTTTCCCGGTATTGGAATTTGAGGATACTTGGCTCGGCATATTCCTGGCCGACTTATTAAAGAAAATTGCGAGCATAATATATACTGTATTCATCAACAGTTTTTCAAAAGCAAGCTTTGTGAAGCTGCAATGTGAATGTTTGATTTGTCATTTTATTTAACTGCTTTGAAACACAAAAAACTCTTACAATGCCATTACAAAAATAAGTTCTTTAATATATTGTTAGAGAAAAATTATTTTTTCAGCAAGCAATCAAATATTAAGGGTCAGTGCCCTTAACTGCAGATAACTATATCGCTATTGCCGATGTTGACCAACGGCCGACATCCTGGTTGTTGTATACGCAACACTTTTGGGTGTCTACACAGGCAACATCTAGTCTAAGCAGAGATTAGGGCACTGTTTACCACCATCACCACATTGAGCAACAGTCACTAGCAAGACCAATACAAGCTGAACACAACCAACTTTCATTGTTGAATCAAATAAGTTAAATTAAATTGATGTTTGATGGAGGCAGCCAAATATATATACTCTTTTTATTGTTCATAAACTAAATCTGAGCACAATAATATTTATTGCACTTTCCTGATGAAACAAGCTTAATTTGCAGAACATTCGTGCCATCACAAAAATATTGCACATAATACTCCATAAAAATATTTTGTGATGGATAATGCAAATTAAGCTTGTTTCTTCAGGAAATGCAATAAATATTATGGCATTCAAGTATAGTTTTTGAACCATAAAAAGAGTATATATACTCGACTGCTTCCATCCAAACACCGACATTAAAAGTATATTTAACTTTGACAATGAAGTTGGCTATGTTTAGCTTGGTATTGGTCTTGCTAGTGACTGTTGCTCAATGTGGTGATGGTGGTAACCAGTCCTGAATCTCTGCTTAGACTAGATGTTGCCTGTGTAGACACCAAAAGTGTTGCGTATACAACAACCCAGGATGTAGCCGTTGGTCAACATCGGCAATAGCGATATAGTAATCTGCAGTTAAGGGCACTGACCCTTAATATTTGATGCTTGCTGAAAAAACAACTTTTTCTCTAACAATAATTAAAAAAAATTATCTTTGTAATGGCATTGTAAAAGTTTTTTGTGTTTTTTTCAAAACAGTTAAATAAAATGACAAATCAAACATTCACATTGTATCTTCACAAAACTCTGCAAGAGATTTTTATAAAGCTGATTATGGGAATACAGTCAACCTCGAATATAGTGGCCCCCTTGGGTCCGGCCACAGGGGCCACTATATCGAGGGGCTACTATATCGGGGGCACCTATATCGAGTATTTTCTTGACGAAATTCTCATAGGGGGCCACTATATCGAGGGTTGACCTTTTTAACTGTCAACTACTGAAGGGATGAATTTATTCAATACCTTAATACCTTACTCAATACCTCAAACTTGAAAGGGGCACTATATCGAAGTTCACTCCAGACAGGACGAAATTCAGCAAGAAGCTTTTTGTTCAACAACAATAACAATTTAAGTCAGCAATAAAAATCAACGGTTAGACGAGAAAGAATTGGTGATTTTGACTGCTTTCGCTTCTTTTTCTGCTCAAGTAGAAGTGGTCATCCAGTGCTAAAGAGGTGGGACGTAAGCTCAAGAAAGAAAACCGAAGTATTCTACTCTACCTTGACAACTGCAGCGCTCATCCACCGAATATCAAGCTTGACAACATCAAAATAAATTTTTTTTCCGCCCAAACAACTGCAATCTCTCAGGTTTCAGTTTTTGTCCTTAAGCTTACCGGTGCGATGTAATGCATTCAATTATTTACAGCCTATGGATAAGGGTAAATTCAGAACTTGAAAGTGCACTGTAGAAAGCTGGTCCTTCGATGGCGCATTGCTGAAATTGAGGCCGGAAAAGCCACAAATTGAATCTTCTTACTGCTCTCCACTGCTTCGACGAGCCTGGGATCAAGTAAACTGATCAACAGTCAGAAATTACTTTCGTCATGTCAAGTTCATCCACAAGGTGAATGTGGCAGATTTGTATTTGTGATCATTATCGTTTACATTCTGTATTCGAGAATAAACAGAAACAGCACTGGCGAAGGTTTGATGTCGAAAAAGAACAATCGGCGCTGGCCACGTGGAATGGACGAGCCATGGAAGAAATGCTTGATGTTTGGCTTGATGTGGAGTTGCTGAAGGAGTTGAGGCTACCATGGATGATTTCTGAATGTTTGATTTGTCATTTTATATTAACTGTTTTGAAAAAACACAAAAACTCTTACAATGCCATTACAAAGATAATTTTTTTAATATATTGTTAGAGAAAAAGTTGTTTTTCAGAGCAATCAAATATTAAGGGTCAGTGCCCTTAACTGCAGATAACTATATCGCTATTGCCAATGTTTGACCAACGGCCTACATCCTGGGTTGTTGTATACGCAACACTTTTGGGTGTCTACAACAGGCAAGATCCAGTCTAAGCAGAGATTCAGGGCACTGGTTACCACCACCACCATCACCATTGAGCAACAGTCACTAGCAAGACCAATACCAAGCTGAAAACAACCAACTTCATTGTCAAAGTTAAATATACTTTTAATGTCGCTGTTGGATGGAAGCAGCCAAATATATATACTCTTTTTATTGTTCATAAACTAAACCTGAGCACATATTATTTATTGCACACAGAAGTCCATAAAAATATTTTTGTAATGTGGGAAACAATTTATGCAAATTAAGCTTGTTTCTTCAGGAAAGTGCAATAAATATTATCACACTCAGGTTTAGTTATTGAACAATAAAAAGAGTATATATACTCGGCTGCTTTCCATTCAAACACCAACATTTTAAAGCATATTTAACTTATTGGACAATGAAGTTGGTTGTGTTCAGCTTGGTATTGGTCTTGCTAGTGACTGTTGCTCAATGTGGTGATGGTGGTAACCAGTGCCCTGAATCTCTGCTTAGACTAGATGTTGCCTGTGTAGACACCCAAAAGTGTTGCGTATACAACAACCCAGGATGTCGGCGTTGGTCAACATCGGCAATAGCGATATAGTAATCTGCAGTAAGGCCACTGACCCTTAATATTTGATTGCTTGTTGAAAAAATAAATTTTCTCTAACAATATATTAAAGAACTTATTTTTGTAATGGCATTGTAAGAGTTTTTGTGTTTTTTCAAAGCAGTTAAATAAAATGACAAATCAACATTTCACATTGCAGCCAGTGCTGGGCACCCCATTTTGCATTTTGCTGACTTCGAAATTATTTTTACTCTTTTTCGCAGCCCCTTTCATTTTTTTTTTTTGAAAATGTGCTGAATTATAAAGCGGTGAATACGCGCATGGTTCTTTTGAGCTGTGACTTCTCAGCTTAACAATGCGGCTTTTTCTAAATTTTCTATGAAAAAAAAGGAGCCAAAACTTGGTGTTTAAGGAGCTAAAAATGTTTTGGATCTTAAGCCTTGATGACAAACCTGTTCTAGCATTTTTGTGCTTGAATGATAGTTGATTCGTCTAGGTTTAATTGGCGACTTCTCTTATCGAAGCTAAAAAATTGTGATAAATTAGTGCCGAGTTCGTGATTGCGAGTTATTATGAGGAAATATACTCTTGAGAGCGATAATACTCACCCTAGTATTTGTTGTTAAAATTAGTTTTTTCGGTAACTCAAAACCGTGTTCAACGCTTATAACTCAAAACCTCAATATTAAAAAAAATGTACTCGAAAATTCATATAATTTTTGAAAACACTCTCTAATACCTCATGAATACCCTTGTGAAACCTTTTCTTCGAAAATATACGTTTCTACTGCAGAGTCCGTTGCCAAAAAACAGCTTGGTTCCCCTGTTGTTCAAAATGAAAATATTTCATGATAAAAACAACAGGGGGGACCAAGCTAATTTTTACAAAAACAACAGGGGGGACCAAGCTAATTTTTACAAAAAACAAAGGGGGACCAAGCTGTTTTTTGGCAACGGACTCTGCAGTAGAACCGAATATTTCTAGTTTTTTTCGACACATTTAGTGAACAAGTTAAAAACATATAAAATCATGTTTATGGCCGTCTTAATGATGCATGCTTACCATGCGCCTAGGCAATATCTAAAATTTAAAAAAGAACCCAAGGAAATCTGGGAATGAGAAAAGAAAGTACGTAAGTATCAACCTAGTTTTGTTTGTTTCCAGTCACTTCTAATCCAATAAATGTAGCAGTACTTATTGCTTGCTGATTGCCAACTTGTGCTCAAGCATTATTTTCCACTACATGCACAATAGTCAACAGCTAACTTACTTTTTCTGCTTATTATTCAACTAGGTGATGAAAGAAAGGAAAGAGTTAATTTTTTTAAGTTTTTGACTTTTTGGGTACAGTCAAGTCTCGATTTAACGAACCCCTGGGGACCGCCAAAAATGTTCGTTAATCGAAGTTTCGTTAAATCGAGAGCTTATTTAGTCATTTTATTTAATCGTGGCCAAATAGCCACCAAAAAAAAAGTTCGTTTAAATCAAGAGTTTCGTTAAATCAGGGTTTCGTTAATCGAGACTTGACTGTATTAGAATATCTGACGCTAGTAGCAAATACCCCTTCTTCCCCTACCCAACGATTTTCACATTTTTTACTTACTAAAAAGTACCCAAATTTATGTTCCAGACCCCCGGAAAATATGCGTAAACTCTTTATTAGTCACAACTTCCGTACGCTGGCCCTACCCCAAGCCTGAGGGCTAAGCCTAAACTTGTTGTTTGCAAGGGTAGTTACAGCATTTTTTAAAGGTCGGATTTGGGGGGGGGAGTTATTCGCTACTACGCCGAATATCTCTATATAGTATTTGAACTTGTTTCTCCGTCACGTTTTTTATTATTTCGATCTTTTCTGACGTTTTTCAAGCAAAACCGAGAAAAACGCTGTGGTTACTGTGGTTACGTGTAGGCGATATTGGCTATCGTGTGAAAAAAAACCACAAAATGATGATTTTGGTCGGAGTTATGACGGTTTTAAAGTTAGGATCCAAAAAATCAGGATCACAGAAAACACGAAATTTCAGAAAATTAAAATGTTTTTTGTCTCGAAAAGGAAGTGAAACTTATCATTCATTTTTAACTTTCTTTGTGTGTAGTGGCCAGTTAGAGTATGTGATCTTATAGGATAGGTAGGTGGCCAGGTAGGGTAGGGTGGTGGTCAATTAGGGTGGGTAGTTGGGCAGGTGGGGTTGTGAGTCGTCCAGGTACGGCAGGTAGGTTGCCAGTTAGGTTTTTTAAGGCACAGATCGCTGAGTCCCGATGGCGGAAAGCCCTAATTGCTTTTGGAGTCACAACAATTTCACATTTCTACCAGGCGCCTGTAGGGCGCCAACCCACCTTGTATATGGTATGAGCCCAAACACGCATATGAGCATATACAAACGGACCACTCCGATTCTACTTGCTGGTATTGTGGTTAGTTGCCAATTTATGCTTACCCGTTGATATCTCAGCCCTAGCATAAAATGCAATAATCTGGAATACCGAAAAATTGCTATCAGGAAAGCTATACAGGCCGAGGTCTAAAAATATAAATTAGGCTCTTAAATTGTTGTATTACCGTAAATACTCTATTAAACGGCCGGGCCGTTTATTTTCAACCCTAAAAAAGTCGGAAAAAATTTGGGTCGATTTGAGATTTTTGCGTGCTCAACCAAAATTTAAAAAGTGGAATCAGGTAAGCTCGTGTAACTAAGAAAACGCGAAAAAACAGATTCGCAAATTTCTTTTTCTAGGCTGATATATATAGGTCCTCAAGGGGGGGGGGTTATAGAGGGGCCGTTTAATAGAGTATTTACGGTAATATTTCTGTTATTTTATACCAAAATTTCGTGCCTTTTCCTCACTTAATCAGCCAGCTTACATCAAAAGTGTCTGCTTTCAATCGTTCTTTAGTCTGATTGCATTGGCCATCCATCAGCATGTTTTTTGCCTGTCTATGTTTTATTGTTACACTTTTAAGAAGCCTTTTTGCTATCGATCAGTCTTGCTTTAAATGCATTTGTATGGGCATAATAATGACTGCATCAAAGAAGTGTACGGTATGCATGAAGTGCCAGATCCGTAGTATCCTTTCTTCTTTTTGTACAACAGTTATATTGGCTATTGATTGTGGCGTGCAACATTTTTGCTCTCTTTTAGGTTGTTTGTTTAGTATCGGAGGAGGTTGACCGATATATGTACACATGCATGCAATTGTGCAATCTTTTTTTATTGTTCTGAAAAATAAAATATTTTAAAAGTTTTTGGACACTCCCTAATTTTGAAGCTGTCAGTTAAATTTAATTTTTTCAGTCTTTTATTTTTCAGATTAAACAGGTTCGCAGGTTTATTTAAGGGCAAAATTACAAAAACGATGCAAAATTATAATCCGTAACATTTTAACCAATATTAAAATACCTACGGTCTTTTATTAATAAAATACCGGTATTAATACCATTGGCCAACCCTAGAAAATACCCAAAAGTGAATACCACCAAGCCGAACATATTGAAAACTATAGCATTTTTTTTTGCCTCACCCTAGATTAAAAATTCTGCTCCTCTCTGGGTTTGCTGTCCTTTTTTAGCTCTGACTTCAGGTATCTTTTCTTTTGCTCCTTTTTCAGCCGTTTCTTAAAAGCTTAAGGCTTACTTTAATGCTTCTTCAGCCTGTATCCAAGGTCAACTGTACCAACCTACAATTTTAATTTTAAAAAATTAAAAAAGTTTACAGCAATTCTTACCCTTTTTTTCCAAAATTAGCATGAAATCCCAGCAAAATGTATACAAACCACCAAATACCCACATTTTATTTCCCTTCTTTATGGTTTATTTATTGAGGAAAAAGAGGAAACAGAAATACAATTTCCTGTCTCCTGACAGATAAATCGCGTAAATATCCCTCCAAATTTGGGGTCATAAAACATGGATAGCCTTGAGTTGTTGATCCACACAAATCTCACATCTGCTGTCATGGATAGTTCCTTAATCTCTTTCCATCGCATTTATTGTTGCAAAATTGTGGTATGAAAGTATTGTAAGCACAGTTTTTGGTTTTTCAGGATTCTCTCCTCTTCTAGCAAACAATATAAGCCCACGTTACGACTTTTGCAGCTTTTGCTTGTCCGATTTCTTAATGCCTTTTCTCTGGCCTGTTTTGGACATTGGAGACATTCACCTACTCAGTGACTCAATGGCCAGTGAAAAAGCAAACATATATATGTTTGTATGCTTTTCCTCTACTTATTAGCTTTTTTATTACTCACCTTGAGTACATAACCTGCTGAGCTGAAGTGAGAGGGCGAAATATTTGTTTTTGTGATAGATTTTGAAATTTTTGTGTGGAAAATTTGTTTTGATGCTTTGAAAGTTTTTCAAGGCAAATTTAATAATGATGTGCACAGAATTAGGGTCTTGTCGTGATCCCGCTCCTGCAAAGTCTCAAACAATTTTTTCACCAAAAATTTGGTCTGATCTGGCTAATATGATCTATAAGGAGAACTGCGACTTGTCATCTTTTTTATTTGGCATGTTCAATCTTTAGAATCATTATAAATCACGTCAAAATATTGGTTAAAATCGTGGCCTAATAGAAAACAGTCTCTTCTGCTCTAAAAAATGCTGAAAGGTGTTATATTATCGCAGTTTGACTGCAGGATCAAAAGTTAGAGTAAAAAGTGACCATCTTACATACATGTCTGATCAGCGATAAAAAAATTCTAAAATTCTGCTTACATAGAAATTTTTCGAGAGTATTTTGTGGAAAAAAACAACAGTGCCTTGCAGTTGCTGTAGTTTTAAAAATGTTGGATTTATTTATTTATTCTAATAAAGATGTTGTTTATTGCAAAAAAATGAATTTGAAGTGAATTGTTTTGCAATTTGTGACAGAAGAAGATTCTCGCCCATCCTCTTCCTCCACTTTTCCAGTCAATTAGTAAAGTGTGTATGTGCTGCAATAGAAATTTACGGATGAAATTCGGCGATGAGAATTTGCTCGCACTAATTTAACCCTTTTTTCTAGTATTGAAATGTTGGAAAATGCAAAAAAGTTGATTTTTCAAAAGTTAACTTCTTAACTTGATTTTTCACCTTTTTATTATGTGATCAGCTATTTTGTTTTGAAGCAAATTAATAACGTGGTCGAAGAATTTTTATCGATGTTTTATACTTTTTATTTTTCATACTTATAGAAGATGTGGCTCTATAATATGTTCGAGGGTACGCCCAAGAAAAAATGCTTTGGTCCATCCAAGCTTTTTTCACATGGATCTCCATGTTGTGTTTTTAGACTTACAATTTGATCATCTCCATTTGTTAGGCAAGGTTAGGTCATCGTATATGAGACTCAAACATGTTTTTCTGAACATAAAGAAGTGATAGAAAAATGTTTGAGTCCGTCCTACCTTGCCTAAGCCTAAAAAATAAAAACGAAAAAATCAATAGGGGGCCAAGGCATATTTTTACCCTCGAACACTTATAAAGCCAAAGATGTTATACAATATTTTTTGGCCCAATTGCAAAGTTTAAGAAATATCTCGCTCTTAATTTTTTTTCATCCATTTTTTTCTATATCCAACCTATCTCCTTCAAATTTACCTCATTCCCTTAGAATATCTTCAACTCATCCCAAATCCAGCTCATACACAAATAAATTCACTTTCTCTGTCTTTTCGTTTTGAAATAAATAAAATTTGACCGGGTATCCCATTCTAGAACAATAAAAGAGCAAGGATTACAAAAGCCCCAAAATATTCCTTACACCACTATTACCAGCTACCCTTCTGTACCAATCCCTCCTCCATCACCACAACAAAAAGAGACATGGTAGTGCAAGGAAGAACTCCATTCTCTTAAGCGCTGGGTAAATTGGGGAATTAACTAACTGACTCAAGTCCACTTTTCGGCCAGTTGAGGGGGGCGAAAAAGACTACTGGGCGGGTGGTAGTAGTTATAAGCTGGGGGACACCCAACTGTTGATTGAATGAATGTTTGTGAAGTGTGACTTAGGCAGGGGGAGAGTGAGGGAACACACACAAAAGAAAAAAAAGGAATTATGGTTGAAGAGGATTACTGAGGCTTGGCTACTACTACTTGATAAATAGATATTTCCTTTCCACGCAAAGTTAATCCATTTTAGATTTTGAGAAATGCTTGATGGGCTTATTTTTGATCGGTAGAGATTGATTCGACTTGGGCCGGCATTTCGGTGCAGCAGTTTTCCCAATTGGTAGAGTGACTAGTGCGAAATTCTCACCTAGTACAAGAATTCTCGCGAAAAATTATCTCGGAAGTTTCACAATCCACTTTGTAACATCTTGTTTGTAATTTTCCATCATCAGTGCGAAATGAAACAATTCAAAAAAAAATTGCTGGTCCTGGCCTTTTTATTTAAAACGCACAAGTATGCCTTTTTAAAGGACCATGGTTTTGCGCGCAGTGGCATGTGCAAAATTTGAATTGGCGGGGACACTTCTCTTTCGTCTCTCCCTGTACTCTTTGGAGTAATTCGAAACTTCTCGAAAGAGTACATTGATAGACGAGAGAGAAGTGTCCCCCGCCAATTCAAATTTTGCACATGCCGCTGCGCGCAAAAACCACGGTCCTTTAAAAAAAATTTTTGTAACCATATTTCTACATTCACACTAGCCATGAGACAAATGCATACTGTCTAGTGAGTGTGTCTTGTGGAACGAGGATTTATTTCGGAAAGTTTTAAAGCTTTTAAAGTTTTAAGCAAACTTAATCCTAGGACGACCACGTTGACCTGGCGTCCTAGGGATAAAATTCTGACACCACAGGACCACAAAGTAATCATGTGATATTTGCAAAGCTCGGTTTGGCCTTCACAAAACACGCAAAAAGGTTTAAAAATCTAGGATAACAATAATCTCAGCTACAAAATGAGATATTTGGCGTGCTGAATGGACTCTGCCCGGCAGAAATGTAGACACTAGACTCCCAGACCTATTAGTTATGACATAAGCCGCATTAAGGTTTCATAATTTCTTTTGTGCATGGTTTTCACATCATCAATTATGGAAGCTATTTCAATAGCGTGTGTCTAACTGTGTGACCCATCATATTTACTAGATTAAATTGTACAAATATGACCACAATATGGTCAACGTATTCAGGACTCACGATTTTTATATGGTTACTAGGGTTAAAATTCTGACACCAGATTCGTGATTAGTGCATCTGTGTTTTATCCGTTTTAAATCCGTTTCTCATCTCCTTAAATTTGTCGTCACCAATCCAACTTCTGTGCGTATTTTTCGACTTGCTTTCTAAGAAAACTATACCTAAAATAAAATTCTAGGCCTTGTTTTGTTAGAAACCAAGTTAAGAAATCCGTTAAGTAGTTCAATGATTTCAAAAAAATTATTGGCGAACAGGTGAGCAAGCAGGTGAGCAAGCGGCTTTAAAACTACTGTAAACGTTTGAAATTGACTGTCATATTTGCGTCCCTTTCGAAATTCCTCAAAAAACCCATTCTGAATTGAAATGTTTGTTGTCTGGAAAAAAATTTGAAATAACTTTTAAGGAGGCTGAATTTTTGAAAAAAATACAATTTCGCCTAAAACTTTGTATCCAAAACATCCTGAAAATTAAATAAATTGTAAATTTACAAATTTGTTAAAAATGTTTCCTCCCCGGCCGGGAATCGAACCCGGGTCTCGCACGTGACAGGCGCGGATACTTACCACTATACTACGAGGACATGAAGGACATATGCTTATGGATATATATACCAAAAAATATTTAATATATTTTATATTGCTAAGCGAACATACCTTGCTCAGAGTTATCCTACTCAAATACCTACCTTTTTTCGCTGCGCTTTTTTTATTACATCACTAAAATGAGTGAAATGTCTTATCTCCTAGATCAGTAAAAATCGAATGTTTTCCACTCTACTATTTCTTATTTTCAGTCGTCCGACAAAAAAAAGAAGAAGAAAGAATAAATTCGGCCGATGGCTCAATGATAAAACTTCTAATGGAAGGGAAAGCAGGGGTGGAGCAAGGAATATTTTATGTCTTCCTTATTAATTTCTGCACAGTTTCTTAGCTAACAATCAATATTGCGCTTCTAGGAATTGAATATTTTTTTAAATTTTTTGTGCTTTACAAAGCCAAATTGCTTACTTTCATATTGTCTTGGGTATCTGTTCTTATTTCTAGCCCATATTGCTTGGCGTGTCTATCAGATTACATTCTCGCCACACTTTTTTTCCTTTTTCTTTAATCGTTCTTCTTCGATTTCCCTTCAAATACTCAGTTGCTATTCCTCGCAACTACAATAGAATCCAATTTAGTGGTGAGGGTGTGTGTCAGAGAGAAAATTAGTCAATAAAAGTTAAATCGGTTGTGCGGGCTGCTCATCATACACCTCACCTCTTGCTACGGGTTTGTATAGCTAAAGCATTTATTAGCTTGATTATAAGTCGATTTTATGGTGTTGTACTAAATTGTGCAGACGACTAAATTTATCAGAGCATGTAAACTTATGCATAATCACAGTCTTCGATTAGTCAATCATTTATTGAATACTGAAAAAGTTAAGCAGCTGTTTATAAAATCTTTATTTTCGACGTTTAGAAAGTCCATTTTAGTAGTTTCGTGGACCGATTTTTAACAAGCACTTTCAGAAATGTCAAAAATTGACATGTAACTCATCAACTGATCACACTACTCCACACAGTTCAAATTGTTCACATGTCCGGGTTTAGCCTTAAAACCATCCAAAATTGTTGTGCTCGATAAATAGCGTTAAAAAATTTACATTAAGAAATGTTAGAAAAAAGTTATAGTCGAGTGCGCATAGCTGCCATACATTAGCACGAATTTCCCCCTATTATTGTGTTTTGACGTAGTGGTTCCTCGTGTGTGCAACCCATCAATTATTCCAATTTTTCGCCTGCTGTGTTAGTTTTCTATCATAGAGTGCTTTTCGTCTTGAGACAAGCCAGCGTTCAAACCGGTTCTCACACCGCTGCTAGCACCCTTCCCAATTGACTGATCTATCTGTTTTTGGGGCTGGGCGGTGGTAAGAGAACACCAAATCTATTAGTGTTATGGGACCACGCTGCTTTTCTATTTTGTTTTTGTTTGTTATTAATAATAGAGAGGTGTTGGCTGCAGCCTGTTGTTGTTGTCTTCTTTGTTGCTGCAGGTGATGATTATGATGCTGGTGTCGATTATTGTGGTTTGGAAGAATACACACCGTTTTGTACGTGGTCTTTGTTTTACTTGCTTTATTATTGGTTACTTCAGGTAAGTTTTAGACAATTTCAGCGAATAGGTGTGAGTCCGAAATCTAACCTCAGAGCTGGACGACAGAACCTTCACTTGTTTGATTTTTTGTGAGTTACAAGAAATAGTTGTCTAAAAAGGGTTTAGAAAGGTCTCGTCTAAATCCTTTTTCTCCTGTTTGATAATTTCGGTTAAATAATCAATAGGATTCTAAATGTTCTTGTTGTTTTTCAAAATTTCGAAATTTTCGCCTAAAAAAAGAAAAGAAAGCCAGATTTTATTTGGCAAATTGTGCTTTTCAGCCCAAAAAAAACAAAGGCAGAATTGCTTTTTAGGGCAAAAAGGGCTTCTCGCCATTTGGAGTCTATCAAAAGGTAAAAAGCTCATTTATGGGGTTCGCGCTCTTTTAAAAATATGTGCCGACGATTTTTTTTTCAATGATAACCAGACTAACTTTACTCTAATCTTGTGAAGCAAATCAGTTAATAATACCAAATAGATTTCTCGCCAAATAGAAAAAATTTTGCTTTGCAACAATCTTTGCAAAAAGAGCTTCTTTTGCCCTCTTCGGGGGCACAAGGGGGGGGCTTGAGAGTTGGAGATGCGCGCAGAGACTTACCTTAGACATGATTGCGAGCAAGACTCATGAAAATGCATAAAGAAGCTCTTTTTGGCAATGTCCCATTGACCAAAACAGTGTAGAATACCCTTGAAATGTAGAATACCATTGTAAATAAAAACATAGATATCCAGCTACCCTTCAGTACCCTTTACCTAGGTCATCAAGGTAAAAAGTCAACCTTTGGGCAAAAAATTTTTGGTCAAAAATGCTGGAGCACCCTCTAAAACATGTTTTCCATCGTTCTAACGTTCTTAAACACCATTAGAAGTTGAAAAAAACGCGATTTTGAGTTATGCGATACGCGCTACTTTAGCCCAAAGTTTTTTTAAGCGTTCGAAAAATCGGATTAAATATTTGGAGAGGATAATGAAAAAAAAATTCCTCCCCGGCCGGGAATCGAACCCGGGTCTCGCACGTGACAGGCGCGGATACTTACCACTATACTACCGAGGACTTGAAAGACAGCTGCTCATTGATGTACATATTGGAAAATATCTTATTGATGTATTATATGTTCATCTGAATAAGTTTAGTTCTTTTATTTGTGCTTGAAATCCATATTTTCATACTTTCCATCACCCATATTCTTCTAAAAGAAAACCAAAAAATGATTGATCAATCTCAAACAATCTCATCCTGAAGTCATATTATCTTTTCTTCTTTTGATTTATCCTCTCCGCTCATTCTCGGCGAACCACATCAAATCAAAGCGCCAATGAACACATCATTATTTAGTAACTTCACCCCTATCTTTTATTCCCAAATCTGCTCCAGAAACCGAAAAAACACATAGAACAAAAGAAACCCGAGCAAGCCAAATAATCGCAATTTATCTCTTTCCGAAAATCCATTTAAATTTCACTCAATGTTTTAATTTCACCCAATTATCGCAAATTTTTTATTTTTTTATCAGCAACTTGATGCAACTTATTTTCCGCTTTATTATTCTCCTTCCGTCAAATCAATTCTCTTTTTCCGTTTGTTTTATTTAGTTTAGTAATTATGGCTGATGATTTGGATGGGAGACAGAGCAAAGAAATACTGATGGTAGCCATCTACCCTTTTTATTTATTTCCTTGACACCTTTTTGCCTTCTCTCTCAACTTATTTACCAGTCATTAATCCATTAGCAACAGGTAGAGGAGGAGGTATAGAGAACTTTGCACAACTATAATAATTTCATTGACTGCTAAAGCTGTATCAAATGAACCGTTTAAATAGGTTTTTGTACTGGATTTTTAGAGGGCAGGAGCTCGAGTTTGGCAAGAAACATGTTCACCTGCACTACCTGTTTCTTGTTCTTTTACAAGTTTTGCAGCATTTAATCGATTTGATTGATTTGAAAAGGAGCTTTGTGTTTACTTGCAACTTTTTGCTTTCATTTTATTGAAATAAAAAAGCAAAATTTGTTGTGTTGAATTTTGAATTTTCGTTAGTGAGAAATATTCGCTTGTTCGAAAGCTCATGACTTTTTTGAATTCAGTTAAATCATGACACAAGACTTTAGATCAAAATAACTCGTATGTTAGCCTAATCCTTTGAGTTACGCTATTAAAAGTTTTTGATGTACGAAAATTCAAGTTAATTTCAAGAGCTCTCATAAAGCAACTAAAATTCACCCACTATGATTCTCAAGATATAGTTTTCAAACCTTTTCAGTCTTTCAAATACTCAGAGCTCGATTTTTAAATATATTATTGCAGATATTTGACCCGATCAAACTTACACGATGAACTAGTTTTGGAATATATATTTCACTAATTTTATTTGAAAAAACAAGATTTCTAAAGTTTACTGGACAACCAAGCTGATTCTGTTTTTTTAAGTGACTGAATCAGCTGGTGTGTGATTTACAAAATTCATAGAATTTTTCTATATCTTTGCCGTCTTTTATACGTAGTAGAAGATATTCTCTTCCAAATATGTGGAGAAGGGGTAATCAATACACACATTTGACTAGCAAAACTCGTTGTGTGTGGAGAATGGCTTAATACCTCTATTCTGGCAGATCATCTGTGTGCACCGGACAATGGTCCTGCGGATTTACTAGGAAGAGGGCTTACAGGTACTGAAGGAACAAAACGTTTACAATAACACTTGCCACTATTACTAGTTCATCCCTGCTACGTTTTCGCGTTTCTTTGTGTTTGAGGTGGTGAACTAGCCAAGCTCAATATTTTGGCTTGTTTTGGTTTAGATATGTGTATTTATGTCTGGTTTTATCTGTACATATATTTTATAGTGTTTTGTCTTTGCAAATGATGAGTGTTTTGGTGAAAACACTAGTAAGCTATTTTTATGGAAATCTGTTTAGTAGAATTTTTTCAAATTTAATTTTTATAGAAAAATTATTTTAACTTAGAATTTGTTTTAAAAGCTAGCTGATTGAATTTTACGTGTTTTTTGTTTTTTACAGCCATAAATTTTTTCTAGATTCTATTTTGAAAATTTGTATTATAAACCAACTCATAAGATTTTTTTGATTTAAGAAATAGCAATTTTTTTTCCGGCTTCATCAAAGTATTCCGGCTTCATCGAAGGATATCGAAGTATTTGAGGTGCTGTAGGTGTAAAAGTTTTCAACATTTTTTTTTGTGTAAATTGATTTTATGGCGCTAGTAGCGAATAACCCCCCCCCCCCCCCCAAGAATCCGACCTTTTAAAATTGCTGTAACTACCGTTGCAAACAACAAGTTTAGGATTAGCCCTTAGCCAGCGTACGGAAGTTGTGACTAATAAAGAGTTTACGCATATTTTCCAGGGTCTGGGACATAAATTTGGGTACTTTTCACTTAAGTAAAAAGGTGAAAATCGTTGGTAGGGGAGGGGGGTTTTATTCGCTACTGGGGTCGATTTTATCTATTTTTAAGGTTCTTTGAACAAAAAAACTTTTCTATAATTGTAAAAAGTTATGATCGGTGTACCGATTTCAAACTTTCTGTCTTCGTTGTAAGCTAGCCCTTGAACAACAGGAATGACCCAATTTTACTTTTCACCTGCAATAAGAGCCTCCTCTTTTCTAAAACCGTCTTTTTGGCAATATGCTTTTGACTTACTCTTTTCAGAACACGATTCTAGTAAAGAATTGGTTTCCATTATTCCCCTTGTTCCCACCTGTTATTTTTTTTTATTGGAAATCGTTTTGATCATGGTTAAGGTGATCATGTTAACTATAATCAGCATAATCATCATAATCACCATATTAAAGTAATTATAATGGACAGGAGAGACCAAGGCATTTTTCAATCAAATCAGTCACAATCACATTTCAATCAAGCAAAAAATGGAACGGATTCTCCACTAGAGCCATCGGCACTGCAGAACTCCTAAACAAGTCACTTACTTAATTGTAAGTGAGAATATTGGCTATGATTTAAATGATACCGTTTTCTATCCAATTATAGTCACCGCGAACCAATTTTTAGTGGTCTAAACATTCTGCTTTTTGGACCATATGAGCTCTGTAAAAAGTTCGTGCTAGAGTTTTCAATGTTAAATTATTTTTGTATTATTTTCAACAACAATTATAAAAAGTGTTGTTCCGGCGCCGGCGCTGAACCTGGAAAAAACAGCTCCGGCGCCGGGCCAATGAAAAATTTGGTCGGTGCCGATGCTGGCGCCGGCGCTAAAATTTTCGTCCAGGCACTGGCTTCGGCGGCCTTTTTCAAAACCCTGTGGCTCCAGCGCTGTTTTCAAAATTGAACAGCCTAATATTAGAAAAGACAGTTATAATTAATTTCAATGGAATAATTTAAATTTTTGTGTTGCACTTTTTTCTTATTTTCTTCTCTTTTATTTATTTTCCTTGATCTTTTAGTCTATTACTATTTTTTAAACATAACCAGGGTATCATATGCTACTGATAAAAATTATTTTACATAACTTTTTTTTCACAAAACAAAAAGTGGATTGCCGTATTCTTTTTATGAACACCCACTCTCTAATAACTTTTTTCTCGACATAGGGAAAATATTTCAATATTCACTTACCATGGGAATTAGTAGAGAAATGAGAACGGTATGCTGCTAATTGATATAGATAACAAAAAAATATTTATACTCTCACTGTTAAAAAACATACTGTTTATAAAAATACAATTTTTTATAAAATTTACAGCAAAAACAAAATTATCACCCCGGCGTCGGCGATGCCATCAGCGCCGGCGCTAACGCCGGCGCTGGGGCTTTTTTTAAGAGGTCGGCGCCGGCGCTGACGCCAGATCCAAAATTTTTTAAGGGAGGCGCTTGGCGCCTGCGCTGGGTCCTTTTTTCAGAAGAGGTCGGCGCTAGAACAACACTGCTTATAAATAGTAAATCAAAAGGATTTTGCCAAAACACGAAATTTGGGGAAAAGCTTATATTGTTTGAGCCGTTTAAAAGTTAAAATAAACTCTGCATACTTCCCAAACATACCAGGAAGTGTCTGTATCTGGTCCTTTTTATTCAAAAATATACTTTTGCTTTCTAATATTTCCTCTTTTGTTCACTACGCACTAATAAAACTGTCTAAATCTCAGTTCAATTGCAGATTTATTTAATTAAATAAAGTAAAAAACTCCTTGATCAGCATTTAGTTACGAATTTCGCCAAAATAAAATGTTTGGTCCTAGTGCCGAATCCAGTCCACACCCTGGTCCCCATATTATTTTTTTGGCTTTTGCTTCAGGTGCAAGCTGGGCCAGCAAACGTTAGAGCGAATTCAAACATTTTTCTTACTGTTTTGCAGATCGCGAGCTATTATTAAGTCCGCCCTAACGTTCGACGCCCTACCCTACGCTGAGCACAAGCCAAAAAAAAACGACAGGGCGACCATGGCAAAAAGATGGACCGTATTTGACCAAATTTTTCTTTTCACACAAAATAATATATATACCGCAAAGATTGTCACCCATCACATTTTGTGTTATGAAACTGCATTTAGTAGTAGTGGGGGAGGTCCAGTCTACTTTCTTTCCCATTCCTTCAATTTCCTTCTTTAGCTTGATTGAATTAAGTTTTTCCCTATTTATAACTTTGGATTTTCACTTGCTGCGACACTGCTGATATATTTAAGCTTGTAAATATATTTCCATAAACCTTTTTGATTTTCAGAAAACTCATCATAATGCTAAAAAGATGAGTAGCTAGCCAACTACACCATATTTTATTTACTTCTACTTAATTTCGACATCAACCAGCATCACCGCAGGTATATTAATCCGGAAAATACATTTTCAGCAACCAAATTGACCATTGACCCAAATTTGGGTCGTTTATTATAATCTTGAGATATGATCCTGCACTTTTTTAAATCAGATAAACGTGTTAAAAGTAAAAATTGCGCGAAATAAGGAAATAGTAAACTAGCTAGATATATATCTACTCACCAAACTTTTAATTTGGCTGAAGTTTGGCTTTTTTTTAAATTTGATATCCTCGAACTTTTTCACAGTCTAAATGTAAATTGAATGGTTTATAACCAGGGCTCCGAATGAAAAATTTCAAAAAAAGACATTTGGGTAAAAAAAGAACATTTTGACTATTTTTGAAGTAAAAGGGTCATTTTATCCAGTGCTTGTTGCCATTTGAGGCGAAAAAAAAAAGATTTTGACTAAATTTTCAAAAATAAAAAAAGATTTGGGGTGCCAAAAAAAACGACAAATCTTTTTAAAAAGGACGATTCGGAGCCCTGTTTATAACTTAGTTTGTGGTTATCTAGGTTAATGTTTTCATCGGAAGTCAAATTTTTTTGTTGAAACTAAAAAAATTATTTAGATCCAGTTTTACAATGGTTTTTGAACGCAGCCGAATCCCCCAATTTCGGGGCGGGGGACACTTTTTACATTAAAAATATTCAACAATTATTTTTAAAACTAGTTTTCGTTTTAATCTGAAACTTTAACAAATATTTTAAATCATCGACTAGTCAAGCCAAACGTTGCTTGACATTTCCGGATCGGACGACTTAGCCGATTTTCAGTGCACTATAACTATTTGATATACATTTGAGATTTTATTGGATTATACATCACATTCAGATTTTAAATGCAAAAATAAATATTCCAACAAATATTTTCGGAGCAAAAAAGTGTTCTCCGCCAATTGAAATTTCTTAAAAATCCGCTGCGCTCAAAAACAATGGTTCTCTAAAAAAATCAGGTTTAGCCCAAGGCGGGATTGAACTTGAGTGTTTATCATCACTACGACAAAAGTGGTAGATTTTATAAATGTTGACCACAGTTTTGGTTATTGTTATCTGCATAAAAGATCGACTAGGAACACCAAAATTATCCCTGTCCTTCACCAAAGTGTGAGCGTGAGAGCCTTGCTGTCAAATACACACAACATTGATATTATTATTTTTTGAGTAGCAGTAAGAGAAATAATAAGAATGATGAATTTCAGAAGCCATGGACTATATTTGGTCATTTCGAGACTCTATTTTCTACGGAATTTGTTCCTGCAGTGGGGCAGCCAATGGTGTCGACACTGAGCCTGTGCCCAAATACAGGTAGCTAATTTTTTAAGCTTGGGTTTTTAACTGATTTATTGTTAGAGTTATAATTTAATTAATAATTTTAACACTGGTCAAACTCAAAAACCAATTTCATGCAAATTTTTAGTTTCAAAGTTTAACAAACCATATTTTTATGTTTTAAAATCAACACTTTTTTTTCTTCATGGGTATATTTCAGAGCTGCCAACTCAACATTTTGAAACAAAATACATTTTGCGAAATAAAGTACAATTTGGTCATTTTTCGTCAATAAGTGCCAGTTTATCCAGTGCTTATTGAGATTTGAGCATCAAAAAGGGTCTTAGATTTGAGTACTGAAAAAAAGATTTTGACGTAAAAGCTCAAAGTTTCTAAAGTGTTAGGGTCCCTCAAAAAATACAAATCTTTGAATAAAGTGCAGTTGGCAGCCCTAGTATATTTTGATAAACTTGTTACTAACATAGGAAATTATTTTTCTTTAATTAACTTCAAATTTAAACAAAATTAAAGGTGGGCCAGGAAATTAGACTTTTTCCTGACGTGATATTCAACTTGAAATTTCATTTGGTGTATAATGTTGAAAAAAATATTTCAACGTTGGCTTTTCCAAGCATAACTTGATGGTCTAAATTGGTAGGAGCCAAACCACAGACTCCCCTGTCAAAAATCGTTTTTAGACACCAATGAGTAGATCTGTCGAAACAAGTTCCACAAAATTCTTTTAGAGGAAGAAGTACTGTTTCTTGAAAATCAGCCGAACTCTGAGATCTCTTTGCAAAACATATAGCTAATCAAACAGCACAAGACCTATTTATTTTTAAAAAAATTCAATGTCTCTCTATTTTTCCTTAAAATATCAGTCAAAAGCCAGTTTTAGTCACGAAAAACGACCTCTTCAGCTAAAAGTTACAGGTTGGTGCTTGTTGAACAAAACCACATTGCACACTGCCTTTCACAGCACCACTATACCTACTTCTATCACTTTCTTTTTTCGCTAGCTAAAACTAGAATTAAATTTTAAAAATAATAATTTCCAAGTTGGGCAGACACACAAGCTTTTTTACAATGGTTTATTCCAAAAAAAAATGTTTGTAATTTTGTTGTTGTTAAAGCTTTGTTGACTCGTGCCTGTGTTCAATCAATTAATCTCTCCTTTTTCTTTGTGTTTTTAGCCATTGTTTTAAGCCAGAGTGCAGGCTAAACTCATTTACATTGAATTACTCTTACTACTCGTGTTTTTGCTGCTGGCTTGCTTTTAGCCTTTTTGGTCTTTGTTTAGCCAGCAAACATGAGATTAGTGTTTTTTCGTTAGATTATTTTAGATTGTCTCTTTAGGCTAAAAATTTTTCGAAATTTATCCACTTCTCCAAGTTTGACTTCTATTATGCAAATTTCGGTGCTCGTGCAGATATGGTGTCCAAAATATGCCTACAATCCCCCTGCAGATTTGTCTTAAAAAGCAACATCTTAGCCCCCTTGTGGATTTTGTGGTATCGAAAAAATATGACTACAGTCCACTCTCCATTTAGTGTAGTCTCGATTTAATGTAACTGTTTATTTAGTGTATGTTTTTCGGGTCCCCGGGAGCTACACTAAATCGAGAGGGGACTGTACAGTGTTTTGTACAAAGAACAACAACTGGAAAGACCAAACTTTTTAAAAAAAATCAGAGAGGATCAAGGCGTATTTTAGATACCATATCTGCCCCGAGCCTCAGTTTTTTTATATTTCTTACCTAATTTTGCTGATTTCGTTGTTTTAAAAAATGCAGATTTTGAAAGGTCATAATTTTTTTCCTGGTATCATCTCCAATTTTCGTTTTCATAGTTTGACTTCTCTTGATTTTCAAAAGCTTTGGTATTAAAAAAACAATGTCTTGACTATAGCAGTCTGAAGCTCTTCGGCAGTCAAACAACATTAAATACACCCAAGATAAGGGTAAAGTAAAACAACCATCACTTAGGCGGAATCGAACATGAGATTTTTTGATAAAGCATGAATTTTGATGAAACTTGTATTTTACTCATGTTTTTCTCTTTTTTACTTTGTGCATTCTTTCAATAGTACATTTTTATATATCTGCTTGAAATCTGAGCCCACTTAACTCGTTAAAAAGTTTCTCTTTCAAGTATCTAATTTTAGTGGTACTAGTGTATATTTTTGTCTTTTTAAAAACGTTTAACTCAATTTCTTTTTTTGACCAGAGCACAAAGTAAAAAGCAATTTTTAAGAAGCTAAAAATGTTAAACCCACAAAGAAAAAGCAAAATATGAAATCGAGTTGGTGGTGAAGTAGCATCATTGGTTGCAAACAAAGAGCGTTGTTATAGAAGAGGAGGGCGAACTTCTCAAATAAAACATAATTGGTTCTATGTAATGATAAATTTTCCTTTTCTTAATTTGCTTTTCCACATCCGGTAATACTTGATTTTTTAGTGAAAAGTTAAAATTTGGCAGAGAATTTTGATTTACAGTATTTTTCTAACCAAATTCTTAAAAATGATTGTTTTTAGTGTGTCTCCTTCAAATTTTCAAGATTTAATTTTTTAATTTTTAGTGTTTTCCTCAGTGATTCTGGTAAAGGTACGTTTGTGTTGTTTTTCATTTTCAGCCAATTCAAATTTCAAACATTTTACTTTTTATTTTTTTGATTCTGAGTTTTTGGATTTCGTGTCTACATTGGCACTACAAAACTCTGTTTATGCATAGGGTAGGCGAGTGTGTATAGGAAAACTTAATCCGAAACGCTCGAATTTTAAATTGGCGGAAAATAAAAAGCAGCACAATCGTTTATGCATTATAATTTATTGATTGTCTAAAAGATGTTTTACAAAATGCAGACACTAAAAAAAGTTTAAAAACATTTGATTTTTTAGCGTTATTTATATACTTTTTCAAGTCAATATTTTCTACTGCTTTTGTTCTATTTGTTTTTTTTTCTGTATAGTGAGTGGTAATTTCATGGTCACCTAGCCTTCATAAAATTCCGATAAAAGTGCCTTGCAGAGTTTTATTATTTGGTCAATAAAAAATTTGTGTGTGGACCAATACTCTAGTCAAACAGCCAATGTCTTAACCTACTTCTTTAACAGTGATTACCAGAATACTTGGCGCTTTTTATTTAGGATTCATTAGCACGATTTCATTAGAATTTTTGAGCTGTGAAGACATTAATAAAATTTCAAGCTCGATGGCATCACATCTTTATGCATGTTTAAAAAAATATTTTTTGAAAGGTTTTATTATTGCCAGCAGAAGCGAGATAATATACGCTAGCAACAAATTATTTTAGAAAAATTCTGATACAAATATTCTAATACATTGATTTCACATAGTCTATACCCGATTTGTCAAACTTACTCTCTTTCATAGCAACGTTATCAAACCTGCACCCATTTTTGGATGCAGTTGTTGTCAAAGGTCTGGAGTGTTTGTTGAAAAAGTGAAATTGGTCTTAAGAAAGTTGGCTGTTTCCTTCCTCACCCTCTGCATCCTTGGACCTTCTACTTCTGCCGAACAGCAGGTTCAGGAAAGATGTGGTGGTCGACTTGTTGACTGTGGATCCTAAAGCAGGGTTTGAGGGCACAGCAGTGGATGGAGCCATCATGGATTGAGGTCTTTGATTTCTTTTATTGATTTTTTCTGAAGAAGAGTAGTAGAAAGACCTCTTCTTTTGAGATTACATTGATGATCATGATGATTTGTATCGCCCTGTGACCTTTCCAAGCTTTTGCAGGAATGTTTTCCAGCATCTTTTGATGGGTTCCAGACTTCTTTAAGGGCATCAGGGCGGGTCTGCAACTACCTTTTCTGGTGACACGATTCCCCTATGGAGCAAACAGATTGAGGTATGTAATTCTGGGCTTGAAACGGGATCGTCATAAAAACTTAAGCTAACAACACTTAAAATTATGAGAATTTTTTCACAGTTCCAGTTACCAAAAATTTTCACCTTTTACAATAAAAGTCTTAACTCAGTCTTATTTTCACCTCATTCTGCAAACTTCTTTTAGCCGGACATCCAATTGCTTCTGCATTAGCAGCTTCATCTAAAACCAATCAATACATCCATCTAGCTAAAGACCACCAAAGAGATGCCCCTCCTCGAACTTGCTATTTATTTGCAAATTAGTAGCAATTGGTGCTATTCTGATTAAACCCCTGCACTCCAGTTAGCTGGTTGGAGTGGATTGGATGACTCGCTCCCACCTTTGGCTTCTCCTCTTTCAGTTGACACTCCCACTTTATCTTGTTATTATTATTGTTGACTGGTTACAAAGGGTAGCTGGACCTCCACTAGATTGGCTCCAATTTTGCTATCTCACGACAAAAAATTGTATAATATCTTTGTTTTCACTTCTTCTTCTCCCGTTTTTTGATGGCTAATTAGAGTTGTTTTGGAGAATGATGATGTGAATATTGCATGCACTCACTTGTTAACAGTTTGTTTGCCTCTGTAATATTAGAAGTAGCATTCTTGGGCTGACAATAGTGCGGCTTTTTGTTGGAATTTTTTCTTGGAATTTTTCCCCCTTTTATGCTTAAAAGCCGGGACTGAGGGCTACAATTTTTACCTGACATAAGGTTTTTTATGGCAGTACTTTTTCATTTTTCACTCAGGCTTAAGCCTGGTCGTCATTTGCACGACCACTCGGAAATGGTCCTAATTTTTTTTCCACTAAAAAAATCCTGTCATTTTAAAATTTATTGATGTAGATAAGGAAGAGGGTTGCAAATTAGCTATTAAAAATACGTTATCCCAAAAATATGAATAAAATTGACTGGATCCACACTGTTAAGCCACAAATTCGCGACGAGAATCCATGATCACCTACATAATTTTTATCCGCTTAATTTTATACACATTTTTAGAACAACATAGAATTTATCAATAGCTAATTGTGTAGCCCTGTTTTTGGTTACAACACCAATTGGAATTTTTTTCAGTGGAGAAAAATTATGAAGAGCAAAATGAGAAGACTATTGTAATGTAAACAATGTTCTAAGACCAGCCCTCACAAGAACATGTTAAAATATTTGTCAAAAACTTCGAGACCAAATTAAATCTAAACAACCACGCATTTTTGTTGCCTAAAAAAAGTTAGAGTGTAATGCTAAGAAAAAATAGCAAAAAACTCACATGTCCTTGGTCAACAAGGATGCCTTTTTTTAAACAGTCGACAAAAAATGGTGGTTGTCTTTGTTGTGAATTAGTCATAAACCATCACTTTCCCTAATTAATCAGTAAACAGTTTTGTCAACTTCTTTTACCTCTCTTCATCAAAAAGATAACGACCCCACCACCTCCAAAGGTTAAACAACAAAAAAAGAGAAAAGAGTGAAAGTAAAAATACAAACAGCCTTAGTCAATAGCCATAATCTGCCTGCTGCTACTGAAGAATACAATAATTGAATTTGTTCTTATTCTCACCATCACCTTGCTGTATGGCAATTCGAGAGAAAAGTGGTGGTGTCATTGATGGGTCTAAGAGGCTTTGCTCTCTCCCCCACCCCTACTATTATTGACTATAGATACAGCGCTAGTCCTAGTCAATCACTGGTTTCTGTTCCCAATTGTCAATAACACTTTTGAATTGGTTTTTTGGCTTTTTGTAAAATTTTGAACGTTTTTTCAAAAATTTTAGCTGTTATATTTTGATGTATTGATGTCAAAAGGTTCAGATTTAGGGACATAAAACCGTTAGTGGTGATTTTTCCCCAATTTTTCTATTTTATGTAAAAGCACGTAATTGTAACTGAAAGAATATTCTGATGGACAACGAAATGTAGCACAAACAGATGAAAGTACGAGAGAAGTCAGAAAAAGTAGAAAAAAAAACTTTTTGGTGGAAAATTTTTGCAAAAATTGATAACTCGCTAAAAATTATGATTGCAGGGCTACATTGTGATGTTACCCTTTGAAAAAAGTGGACAGATTTTCGCTATTTTGAATGAAACCAATCTTATCCCCCACTTTCCATTTTCACGTGTTGTTCTTCGAAAATTCCTGTTTTCAATTCTTATTATTCTCTTCTTTGATTTTTTTATAATATCTTGTTAAAATCACTTCACACACAAGTTTAAGGCCCAGCCTATTTATTTTATAATTATCCAGTCTACTCATGGATCCTTCCGTCGGCGCTTCACCATCAACTTTGGTAGCAGATCTACCAAAGAAGAAGGCAGAAACCCAGAGCTAATACTCCCTGTAGTCCCAGTCATCCGCCGTCCACCTCACTGAAAGCCTTGCTGTGTTCCCCAGAATGGGTATGGAGCATCGGCGGAGGATGTTCACTAACAACGCTATGTCAGCAAGTACGGTGGATGCCGTGCCACCAGCCCAGTTTCAAGCCCAACCTTTGGTTCAACTGACCAAGTCCAGTCCCGTCTAGGGGTGGGCAAAGCCAGGCAATTGCATGTCCAGAGGAGTGGACTACTGGAATCGCCAGTAGCTACTGCCAAAAGCCTGGACAGCCAGATGAGCAAGTCTGTTTATGCCAAGCAGGAGATGCCTGCAGTAGTACTGAGAGGTCAGGCAAAACCTGCATCTGCTAGTGAGGGCAAGGATACAGCAAGGCTGAGCAGAAAATCAGCCAAAGACTATTTCTACCAAGGAATCAACATAGGCCGAAGATTGTCCAGGTAGTGGGTTTGCTAATAGAAGTTATTTTGGTTGAATTTCGCGCTACATCACTTAAAGTAAATTAGTCTTGTCTGGCTGATTTAGTGAGCTGTTTTTAATTAAGAAAACATGGCTTGAGAATCTGTTGGACAAAGTTTCGTTTTGTGATGCTCTATATGAATATTTAAATGTTTATATATACATACTTTTTAAATTTTTTTGGAAAATAACTACTCAAAATATATCCAAGATTGTCAATTATATTTTTAGTGATAATTTGTTCACAATTTGTGAGCATTTGTAGTATCCTCAGTATGGGACAAAAGATATGGCTGCAATGCGATAGGAAGAAAAATTAGGCCACCATGTAAGAAAAGCCTTATTTTAAAAGCAAAAATTTCATACATTTTATTTGAGCTGATTCTCTAACCAAAATTGTTTGTGCAAGAATACCGTACAAGCTCTAAAAATCTGATACTTCTAAATTTAAAATCATGTTTTGGACCCACCTTCTAAAACTGCTTTGAAAAAAGTTACCAACGGTAGCTCAACAAGTAGCTTATCTCGCTGACTACAAAATGGGTGCTGACTTGTCAGAAATAAGTTTTCAAAAAGTGCGTCAAAATACAATGTCAATAGCATCATTTTGAATGAAGGGGAATAATTGTTATAGTTTTACTGCTCTGGTACGCTTCTCATAAATCCGTATAATTCTCTAGAATTTCTATCCAGCCCTTGAAAAATTATATTTTCTCTGGAGAAGCTTTATGATAGCCAAAATTTTAAAGAAAGTAACCGAAATAGCTAGGACTTAACAAATTTAACCTATTTTTAGCTTATCTTTCAAAAAGAGTAGCAACAAAAAGAAATGAACAAGCAATTTCTCAGATTTATAATACCACTATATATTTTTTTCCCTCTCTGATAAAGCAGATCAGACAGCAACTGTTGCTACTACTACTAGTTTTCACAAAAACACATGCTCACTTGTAAAGCGAACTAAAATCACACACTTGAACACCAAAAGTTGTTGAGCTGTCTGATACTATTTTCATTATTGGCCCGGCCATCCTTATTCATCAAATATAGTTCTCTATAGTAGTAGTAGTGTTCACAGTGTTAGGCAAACACACCAATAAATCCATAAATTTTTTAGACTGGCCAAATAAATTGTTTGTTCATTTTGAACTTTATATTACATCATTTTTAGCGAGATTCTACTATTCTCCTCCTTTTCTACTACTACAGACTTTTTTTTCGTTGTTTTTTCTTAAGTCTATCGAGAAATCTAGTGTGGAAAACATTGAAATCGATTCCTTGAAAAATTCTACTACTTTTTTGCTGTTATTTTGCTGAAAAAATTGTATGTATCAAAAGTAAAATGTATGAATTCAGCAAAAAGACACCTAGTAGGGCACAAAAAAGTACTGTTCGAATTCTCTCTTATAGGGTTTGATACCGCTTGGGTTCAGACTGCTTTTTTATTTTAAAAAGTCCTACTCTCTCTAAAAAGTCAAAGTAATTGGCAAAAGTCAAGAAGTTTTTATGGTACATGTAACAAAAAATTTCCGGACTGGATATTGGAAGCTATATAGTCCATTAAAGTCTATAGTTTCTCACCATATCTATAATAGCTGCATAAAAATAGCCGATTTAATATCTAGCTTTTTTCTCAAACCACATAAAAATAGAGTTTTGGCCCGTAAAAGATGTGGAACGGCCATCTGTCATTAGATCGCCCTTTATCACTCTGTATATCATAAGCTTGCGACTATTTTAGCTTTAGGAAATACTCTGAATCATTTTTAATGAATTTTCAGTCAAGTTTTAGCAGCTTTCCTGTGCTGTTTTTTTATTTTTAGAAGTTTAATTAAGTTTAATCCTGTGGTTCGAGCCTTGGTCTGTAAAAATTGATTCTCTACACGTTTCACTGAACTTTTATCAAAAATTAACAATCCAGAGGGCGAAAATTTCATAAAGTTAATATTTAAAAAATTTTTAAATTTGAATCCGCTGATATAAGAATTAAAAAACTGCAGGGAGCTGAGATATTGCTATCTAGAGCAGAGCATCCAGGAAATTGCACAACTCATTTAATTTAAAAGAGACCTCGGCTCACGGGATTTTTTTGAGCTTATCTCAATGCATTCAGATTCAGGATGAAATTTCAATCTTTCGGTACTTTTCTGAACATATTTACTTTAAAATGTGTTTATTTTTAATCAAATAGTTCAAAAGTTCGGTTGAAAGTGCTGTGTATCGATGGTCACTTCTTTGCTACAACCAGTCTTACTTGCCGCATTGGGACTAGGACTTACAATGGTTAAAGGTCCGATTCGTTATAGAGGCATACCTAATTTTTACAATTTTTACTAAGTAATGTAAAAATTAATTTTTTTCTATCTTCTTCAAAATTTTTGTTGTGGAATTTACTTTCACATGGAATAAGACAGCCTTAATGGAAATGGTCATTTCCGCTGCCTTCAACCACCACCACATCTCAGCAGTAATTACATGGCTGTCCAGTAGCCCCCCCCCTATGTTAACACAACAACAACTACTGCAAACCTTTATCCATCATGCACAATTTGTCCTTGGTGCTTTTCCAGCAAAAGAATGACCACTTCTGTACGCCTTTTCAAATAAAACCGAAACTTGTGGTCAAAACTTAGTCTACCAAATTTTTCCATATAAAGTGCTGCCTATTTTGGTTCCGTGGATAGTCATTTCTTAGTGACTCTAATCACAAAAACGGTTTCCATGGAATTTTATTAATTTTTTCAAAATCAAGTACCATCTCATGTAGTTTTCTTTGTTCTTTGTAATAAGCTATTTATTTTTCTTGTAAGACAGTGAAGATCTGGAGCCATCCTCACTTTTGGCTGTTTCTTAAATTTTTATAGTATAATAAAATACTAAAATGTTATAAATACAGGCAGCCCTCGATAAGTGGACATCCTCAAAAGTTCGCTCTCCCGCTGGATCCACACCTTTTAAGCTGAATTTTCGGGGTCTTTTGCCGAGCGTAATTAGTGAGTGTAGTCAGAGAAATCACAAGGTCTCTGATTTTACCCGTTATTTTTTCACAATCTTGCATTTTTACCATTGAGCAGGTCTGTGGTTGCTTTTTATAGTCCAGTTACAACCAAATTTCATGTGAATAGCTGCTAAAAACCATGGCTAAAACTTTTCTAACAGACGCTGAAGATTTTCAAAACTAACAATGACTCAAAACGCTCAATTTTCTTTCTAAAAAAAGTAATTTATTATTATTTTCTTTAGTCTGTCAATAATGTTGGTGCAGTTTTTTGCTGCTGCAATAGCAGCGAAGAATAAAGATAAGTGTTTGAAGGTATTTTGGTTGAGGAGCAGGATGATGACCTTGTCACCACATAGGTTTTTGTCGCACAATAATTGTCGTTGTCGCTAAATAATTACTCCCCTCTCAACTTTTTTAATTTTTAGGCTATATTAAACCTTTTTTGGTCTAGGTCTTTTTCTAGAGTCGAGTCTGGATATAAATCACCCCTCGATTTTAGTTTACAGTTTTTTGGCCTGAATCTGAAGTCTATTTCTAAGTAATTTTTGGGCACGTCAAAGATTGGGCCTCCATTGAAAATTTTGGCTCCGGCGCTAGCGCCTTTCATCTGAAAATTTTGCCCCACCGGGACGACACTGTATGTAATATAGTATTTCCTCAATAGAAGCCCGGGGCTTCTATTTAAGGATTCCCAAAAATTGAAATTTTTTTGAATTTGATCTCGACATTTTCAGGTGCTCAACAAAAACAACAATTGGTAGAGCTTGTGGTAGTTTAGGAAACGCAAAAAACTTTGCAAAATACTGACCCTGAGATAGAGTCCCTTAAAGTCGAGGAGGGGGGGGGCTCATATTAGAGGAAATACGGTAAACATAAAATTTTGCTTTAGAATATTTACTTTTGCAAAAATGGTTGCCTGTGTTCAAACCAATGTTTGCACTCACTCTGATATTTGGGCAGTGAGTGAGAGTGAGAATGAAAATATTTTAGGGCAGTGAGAATCAGAGTGAGAGTGAGGATGGAAAAAGAGAGTGAGTGAGCTCACTGAGATTCTCACTGTGAGTGATAATGAACAACATCCAAAAATTTTTTTAATATTGTATTTAATAAAGACATTAGCATTTTTATTGATAAATAGTGAACACAGGGATGCCATAATGCCGCTAAAAGGTGGCACGTTTTTCACTGAAAAGGGTAATTTTCCCTAAATGACCTTTTTATAGATTTTTTGGAAGGAAAAGAGTTGGGTGGGTGGCCATCCTTCTGCCTACTTTTCAACAGCGCATTTTTTTGTTACAACAGAATTACCGTATTTACTCTGAAAGCAACCTACGCTTTAATAGTAACCCATAGCCTAACTTCGAGTGGTCTGAATTTCAATTCTAAACTTGAAATTCTATTCTTAAAAATTCGTTCAAAAGTAGTTGGGAGGTTGGCGACCCGTAGGGCTGTCTTGCTTCAAAAAGTCAAGGTAAATCGTCGAATAAGTGTTATTATTCACTTTTTTTACTGTTTCATTCAGGTGTATTGCTTTTATCTAAACAAAACTGTGTTGATATTGGCCTTAGGCAGAAAGGCGCAATTTTCACTCTATTCTCACTGAGAATGAAAAAAAATCAAGTGAGGGTGATAGTGAGAGTGAAAATATTAGAGTGAGTGAGAGTGAGTGAGAATGAAAATCGAAAATTAAGTGTGAGAATGAGAGTGAGTGAGGTCATTCTCACTCTCACTCACTGAGATTCTCATTTTGAGTGAGCTCACGCAAACACTGGTTCAAACTAATTAAAATTGTTAAAGCAGCAAGCATTTTTTTAAGCATAGGCCTGATCCATGGCTATCCGAAAAGGGGTGAGCGCCGAAAATAGTCAAAAAGTTCGAAATCTCACACTTTTAAAACGATTGGGAGCAAGCCTTAAGAAAAATTGACGTCTTTGTTTGTAGTCTATTGTTTTTTTTGATTACCTGAATTACATCAGCAGCCAATTGACTTGTTCTTCACAGGATCACTGGGTCAAAGGGTTGCCGTTAACCTAGTAAAAGACGGTCTTTTATTTAGCATTGAATGCTTTTGATTGAATGCCCCCATAAAGACATCCCTCTAAGAGCATCCAATTCCTCCTTTGCTCTAATTGTTTGTTGCGTTGGATCAAAATGTGGAATTTGGGTCTTCTTTTTGTAGTGATGAGCCTACCTGCTGTTACCTGTTTTCTTGTGAGTCACTGCGAAGGTGAAACCTCAATTGCTGGTTTAACTAATTTATTTAAGTTGTGACCTGTGTGGATTATTACTAACTTCAATTCTAAAGTATTTTTAAGCTTAAAACAAATTTGATAAATATTAGGCTGTGTCATAAATATGTTCGCTTTTTTCAAGAAACATTTTTGTGGCATTGTGTTTTTCTATAACTTTTTTGACAGTTTATAAATAGTTGAACGCACATTTTGTAGCTCAGAATCTTTTCTACAAAATAAGAGGTCAACTTTTGAAAACTTATCGAAAATTTATAAAAACAACATAATGCCATAAAATTTTCTTTTGAAAAAGTTTAAGTTTTTTAATTTAACTTTTTTAAGCTTCTATTTTAACAATCAATAAATTTTTATTTTACTTTTTGACTTACAGTCAAGTCTCGATTTAACGAACCCCTGGGGACCGCCAAAAATGTTCGTTAAATCGAAGGTTTCGTTAAATCGAGAGCTTATTTTAGTCATTTTATTTAATCGGTGGCCAAATAGCCACCAAAAAAAGGTTCGTTAAATCAAGAGTTTCGTTAAATCGGGGTTTCGTTAAATCGAGACTTGACTGTATTATTATTTAATTCAACTTTTGTGTGGTTTTTTTATCTAATTTCCTAGTCTACTGGCGATTTCAAAATTAAAGGTTCCGAAAATCAAACATTCTAGAGGAAAGTAGTAATTATGAGTGGTATGCTCAAAAAGCTTAAGGTATAATTATAGCTAAATCTTAGTTTCCTGCAACTATTTTGAACTTATCTCAACAGATTTAAAAAAAGGTTTCAAAAAAATTTGGGCATATCTGAATTATGCAGCAAAAATTTTTTATTTTGTCACAAACAGTCTTGGTTTTGGCTAAATTTTCGGCTAAACTAAGCCTATTTGAGGCAAAATTAGACTTTTTGCGGCAACATTCAGATATGTTCAAATCATTTTGGTCGAAAAGTGTTTTTTTACATTTCAAACTCGCCTTATAAAAAGAAAGTCTCAAAGTAACCAGTGTCACGAATTCACGTTCTTCCAAAATTGAGTAAAAGTAAAAAACGGATTGAGTAAAAGCACAAAAATAATTCCATAAAACAGTTTCTATTGCTAACATTTTCCCAACTAATCTTCAATTGCACATTTGCTGCCATTAAATTCACCGTTAATATCATATTTTTTCAGACGCAACTCCACTAACTGTGACTTGTATTGTGTGGAAGGGGCATTGGATGACCATTCAGACAACCGACATTCCTCCTCGTCCACCTTATTCACCCTCAATTCACCGCATCTAATGCCTTCCCTGCACCACAGAGGCGGCACCATGGACCAGAAAGTCAGTTTTTAGGAAAATTGACAAAAGAATGTTATATAATAAACGCTCGGTAATCTGTCACCACCGAAATAGTAAAAAGGAGAAACGTCAAAAAAAATTATCATTTAGTAAATTAGTGAAATAAACAATACTTATTTTTAGTCTAACGACTTTCTATCCCTGCTGGAACGAATGCAAAGTCAGCGTCTGGATGATCAGAGGTGCGAAATGCCTGAACCGGTAGGCTAAGTTTTAGAATATTTTGCAAAATTAATTTGCACGAGGCATTGGCTTGATTAATTTTAAGGGTTAAGATAATGAAAAATTTCTTTTAGATTTTTATTTTTTATATTTGAATTTGTTGCTTGAATACGGGGTTAAATAGGTTAATCAACTTATCACTTCGGATTAGTGCATGTGAGGCTTGAAAAGTATTTGAAAATATGAACTGAATTAGAAAAAAAGAGCTAAATGTCAATGATTTCACTGATTTGTATCCATCTATCTTCTTTCAGAAAATTCATTATTTTTTAATTTTTCAGTTGTTTTAGGTTTTTTCCTTTTAGGTTTTTTCCGAAAATACTCAGCTTTAAAATCAACCGTCTTACAAAAACATTCTCTGTTTAATGTATAACAATAAGCCATCTCCCTTCGTGTCCTCGGTAGTATAGTGGTAAGTATCCGCGCCTGTCACGTGCGAGACCCGGGTTCGATTACCGGCCGGGAGTACATTTTTTTCTTTTTATTTTTAGATGGTGTTTATAATCGGGCCAATTTGGTAATTGGCCCAATTATGTAAAAACCCAAGTGCCCACCCCCTCCAAAGAGTATTTATCTCTAAGCATACTATTTTAGGTTCCTTGATTTTTTTCAAGTTTTCTTTTTTGCAATGTGTAGCGCGCTAACTTAGGTTTAGGCCTAGGCAAAAATAAAAAATTTGGCTTAGAGAAAAATACTCTTTGGAGGGGGGAATGAAAAAGGGGGAAAAATCATCAAAAAAGGTTGGTCAGTCTTATATTGCATCTCAACTTTTAGGGTATTTTTAAAAGAATTTTGAAATTCTGATATTGATTATGCGACCCTACTAAAGAATATCCCCACCCCAACGATTTTCACTTTTTTTACTCAAGTAAAAAGTACCCAAATTTATGTCCCAGGCCCAAAAAGTGCGTACACTATTTATTAGTCATTGCTTCCGTACGCTGGCTTATCCTCAAGCCTAACGGCTAAGCCTAAGCTTGTTGATTCAAAGGGTGGTTACAGCAATTTTTAAAAGGTCGGATTCTGGGGGGGGATGGTTATTCGCTAGTAGCGCCGATTATGCTAATTCAACTTTTAATTCTGCACAAGATTTCCTGAGATCGCAACACCGAGTTGTTGACAAAATATGGCTCTAGAACCACATTAGAAAAAAACAAAACTGGAAAAATGCTCTTGTATCGAAACTACTGTATCTCCTTAATTATTATTATCTCTTTTCACCCTCCCTTTAAAAAGATTTTTGTTGTAATTCAAACTAAACTCGCCCCAAACGGTAATTTATTTAAAAGATAGGTTATTTTTTACCAGCTGCTTTGTTTAGCCACAGACACACATCAAATCACACAAAAGAAATTGCGGAAAGACTTTCGGTCAAGAAAAATTGTTTTGCTATAAAAATAAGTGCATTTCATGTTTATATTGTGGTGAAAATTGTGAAAAAAATTGTCGTAGAACTCTTTAGTAACTTTTTACACACAAAAATGATCGGCTTAACCTATTCACCACTAGATACTACACGCATCCGTAAATACTTTCTTTTTTGAATTCTGTTCGCATGTAAAATCTCTTTCACATCAGTTTTAATCACTAAATGTGGAAATCCATTTTGTTGTTGTATTGATTTGTAGTTTGACGAAAACACAAACTTTTTGAAATCTTGATTATACTGTTTTTTATGGTGAATCAGCGGGCCAGAGATGCTGGTGTGAATAGTGATGGATTCATTTGCCCACGTAGGAGCATTTCTCTTGTTGTTGAACTATTGTAAAACCACCACCACCACATATTAGTCACTTTTTTCTTTCTTTCTTCTAGTTAGTCCGTATGGTGATCGTTCGAATGGAGTCATTTCAAAGGTGACCTAGTATTTATGTATTGTTTAGCTTTTTAAGTCTTTCATTACGCTTTTGGTAATAGTAGTTTTGATTTTTTTTGTGATATATGATGGTTTTACTCAGATTCTATTCCATATGCTGTCTTAACCTTTTATTATTGACGTGGCAATAAACAAAAGCCAACAATTCCACTTTTCTAGTTAAACAAAGGTTTTTTAGTCAAACAATCTTTCATAACAACGATCGGATACAAATTTATATCAGATACCGTATTTACTCTATTAACCCCCACCTCTCATTTTATCGACTAGGATTTCAGAGTTAATCACATTTTTGATTGACGATTTCACGGCTTGAAAAATAACTTCCCAGGATGAGTTAATAGAGTAAAAACTAGAGTTGCTGAACGGTGAAATGACCGGTCATATGACCGGTCATTTAATACAAAATGACTGGTAATATAGATTTTGGTCATTTTCTAGTTCTCCTTTATTTTGAACCGGCCGACTTTAAGATAGGTCCCATGTGTCGTTTGCTGAATGTTATTGCTTCATCACTGTATTTCCCTCATTGCCTTGATTTCAGATTGCCATATCGATGAAAAAGCCACTTGCCTGGTGCTGAAACTATTACGAGCGGGAGAAAGAGACCAACAGCAAAGGAAAGGAAGCATTCGTTGGATACTACGAATTCTGTCAGGACCGCTACGCAGCCCACCCTGATCGTATGGAGAATCACTTAAAGGTTTGTATCTGCCAAAGTTTATTAGTTGGAATTTCATTTTGACGGTTTCAGGACTGCAAAAAAGTTGGGGCTAAGGCTAAGAAAGAGATCGATCGCTTGTCAAAAAAATCGAGTAGAGAGCCTCCGAAGAATATCGTCAAGGAGTCAGAGGACAGCAGCTCGCGGACAGGCACGCCTGGGATCAAAGGTTTCTTTGACACCATGAGCAAAGAAGGTCAGGAAGAAGCAGACATTCTCCTTACTCGGGTTGGTCTTTAATAATTATTGCATGATTGTTATCCTTTCGTTTCCAGGCTTTCACCTTTCTGCTGCCTCTACTCAGAGGGACTGATCTCTGACCGATGGAATCCATACGAAGCTCCTGAACAGGTTTTTTATTTTCATACTTTGCCTTAATATTGTTGATGATTATGTGTGGTTTCTCCAGAATTAAGGTCGACACCATCAGCCAAGTCGTCTTCATCAAGCACAATCTACTGCTGGAGAACAGGGATCTCTTTAAGAAAGCAGTGAATTCGGAGATGTCGGAGAAAGCAAATGAAAATGAAGAAGAAAATCTTTCGAGCGAAACGCATGAATTGTTTATGGATGGTTTCAGTTGAGAATGATGTGTACGAATGTATTTGTTTTGATCAATAAGGCGTATTTGAACAACAATTAGCACTATTTGCAAGAGGCATGTAAAATTAGGCAAATGACACAAAATGACGTCATTTTAGAAAATGACCGTTCATATGACCGGTCATATGACCGCTTTAGAAAATGACCGGTGATTTCAGCAACTCTAGTAAATACGGTACACTTTTTTTTGAAATCGCGCTCTTTGAAACTTCGATTTTTCGCTCGTTTTTTTTAATTGTTTTGGAGGAAGCGTTTTATAGACTTATATAGTCTTCAACTAAAATCCGAAAATGGCGGAAATTTCAAAAGAAATTAAAATTTCATCTAAGAACTCACTTTATAATTGACTTATTCTCTTAGAATCCTTTTTAACTCAAAAACGACAATAGCAATAGTAGTAGCACTATAGAAATCCAAAAAGGCATAGAACACAGGCTAATTACTACTTTATTACTATTATTCTTTTCCGACCAAAACAGACTTCAAATATCCCTATTTCCAAAAGTGCATATATTTAGGATGCAAGAGGAAGACAACAACAATAATATTATTATTTCTTTCTTCCTTCCGCAATTACACTCTTGTCTATCTTTTGCTAAACAATTTTAGTGAACTTCTCGCAAAAAAGCTTTGTTTTTGTCTGGAAAGCTAACCTTCTGGACCTTTAATATTGCTACCAGTTTGTAGCAGTAGCTGCAGAAGAAAGAATTATTCCAGGGAAGGGATTGTGTTTGGAAGTTAACCCACTTGACTTGTGCACCACTTCATTTACAACCACAAAAACAACAACAACCAGGATAGGGTGTGTGTGGGTGTGCTTGTAAATAATATGCGTTCAGCCAGTTACCTTACCCACTAATATTCTTTTCCTGTAATCCAATTAGTCTGCTTGACAAACAGATAATAATAGATACTACTGCCGCTAACACTACTCAGTCAACTGATAATTTTACTGTGTTATGCAAAATTATAGTTGTGGCTGTAAGTCAAAAATTTGTCTTCAAGTCTGTTTCTGAGTAGAAGCCTGCCTATTTACCGTGTAACCTCTATTACTTTTTATCTCAAAATAATGAAATTTACTTAACACTCAAGAGACCGATCGGCAGGTCAGTATATTCCGGTGAAGAATTCAACATAGAACACGAATATCACTTTTTCTCCAAAAAAGTGGGTCTGAGGGGTCAATATACTGTGTTGAAAATAGAGCGATTCTCAGACCATTCTAAAATGACGTTTTTAGTTTCTTTTTGATATATCTCCATTATATGACAATAACTTATTTACGTACTTTATGTTAAAATGACCGCTGTGTCTCCTGTTTCGAATGAGTGTAAGTTTTCGTATTCAAAATCTGAGATTTTCGATAAAAAGAAACAATTAAGTCATCTTTTTCAAAAGCAGTGTTCATTATTAAACTTGCCAAACTCAGTGTGATAAGGCGCTTTGTTTGGTTAACGGCATACACTATCTGACAGAGCAGGAAAAACTGCACGAGCCAAGGCTTTGAAATAACAAAGTAAAGGTTCTTTAGAGTGTGAAGCGAAGTTGCAAAAAAAAAGAAAAATTAATTAAAAAAACACTTTAGCGAAAAACTTTTTTCCGCTAATAATATCTAGATTTCTAACACTGAATTCGTGCTCAGCATGGTCAATTTCCTAAGTAAACTGCTCTTAAACCTTGAAGTTTACCGTCAGATTCCAAATTCCGCTCGAGGCAATAAATATTTGAAACTTTAAGTTTAATTAGTGTTTTTAACTATAGTGTTGTTTTTTTAATCATAATCATAAGTGATAAAGAACACAATGATTGTCTATCAGTATTTTCGGTTGAGTAGTAAAGCAGGCGTACTGTAAAAGTCGGTCGTCGAAAATAGATTCCGATCTGCAGCATGATTTTTCCTACAATTTTACAACAAAACCATCGGCGACAAGAATGCCCTTTTAAAAATACCTTATTTCCGACTTTGTTGGGATTTGTTTTCGTTCTACAAATAGCATGGAAAGTATTGCATTAAATAAAAGTAAGCAAAACTTTTTGATGGGTCTAACAAACATATAAATACCTCGAGACATATGACTGGTGGGTTTCAAAATTCAAATTTAGAATGCAACTTCACTTTTACAGAATAAATTTAGTGAGATTTGAGTAGATATAGTCTTGAATATTATGATAAGAGTAAAAAAGAAGGGTGATATACCGAAATCTTGAAAAAAGAATACTTGCTCGAAATAAGTATATTTTAGGGTGTTTTGGCGAAATCATATAATTTTATTTATTTTTTGGTTTTTTTGGTCTTTTGGTTTCAAAATATAATATTTTGACGTGGAATTCTTAAAAATATAAGATTTTAAATTTTTAAATAAGGACAAATCTTATTAATAAAGACGTCTGGTCGCCCTAAAATTAAGAATATCAATTCCTTCCCAGGCTTTTTGAGTCTAATTTTTTCACCTCTTGTGTGCATGTTTGCCATTTTTATTGTCTTTTTATATGTTTGTTGATAGAAAAACTGCATGAGCCGGATCTTTTGATCCAATCCTATCAATAAACAAATAAATAAAAATATACTTCATTTTCGTTCCATTGGTCAGTCTCTGGGTTGGCTTATCTGATCTTGGTGTTCTATAGCTAGCCTTATCGCTTGTTATTATTATAACCGAGAAAAAATCATAACACATCCTTTCCTTAGCTATTTATCACTTTCACACATCTATACCATGTTGTTTTTTTGCGTTTTTATGGCAAAACTAATATTGGGTGAGTCACGGCGTCTGGTGAAACTTAATTTTTATAGTGTATCAGTAAAGTTGCTTGTGTAAGCCACAATTATATTGATTTACGGGGTCGCCACTCCTTTTTATTGTAGGTTTGCACCCCTGGGTGATTAATGACGGACACATTTCGGGTAGTGATTTGCCTCTTTTCAAGGTGGAATAGTAGCATTAGTGTGAATGGCCACTAAATTAATCCTAGTCAACAGATGTCGCAGCTTCAACAAAAGTTTGCTGTGAATAAATATATTTTTTGCACCTATAGTCAAAAAATTCAGAAACAAAATTTGCGAGTCTTAACAGAGATTAAACTCATGGTTTGTGTTGCGAAGTTTTAAATAATTTTTTTCACTTTTTATGGAAAGTCACATTTGCATATTAGAAATTAATCTTATTTCTAACCCTTTTTAATTGTACTCTTGCGAAAATCAAATTTTGCAGTAGAAATGGACCGATTGCACAAAAATCTTCTCATCATAAAACGATATTACCATAAGTATATGTATTACATGACAGAAAAGATCGCTAAATTTTGCGATTTTTTTATAAAATTAGCAAATCCACAAATCTGTAGATTTTGCACCGTATTTAGAACCATTTTTGTAGACTTCTTAAGCAAATTATTAAACCGACAACTTCCTTGAATTGTGGCCCGTCTCACTGGCTTCACAATGCCAAATTTATTGTCAAAGAACCATCGTTTACAAATCCTTCTTTTTCTTTGCACTTATAACAATTTAATTTATCCATAGAAGCGGTCAACATATCAATCATTTCTCACTTACCCTAATTGCATAAAAGTCAATAAAAATATCTGCCATTCTTGCAAAGCCACATTTTTAATGTCATTTACCTAAAGTATGAAAAAGTATGAAAAGCTATCATCTTCAGTGGATTTCCAATACCTTTTCTATGTAGATTTCGATTAATCGAACCCATCAGTTATTAGAAAAATCGATAAATGGAAATTCCGATCGGTTTGCATCCAAGATAAATCCATAATCGGGCACAAACTAGTTAAACGACTATTAAAATTGGAAGAAACCGGAATATAAAAATTAGCTACCATGGTTTTTGCGCGCAGTGGCATGTGCAAAATTTGAATTGGCGGGGGACACTTCTCCTTCGTCTCTACCTGTACTCTTTCGAGTCGTTTGAAATGACTCATAAGAGTATAGTGATGGACGAAAGAGAAGTGTCCCCCGCCAATTCAAATTTTGAACATGCCACTGCGCGCAAAAATCGTGGTCCTTTAAAAAAATCTAGGATAACCCTACTTTTTTCCTCTATTTTCATAACCGAAAAAAGGGGAAGTATACTTGGATGTGTTTGTGTGACACTTTCAGGGGTGATAATATTTATGGGCGCTGGGGGAATTGCAGCAAGTAAGTGTCACCATCGTGCCCCACAAACTTGGAGATTCTCTCTTTTGAAGTGGGAGGAGATTTGGGTTTCTCTTTTCGCTGACCCGAACTTCTGTGGTTGTGCTAGCCGGGCAGTGCAACTGCAAAAGGAAGTGGAAATAGGAGGAGCAGAGAAGCTTTTTTATTTCAATATCAAGTTTTTTTTATTAGCTTTCGGGAGTTTATAGTGTTTTGATAGGAGAATAATTAGGTCTTTTGTTTGAGTGTGATGTTGCTTTTGGTTTTAGTGGAAAAAATTTATTTCTCTTTATCTTTCTTTTTGATTGCTTTTTTGTTGTGTGGGTTTGCAGTTGTTGCCTGACATATAAAAATTCAAAAACGAAACATTTTCAACAGTTTAAAGGGGGCGAGACACTTAGGGGGTCGAGAAATGGGTTTGTGAACTTAATGAAAAACTCATTGACGGGTTGCAAAAAGTTTTATATATAAAATTATTTATGTGATTTTATGATGGGGTTCACTAAAATATCTCGAATAGTGTAGTGAAACCCATCACGAAATCACATAAATAATTTTATATGTATAATCTTTTTGGGTGTACGGTCAGTTCGCCCCATGATCAGTTCGCCCCGGTCAGTTCGCCCACGATCAATTCGCCCCGTTTTTGTTTTAGGCTTAGGCTTAGGCAAGGGTAGGCCAGCGTATGTTAGGACGGACTCAAACGTGTTCCCGAACTACAAAAAAACTAAAAAATAAGTTCGGGTTTGTTTTTTGTGACATAATGGTCATTTTTAAAAACGGGGCGAACTGATCTTGGGGCGAACTGACCGGGCGAACTGATCGTGGGCGAACTGACCTGTCTCCATCTTTTTGCAACTCGTCAATGGGTTTTTCATTAAGTTCACAAACCCATTTCTCAACCCCCCAAGTGTCTCCCCCCCCTTTAATGCTTGAAATAATTTTAATGCTCAATGACATTCAGTTAAAAGAACTGTATACATTGTCTCGGAAGACAATTTTTAGTGGGTCACATTTTAGTCAGTATCACAAGAAATGCACCATATCGAAATTATTTTTGGGATAATTGTAAGTAAAGGTGAAAAATTACAAGCCAAAGTGTGGTCACGAAATCCGTTTCTAATAGCCTGCCAATTTCTAACTGTTTTTATTGAAATTTAGGAAGAGGATTTTATTTTATTGAAAAGAATGAAAAATACTGAATTTCTGAATTGAATTTCAAGAAAAACACGGAAAACAGCAAGATATTTGGAACGTAGTTCGTAACCCTTTTATACCTTGTAATTTTTCACCTTTATTTACGATTGTCACAAAAAAATAACGAACTTCAGTTATGATACAAAAAAGCTTTTCCTTTTATACCATTTTTGGTCGAGATGTCATTTTACTCAGTACTTGTTTACATTTTGCAGCGAAAATTTTTTGATGTACAAGTCAAAAAATAAATGTAGTCAGAAGCCTCAAAAACACTATTTCAAAATAAAAAGGGAAAAATTTTTACCTCCCGGCGGGAATCGAACCCGGGTCTCGCACGTGACAGGCGCGGATACTTACCACTATACTACCGAGGACATGAAGGACAGTTGCTTATTGATGGTGAATAAAAAAAAATTTACAATTCTCTTTTTCTTCCTCTTTTAAATGAAAGCACTAGTTTTGCTGCCATTCAAGAGAAAATATTTTACAAATACACGATTTCCTTATCAGTGATTGTCTTTCACCGCAATTTATCTTACTATTATATATATTATATTGCATGCAAAAGCACAGCATCGAAGCCAGCGTGACACATTTCTAACTAATTTACAATCAATTGTGCTAAAAATTGATTGTCATTTCAATATTTCTTTTTTGCCAAACATAAAATTTAATTAATTGTCTTTTAATTTGTAACATTCCTATTAGAAAAAACTAATCTTTACCAATTTTTTGTGTTAAACCAGCTTTTTGAAGTATGCCGCAATATTATTTAGCTCTTGTTCCAGCTTCTGTTTGCTAATTTCTGTGATTATGTATTTCTTTAACCTCGGTTAGAAGAACTAGCTTCAACCACTCCAAAATTTCCCAGTCATCCAAGTTTTTTTGGGTTGTTCTAGTGAAATTTCGGTACTTTCAAAAGTATTGTTTACAATACATTAATTCCAACAGTGAAGAAGAAAAGAGTGGCCGCCGCTTTTTCTTCTTGTAATTTTGTTGTTGCGTAGAGCGAATCAGTGGGATCTCTTCTGCTGTTTGTTCAGTTATTTTAATCTGCGTCTTAATTCTGCTACTACTCCAAAAGCAATGATACCCTTTGCTGTTTGCATTTTGCAGCCAAGTCAAATTTGCTATTTTGCAGTCAGAATTTTAATTTTTTTCACATGTGCTTCTTTGTATTTCCTGTATCTTTCAATATGAATTTCCCATATCACAATTCAGTTTCAGAATCTTTGCAAAATTTTTACTTGGAGTCAGAAATAGAATGACTAGAAAAAAATTAATATATTCTAACCTAAATAATTTACCTGATTTCAAAATTTCATAGTTTTTTCTAATACGATCTGCTTTTGCAGCTCTCGGTTTAAAAATTCTGGCTCTCTTCTCAGTTGATGCTGTCATCCTTCGCTCTGGCCTTAAGTATCTTCTCTCTTTTGTTCCTTTTTTTTTCAGCTCTCGGTTTAATAAAGTCTGCTTCTGCAGATAGACTTGCCTTGGGCTCAAATACATTTGGATTAGAAAAGACGATTTCGGTCTTCTTGTGGTTTAGCCCGAAGCCATGGGGACATCTAGGTAGGACCATGAAATCCAAACCACAAAACCAAACTTCAATTTAAACCAACTTTTTTGGAATCGCGTCATAAAAAAGTTATGGCTATTTCAAATCAGGAAACTTTTTTGAGCATGCTGTATGTCAGATAAAAATGTTTCCAAAAAAGATTTTCGGCGGTACTGGAATATATCCTCCCCCCAATCATTCAGGCTTAGGCTAAGGGATTGATATAGTCATACTGATTCGCTTCTTTCTTAAACAATTCTCAAAAATTGGTTGTTCCAAAAAACTGTTTCTTACATCCCCACCACCAACACAAGTGTGTAAGAGGGAAAAAAGCAATGACTCCTTGTATAGAACAATGGCTAATGCAATAATATATTGGCTGCCCCTTCCCTCCCATTCCAAGGTCAGCACTGAAATGAACAGATCAGTAGCAACACAAAAGGTAGTAGAAAAAGGCAAGGACAAAGCCATCCCCATAGCGGTTTTTAATAATCTTATTGCCAATATGGGAAACAGTCTTTTCAGAAAACACCAACAAATAAAATATTCTATTTTCTCTTTTTTAACTGGTTGCAATTTTTAGAAAGGTCGGTCGGCTGATCTTCTGGTGGTGGTGTTGGTTAGCGGCGGAAATATTATACCTGGAAATCATAATGTTTAAATTGGGATTTTCAAGTACTAGGAAGTTTTCACAACTCGACAGATCAACTAAAGAGGCAAAAACTGATAACATTCCCGCCCCTCAGGGCTCTCATATGCATAGTTTCACCGCCGGCACCAGTATGGTTCATAAAAAATTGACGTCGGAGCCAATTTGCCAATTTGACACTTCTCCGTTTACACTGACTTGTCGCTTGCAGAGCATCTCATCATCTCATTGCATATCATCAAAGAGTGTACAGCGACATCATCAACACAAATGTTTGGCTTCCTGGTGCTATTTCCTCGCATTGGCTGCATTACTTTTGGTCATTTATAGGGTTGTCGGTCGAGTTGACCGATTTCCTTAGCTGAACTGAATTTTGGATTTTTTGGTTTGGCTAACCGATCTAAAAATACGAATTATCCGTAAGTTTAACTAAACGTTCGTCCTGGTCCCTTTTTTATCCAATTCTGAAGGTTTCTTGGTCAGGTTTACCAAAAATTTCGGTTACCGAAAGCTTTAATCACCAACAAAAAACATTCTGAAGTTCTCATGCCCATAGGTGTACCCAGGATTTTCTGACGGGTGGGGGGTCTAAATAGACTAAAAATCCTGACGGGCGGGGGGTTTGCTAAAATGGCAAAAAAGCTGAATAAGGCTGAAAAAAATAAAAAAAAACTAAAAGAATCCTGACAGGGCGTCTATAGCTCTGCTAGACCCCTCTTCCCCGGGTACGCCTATGCTTATGCCTATAGCTAGCCTGAGAAAAGTCTGCTTGCAAGCAGTGCTATAAATTTTGGAATTTCGGCACCGGCACAGCACCGGGAACCGACTTCCAAAATTTCGGCACCAGACACCGGCACCGCCGGTGCGGCCGGTGCTGGTGCCGCACCGGTGACATTTACAGCACTGCTTGCAAGTAACATCCTATATTATTCTTCCTATATTATCATCCTATATTATATTTTTTCGGACTGAAAAAAGGCATAGTTGACCAGCTGTTGAATTCTGGTTCCGACTATGAAAACAGAAAAGCAAGTAATAGCAATTCATCCATCTTGGTGTCCTTGACTGCTGCAGTTAATCACTTGAGAACATTTTTCTACCCTTTTTTCAATCCATCCATCTACCTTGCTTCCAAATGAACAGTTCACACAATTTGTGTGAGGGTGAGCTGTTGTCAACACCAGATTAACGATTGTTTTGGATGAGTAATGAATGAGTAAATTGTGTGTTATGAAACTTTTTGATGACCTAATTGTGAGCATCTATTTCTCCAAATATGACCTGGTTGTGACATTATCCAATGGTTTTTTTGCAAATTATTATTGTTTAGTAATAACAGTGTGTTATTTATTCTTGTCGGAAAACTGGTGAATGTGCTTATTATATGGTTTTATAAAGTTGATTTTGATCAACACAATCGTCACACCCTTAAGTCTTTTTTATTTCACCTCTTATTTCAAAGATATTCGCTAAACCTAATCCCTAAAATCAAATAGGGGAAACTGGTAAATAGCAGGTACAATCGTGATTCTTTTTTGGATCACACCCAAATCTCAGGTTCGGCAAAAGAAATTAAAAACTGCTGCAAAAAGTCGCTTAAGCAACTTCATTTAATGGCTATTTGTGAGGAATGAAGTGCAATTCTTAAGAATTCTCCAGATGATTTTGTTCTGTTTGCGTTCTGTTCTGATTCTCCTGATTCGACATTCAATAATATCTTAAATAATAAAATTAATGGTTTGCCATTATACTTTTGTTTTACAACCATAAATTTATGTGTGCTTGGTGTGGTGCCAGCAGGTGTGTTGACTCTTGCTCACGCAACCATTTCGTTCAACTCCAAACCACTCTTCTAGTTAAATGATTGCAGTAGCAGCTGAGTGTACACAGTTTGACCATAATAGAAGTGAAATTAAATGTAAACATACAACAATACTTCCTGACTCTACAAATACTATTTTTGTTTGTCTTTTGCTTCTAGTTAAAACTTTTCCAACTGGGAATGCGCTTTTTTGGCATGACAATTTTTGTAGAAAGTGAAATTTTTGTTTGCTTCTTACAGAATTTCTGTATTGGGCGGCAACTTTAGATCACAGCCAAGAGTATATTTTCTCTAACCCATTTATCTCTAGCTAAATCCAGTAGACAATTTTAAAATGTTTCTAGAAATTTTTCTCCGTCCATGACAGAGTTTTTGATTCTATAAAACTTAGAAGAGATAACTAATATTTGCTATCGTTCATAAATGAAATCCAAATTTGACCAATAAGGTCTATTTATTGCTCATATTCCAACTAAAATTTCAATCACGATCAACTTTCTAATTCTTTCTGTTGATTGCTATTTGAATGAGAGTAGTAATAAAAATAGACTACCAGCATTACTACTAACACCGCTGCTCATGATGGTTTAGCCACATTCAAAAGGGAAGAAAGGGTTAGATTAAAGCAAGGGTTCCATTCCTGGCGCACCACCACAAAGAAGCAGGAAACCATTTATGGAGAGCAGAAACGGGATTTTTTATTCCTTCCCCGAAAATCAAATTATAAGTATATTATTGGTGCAGCCAGCCCTGCTATAAGAGCTTCACTCTCTCCTTCTTTAGCACAAATTCATTTTTGCTGTTTTAGTAAAAACATTTCAAGAGAAAGTATGTCTTTTACCAGTGGAAATCGAACTCACTGGTATTTTCACCAAAATAAAATATTCAACAGCTTCACCATCCATCTTAATTTTTTCACTGATTAATGGTTACAAATATTATTTTGAATGTAAAATGTCCTAATTTATGCACATCTCTAGAAAAGTATGCTATTGCTCACTAAATTCTGAAATCCAATTCTAAGCCTACAAAGACCATGGCATCCATCAGTTCCACAGTCTACACTGCCACCATGGAGCAAAAGCAGCGTTCCAGACCTAACTTTTTTCATTTCTTTGCAGCTAATGGTACTGCATCTCCACCCCTTCTAAGCAGCCATTAAACGTGGAAAGTTTGTACCAGCATCAAAACCAGATCCAAAAGCAACAACAGCGACCTCAAACAGTGTATTGGTGTGGTGCTCCGCCAAACAATGTCTCCAAAGCATCAAATAGCCCTCAACAATTGCCGGTGTGGACTTCCAAAACCCTTCGCTATATCGATGACAGTCCTTCTCCGTCTGCTTCCCTTGTAAATGAGGGTGCAATAACTCCAACCACTAGTCTTCCTACTACTTCTGGAGCCGAAATCTTTGACCCTAAAGATCTCAGCCATACTTCCAGAACAAGGAAAAGCCCCACAAACCCAGTCGGGTGTCCCCCAGCCTTTGTGAGCCCGAATGTGATAGATGAATCCAGCAGTTCTACACCATGCCAATTTGAGTCGCCTAACTCCGATTTGCTCTACCGCTCAGTCCGACTAAAAGGAGGGGCAGCCAGAGCAACCAGAAAGAAGTTCAGATTGAGCGATATGCTCGACAATTTCCGAAGAGATTGCGAGAAAGAGGAAATGGTAGTGGGTATCCCACCTTTATTCAGCCAAGAAACTTTGGCCGAGTATGAGGCGCAGGTGCAGAATGTGAAGCTGAGGCATCCAGTAAAGAGATTCGTCATAGAAAACGGTATTTCTGACAATGAAAACATCCAAAATGTGTCGGCAATGACAATTTTGAAGAAAAGAGAAGCTGACAACAAGAGAAGGGACTCAGCTGCAGCGGCTCTAGAGGCTCGTAGAAATGACTTTTTCGCAGCTGCTTTCAAACAGGATGAACAAGCTAGTCATATAGCTCCTGAATCAAGAGTCAGGCAGCTGACAGAGTATGCGAAAAAGTCGTCTGAAAAGACCCAGAATAATTCTTCTTATACAAAAATCTCCAGCTTTAACAATTACAGCAATGGTTCACAACTAAATGCAAAACAGGTTGAGCCAAATGGAGATAATGTGTTGAGAAAATGTCCAGAGTATGCACCAAGACGACCAATGTCAATGTTGAATAGCTCAACCAGCTGTTTAGCTGGAGAAAAAGCAAATTGTCCAGCCAGAAAAGGTAGTTGTGGACCCACACTAATGCCTATTGAAGAAGTTTGGAAGCCATCAAAAGATACTAAACAACACTCACCCAAACGCTTCGAAAAGCCACAAGTGCAGCATGAAGCACAGACATCATCAGCAGAAACTGACAGGCGACGTTCTTTTTATGGCTCTTCTTCAGAAAAAATCAATAAAAGAAATCAAAGACCTCAATCCATGATGGCTCCATCCACTGCTGTGCCCTCAAACCCGGCTTTAGGATCCACAGTCAACAAAACGACCACAACATCTTTCCTGAACCTGCTGTTCGGCAGAAGTAGAAGGTCCAAGGATGCAGAGGGTGAGGAAGGAAACAGCCAACTTTCTAACGACCAATTTCACTTTTGCAACAAACACCCCAACCTCTGACAACCACTGCATCTAAAAATGGGTGCAGATTTGGGAATGTTGCCCCAACTCCCATTGACCAACCAAGTACATCCAGCAATGACATCAACAGCAAAAGAGCATCCACACCCAATTGGCCAGCTCACAAGTTGCATTTATTGGCTATGGCGATGGCTGTGCCACAGGTGATGAGCACTAGTTACATTGAACAACTGGAGCAGAAGAACGTTGCTGTTAATAGTGGTGGTCTGTTCAAGAGACACACTGCTAGCAGCTACAGAAAAGCTCAACGACAGCAGTTGTTGTCGTTAAAGCAACAGCAGAGACAGCAACAACAGCAAAACAAGACTACAGCTAGTAGCTCTTTTTCTAATATGGCTAAAAGTTCTGGAGGAGTTGCCCGAAAACTTGGGCCAGAAAATGTAAGATTCTAGGGATGAAATAAAAAATTATTCAGAATATTAAATTCTAAAAATTATTCAAGCCAATGCCTGCAGTGCTGCTTAGGGAAATGCGAAAGTTTTTTTTTAAATTTTTTTTCTTTTAGTTAAACATGCAAAAATTTGAATAAATTTTTTTAAAGTGATAATACTTTCAGGTAGCCATAAAATTATTGTTTCTTATGAGCAGGGAACGTAACTGTACTTTTTAAAAAGATTTGTACTTTTTCGGGACTCGAAACCTTTTTTATTATTGAAGTTTTTAGTCAAAAAACTTTTTTGGAGCTCAAAAATCAATAAGCACTGGATAAAATGGCAATTTTTAACGAAAAATGACCAATTTGTACTTTTTTTGGCCTAGTGTACTTTTTTTCAAAATTTTGAGCTACGTACCCTGCTTATGAAGTATTATTTGCTTAAACATGCTTGCAAGATGGGACATAAAAAAACTAATGGGTGGAAAAGTCAGAAAATAATTACTTTTTTCTGGTTTTTTCCATACTTTTAGTTTTTCGTGCCTCATTTTTCAACCATGTTTTAGCAAATAATACCTCATAAAAAACTGGAATCTACAAAAGTTTTGATTTTTTGCCTCTTTGACTAAAACAAAAAATTTGGCGAGCAACTTTCCGGCTTGCAACTTTGGCCCCTCTTTGTTACGCATGGACCAAATATGACCAGTGTACGACTTTTGAGCAAATAGTAACATAATGTTTGATGGCTGCGGCTAAAACTAGCATCAAGTTGCAAAAACACTGTTTCTCGTTTCATTTGCAAACCTGAAACAATATCTATATAAGCTGTTTACAGAAGGATCCTAGACATTCTTTCTAAAACCCGAGGAAATGAAGGGGAAGAAAAATAGCGATCAATTACTGAAGGGTACTCTTGCTTTCAACTGCAAATATTTTTAAACAGAGTAGATTCTACCAAAAATTTGTCAGTGAGATGAAAACAGTAAAATTAAAAATTTCAGCGAAATTCATTAGTAAAATAAATTTTATATTTATTTTCAGCGATCAAATGAACTGCAGAAGAATGGTGGAGTCAAAGACAATCGCAGGACTCGAAACTGCATCAAAGACGTAATTTTAATTTTAGCGAACGTTGGACTTTGCTTCCAATCATTTTTTGCAGGTTCTCCAACGCAACGGCCCTTACCCCCAAATAGTCCTGCCTCCGAGCGGGGGTTCTGGATGGACGGCATTAGCAGCTGCACTATTAACATAGATGACGACTTAGTGGTTGGCAGGCCGCAGTCTGTTAGCAATAGCTGTGCTCGCTTCAAGTTGGAAACTGATGACACTTCAAACTCTTATAGAAGGCACTTCATTGGAAGGGTGAGTTAGGTTTAACAGAGATTTGAGTCCGACGGTGTAATTCCGGGGTTAAAATTCATTATCCAGTGCAATGTACGCAATAGTGTGCAACAAACGAGACTATTCGATTAGAAATTAGTCCTACTGCAGGTTTGGTATCCGATATTTAGCACCGATGCTTTCCATATGCTTGAGATCGGGGTTGTCACAGGCAGTCATATTTAGGTCCACCGATAAAATACTGGTTTCGATAACTCCATCACAGTATGTTGCGAAAAATTCAGTGCATATAAAAATGTCTTAAGGACTTACCGATGGAATCCAAAGAGATTTGCATTTTTTGTTAATATTCATGATAATGTATTATCGAACAATGGGTTCCCGAATTCACATTGAAATTTAAAGTTATTTAGTTAAAGTAGGACAAGATATCCAGGTTGGAAACATTACTACCCGCGATGACCCCATCCGAAACGCTTATGCTCTTTTGGAAAAAAAACAAAAGAGCGAAGAATCTATAGTTTGGACATCATAATCGTACTGGACACGAATTTTCATCTGTCAAGACAGGGAAAAAATCTCTTTGCAATGCCTACAAATTTCTTCAAAGATCTTAACCTTATTCAGGAGCACCACAACTTTTACGGGCTGGACACCAATCTAGGACCACTAATCCTCAGTGTGCGCACAGAGACCATTTCCTCCCAAGACCATTTCCGCATAATTCTACGCACCAGGCAAGGCACAGTGCATGAGATAGTGCCTGCTAGTGCTTTGGGGGACAAACCCTCAGCCAGTCGGATGGTTCGTCTGTTGTGTGATGAGGTGACCACCGACAGATTCTTCCTATAGCCTTTCCCGGAGGCAGTGAGCTGATTCTGAACTACGATGAACATGTGATCACCGACACCTACAAGTTTGGAGTCATCTACCAAAAGCTGGGTCAGACTACTGAGGAGGAACTGTTTGGCAATGCAAACTCCAATTCTGCCTTTGATGAATTCTTGGCTGTGTTAGGAGACAAGATATGCCTAAAAAGTTTTGATGGCTACAGAGGAGGATTGGACACAAACCATGGTCAAACAGGCTCGGAGTCAGTATATACTAGATTCAAACACAAGGAGATCATGTTCCATGTGTCCACTTTTCTGCCTTACACTGTTGGTGACACTCAACAGTTGCAGAGGAAGAGGCACATCGGAAATGATATTGTTGCTATTGTCTTTCAGGTCAGAATTTTTTTTATTGAAAAGATAATTTGACTTTAATTCACGGTGGAATTTTTTAGGAAGAAAACACTCCATTCTCACCAGATATTATTGCCAGCAACTTCCTTCACGCCTACATCGTCGTACAGCCAATAGATGCAGGCACAGAAAAGACGCGCTACCGTGTGTCAGTGACTGCTAGAGATGATGTACCCTTCTTCGGACCCACGCTGCCTGCTCCATCCATATTCCGAAAAGGGCAGGACTTCAGAAATTTCCTGCTGACTAAATTGATCAATGCAGAGTTGGCTGCCTACAAGGCGGAAAAGTTCTCAAAGCTGGCTGTTAGTTATTAAATGAATTCACTGAAAATTAAAAAAAAGAAGGTATAAATGTCAATTCAGGAGAGAACTCGAGCCTCGTTGCTGGATGGTCTGTATGCCAATCTCAAAGAAAGAGCACAGTTTTACGGCATGGCCTTTCTCGAGTCCACTGACCCTTCTGTCAACCCAAACGCTAATGGCGCAGTCAATGTTGCAAATCCTGCCTCTACTTCTTCTCTTGGACTGTTCCATTCTGTCAAAAAAGCTTTTAGTGGAAGGTGAGTAAATTTTCTAGTGAAAAATCCCGACAATTTTTGAAGTTATACTGAACTGGAGGGTTTGGAGGTTCCAAGTTGTTGGCCATAAAATGCCCATACATTTTCCACTAAAAAATGTTGCAGTTGGTGTCATCTTGTAGCTAAAAAAACACGACTACTAAATTGGCTATTTATAGAGTGGAAAAAGTTTGAGGAAATGAGGAAAAATCAAATGAATCCACACCCGCGGTGAGCAGAACAGATAAATTTACCTGAACCGATAAATTTATCTATCAGACAAAATTCAAATTATTTTTATTTGAAAAATAAAATTTATCTGCAAGATAAAAATTTTTTCTGACAGATAAAATTTTATCGGTCAGATAAAATTCGATTTTTAAATAAAAATCATTACAAAATTAAAGAATGGGTTCCACACTTGCAAACCTATAGAAATTTTGGCGCTAATATAGAATAACCCCTTTATTTAAAAATCGAATTTTATCTGACCGATAAAATTTTATCTGTCAGAAAAAATTTTTATCTTGCAGATAAATTTTATTTTTCAAATAAAAATAATTTGAATTTTATCTGATAGATAAATTTATCGGTTCAGATAAATTTATTTGTTCTGCGCACCACGTCCACACCAGTGATGGCAATTTGAATCCTTTTCGTAATTTTGAATTTTTTGGCGGGAAAAAATGGCTGTGATTCAAATTACGTTCAAATTTATTTGGTCATAGTAAATTTGAATCACTGCTAATTTGAATCATTGCCTTTTTAGTGATTTAAATTTATTTGTGTAATTTGAATCACAGCTAATTTGATTCTCGACACGAAATCAATTCAAGGTGGCCAAAGACCAGATGGCTCAGGACCCATTCCGGAATGGCCGGAAGGCTAAAATTTTTGGTTTTTTGCGGAGGTGGTCTGGGGGGGGGGGGGTGTTAATTTTTTGCGAAAAAGCGATTGGGCGAATCAGATTTCCAGTCCGATTGGTTATTGCTCAGAATTTCACCCTGAAGCACTGAAAACCACCAAAACCTGAAATTCTGAGCAATTTAACCGATCGGACTGGAAATCTGATTCGCCCAATCGCTTTTTCGCAAAAAGTTTACTCGTGATTCAAATTAGACAAATAAATTTGAATCACTAAAAGAGATGATTCAAATTAGCTGTGATTCAAATTACACCAAAAAAACATAGTTTAATTTGAATATAGCTAAAAACCGCGAAATCACGTTTTTAATTTGAATCATTGATTGAAATTGCCAACTCTGGTCCACACCCTTGCATTAATGCGAAAACGGAGCGTAGATGATTTTTTCTCAAAATGTCAAAGTGCAATACTCCTTTTTTTAGTCGATTAGTAGTAGTCTCGTGAAGGGTTGCAGTTTACAGTCCCGCCCTCCCCCACGGGGAGTGGTCAGATGGAGGAGATAACCTCATATTCGTGTTTCTCGACCCCGATTTCATGAGAAAGCCGCCTGTTTTTTAATTCTGAGAAAAAATGTTTCGAACCACAGGGGGCACACTTACCTTATACATGATTCCGAGAAGTACTCTTGACCTTAAAATGCATATAGAGTCTCTTTTTGCCCCGGCCCAGTTGAAAAACATGGTGAGGCAATCGAAGAATACAAACATTTGAATTTCTGACGTTCTGCCATAAAACTGACCCCCTTTTATTCCCTTCCCCTCCCAATACAGCTCTTCTTCTCTTTAAAATTCAAAAAGCGCCAATTTAAATTTTTCAAATTTTGACTAAAAAACATGATACCTTCCTGTGGTTGGAATTTTTTTCTTCTCAGAACCAAAAAAAATAGCCGGCTTTTCATGAAATCGGGGTCGAGAAACACGAATATGATGTTATCTCCTCCATCCGATCACTCCCGTGGGGGGATTGTAAACTCAAGCCCCGTGAAGTTCACACGTTCTTGAAAAAATGTGGGCTGCAAAAATATTACATATCACGCCAACAACATAGTTTTTCAATGCAGAAATCAGATAATGACTATTTTACGCCTAAAAAAGGCACGAAAACTATTTTGATTGTCTTTTTACACAACTTGCCAAAGCAAATTTGCCAAAGATAAATTCTTATTCAAAACTAGAAAGTCCGTTCAAAAATATGCGTCAGCATTCCACCAACTTTTTTTTAAGTAACAAAACCCCATTTTAAAACCACCACAAAATTCAGGTCTCGCTCAGTATCGCAAGACATAACTCAGCAAAATCATCAGTCTGGTCTGCCCTCTCTATCCAACACCAACAATGGAAATCGCCTATCCATGGCCACCATCAATGACCACAACCAGCAAGCCTCTTCTCCATCAGCCCTCAGGTCCAGCACTGGAAGTAGTGGGAACAGACAAGGCCAACTGGCCAGTCCTAGAAGGTTTGCTGGTCTGAGTGCGGCCAAGGCTGAGTCCTGTTCCTCCTCCACTTCAGGCAGCAGTTCCAGAAGTTTCAAGAAGTCCATTTTGGATGAGTCTTTTAATATAGATAGGACCGGAGGGTACTTCCCTCGAGGCATTGGTCAACCACCTGTGAGGACATCTTCCAACAATACTGGTGGAGCAGTAGCTGGAGATGGCAATGAAGGGGATGTTAATCAACTGCTTCAACCAGCTAGACTGTCTGGTGGAGCTAGAAGACTTATTGTGTCCAGACATTCATCCGCCAAGTCTTTTGAACAGCAATATGGTGCAGGATTGTCACCTAGAGGCGATGATGAGCACCGTTTGAAGTAAGCTTTCAGATAGAAATTCATAGGATTGGCTGTATTTGTGTGAATTATGCTTGCTCAATTTATTCGACTTTTTCGCCGCCCAAGGTTCGGCCCTCTCAAAATAAAACCTGAAAAACCAGCTCAGGCGCCCAGATGTATGTCTCAAACCTTGCTGAAAGATATACCTTCGTAAAACATGATATTTTTATTTTGACTAAATTTTGGCCATGATCTATCTAGATCCGAAATTAGGAAAATGGTTAAAATAAATTATCAGAAAAAGACCACCACTCTGCGAAAGTGAGCACAATTTCTTTTATAGCATGAGCTTTCTAAGACTACGTTCACAATAAATCCGCATGCGGGTGCGGATGTTGTGCGAATGCGGAATTGCGTTCACAACGGCACTTTATATACTTCTTAAAACCATTGATTGATGGTTAGTAAAACGGTAATACCCTTGTGGTCTGCATTGCGGATGCATTATGAACACTAAAAATGCGGATGCGGTGCGTGTGCGGTGCGTACGAAAAACGGATCATTGTGTACGTAGCGTAAAGTATATTATAAAAATTTAAAAAAATTTCTGCCAAAAAGCAACCAACGAATCCGTTAAAAAAATTTGTAATTTTTTTCTCTTGAAATTTTTCGGTGTTCTATTTTAAAATACGCATGTGACACCATAATAGACAAAATGGGTAAATATTTATGACTGGCACTCAGAAATACATATGTTCCCACGTTGTCATTTTCTATGAATTTTAAATAAAATTTTCTTTCAGATCACCAAGAAGCACCAGCACCTCACACGGTCCCAACATAGAATGGGACTTGTCAAGTGTGGACAACGAGGAACTGGACTTAGAGGATGAAGACCGTCTAGCAAGAGGCGAGCATGACTCGGACACTGGCATGGAGAGCATGTCTTCCACTGATTTACAGCACACTTCTGGCAACAGCAAGAAGACACTAGCTGATCCAAGACCATAATGAATGGAGTGGTTGTGCTCCGACCCAACATCAGTCACAACTCCAACAAAAGTGTGGACCATTCTTCTAATTCCTCGATTGTTGCAATGGAGGTGTGAATGGCAACCAAAGAGCTTCATGTAGCTTCTGCAGTGGCACAGAGAGCAGCAGTAGTTGTCACGAGGAAGAACAAAAAAGGTTGGACGAACTGGTGTTGGATGTAGAGCGTCTGAAAACTGAGAAGACGGATCTGTTGAAGCAGAATGTGACTTGCAAAACGGACATCAAAAAGTTAAAAGAAAGGTAATTTCTAAAATTTCGGAAGAGGCGGACAGTCTACAGTCATCCCTCAAAAAAATAAACTATAAATGCTAGGCAAATAATTTACCCATGGGTTTCTTTTTTAGAACGCTATTGAACGCTACTATAAGCTATTAAATATACCGTATTTCCTCTAATTGCCGCCCCCCCCCTCCAATTGCCGCCCCCCCCCCCCTAGAGGTCGATCGAAAAATAAGCGCCCCCCCCCCCCTTCTAATTGCCGCCCCCCTCTAATTGCCCCCCCCCTAGAGGTCGATCGGAAAATAAGCGCCCCGGGCGGCAATTAGAGGAAATACGGTAAGCCTACATTTTATAAGGCCGACTCTCGGTATAACGATCATCCAAAAAGTTCTTTCCCGCTTAAGTCCTAGGATGACAGATCGGAATGGGAGAGTGGACAAAGTTTACAGTACATTACAAAAATTTCCAATATTCAGACAATCCCATCTGACAAACGAGCTGGATAGCGCCAATGACGAAATCACCGTCTTAGAAAAATGCTAAAGAGACCATCCAATGGCTCAGACCTCTCAAACTGTTCCACCGGTTCTTCCCAAATGAGAAGCGACAGACCACTTGTCCTATTCGGCAGCACTAATCAAGAGTCAAGCAGCACAGAAATAGAGCCTCCAGAACCCTATCATGTATTCAGCTCGCAATAAAAAATGTTATAAAATTTGTTGGCTCTATATGCGTTTGTATGAGTGTTGAAAAAAATACCTATGTTCCGCACATTATTTTTAATCAAAAAAAAATATTTGATTAAAAAAAAATCAAATTTGTTTAAACGTTAAAAGGAAAGAATTCCTTATTCAATCACCGTATTTCTTCTAATTGCTCAACATTAGAGTTTGCCCGAAATTTCGGCCCTTTTTTGGATTACTATTGCGGTTTTCGAGAAAACTGAATTCCGGTTCCGATCCTGGCTCCGTATAAAAATGATTTCCGGGCCATCTCCGTCAATCTTTCAAGTGTTATAAATTTTTCTCAGCTGATTTCGATCACCCGCCAGACTGTCGAGCGGTTTTAAATGGTCGAGATATTAGAAGAAATATAGTATTTGGTTAGTAAGTCACTTTTTGAAGAGAAATAAAGTGTTATCAATAAAGATCATACGTCCGACGCATTTAGAGCTAATTTTCTTATAAAAATGTGCCTGCTTCTGTGCATTCTTTCAGTTAATCTAAAAACGGTGATTTTTGCTAATCTTCTGTCGTTCTATAAGTTATTTTGCTAAGCTATGCCAAATTTTGTTAAAAAGTTCAGCTGCAAACATTAAAATTTACCTCTCCGCCCATTTGTCTTTTTCTTCCCAAGCTTCTATTTTTCTTCTTCCAAAAACATTGGTGCAGTTAATATAGCACCACCCTTGCATTATATACATATATATATATATATATATCTAAATGTGTACTTGTGTTAACCTTGATATTGACTGATTGTCCATATGAATGAAGCCATGGATTGAACACAGTAAATGATATATTATTAACTTTTTGAAGCTTGTCACTATCTAAACAGCAGTATACGGCAAGACATAAAAGTTAAAATTTTATATCTGTCATGGTTTTCAGAAGACAATACGCCACATGCCATAAGCCATCCACGGCATGGGTGAGGGCGCTCTCACAACCCTACTTGCACGCTCGCCAAAAATAAAAAAAGCGCCGGCTCTTTTTCATTTACACCGCGGCACCGGCTGAAGCGCCGGTCATTAAAGTTTTTGCCGCCGGCGAAGTCATCAGATGTCTTTTTTGCCGGCGGCGTGCCGGCGCTGGTGCGGCGCCGGCTTTTGTATAGTAGGGTAAAATTTAAACTGAGTTTTTAAACATGATGAAATTCGTATTAAAACGACATTTTTTCACAACTGATATCATTTGCATAGTACTGGAATGATCTTCCGCCTTCTGTTAACTTCTAAAACTATTTACTTTTTCCATTTTCGAAGCGCCGGCGCCTCACAAATTTTCGCCGCCGGCGCTTCAACTGGCCCAATTTAACCGGCGGTGCGCCGACGCTCGTGCAGGTATGACGACAACCCTCGAGCTCCACCGAGCCTTTCAAAGTCCTCATACTTTCCGTCCACCACAAGTTCCTGGTTTGTGAGTGCTTTAACGCTTAGAGAATTAATAATCTTTGGTACTTACAGGCTTATAGAAGTGGCCCCTGTTTTGTCCCTTCTCCTCCCAATACAGCCACCGTTATAACGAGTAGCGCCGTATTTTTTCGGGTTTTCACTGGTCCGCGATGCCCTTGCAACATTCGTCACAAAGGGTGATTTTTTTACGAGTCACCCGTGTAGGTATGAGACTAGCGCGCCAAATTCGTGAAAATAGGCTATCTATAACAAAAGTGCCATCTACAAGCAATAAATAATTTTATTTCAAAAAGTGAGGTTTTGTGAAGCTGCAATGTAAATGTCTAATTTGTCATTTTATTTAACAGCTGTGAAAAAGCAAAAAAACTCTTACAACGCCATTACAAAAATATGTCCTTCAATATATTGTTAGAGAAAATTATTTTTTCAACAAGCAATCAAATATTAAGGGTCAGTGGCCTTAACTGCAGATTACTATATCGCTATTGCCGATGTTGACCAACGGCCGACATCCTGGGTTGTTGTATACGCAACACTTTTGGGTGTCTACACAGGCAACATCTAGTCTAAGCAGAGATTCAGGGCACTGGTTACCACCATCACCACATTGAGCAACAGTCACTAGCAAGACAATACCAAGCTGAACACAACCAACTTCATTGTCCAATAAGTTAAATATGCTTTAAATGTTGGTGTCCTGAAGAAACAAGCTTAATTTGCATAAATTGTTTCCCATTACAAAAATATTTTTATGGACTTCTGTGTGCAATAAATAATATTGTGCTCAGGTTTAGTTTATGAACAATAAAAAGAGTATATATATTTGGCTGCTTCCATCCAAACAGCGACATTAAAAGTATATTTAACTTTGACAATGAAGTTGGTTGTTTTCAGCTTGGTATTGGTCTTGCTAGTGACTGTTGCTCAATGTGGCAATGGTGGTGGTAACCAGTGCCCTGAATCTCTGCTTAGACTAGATGTTGCCTGTGTAGACACCCAAAAGTGTTGCGTATACAACAACCCAGGATGTCGCCGTTGGTCAACATCGCAATAGCGATATAGTAATCTGCAGTTAAGGCCACTGACCTTAATATTTGATTGCTTGTTGAAAAAACAATTTTTCTCTAACAATATATTAAAGAACTTATTTTTGTAATGGCATTGTGAGAGTTTTTTTGTGTTTTTTCACGGCACTTAAATAAAATGACAAATTAGACATTTACATTGCAACTTCACAAAACCTCACTTTTTAAAAATTTTACTCTAGTTTTTTTCTTACAGAAGGACAGACATCAAGGGGTTGGGTTGGGGGGTATTTTGACTAGAAAATGGAATTTTTCGATCTTAATTTTTCTTTTCAACCTGTTTTTTTAGGCCAAACGAAATCACCGTGAATCCATCCGACGAAAAACACATCAGATCAAAATTTCGAAATATTTTTTTTCTGGTAAAAATTTGCCTTGATGCTAACCTTGATCCTAACCAGACGCCCTCTGGCAGTTTTGTAATGATTTCAGAACTAACGTTTTGTCGATGCTCTAGTTGGCATGATTGCTTACAAGTTTATGCTTGAATGACGCCAGAAAGCATGGCTACATTTTGAGCATAAAGTTATATTGCTATGTCTTTAAAATTCTCGAAATGACAAAAAAATTATGAAAAGTCAATTTCTGAAAAATTCTAAACATTTCCAAAATCCTGATACTTTTTCATAACTTGTGGTTTTTCGAAAATTTTGCAGGCATAGTCACATAGTAATTTATGCTCACATGTTGTCATGCTTTCTATCGTCATTACAAGTTCAAACTTGTATACAATCATTTCCATTAGAACACAGAAAAAGCCTAAGTTCTGAAACAGTTACAAAAGCCAGAATGCTAAAACCTTTAACCTTGTTACCGTTTAATTTGAAACTCAACCATGAATCACAGCACGACCCAACCACTTTAATACGCCCAGGCCTGACTGTAATACCAGCTTTATTGTGCAGAACTTCACAAAGAATGAATACTTCACAAACAATCAGAATCTACAAACTGTTTTTTTTTTCAAAAAGGTGGTTTGGCTCATGATTTCGACCGATTTCTGAATGACATTAAATGGGACCTGGATATGTTTAGAAAATCAGTTGGCGCTTGAATATTTTATACATACACGCGTAGCTTCTACAGCTCATTAGAAAGCGCAGGAAATACGCTTTCTTATGACATATTGTTGTCGGGTTTATGATAACATAAATGTAAGGCATAGTCCATTGAAATGGGTAATCAAGGGTACTATTTGTGTGTGTTTGTGTTAAAAACAAGTCTGCGTTGTACTTTTACAATTTATTAATTAACAGTATAGAAAAATCAAGATTAAACTAACAATTAAAAAAAGTTACACGTCCAATAACCACACACCCAACCATTCACACACTTAAACTATTAGCTAACACACTTTGAACCAAAACTAGTGTGCAAACCATTAGCTGACAAAATTAACTGGCCATTTTCACACAACATACATTCTAATAAAAACCTGAGTTAAAGGAAGAAAAAAGTGGGGCAAACAAGGGCAAAAATAACATAAAAACATATTTTTGGCGTGTGATAGTTATTTATAAACAAGAAAAGCTCTAGTGGTTTTCAGTCGACTGACTCCTACGCATCTTTTTGACACAAGAGGGCAAAACCATTTGCCTTGGGCGGGGCAGCTATTCAACACAAGAATAATGGAACCATTCGTAGGGACACTAAATTTGTTTATGTTACTGGGAAATATTTCAGCTCGGAAATACTCGATATATACATTTACAATGAATATACGATAGAAATAAATTTACGCTCATAATCAGATACAACTAAACTCGATAGAAGTTATGGCTAGTTAAAAGTGGACAAAACCAGCGGACCTAGTCTTTTTAGTATTTGAAATATTGCTTTTTTCTATTAGGGTTGTCGCTTCGGTTAACCGATTTCGGTTATTTCTAATCTAAAACCGAAAAAATATTCGTAGCTACGGTTAGCCGAAAATTTCGGTTATTGGTTTGATTAACCGAAACCAAAAATTTTGGAACGGCAACCAGACATTTTTCTTTATTTGCAGTATTTGTCGCGCAATAATTTCTGCAAATAAAATAAATTTGTCGCGCGACAAATTCCTTTTTTTTGTAGAAATTGTCGCACGACAAATGCTAAAATAAGGGAAAGTATCGTGCGACAAATTCCTTTATTTTATTAAAAAGAGGCCATCTAGCCACTGTATTGAAATCCTCTTTTTGACCACAGAATGGTCTAATTTTTTAGGATCAGCTTAAAGAAACTAATGAACGCTATTCTAAAAAAATTAGATCGACTTGTAGTCTGAGTGTTAAGAAAAAATGAAACAATCGTGCGACATTTTCTTTTATTAGGGAATGTGTCGTGCGACAATTCTTTTTATCCGGAAACTGTCGTGCGACATTTTCCCGAATAACGACATTTTCCCTTATTAGGGAAAACGTCGCGCGACAAATACTGCAAAAAAAAGATATGTCTGGCTGCCATTCCACACACTTCGAAAAAGCTAATAGTTCGATAAAAACCGATTCGCTTATTATTACCTTCAAAGGGGTATGCCCACGCTAATAAGAGGTGGTGCCCGGGAACTCAAATTTTTTCCTAATCATTGAACTTGTGTACGGATTTTTTTACTTGGTTTCTAACAAAACAAGCCTAGAATAAAATTCTAGGCCTTGTTTTGTTAGAAACGAGTTGAAAAATCCGTACAGAAGCTCAACGATTGGTAAAAATTTGAATTCCCGCACACCTCTTATTAGCGTGGACATGCCTCTTTAAAAGACAGTGGCATGTTCAAAATTTGAATTGGCGGGGACACTTCTCTTACGATTCAACTTTACTCTTTGAGTCATTTGCCATCACTCCAAAGAGTATAGTGAGAGACGAAAGAGAAGTGTCCCCGCCAATTCAAGTTTTGCACATGCCACTGCGCGCAAAAACCATGTCCTTTAAAGAAGCAGACACATTTGTCTTATTTCCACATCCAAATGTTCAAAAAATCATGCAAATTACTCACGCTTTTGTTGTCACAAGCTACCATGTCCCTTCAGACTTTTGTTGGCAGGTGCACCATACTCTACTGTCTTGATCTTCAGAGTCTTCATCAGCTTCCTCGTCCTCTTCTCCCAGCGCTTCACATCTTCTTCATCTGCCTCCTCGTCCAAGTACTGCTGGTCCTGGCTGTACACTTGACGACTTTCCTCTCACTTAGCTCGCCCATATTATTGGCATGTTGAGCACTGCCAACCTTGCAGATTGACCATAGTTGCTGTTATTGCTATAGGAGGAAGAGGAGCTGGTGGATGCAGAGTAAACTAACTGATGGTCGACCCACATGACCCGGTGGCCCTGAATTTGTCGATCTTTCAGCATTTGTTGAACTCTACTTGTCAATCTGAAGTATTTTTTCAATTTTTTTATTTTCTGCACAAAGAATAAAAAATATTACTTGACAGGTCTGCCATAACTGGACTGACTCTCGGCCTGACCCGCAAAAGCAGGTTGTGCTGATGGGATCGAGTGAGGCTGTTGATAAGTACTCTCAGAACTACTTGAAGAACTTGGATCAATTTTTTGTGCTATTTCATTTGATGGCTGCAAGTAAAGGAGATTGTGCTGGCATGAATAAATGAAAAGATAAATTAAATTTTGCAATCTGAGATTTGATGAAAACTGCACCAGAAAATATTCTGAAGTGAAGCATAACACGCTTTACACTTGCTTTGTAAGGCTTTCAAAAACATTTTATTTTGTTGGAAAACTGGAACTTTAAAGCTTAATGATCAACTTAAAGGGCATTGCCGTCTACGACAAAGGCTTGAGTATAGAATCCTCCAGGCAGAGTGCTCGGATGGAGGAGATAACATCATATTCGTGTTCGATTTCATATTCGATTCCATGAGAAAGCCTGCTGTTTTTCGATTCTGAGAAAAAAATTCGAACCACAGGGGGTAGCATGGTTTTTTAGTCAAAATTTCAAAAATTTAAATTGGCGCCTTTGAATTTTAAAAGGAATAAGGGCTGTGTTGGGAGCAGTGCTGTAAATTTTGGAATTTCGCACCGGCACCGCACCAGGCACCGACCTCCGAATTTCGGCACGGAGCAATGGCACGGGCACCGACCTCAAATTTTCGGCACAGGCACCGCACCGCCAGCACGGCGGTGCCGGTGCTGCGGTGTCGCACCGGCATTTTTTTATATATGTTAAAAATTATCAATTTAATTTTGATTTTTTCAGGCTAAATTGCGAAAATGAACATGTGTATCGATTATTGTGGTTGTTTCGAGGCGAATTTTAACTTAGTTAGCTGCTGCCGGGTATGATGCATACCACTTGCTGGTGCGGCACCGGTCGGCACCGACCTCTAAAATGATGGCCGGGCACCGCCGGCACCGCCGGGCACCGACTCTGAAATTTTGGCCGGCACCGCACCGGGCACGGACCTCTCTTTCGGCATCGGGCACCGGTTGCCATTTACAGCATGGTTGGAAGGGGAAGGGAATGAAAAGGGCCACTAATCACACAGGCCTACTAACAAGAAGATGATGAACATAGTTTTGAGTTGGGCCTACCGTATGAATAAACTCTGGTATGCATGCTTTTTCATGCATCCACAGGCACTTTCGAGTGATTTGTATCTAAGGTATGTGGGTGTGCGCATCTCAATCAGTGTTGTCAACCGCACCAGGTTCCGCACCGGCACTGGCCGCGCCGGTGCCTGGTGCGGTTCCGGTGCGGAAAATTGTGACGGTCGGTGCCGTGCGGGTGCGGTGCGGGGTAAGAGAAGACCGGTGCTGGTACTGGTGCCGGTGCAAACTAATTTAAGCCTGCACCGGCACGGGTTCATTAAAGATGAGGTAGGTTTATTCATATTCTACAGTCTAAGCTCGATATAGTGGCTCCTCTCAGGAACAGGCTTAGCGGGCCACATATCGAAAAGACCACTCTATCGGGGCCATTATACTGGATTTTTTATTTTTGTAGCTTAGGCAAGACACTTTATCGAGGTTAAACTGTACAGTACACTTGCTAGGCTGCTGCCCCTCAAGTTTGTTCTCGCCTCGGGCCTGACACTTTTTGTACCATTTTGAATTTTTTTGCCGATTACATTATCTACTTTAGCCTTAAATATCAAAAAGATTTTGATTTTTGCCGTCCGTTTTTTCAAAAATTTTCTCATTTTGCCCGGAAAACCCGTAGTTTTTGATAGGGGTCACTATGTTGGGGATCTTTCAATTAGCAGAACAAGGCCAGGGTCCAGTATATCGGAGTGTTCACCATATAGGTGGCCACTGGCCACTGTATCAAAGTTTGAATGCAACTGTTCCATAAGTAAACACCGAAAGATCCATTCACGAAGAACTGAAAGCTTATTTAGATATTTCATCGGCTCTAGAATTTAACAAAGTCTTATGCGAGAAATGCTTATCCTCAGCTGAAGAAATTGGCTTAGCATATTCTGCTATTCAGCCAGTTAGTCACGAGTTGAAAGTTTTTTTTCGGAATCGACTATTGTTCTAGTGGCCCCGAAAGGATACTGAACCGAAGACTATGATAAAGTATTCTCAATGTTCAAAACCTTATTGAACTTTGAACGGCTGTACCCCGAAATTTAAGCGACGATTTGCTAAGTGGTCGTTTGCTAAGCGGTCGTTTTGCTAAGAAAAAAATTTAAGCGCGATTTTGCTAAGAATTCACAATTTAAGCGCCAAATTGCTAAATGGTCGTTTTGCTAAGAATTTTTTGCTTAGTTGTTTTGATAAAGATCTTGTTTGTTAAGCTACCTACTTCTTCAGTTCGGTTCAATTTCGGGGTACAGACCTAAAAAGCTAAACGATTCAATCCAAACTGAAAAAAATTGTGTTCTAAAAGCGGTTCAATTGAATCGGTGTTTTCTATCTGGACTGATTGCCCAGAGAGATTCGAACCAGTAACCTTGGTGATGAGTATGTGGACCTCTTCGCCAAGTAAACACTCAAATTATGATAAAAAAAGGTACGCACCCAGGTGGATTCGAAACAGCATCCTCGGCGGTGGCTATCCAAGTGGTCGTCCACTTGGATCAAAAATTCTTTTACGTTTTTGGATTCCAAAACAATTTTTCTGCACTAATTTGCATGCTGAAGATGGTTTGACAGTGGTAAAATCAGGTTTGCCGAGAAATTTAAGTTATTGCTAATTGTTGATTTATCAAAATCAAGAATTCACGATAACTCAAAAATTTCTTGATAAAACGTGATTTACCACTGTCAAACCATTTTCAGAGTGCTCGAATTAGTGCAGAAAAAATGATTTGGAAACCGAAAACGTGAAAAAAATTTTTGATCCAAGTGGACGACCACTTGGATAGCCACCGCCGAGGATGCTGGTTCGAATCCACCTGGGTGCACACTTTATTTTTACCGTAATTTCAGATATAAAAAGACTAACGTTTGACCTTCAGGTCATTTGGGTGAATATACCCCTACTCTTGAGTTGCCTGGATAACAACCTGTCCAGGTGGTAGCCACCCCAGGTTTGGGTCGGGTAGGTAAAATCGCACTTCTGGTCTTAATAAGCCCAATTTCTCACAAATTTTTTAGTTTAGAAAAATAGATTTTTTCATTCAAATGAACTTTTTTATGACACCACCTGGCCAGGTGATGCCTACACCAGGTATTGAAGTTGGGGTGTGTAAAATCGCAACTTTGGGCTTGACAAACCCAATTCCCCACACAATTTTAAGTTAGAAAAAAATGGATTATTTTTTATTTTTAAGAAATTTTAATTTTTCAGGTTTGGGTTTCATTTGGGTATTTAGGGTGGTTTTAGGGTACTTGAGGTGGTTTAGAATGGTTTGTGGTAGTTTGGACACAATCTGAAAATATCAATTTACCTAGACCTCACATTGAAATCAGTAAAAAAACAAAAAAAATCAGCGGAAAAATGACCGTTGGAAAATCTCTGAGAAAAAGGGAAAGTACACAAAGCAGAAAAGTTCTTAGCAAATCGGGATTCGAGAAAGAATGCTTTACCAAATACATTCTTAGCAAATGAGCGCATTAACAAAAAATTCTTAGCAATGTCGTTTAGCAAAAAAAATTCTTGGCAAAACGACCGCTTAGCAAATCGACCACTTAGCAAAATGCCGCTTAAATTACGGGTACAGCCCTTTGAACATTTGCTTGCATTATTACAATAAATTGCTTTGGCTACAATTATGCATATTTCTATGGTTTTTCGTTTTAAAAATACCTATAAACTTTACTTATTTTATGTGGCCAGTGCGGCGGTGCACCGCCTTCGCAGCGGCACCGCACGGCCGGTGCCTGGTGCAGAAAATTGTTACGGGTCGGTGCCGGTGCGGAATAAACCGTAACCTCTGAAAATTGATAATTTAGCAAACTTCCAAGTGAGATCATAAAGTGTCACAAGTTTTATTTTATGCAATGAACACTCTTGCTCAAGTTTTCCTGGGCATTTTTCACTGCTGCAAACACTCGACCAAAACACGTTCCAACAAAAGTTTACCTGTCCAACCAGAGGTCTGTTTCCCCATGCCCTCCGCCACCACTTCTTCCTCCAATGATAGCGCCCGAAAGAGTGGCAGTGTTTGGATAATTGAAACGGAGTGGTTGACGACTGGCATTCAGAGAAGCAGATCCAGCCGATGAAACAGTTATAGGAGCAGGAGAGTAACGCTGGGATGGATGGGATGTCTTTCTGATACCTGAAAAACTTTTAGATCAAATCATATCCAAACAAACTTTCAAGTCCACTGTACCAAAGGTATCCAAGACTTGCTGCTGAGGCGGATTGAAAGCCATAGGAGATGCAATTGGTCTTGGCACTTTTCTCTGAATTTTTTTAAAGCATTTTCCACTGACAAGAGAATTGTTTGAGCTGTCCCATGCCAGCCCTCAAAATCTAGCTCGTTATTCGTATTTTTCATGTTTTTCGACGCGGTGAATCCAAAAAGAAGTGTAGAACCACTCCTGAATTTGCTAATTTTTTTAAGATTCCGATTCGTAAAAATATTAGCTTGAGGCACCAAAGCATCCGAAAGCAAAATTTTTGTGGTCAAAAGTGGTTACAAATTGGAATTTTATTTGTGGTTAAAGGACCATTGCCACCTATGACAACGAGTATCCCGCACCAATTTGAAATTTTTTTGCCTAATGATTGAACTTCTGTGCGGATTTTTAAATTATAAAAGACGTAAACATAGCAAAATAAAAAGCAATTTTTCAGACGTTCTCGAGCCCAAAACATAGGCATGTTTGCACACATTGCTATTCAAGTTTCCAGATATGAGCAAAGATTACATATTGGGTTGTTAGATAATTCATGGCGTTTTTTTTCACGTTAAAATTACGCGTTAAAAATACAATAGACGCTACTTGCATATACACCCCCCCCCAAATCAACTTTTTTCAAAGTGTTTCCAAACACCCTATATCGACCTAAAATAGCCTCAGGGTGGTAGTAACAATCAACGGATAAAATCCGCGGATACGGATAAATCGCGGATAGAAATATCCGCGGATAAAACCCGTAGTAACATTCACGGATAGAATATTCCGCGGATACGGATAAAATCCGCGGATAGAAATATCCGCGGATAAAAACCCGTAGTAACATTCACGGATAGAAATATCCGCGGTACGGATAAAATCCGCGGATTTATCCGCAGCTAAGGATAAATCCGCGGATATATTTACGGATTTATCCGCGGATATTTATCCGTATCCGCGGATAAATATCCGCAGATTTTTTGATTGTTACTACCGATTATCCGTATCCGCGGATTTTATCCGAGGATACGGATTTATCCGCGGATATTTTGATTTTACTACCACCCCAGGAGTTCAAAAAAGACATTATTTTTGAGTTCTGGTCAATGAAAAATTGAGTTTTGGGCACTTTAAAATTTAGACTTTCTGATGTCTTTTTCATGTTTTCAACATGGGGCTTGGCTAAAAGAGCCTCCAAATGCATTTTTGATCAAGAGTCTTGCTCGGAATTATGTCTAAGGGAAGTGCGCGCATCTTTAACCAACCAAGCCTCCTGCGCCCCCGAACGGGCCCTGCGCCCCAAAAGAGGCGCAAGTAATTTCAACGTGGGAAAACGCCATGACTTATTGAACAACCCCATAATTAAGATTTTCGCACTCTAATATTGCTAAAAAAACCAACCTTCGGAGGAAAAATTCAGGCTTGGAGGAAGTCTCATCTAAAGAAGCACGCGAAGAGCCTCCAGTCACCGGCCTTCTCACTGCCACTGGCGAGCAGCAGAAGTAGAGGATCGTGTTGCGAAGAGGCAACAAACTAAGATAGATACAAAGGTAGAAATAGGTTGATTTATTTTCAAGCTGATTTACTTCTTCACCCGGCTTCTCTCATCCGACTGACTGTGGGTTTCAGATGAGGAAGAGGGATGTCTGCAATTCGCATTTCGGATATGTATCTAGATAGACACAGTCAATAAATACCTGTGTCCATTCATGCGATACATGTTGGTTGAGGAGCTTTGGGTGTTAGACAAGCCACCTGGTGGTTTGATGTCTTCCAAGTTAGAGTCATGCTCAGCAACTGTAGCCAGCTGGTTGCCAAGCACTGGTCGAACAGTTCTACGGCTTGCACTGGCAGTTTTGATAGACTCGCCAAGTTCTATTTAAAAACATTTATTAGTTAGATTTAAAAATTTATAAACACAGATTTACATGGGTTTCTTACATCCCGACAATAAATAAAGATACAAAATGGATGAAGAGATAGGAAAGATGACAATGATGGTATTTACAACGTAACGTTATTTTACATCAGCAGTATGAAATGACACGATAATGGATTTAAAATCTATTTTAAACAGTTGTACCAGAAAATTGGGAAGAGTACACTCTAACAAAACAAAATCTAAAATAGCTTTCATGTATTCAGTTTTTAACCTAAAGTCTGTTCACAATGTCTGTTTTTAAATTTCGTGAATAATATTTGGAAAAACAATCCTATTTCCTCTAATAAGCTCTAAAAAGCGTACACTCCCGAGCGCAGAGAAAATATTTACATCGCTGTTTATTGCGTTCTCTGAACTACCACCAACTAAACTTTGATTAAGCAAAATATAGACATAAACCTGAAATTTCAAGATATTTAGGTTGGAAGAATAAGCGTCCATGAGCGCTTATTGGAGAAAATACGGTAATAACGATTTACAACTTTTGGTGCTGAAAATTAAAAAGGAATAAGGGATAAAAAAGAAAGTAATGAAATTAGATAGGCCAGGTCAGCAAATATTATATCCTTACAAAAGAGCAACCTTTTTCAATGCCGTCTGTCACACCGGCAGTATCAGCCTCCAACTCATATCTAAAAATAGTATAAACGTAAAAGTGAACACAAGACTCAACAAAACTCACTTAAACTCAGTCAGATCCTTGGCTATTCTTTCCTGGTATTTTTCCAGCATCAAATGCAGGTACTCGGCGATGGCCAACTTTTCTTCACTCATTTCTCTAATGACCTTGTAGGTCTGAAAAACATTATGGTTTATTTGCAATACAGTCAACCACGACAATATGACACCCAAATACTATGGCACCACAGCGGATCCCGACCCAAAGTCAAACTTTGACACTATGAAAGCCGTGGTTTTGTCCCAATTGGCGATTTATTATCGATATTCGACCATAACACCGAACTAGTCTTGGGGACAAGAAACCGGCATAAATTCTGCCTTTGCTTCCTAGATATATACCTCTCGGATTTTCGCACACCGCCTCTCTCTTCCTCTGGATTTAATTGATTGATAATGTTGAAAAATTCTCTGGATTCCTCTCTTACATCAGCGAGTGACTCTACAAAACAGTGATTTACCCGATTAAAATAACAAAATAATGTTTTTAAAATAGTTACTTTCAACTCGGCCGTCTAAATCACGCATTTCAAAGCACTGTTGTTTTAGCTCTTCTGGAACTCCTTCAAGTACTAAAAAAATATTTTGCATAAATCAGAAAGAATTTTTGATTTTTAATCGATCTTTTTTCTGACTGCTTTTCACTCGTTGTTTGACTTTGTCATTTTTCTTTGTCGTTCTATCTTCTTTTTCAGTTTTCATGGTTTTCATCTGAGTTTCGGGCGAGTGTGTTGACTGTACTAATTGTACCGATAAAATGTCACCCCCAAATAAACCACACCAAATCGGGTAGGTGAAAAAATGATTAACGAAAACCTGCTTACCAGGGAATTTTAAGTTTTTCAAAGACATTTTTTGAAGATTCTTGTAGAGCACCCCGAAGTTATATTATAAAGTGCTGCTGGTATGTCCAGGTCCTTATCAAAATTGCGGAGAACGAGCTACCAAAGTTGCCGAAAAACCATGATACGGATATCATGGTTTTTACATCATTTTTCGAATCTTTCGTGTTTCATGGGCGTTACTATAGAATTCAACTCCAACCCCCCCCCGCTAGCGAAAAATTTACTTTTTCTCAAAGGGGAAAAGACCCGTCTCATATTGTTTCTCGTGCTGTGAAACGGCACGGAAACACTTTGATTTCCAAAAATCGAAAAAAAAAATTCGATTTGCCTTGGTCCGCCAAGGCAAAAAAATTAGGAAAATTCAAAAAAAAATTTTTTTGAATCCCCGCCATGTATTTTTAAAGAAATTACGAAAAGAGAAACACGATTTTAAAGAAAACACGAGAGCTTCAAAACCATGTCTTTGAAACATTTCGCGATAAAAAAATTGGCTACTAATAAGCAATCTAAAAGCCACTTACAAATTCTTTGCTTTAACGAAAACTGAAAATTCCCGGATTTGAAATTGAGATTTAAAATTTCGTCCTATCAATTTATCTATAATTTTTCATCAGTATTAAAATGGTTATATATCATTCGATAGAGAATTTCCAGAGCTACAAAATGACTTATCGCTTAAAAAAAAGTGAAATAAAGAAATGGTTGTACGGTGCCTATGAAGTGTAGAGATTTTTTTTCTGGACACCCTGTACTATTTGAATTCCCACCACAATTCACACTTTGAAAGCCGTTATGGGTAACTTTGGGTAGGCCATTCTCCGCAATTTCGCAAAGTACCTGGACATATTAGCAGCACTTTATAATATAACTTCGGGGTGCTTTACAAAAATCTTCAAAAAGGTATCTTAGTGAAGTCTTTGAAAAACACTAATTGAGATTCCCAAGTTGGTTATCGAAAATTTGCTTAAAGGGCCATGGCCACGCGTTCTGCATTGTCCGCCGATACTCATCTCTCCAACAACACCAGCTTCTTCGTCTCCCTTTGTGAAAATTACTGTTCATAATCTTATAAACTAAAAAGTTGTAATTGGTGTAGCCCTTTTTGGTTCCAACAAGACCAGTACCATTTGTGGATTTTGGCTATGTATTTGACTAGATAACAGCAATTTTGTTTGATAAACATCAAATTTATAGGTGAGATTGATTCGCAAATCCTTTTTCTTGCATCAGATTTACTTTTTTGCATCAGAAATACTTTTTTTGCATCAGATATACTTTTTTTTGCATCAGATTTACTTATTCTTGCATCAGATCTGTTTTTGGATCAGAAATACTTTTTTTGCATCAGATTTACTTCTTTTTGCATCAGATAGGCTGTTGTGCAGTGTTGCTCCAATAATGGCCTCATTTTTCAGTGTCAATATGGACTTTTCAAATTTGCATGATGCCACTATGCATTCTGTTTAGCAAGGTCGTTGATAAGTGCTGAATCTGAAGTAGAAGCATCTCCGTCTCCGAAGCGCACTCGCCGAGGTGTCAAAATGTCCCAAGGAAGCTTCTCAAAAATTCTCTGACCAAGCATCGTTTTTGACTTGGTTTGAAGGTGAAAAACCGAAGTGGAAGCTGTAAGTTGTTCTTGCTTAGAATTTTCAGATATAAATATAAACTTTAGTATTGTGAGCCATCCAAATGGGTCAGTCAAGATGGACACTTACGTTTGCAAGTTCAGCCGCAAGAAGGTTACCTTTGCCCAATTAAATGCTACGTTATTTTCGAAAATGATTCAATGGCTGTAAGGGTTGAAACGTCTATTGGAGAACATCGGGACGTAGAGGGTGAAGAAGCCAGTACACTTTGTGAGTAAGTCAAAATTCAAATCCAAGAAGGTTTGGCCAACAAACAGACAGCACTTCAAATATTGAAGAAGATGGCTGATGTAAGAAGATTGGTTTTTAGCATTTTTCTCACATTTTAGTTGTTAAGGATGATTGGCAAAATATTCCTACTCAAAAGCAGGTCGAAAATCTCTTGTGGCGAGAGCGTCGAAAGCAGCATCCAGAGATGGAAAAGATGACAGCTGAAGATCTCAAACATTACGCTCTGAGAATGAATCAAGTTCCAGTGGATCTGGATGAAGTCTACGTCGTCGGATTTCATGTGTTAGAATCGCCTCCGCAAAAGCTGAGCTTTCACGTTGTCTGGTCTACTTTACGTCTAATGAAAAGACTTAAAATCAGACCCTTTTCCAAGTAATTTTTTTATCACATCAAAAGTTCATTGGATTCTCTTTTTCAGATTGATTACACGTACAATTGGTGTGGGCTGGCTTTCCCGTACAAGTTTTTGGGTTTTCTGATGTTGAAAGAAGTTCTTTCCCACTGGATTGGCTATTGGTTCTGGCAAAAATATCGACACTTATAAGCGAATCATTCAAACTATTTATGAAGGCAATGAAAGATCGTGTGCAGCAGTCTTGGCGGATGGATGTCAGGCTATATCACAGGTAATTGCTCAAATTTGTATCTTTTAAAAGTTAAATTGAAATTTCGAGCTGTTGAAAGTGTTCTTCCTTGCGCTATTCGTCTGATGTGTTGGGCACACGTCAAGCAGAGTTTCTAACTGGTATGAAGCTGCATCAGGGTTCCTCTCTTCGAACAATGGGCTTGAAGCAATGAACCGAAATATAAAGCAGTGCAATACCTTCGTCGTCTGCTTCCGTTTGGCCAATTTATCGTAGAAGGAGAAAAGTTGGTGAAGCAGTGGAGCGTCTTGCCTGACTTTATGGTTAGATAACTTTTCGTATAAAATTTAGTTGTCGTTTTTAGAATCCCTCTTTGTCTACTCGATTACAAACAAATTGCTCAAATCTGGTATCTCGTTGTCACTGGAATAGAAACGCTAAGAAAATAGGACGTTGCTATCTGATTCCAGCAAAAACCACGTCTTATGAATCAGAATCAGTTATGAAGGCTTGGTTCAGGTGAGTTTTTTTAATGCCTTTCACTCTTTTTCACTTAAATATCGTGTTGTAGAAAGTACCTCTCCGCCGAATTCACATCGTGGAAGGATTACAGTGAAGAACGCTATCGTTATCATGTGGTGACTCCAGAACCTGTCTGCTATACCTGCACATGTCGCGATGGAATCAAGAAAAGAGCTTGCAAACACATGATTTACGGTACTTTTACTAGTAAAAACTTATCCTTTTTGAAAATTTATGTGTTCAGCTATGGTGTTGGATAAGCGCATCCAGGTGCCTCAAGAGCTTCGAAGTCAAAATATGGATCAAAGAAAGCAGGTTGGAAGACCAAAAAAGCTAGAAACATGTTAAGATATTGAATTTACAGAAGTCTCATTTTTCGCCATTCTTATTTTGTTTGTTGTCACTAAAAAATTTGGTTTCCTCATTTAATCAAACTTCAAAATAAGGCCACTTGAGTAACTCCAAGGACTGCCCTGAAGGTGGCCTCATATCGAGCATTTTGCAGATTTTCCTTGACGACCTTGCTAGATGTATGTTAATGTAGTTAATTTTACTTGACTAAGTGTACGTATGTGGTCCGGATAGTGTGTATTCATCTACAAGGTTATCGATGATTTTACTTCAAAATATGACATATAAATGCAGGTCAATGCAGTCAAACTCCATCGTGAATATCACCATCTGGATACTCCGACTTGTGTACCACTATCTGAGTCGCACACCTGGGTACCACCAACTGGATACCCACTTGTGTACTCCTGCTAGGTAAAAATATATTGCAGACAATGTTGAGTAAACAGCAAAGAACCCGTGAAAATCGTGTAAAAAATTAACGGGAAACTGGTGATCAATCTGAGTACATATCTTGCTCGATCTTCAGTAGTTTGGGGTGGTTTAAGATGGTTTGAGAACTGTATAGACTGTATAGCTGTATACTTTGACTGTATAGTTTTATAACTGTATAGTTTGAGAACCGTGGCTCTAGTCAACTTTAGGTCCCCCAAATTTGCCTTAGTCCCCCTGTTGTTTTTTCTTGAAAATGCTTGGTCCCCCCTGTCGTTTTGAAGGTGATCATGTTCAAGGTGATCATGTTAACCATAATCACATGATCACAATGATCACATGATCACACATTATTATAACTCTATTGGACAGGGGGATTAAGGCATTTTTCAAGAAAACAAAGGGGGGACCAAGGCAAATTTGGGGGGGGGACCTAAAGTTGACTAGAGCCGTTTGAGAACTGTATTGTAGAAAACTGTATATCTGATGCAAAACAAGTGAATCTGATGCAAAAACAGATCTGATGCAAGAATAAGTAAATCTGATGCAAAAAAAAGTATATCTGATGCAAAAAAAAGTATTTCTGATGCAAAAAAAAGTAAATCTGATGCAAGGAAAAGTACCATGCAGATTGATTTGTGGGCCTCTTGCACTCTTCATGGTACTTTTTCAGTAAGATTGCTTTTCAATAAATGTTCATTTATAAATGCTTTGATTTAGAATCATCAACGAAGCCTGATGAAATCTGCTTACACTGGAAGTGCACAACCTTAAGGTGGCGTTCAGACAAACTTTATACACCAATCGAAAGCTCATGGCATGCCTATTACTGCCTCACTTGCCGATTTTCCTTCCGACGCGTCTACGATGAGAAAATCGACTATAAAATAAGATATTTGTTGTGCAGAGTATGGCCAAGTATTTTGCAATCATCTCCAGTGTGTGAGTTGCGCAGTGGATGTGATTCACCCTTTGTTTTTCAACGTCGCAGGTTCGATCCTCAGTACGGGTACATGTTTAATTTTATTTTATTTTTTCAAAATCTATTTTCTCATCTTTTTTCAATTGTCGCGAGCGGCCACGACAACAGCTTGTGAATTGGAAAAAGGGGAATGTAGGGGATATTTGATCCCACTCCCTTTGGATCCGCAGGGAAATGCCTTAACCAATAGGCCACCAAACCCAGACTGGGAAAGTGAAGAATTTTGTAGACATCACTTGCGTGGAAGACGCAACATCAATGATTTGCAAAAGTAGTATTTTTCGTGAATTTGATACATAAAATTTTTATTTTAAAAGATAAAGCAATTACACCGTGATGCGCGTCAAAAAACTTTATATCAGACAATGACTGGTATCCATAGTATTTTGTTTTCGAAATGCGACAACACCACTGTATAAATGTGCCTGCCAACATAGATATCAAATCACACACATGGATGGCGTAATTTGAAAGAAAAAGGGTGAGTAAAAAATTTTATTATACATGACCCGAACTGGGGATTGTACCTTCGACGTTTGAAAACGAAGCGTGAATCACATCCAATGCGACTGTATTGTTTTTCGGCATTATTTTTTTCAAAAAGCGCCAGTTTCAAAAATGTCCCATTTTCGTCATTAGCCGTTTTCGGCATTTTTCGTTTTCAGGAGCTTTTTTCAAAATATTTCGTTTTCGACAAGATGAGTTTGGGAAATTGAGTTTTTTGGAGAAATGAGTTTGGGAGAATTTGGTTTTCGGAGGCATCTGAGTTTGCACACTCTTTCTTGGAAGTTTCGTTATAGGTCAGTTTTGTGCTTGTTCTTTGCTCATCTATATGTACATAGATATCATCGAAGACTTCAATTTTTTCACTGATCCTTTCTCCAGGTCTACATAACCACCCTACTGGTGCTTATACCACTATACTGATATACCCACCTACCATACAGGCCTACCTACCCACCCTGCCGGCATAGATTGATATCTATTCACCTACAAGTAGCCACCTGAGTAGTTGGGGTTGGAGTTGGTGTGATTTTTTTGGCCCTATCAGATTGTGTTTTGTATGAAGTTTTAAGTATGATAGCTAGATTTGTTTTAAATTTTTTGAAGATTTTTTTGGGACATCCAGGTGGATATCCACCTGATTCTAGGCTACCTATCCTGGGTTTCTGCATTTAGGTAGGTGAAATCAAAATTTCGGTCTTAAAAAATCCGATTTCTGATGCCATTTAAAGTTGGAAATAGTGGTTTATTAAAGATTATACCTAAATTTTGCGGGAATTTGAATTTAAGTCTGAACCAACTAAACCAAGTGGTCGTCCACCTGGATTAATTTTTTTTTACGTTTTTCATGTTTCAAAACCTGTTTCCTGGACTAATTCAGGCATGCTGAAGATGGTTTGACAGTGGTAAAATGCCGTTTTATCTAGTATTTTGTGAGTTTTGGAAATAATTGATTTTCCCAAAATCAATTATTGCCCAAACTCAAAAAATACCTGAGAAAACGGCATTTTACCTCTATCAAACCATCATCCAGAAAACAAGTTTCGGAACATGAAAAACGTGAAATTTTTTTTGATCCAAGTGGACGACCACTTGGTTTAGTTGGTTCAGACTAAAATTTGAATTCCCGCAAAATTTCTCAAATGCGTGAATTTGGAAAGTGTGGATCAATCCGGTGTGGATAAATTCGGTGCAGATCAATTTGGTGTAGATCAATTCGTTGTGAATCAATTCGGTGCCGCCCTTAATTTATCAGACCAGCCAAGTGGATATCCACCTACCCCAGGGTACCCACCCAGGGTTTTCTGATTCGGGTGGCGGAAATATCAATTTCATTCCTAATTAACCCGATTACCTACACGATTTAACGTCATAATAAGTGGTTTGTTTTTGATATTGACCAAATTTTTATTTTTCAGGCCAGCCAGGTGGATATACACTGGCCAGGTGGTACCTACCCCAGGTTTTGGGATTTGGGTGGGTGAAAATGAAGTTTTGGTCCTGTCAAACAGGATTCGCCACGCAATTTCGAGTATGAGAGGATGGTTTGTTTTTGAATTTTAAAAATTTTCATTTTTTCAGGCCAGCCATGCAGATATCTACCTGACCATAGGGTACCCAAACCACGGTTCAGGGTTTAGTTAAGTAAAATCGAAATTTTGGTCATATTAAACCTGGTTCACACAGGATTTGATCAGAAAAGATGCTTTGTTTTGATTTTCAGCGTGACATCTAAAAAAGATATCCTAAAAAGAGACTGCAGACAGAAGTCCCGATATTAGCAAATTTTCAAACAAATTTTTTTCGAAAAAGAAAAATTTCAAATCTATTTTTTTCGAGAGCAGAAAAATTCCAAAAAAATATTATCGTAAACTGAAAAACTCCAAAAAAAATTTTTCCCTAAACGGTAAAAGACGAACTTATATCACTCAAAGCGGCTAATGACGAAAACGGGAATGACGAAAACGGACATTTTTGAAACTGGCGCTTTTTGAAAAAAATAATGCCGAAAAACAATACAGCCATCCACTGCGCCACTCACTCACTGGAGAATTAATGCCACACTTAGCCATACTCTACACAACAAATATCTTATATTTTATAGTCGGTTTTCTCGTCGTAGACGCGTCGGTAATAGGCATGCCATGAGCTTTCGATTGGTGTATAAAGTTTGACTGAACGCCACTTTAAGGTTGTGCACTTCCCGTGTTAACAAAAAGTATATACACAAGGCCAATAAAATTACTTGATAGGTTTCACAAACAAAATTTTTCTGATGAAAATTTACTTGTGAGACCATCAATTAATTTTGTTGGAATTGTATATAATTTTTTGCTAAGCAGACTTTCGTTAAGCGGATGTTCGCTAAGAAGGTTTTCGTTAAGCAGGTTCTCACAAACCCACCAAATCGACTATATGGTTAAAATGTGCTATACATGTAAAACTGCATTTTTTCATTAACGTAATTTACGATTAGGGAGGCTTGTAGAAGCATTTTTAGCTTATAGGGAAACTACCCGAACTGTACAATCGAACTCGAAAATTCTGTTAAGCTATATCGTAGAGCATTGTCGGTTTGTATAGTGTAGCCGGAGCTTTTTTGGGTGGACAGCTACAAAAATTTTGATTTCTAGGTCAAAGAAAGCCGGGAAACCCTGAAAAAAACGACAATTTTGGATATTTCAGTGCTTCAATTCTCGGTGTTTTGTTTTTCAAGTGCCAAATCTGATCATTATGACCTTATGTTTCTTTTTGATTTACGTCCAGTAGTGACGTTATGAAAAATATTAAGAATTTTTTTAAAATTCGAATTTCACTGATCCATGTGAAATTTGAATGACATGTACCGTAAAAATTTGAACCTTCAAAATTGTTTTCAAAACATCACTCTTGAACGTGAAATCAAAAAGTAAGACAAGGTCATAATGTTCAGATTCGGCACTCGACAAACAAACACCGAAAATTGGAGCACTGAAATATCCAAAAGTCTCAAATTGTTTTACCTCGCCGAATTACTTATTCAGAGTGGCACACAAATTCCAAATAAAAAAGTTCCAATAAGGAATTCTCCAAACAGATATTTCCAATAAAGAATTTCGCAAATGAACACTTCGCCAAACGAGGAATTCTCCAAACGGGGAATTTTCCAAACAATAAATTTTCCAGACGAGGAATTCTCCAAAGAAGATTTGTTCAAACGTTAAATTTAAGTAAATTGGCTAGTAAATTAGTTAGTGATTCAAAAAATTTATCGGTAAATTCTTTGTTTGGAGAATTCATTGTTTGGAAAATTTCTCGTTTGAAAATTCTTCGTTTGGAAAATTCCTCGTTTGGAAAGTTCCTCATTTGGAACATTCATCTATGGTAAATTCCGTTTGGAGAATTCTTCGTTTGGAGAATTCCTCGTTTGGAAGTTAGTTGCCTTATTTATCTCTGCAAATAATTTTTTACGCCTCCAATTTTAAACTTTGAGCAAAATACTCGTTTAGCCCACTAAATTATTGATTTACCCCTCCAAATTTGCATTTACAACTTCAAATTTGAATTTTTAGTCAAATACTGCAGTTAATTTTTCGGGAATTCGAATTTTATAGTCAACAAATAACTCGGATCGCTCAGAATACCACCCGGAGTGGACAGAAGCCCTTGAAAGTTGATTTCTTGGTGGTTTACTAAAGGGGGTAAACTTTTTGCGAAAATTCGATTGAGCGGATCAGAATTCCAGTCAGATTGGCTAAATCGCTCAGAATTCCACCCTGAACCATTATCAACCACAAGCACTTATTTAGGGTAGTTAGATAATGGTTGGGAGCAGTTTAGGGTGGTTTCAGATGGTTGATGATGGTTCAGGGTAGAATTCTGAGCGATTTAGTCCATGTGACTGGAATTCTGATTCGGCCATTGAATTTTCGCAAAAAGTTTACCCCCTTTAGTAACCACCAAGAAATCAACTTTCAGGGACTTCTGTCCACTCCGGGGTGGTATTCTGAGCGATCCGAATTTTTTTTGACTATAAAAATTTGAATTCCCGCAAAATTTACTGCAGTATATGACTAAAAATTTAAATTGGTGGGGTAAATCAATAATTTGGTGGGGTAAAGGAGTATTTTGCTCAAAATTCCAATTTGGAGGGGTAAAAAAATAATTTGGAGGGGTAAATGAGTAATTTGGCAGGTGAAATTAGTTACAGCCATATCTAAAATTGGCGTTTTTCGGGGCTTTCCGGCTTTTTTTGACATAGAACTCAATGTTTTTGTCGCTGTCCGCCAAAATAACTACGGCTACACTATACATGTACGCGCATATATTTGCAGCACGCGTAAATTTGTACATTTGCTATACATACACTATGTACGCGTAAATACCTCCAAATAACCCCCCCCCTTTCCTCAAATAACCCCTGAAAATACCGCACCTCCTCCACCAAATAACCCGGGTTATTTCAGGGGGTTATTTAAGGGGGTTATTTGACGTATGTTTTTTCAGGGTATATTTTGTCTTGAAGGGAAGTCATGTTATTTGGGTTGGCCAGACTTGCGGACAACATTTTGCGGACGCGACATTTGCGGACAAATTTTTGCGGACGAGACTTTGCGGACCAAATTTCGCGGATGCAACATTTGCGGACGAACATTTGCGGACCGACTTTTGCGGATAAATCGAACTTTGGCAGAAAAGGAGCAGAAAAAAAGGTATCTCAAGCCAGAGTGAAGGATGACAGCATTAAAAACTAAGTTAGTCAAACCTGTGACTTAGGCGGTGCTTATATGAAGTTCGCAAATTCTCGTCCGTAAATCTTTGTCCGCAAGTTCTCGTCCGCAAATGTTCGTCCGCAAATATTGCGTCCGCAAGGTTTGATCCGCAAAAGTTGAGGCGCAAAACCTTATCCGCAAAGCTTTGTCCGCAATAATTACGTCCGGAAACACGCATCCGCAAAATATTGTCCGCTAGTCTGGCCAACCCTGTTATTTCAATATTTTGACCTGTTTTTCGTCCCTTATCCACCTGGAAGGTAGATAGGTAGGTACCTACCCTGGAGCCCGGTATCAGGTTAGCGGATTACCCTTTCATTCTCACTCTGACTCGAACTCTCACTCTCATGTACTCTCGTGTATCCAACAGGAAATCGCCTCACTGTCTTACTTTCACTCTCACTTTCAGTGTACCCAATAAGTTTTTTTACCCTCACTTTCATTGAAAATTTTGCGGAAATTAAATTTTGTAGTCTGAACCAACCCAAGTGGTCGTCCACTTGGAGCAAACTTTTTTTACTTTTTTAGGTTTGAAAACCAGTTTTCTGGACTAATTCGGGCATGCTGAAGATGGTTTATAATGGTTAAACGCCGTTTTCTCGGGTATTTTTTGAGTATTGGGACATAATTGATTTCACCAAAACTCAATTTTACCAAAACTCGATCTTAACGAAACTCGATCTTACCAAAACTTAAAAAATACCCGACAAAACGGTGTTTTACCACTATCAAACCATCTTCAACATGTCCGAATTAGTCCAGAAAACAGGTTTTAGAACCCACTAAAGTAAAAAAATTCTCTCAGTCTGCCTGGTAGCTTCAGCGGGGTAACCACACCACACAGCTAGTGGAATAGGACTGTTCAGTCGCTTCATTATTCAACTGGACAATTGACTAGGGTGGGTGAGTACTCGATATTTTCGAGTATTCGACTCGATACTCAATGTAAAATATCGAATATTACTCCAAATAACTCGATTTCGAGTACTCGACTAGCCCACTCTACAATTGACTACTTTTCAGTGTCGACGGAGAGTGTTTCGAAATAAGCCTTTCAACTATACTGATAAACAGCTACAGTCAAGTCCCGTTTTAGTCTACACCGACATTATTAACACTACACCCTGGTGGACGTTACCCCAGGTTTGATTGTAATTCAAACCAAGCAATCAACGAGCTTTTATTTTCCCCTCCCATTTAAACAAAACATACATTCAAGATCATCTTCTAAATAGTGCATCTACTTCTTAGATTCGTAGCTTTACAAAGTCGTTTACAGAAAACTGAAAGTTAACAAGACATATTTTATAAAAACGTTACTTATCACCCAGTAGCAACGAAGACTAGGATCAGTACAAATACAGAACATCCAGTACCACTCAAGCTTTATTGCAGACAACCGCAAATTATCACTCATTCCTAGCACATATTATACAATAGATTTTACTCAGGATTTGTTTATCGAGTTCTTTTGACTGCTCATCCTAATGATTAGGCTGCGGTTCAGTTTCCGGCTCAAAAGTGTAATTGGTGATCGGATACTGATACATGCTGTCCATCGGATGAGCTCTCTTGAAATCTGAAATGAATTTGAACAACTCTTAAGATTAAATTGAAGCGTGTGAATATACCATAGGGATACTGCTTTGGCATCTAGAACAGAACTATTAACTGTCTTGAAAGCTTAATATAAATAAATTTTTTCCTAGCTCACTTTTTGAATATGATTTCACGAATGGACTGAGCTAGCTCTAGCCATTTTCCGGCATCCCACACGAGAAATCAAAAATATGATTGTCAAAAAATACAGAAATCGCAAAATTAATTGACCAACAAGGGAACCAAGGTAGATTCCAAAAATGATAATTTTTACATGTGATAAAATCGTCGACCAGAATTGCTTTTCTGTCTGGACAGAAAGAATATGGAAAGTTTTCCTCATTCATTTCATGAAATTCCATAAATAAATTCTCTAGTCAAAAGACTGAAATTACGCAGGACTTCGTAGATTTTCTGGAAAACTTCCGGGAATGTATTACAAACACGTTCATCATGAACCCAATTTTAAAACAAACTAGAAAAATTTATGAATGCTAAAAAGTTTTAGAAAAATTGATACATTATGTAGCACGACAAAATCATGCAATCAATTAAGAGATTATGAAATATTTCTAACGAGAATCTTACAATTTGCAACTTGTAGTGGAATTTCATATAGCACGCCTGAGCATAAAGCATTAGGCCTATCCCACCTAGCAGAAGCCAAGTCTATAAAATCACGCCAAAGATTTATAAGAGCTACTTTTTAAATATGAACTGACCTTAGACAAGACCTTTATCATATTCCAACTAAAAAGACCATGAACACCACACAATTAGGAGAATATTTCAAATATTACAAAGTCCAATCTGAATCATCTAAGCTGCTATCAGGACGGCGATCTCTCGTATAAATTGAGCTGTCGACTGGCACCTCAAAATGTACATCGTGTTAAAACCTAAAATCTAAGCTAAAATACCGGCTCTCCCAGTTCCTATTCTGAATAGCGAAACCGGCAATGTTTTCGTACGGATCCCTGTCAGGAAAAGCTGAAAAATGTTCGAATAAAGAGATCATATTTTAGAAAAGCAGAGATATTTCAAGCAAAATCTACCAATGTGGCCAAGATCAGGATAATCGCCTCTGTGATATTTAGCGTTATCAGGAGATATAGGCCTGGAAATTAGAACAGGTGTTACTTCAAAGTAAAGACAAGTTTTACGGGTTTGTGCTGACTTACTTATAATCTTCCGGTCTGAGCCCATACTTAATGGCAGCAGCGCGTCTCTCAGCTTCAGTCTTCGGATACGGGCCAGGCTGATGATCTCTCGGATACCAACTAAAAAAGGTGATTGTAACAAGACATTAGCAATCAGCACATGCATATGCGATTCACCCAGGATGAGCGAGAGGACCACGATTTGAAACTACAAAAAGACACTTTAACCTACTGACATAAAATCACAAAACTTACGCAGAATACAAGACCAGTGAAACCTGCTCTTTGAAGCGTAAACACCAACGGCAGCTGTTTTTCGCAGAAGACACATGCTGCTGATTTACACCTAAAGTTGCATAAACAATTATGATTATCACATAACATCACGCAAAAATATCGGCATATACCAGGTAGACGTTTCCCGAACATTCTGGAATTGGAATATTTCCATTCCTGAACGGAATTCAAAAATATTTTTGTTTAAAAGAACTCGTATTGTTATTGTATCTAAAGTCGTGAGAGAAATCGGGTTTGTTAAAACCAAAAGTGTGATTTCAGCCACGAAACCCAAAACATGGGGTGGGTACCACCTGGAGAACCCGAAAAAGGAAAAAAATTCAAATAAACCATTTGGCGCTACTGTAATATAACTCCCCCCAATAATTTTTAGTCTTATGAATTAGGCTTAGCCCTTAGGCTCAGGCTTCGGGCCGTAGGCATTAGGCTCAGAACAACACGTAATAATTTCACCACTTTTCAAAAAAAATATGGTTTGGGGCACCTGAACAATTATTGGGGGGGGGGGGGGTGGTATATGACAGTAGCGTCAACCATTTTATCATACGTAAAATTGTGTGGGTAATCGGGATCGTTAGGACCGAAAGTTTGATTTTACCCACCCGAACCCGAAACCTTGAGTGGATACTACCTGGCCGGGTGGATATCCACCTGGAGGAGCAGAAAAACAAAAAAAATCAAAATTTCAAATGAACCATTTTATCATACGTGAAATTGTGTGAGTAATCGGGTTTGTTAGGACAAAAAGTGGAGTTTAACCCACCTGAAACCGGAAGCCTAAGGTAGGTACCCTTGATGGTCCGAAAATAAGATTTTTTAGAATCAAAAATAAGTATTTCGGCTATGACTAATTCGGTCATTTGCCACTGAATCTATACGACTAGTCGATTTCAAATTGTTCTACCAGTCTTTCGCCTTATACCTAATTAAGACCCTTGGTATTTGACTACCTTAAAGGGCCTGACTCTTCCTACTCGGTGGTCCCCGCAATTCAAAATTTTTCCTCGATCATTGGACTTCTGTACGGATTTTTCCGCCACGTTTCTAACAAAACTAGGCCTGAAATCAAATTTTAGGCTTAGTTTTGTTAGAAACTAGCGGAAAAATCCGTACAGAAGTCCAATGATCAAGGGAAAATTTTTGAATTGGCGGGGACACCGAGTAGGAAGAGGTCAGGCCCTTTAAAGGAGCATGCTTTCCTAGTGCAACGGCAATTGTTGATTTTTGAATCCCGGGGACATAAAAAAATAAAAATAATTATCAAATAATTTGCGCAAAATGTTTTTTAAACGCAAACAATTTTTTTCGGCAGCCATTTTTTTACTTTTCAATTGAATTTTCGGTCGGGTTCGCCGACCCGCTGTTACTTTGTGCTTTACTTTAAGGCGAAAACACAATTAGGAGTCTGTTTGCGGATGCGGCGCTAGTAGCGAATACCCCCCCTCCCCAAGAATCCGACCTTTCAAAATTGCTGTAACTACCCTTGCAAACAACAAGTTTAGGCTTAGCCCTTAGGCTTGGGGGTAGGCCAGCGTACGGAAGTTGTGACTAATGAAGAGTTTGCACACATTTTCCGGGGTCTGGGACATAAATTTGGGTACTTTTTACTAAAGTAAAAAAAGTGAAAATCGTTGTGGGGGGGGGGTTATTCGCTACTAGCGTCGCGGATACTAAAACAGACTACTCATTGTGAACACTTTAGCATACTGACGGCTGTACGAACTTTCGTAACAAGACAATTTCGTAAGAGCGAATTTTCCTAAAAGCGAATTTTCGTAAGAAATTTTTTTCGTAAGAGCGAATTTTCGTAAGATACTTTTTCGTAACAGCGAATTTTCGTAACAAGCTTTTTCGTAAAGTGGTTTTCAGTAACATTAGTGATATGTTAAGTTGCTTTTTTTGCTTTTTGATCCTCCTTTGATGTTTCTTATAGCTTCTGTGATGTTTTGACCAAAATAGTCAAGAAAAAAATGAAACAGTCAGAGGGTGGAATCGAACCACTGGTGAAAAAAATTCATCCCATCAACTTACCTACTGCACCATACATGCTACTAATGGGAAATAGCTATGTGTAGTATATAATATATGAATTCTAGCTCGGAGTTTTTCACCATGCTTTTGAGTATTTCTGCTGGTCTCCTAATGGATGAAAAATCTGGGGGTCAACTAATTATCAAAATTTTCAGTCATATGACCTATGCTTACCGACTTTTGTGCTCATACAGTTAATAGTCATATAATTAACTGTTCGAAGTGTCAAACAGTAACAGAAAGGCCAAAACAAATGAATCAGACGAATCCTGAATTAGAAAAATTGAACAAGAGTGAAAAAAAATTCGATCATTTACTCTTACGAAAGAAATTCGTTACGAAAATTCGCTGTTACGAAAAAGTTTCTTACGAAAATTCGCTCTTACGAAAATCTTTCTTACGAAAGTTCGCTCTCACGAAATTGTCTTGTTACGAAAGTTCGTACAGCCATACTGACTCTTCATCGGATTTAGCATCCGCAAACAGCATCCTCACCCAGAGTGTTCACAATGAGGAAACAGAATCTGCAAACAGTACCCGCAATCTGTTTAAGCCTCCACACTCTGTTCACAATAGGGATTGAAGAGTCTGATTGAGGATGCTGCCTCCTCATTGTGTTTTCGCCTTTATGCCTCGTGTACGCAGAGCAAGTCAAAGTCAAGGTCAAAGTTTTTTGTGTGTACGCACAGAAAGTTGACTTGCAAGTCAACCTGCAAGTCAACTTTGACTTTGCCTTTGACCTTGCCTTTGACTTTGACCTTGACTGTTACTTTGACTTTCTGTGCGTACACACCTAGTAACTTTGACCTTGACTTTGCCTTTGACCTTGACCTGCTTTGCGTACACGTAGTGTTACATTTAATCTTATTCACCACTTACATAATACAAGGATCGATCAGTCTTTCACCCTGATACGACTGATTGATACTAGATGATACGCACCAATGACAAAATAGTCCGTGACAATATTTCACGTATCCATTGAAAACGATAAGTATATAACATTAGTGGAAATAATATTAAAGGACCTGACCTCTTCTTAGTCATGGCAATTTGTAATTTTTGAATTGGCGGGGGACCATTTATTTTTTTCGTAATTATTTTTTCGAAATGCGAAAATATTTTGGCTTGAGTATAGAACAACAATTCCTTACTGATATAGTAAACTGAACGGTGAAACAAACCATCACTTGTTAAATGTTTCAATTCAATTAATTCAATATCGATCTAAACGAAAATTTTAGTAAGCTATGTAATTTAGTGTACAAAGTCCAGTAGAAAATTTAGCTCAATGCAAGACTTCAATGGGCGTACCCAGCTTAGCATATTGCATTTCAACTTTCTGAAAGCAAAAGAAATGACAGGAAAAAGAAAAGTTATCAGAAGAAAACCAGTCTTTTCAAAAGCAGTAAATGGAATAGTGCGAAAGAATATCAAGGAAAGCGTTTATTACTCATGGAAAACTACAATCGTGAGAAAGCGCTAGAGGAATGCGAACATGCAACGATGAGAATTCCTGAAACTCAGCTATATTTTTCTGACGGATTAGACATACAGGAAATTGGCGAGGAAACAAACCAGAGTATCTAGAATGTTATGTGGAAAATGACACAACTTATTTGACAGATTCTTCTGATGAATACGATTATTGGAACTGTAGAATAAATACGGAGGAATAAATTACAACAGACGGCACACTACTAAGCGGTCCACCAAAGTTATTCGACTTGAGCCAGCAACCCCACCTGAAAAAAACGAAAAAGCAAGAGACGGCGATAGTAAAGAGATAAAAACTTTTCTAATACAACGGCACGCAGCTCACTCTGGACCTAGGTAGAGATGCGAGATCACCTAGACAACAAGAAGTTTCAATAAGAACCATAAGGAAAAAATCACATCAAAATAGACACGCAACTTTTAATAAAAAATATTTTCGCATTTCAAAAAATAATTACGAAAAAATAAATGGTCACCCGCCAATTCAAAATTACAAATTGCCATGACTAGGAAGAGGTCAGGTCCTTTTTAACAGAGAGGGAAATTTAAGACATAATGACAAAGAAAACTGAGATGATGAATGAATAACTTCATTAAGTTAGAAAAAAGGTAAACGACGAGCATTTTAAAATGAATTTTTGAAATAGGTGATTCGAGCAACTATTAAACTTTAAAAACGACGACCTAGTACCTTAACATGACTCTATTTAAGTTTAACCTGAGGTCGGACAATGGGTAAATACCCAGGTATTTACCCGGGTAAATACCTGCTATTTACCGGTAAATACCAGAGATTTTACCCGTAGTATAGAAATCGGGTAAAATCTTTACTAAGGATTTTGCGAAAATACTATATTTTTACAAAATTTTTGTTTAATTTGATTTGTCTCAAAGCGAATTCAGAAGCCAGAAAGTGGTTTAGTCTTAGCATAACAATTTTTATGCGTTTCACTGCACTTTTTTCGTTTTTAGCGTTTCTTTCGAAATTGCGAAATTAGCGATTAGCAATTAGCGAAATTGAAGAAATCGAGAAAACTAACACTGTTAACGATGATTTTGAATTGTTTATGGATGAATTTGATTGATTTGTTATGATTTCTTGAATAAAAGTTGGTTATGGAAATAAAAAGATTTTACCCGCCTTTCGGGTAAATACCGAGAATTAACTCGGCTAATTACCCACCCTAGTTTAACCTTACCCAATTAGAACTTTAACTTTACTCTAATTAAACTTTAGCCTGACTCAATTTAAACTTGGATTTCACCCAATTTAAATATTAATTTCACCCAATTTAAACTTCAAGTCGGTTACCAAGCGGAACCGAACTATTGCAACTGTTGCACCACCACAGTTGCACCACCGCTACCATGTCGTTTTAGATGTTTAGGGTTATGCATGGAGTATATACCAGTACAGTGGCGTACGCAGGAATTTCTGACGGCCTTGAACACTGCGCGCCCTTTAATCCACGCACCAAGCAAACCAGGTGGTCATCCATTTGGTGTGAAATTATTTTTTATGTTTTCGGGTTCCAAAACTTGTTTTACACTAATTTGAGCATTCTAAAGAAGGTTTGATAATAGTAAAATGCCATTTGGTAGGGTATTTTCCGAGTTTTGGTAAAATTGCTCAAATGACTATAGAGGCTAAACAAAAAATACCGTATTTACTCTAATTTAAGCCCCCCCCTCTATTTCGCGAGGTTATTTTTTCGAGGAACATTCTCGAGGTCTTCCTGACGTACGCTGGTCTACCATTGCTGAGCCTAAGCCTAAATTTATACATTACTCATATTTAGGGAGAAAATCAGCTTGGGGTACCAAGGCAATTTTTTGACCATTTCATAGCAAATGGTCAAAAATTTTCACCTTCAAATTTTCGACTTCAAATGGTATGTGGATTATGTGGAAAGTGAATTAGGTGAATAACCATTTACGCAGTATTTTTATTTCATCTAACATAGAATTTAATATTCTGTTAAATGACACCAAGGATTTTCAAAAAACTTCGTAAATTACAAAAATACTTGGGAATCACGGTTTTGACTCATAAAATTTCGGGCCAAAAATAATATATACCGATTTACTGTATTAACTCCCACCCTCTAATAAGCGGTAGCGGTAATAACGGTAGTCAAAAACAGTGACAAAAATTAAAAGTTCAAAATTATGGTGTTTCACAACTAAAAATTTTCGATTTGTATTTCTGGATAAATGGGGTTAAATCAGGGAACGTAACTCTACTTTTTAAGAACATTTGTACTTTTTCCGGGACCCAAAATCTTTTTTATTTTTGAAGTTTTAATAAATCTTTTTTTTGGTGCTTAAAGGGCCATTGCCACTTTTTTTGAATTGTCCCGCCAATTTAATTTTTTTGCCTAACCATTCGACTTCTGTACGGATTTTTGAGCTTGTTTTCTAACAGCACGAGTCCTAGAATTTAATTTTAGGCATAGTTTTGTCAGAAACCAAGTTGAAAAATTCGTACGTAAATGCAACGATAAAGAAAAAATTTGAATTTGCGGGGGGCAACCATTGTCGGAGACGGCAATGGCCTTTTAAAAATCAATAAGCAGTGGATAAAATGGCACTTCTTGACAAAAAAAAATGACCAAATTGTACTTTTTTTGGCCAAGTGTACTTTTTTTTCAAATTTTGAGTTACGTGCCCTGGGTTGAAGAATTTAAGCCTCCTCCCTCTAATTTTAGCCGCCCCCCCCCCCAAAGAGGGGGGGTTGAAAAATTTTAACCCCGGTGCTTAAATTAGAGTAAATACGGTACTATTCAACCTAAATCGTGTGCTAAAAACAGTTCGTCAAGACAAATATTTGATTCTCAAAAATTTCCCAGAATCTCAATACTCTGGCTAGATACCGTTCCAATGTGGACGACCACGAATTTGTGCGAATTTCTCGGAATGGGCAAATAAACAATGCTATACTGACTAAAATATGCCCTGAATCCATTAAGGAATATTATAAGTGGGTATCTGTCGCAAATTTTCAGGTTTTAGTCGAGTTGTCCAGCTGGATGTCCACCTAGAGCGGCCTCCGAAATTTCGAGGTTACAGGTTCTAATCTTAGTAATAGCAGACGTTATATTTACTTGAAGGACAGTCATAAGTCGACCAATTAGCTTCAGGGTGGCTAGGGAAACCACCTGGTACCTCCCTTATATGAGCCCACCTCAAAATCTGAAAGTTTGGGTTTAGCTGTAATGGCTCATTTATAAACGTTGTCGTTGTCGTCGTCGTTGTCGTTGGAAAAAATGTTTTATAAAGGCATTTTTACGCCAACGACAACGCCAACGACGACGACAACGACAACGACGACATATTTATAAAAATCCAACGACAACGCCAACGACAACGGAAAATTTTTCTTCCAAATCAGACAAATTTTGCATTTTAAGTCAGAATTTTAAGGATTAACTACATTCTCCACACGTTTTCACTCGAAAGCTCGACTAAAAATGCAAAATTTGTCCAATTTTGAATAAAAAATGTCGTTGTCCTTGGCGTCGTCGTTGTCGTTGGCGTTGTCGTTGGATTTTTTATAAATAGGTCGTCGTTGTCGTCGTCGTTGGCGAAAAAGGGTTTTATAAAACAAATATTCAACGACAACGACGACGACAACGACGACGACAACGACGACAACGACGACGACAACGACAACGTTTATAAATGAGCCATAAGTAATTAAAACCCAATGTGAATTATCCGAAATTGTGCCTCAAACATGGTTTTATGATGCTAAATCAGCGATTTGAGTTGCAGGAACCCAGTTTCGTAGTAGTTTTGTGCTTCTTAGGGCTTCCAGAGGGTGCTCAGGTTGTTATACCTAGGTAGAGGTACTCAGGTGTTAGTACAGGTAGTACTCAGGTGTAGTTCCTAGGTATGTGTCGTACCTATTGCTTAGGTGGTTTAGAAAGTGAAGATAGGAATGGGTATCTTTGGTATATGGATATCCCACTGGATAGGAGAGAAATGCTTTATACAACATGTGAAACTACCAGTCCTATGTTCGAAAATTCAAAGGCGATTATAATATGTAAAAAGGCAAGGTCGCTAAAGCTACAAATTTGCCTTTTCCCAAATTGAAACATATTTTAGTTGGAAAATAGCTTCAAACGCTGTATGCCCCTGCGAAAAATATTTTTTCTTTGGTTGATACGTTCATTAAAAAAAAAAATGAGTCAGCTGTGAAAGCGCTAACTCAAATAAGAATAATTCATCAAATATTTTTACTAAAAAATGACCAGGAATTTCCATCATATAAAGCATGCTTGGAACATATTGGAGAGGCACAGCCCCTTAAAATTCAAAATCCTAATTACTTTCCGATTTTTGCGCCAATAAAAAAAATTCGAAAATTGACTGTGATTTTATATATGTAACTCCGGTGTACCGAAGAATTTAAAAAATATTTGCTAAACGGCACATTTGCTAAAAAACTTTTGCTAAAAAAATTTTGCTAAAGACATATTTGCTAAAGGCACATTTGCTAAAAAAATTTTGCTAAAGTCACATTTGCTAAAAATTTCTTTTGCTAAAGTCACATTTGCTAAATTTTTTTTTGCTAAAGGCAATTTGCTAATGAAATTTTTTGGTAAAGGCCTTTTCTGGTCCCTTTTGTGTCACAAATATGACCGTAGGGTGTTTAGGAAATGCAGGTACTTGGAACCGAACCTGTGACCAGTCAAACGCTTGTCTTTCTATATCTAAAATTATGGTAAAAAAAGGTATGCGCCCAGGTGGATTCGAACCAGCAACCTCTATATCAACCCTCAGGATCGCTAAGAACTTCATCCAGTGTGACCAAACCAAGTGGTCGTCCACTTGGATCGAATTTTTTTTTACGTTTTTCATATTCCAAAACCTGATTTCTGGACTGATTCGGGCCCGCTGAAGATGGTTTGACAGTGTAAAATTACGTTTTATCGAGAAATTTTTGAGTTATGGTAAGTTCTTGATTTATCGCCCAAACCACCCCAAACCACCTAAAACACCCAAAACACCCCAACCACCCAAACACCCAAAACCACCCAAATTCACCAAAACTACCCGAATTCACCCAAAACTACCCAAACACTTCGAGCCACCGGGAAACCACAGGTGTTGGTACTCAGGTAATGGTCCTCAGGCAGCTCAAGGTAGCTCTTCCTGGGTGGTGCTTCTTCGGTGGTGGTACTCATGTAGTGGTATCTGGGGCGTTAATCGAATTGATCCACACCGAATCGGCTCACACACGAATCGGTCTACACTTTTCAAATTCGTGCATTTCGAAAAATTTTGCGGGGCTTAATTTTTCAGTCTCAACCAACCAAACCAAGTGGTCGACCACTTGGAACAAAAAATTTTTCCTTTCTAGGGTCACGGGCTTATGATTACTGGTACTGATTACGGGCCAATGATATCACTGCGCGTGGGGGGTGGGATTCTATACTGCAACCACAAGAGTTTGTGCCTGGTCATTTCCTAGTCAGAATTTTGAAAATTTTGGAGGGAATTCAAGTTTTTAGTCTGAACCAACCAAACCAAGTGGTCGTCCACTTGGATCAAAAAAATTTTACGTTTTTCATATTCCAAAACGGCATTTTACCACTGTCAAACCATCTTCAGCGGGCCCGAATCAGTCCAGAAATCAGGTTTTGGAATATGAAAAACGTAAAAAAAAATTTGATCCAAGTGGACGACCACTTGGTTACATTGATTCAGACTGAAAATTTTCAATTCCCGCAAAACTTTTATTTGGAGTAGTTTTGGATGGTTTAGGGTGGTTTTGGTTGGCTTTGGGTGTGTTGGGTGCTTTTGGCCATTTTTGGATGTTTTTGGGTGGCTTGAGGTGGTTTTGAGTGGTTTGGGGTGGTTCGGACACAATCTAAAATTTTCTAAAAAACAACAGGGGGACCAAGGCAATCATTAAATGAAAATATTCTTAAATAAAAAAACAACAGGGGGACCAAGGCAATCTTAGAATGAAAAAAAAAGGACGAAACGTCCCTTTACCAAATTTTGATCCACTTGGTTTTACCTGGTCACCCTGGATGAAGTTCTGAGCGATTCTAAGGCTTGATGTAGACGTTGATGGTTCGAATCCACATGGGCGCATACCTTATTTTTTATTATAATTTTGAGTGTTTGAGTAGCGTAGAGGTCCACATACTCATTATCAAGGTTGCTGGATCAAACCCTCTGGGTGCAATCAGTCCTAGTAGAAGACCTCGATCATGGTCCTGGGGTTTTCTCGAAGTGGTTTCAGCAGTTTGGGATGTATGAGGTAAATCATGGATGGCCTAAAAAATTTGGGATGATTCAGACGCAATTTGAAAAATTCGAAAAAAAAACTTAAAAATTTACAAAAACCCAAAACTTGAAGAAAAGGTAAAAAGAGGAAAAAAGTTGAAATGATAGTGTCTTTGACGCAATAAGAACCACAAAACCGCGTTAACAAAAGAAATTTTAGTAAATATGCCTTTAGCAAAAATTTTTTTTAGCAAATGTGACTTTAGCAAAGAAATTTTAGCAAATGTGCCTTTAGCAAAAAAAATTTTAGCAAAAAGTTTTTTTAGCAAATGTGCCGTTTAGCAAATATTTTTTTAAATTCTTCGGTACACCGTAACTCCAAGTAACCCCAGGTCCGTAACGGATTTCATTCTTATCTGTTTCAGGTAAACTTATCCGCGAAAGCTACCTCACATTCAGGGCATTTAAATAAGTCATCACTCACCTCAAGGATAAGCAAATTTTGAATTTTTGATGAAGTTTTCGAAAATATACCGAAACAGTTACTGTGTTACAGTGGAAAGCTCGAAAATAATGGGCTGTAGCCCGATAGAAAAGTAAAATTTGCTACGATTTCGTACCAAAGAAGTGTGCAAAAGATACAAATTTGGGTGGTTTTATACAAAATTTAGACAGAAAACGCAAAACCCCTAATTTTACTCGTGAAAATACCAGTTGTTTGCTTTAAATGACCTCTAGCTTCTGAATTTCTGACTATACAAAAATCGGTCTGACTTTTCTAGTAGCTGAATGTGTGGGCTATCTCTTGGTGTATGAGCCGTACTAAAATCGACGACTTTTTTGAATTTTTTGACGGAAATCAAATTAGGTATAATTTGTAGGTACCATGATGACTAGCAATTCAAGCTCCAAAAGAGGTAAGGAACAAGCCCGGGTCAAGAAATAGTCAGCCAACCGGTGAAAAAGTAAGTTAAATGGTGTGTATCTCTCCGGAAATCGTTCAGCCGCAATCAAGAAAAGATGGAAGAATAAAGAGCGCGCGAATCAAGAGCTAAAGTGACAGTGAATTTGTGGTTCTCTTGATGCGTACAGCTAAGCGAGTGGATCGGGTCTTCGGCGAAGTATGAACCATGACCGAGTTGAGCAAAGGATCTGTAAGTAATTTGTCTAACAAGTATTGTTTCGTTTAGTCAAACGCCTTCAGTTGAGCCGCACAGATGCCAATCTTCCGCTGAAAATTGATGTGGTCAATTACTCCAATCTGATGAACGACTCGCCAATCACTTCAGTCGGTCGTTTTTTTGCTTCTTTGTATTTCGTGGTTTGCTTCATTGTCGTCTCGTCCCTTACACAATTGTATGCATTCCAGCTTTGTGCTCAATTCAGACTGCCAGTGATGTGGCTCAGATTCTAGACCTCAAGGTTACGGTAATTTTTGATCGGACTTATTTGGTACGCTTACGGCCTCTAGTGTCTTTCTGTTACGATAGCTTTATTTCATCTGTTCATCTGTCAGGAATTCATAAGGTCTGCAGTCTGCCGAAATGTCTCGGATAAGGAACTGATGGCCAAAGAAGGGAAGTCTTCACGAATTTTGACAATGCTGCAGCTGATAAGATGTAGATGCTACTAAGTTCAGGTTTTGAAGCTGGAATGGTGATCAAAAATGCTGGTTTGTGTGCTTTTTTTCTCAGTTAATGTCAGGGTTCGTAATTGTCCTTTTTAAAGAGATTTGTCCTTTTTTTGGAACCCAAAATCTTTTTATTTTTGAAGTTTCAGTAAAATTTTTTTTTCGCTCCAAACTAGCAATAAGCACTTGATAAAATGACCCTTTTTCCTTAAAATGGGCAAAATGTCCTTTTTTTCAAAAAATTTCATTACGAACCCTGGTTAATGTCAATTTCTAAGTTTCTATCTTTAGGGAAACGCTTAAGGGTCTGAAAATAAAGTAACCGAATGTGATTCGAATCAAAAAATTGTCCCTATAATTTATTTAATATCGCTATGTACTGTATTGTCACAAATAAAATCATTCTATGTTGGATCTTGTGCCGTTTTCGAGTATTAGTCGAAAGGTAACGGCGATTGAGTGATGTGCCTTGCGAAAGCAGTGTGTGAAGCTTCGTTTTACGGAGAGGTTATTAGCATAAGAAACTGATCTTGTATCAGTAATTTCTGTGTGCATTAGTAATTTCTGTGTAAGGCTTCGTATAGCTAATATTCATGACCAACAAACCTAGAATATTAATTTGTTTGATACGAGTTGTATAGGTAAAAGGTCATTTTATATCACTTAGGCTGTGTTAAATTTCAGCTAAAAACTGTAGTACCTGCTAAGAAAATACTAGAGTTGTAGAAATTCCCGGAAATATAGAAAACCGGGTATATTCCCGGAACATTGGGAATATTCCCGGAATATTCCCAATATAGGGGAAAATACCGGGAAACCCGGGAATATTCCCAATGTTCCGGGAATATTCCGGGAATATTCCCATTGTACAACCCTAGAAAATACTTATTCTTAAAATTTTGCATACCGTATTCTCTCTAATAGAACCACACTCTCTATTTGAACCACACTCTCTAATAGAACCATACCCCCAAAGGTGGGTTGTGAAATAGAAACAACTCTATTAGAACCACACTCTCTAAAAGAACCACGCCCCTTAACACTCTCAAGCTGCGCCAACGGCCGTCTAACTCCAATGGATTGTCGAAGCCTGGAAGAATCTCTTGAAGGAGCTCATCGTTGAGTCACTCAAATCGTGCGGACTTCCCAATGCCATCGATGGATATGAGGACGACGCCATGCACTGCTTCAAGAAAGTTGGGCCGGTTCGAGTGGTCGAGGCAAGGTGAAGCTCAAGCAAGATGAGAAGAAGTTGGCTGAGCAGATACAAGAAATCGGTCTTGAGGAAGCGCGAAAATAGTTCAATAATAAAGATATATCTCTATAGTGTTGATGAGTTTTGGGACTGTTCTTGTTTAGGGGGACGCCTATTTTTACTATATATATGTTTTAATTTTTATAGTCGATCAAGTTGATTATGGTGACCAGGGTGACAATAATCACCTTGGTCAACACAATTACTTATTAAACTATTCATATAGGTTATCGATATAACCATGACTGCCATAAGCAACAAAAATAAATAAATAGTATAGTATAAATTAGCGTCCCCCCTAAACCAGACCAACTCCGAAATAAATAATTTATGCAATGTTTGAATAACTTCAGAAGGTTGAAAAATAGAACCACACTCTCTAATAGAACCACACCCCCAAGGGGGGTTGAAAAATAGAACCACATGTGGTTCTATAGAGAGAATAAGGTACTTTAGTGAATAATTACTATAAATTAAAGGGGCATGCCCGTGCGTTTCAAAGAATTAAGGGGTGGTACTTTTTTCTAGTACAGTCAACTCTCGATACAGTGTACCCTCGATATAGTGTAGATCTCGATATAGTGTATATTTTTTCAACCTCATTTAGCCAGCTCTAAGCCAAACTGGCTTACAGTGTACCCTCAATATAGTGTATATTTTTTCCGATCCCCGCGAGCTACACTGTATCGAGAGTGGACTGTACCAAAATACTTAGTTCTAGTACCAAAATTTTCATTTTTTGAACTTTTCTCTTTTTCTCCTCACTTTGTAGGTACACTTTTGAAATGTTCGCAACTATCGTGTAGCCCTGAATCTCAGCTACTCCACAAGATATCTTTTTTCAGTAGAAAAATTAAAAAGTTGGAGATTTAGGGGTCTGAATAGAGGAACTTGGTCGAAAAAGTTACTTCATACAAAGCTGAAAATCTTCACATCTTTGTAATCTTTTGCAAGAAATTGAAGTTTAGTTAGAAAGCTGAGATTCAGGATACACGTTTATGTGTCAAGGAAAAAATCTCTAACTTCACAAAGAGTTTTTCTATGCATGTTAAATTTTGGTACTGGAAAAAAGTATTTGGTACTAGAAATAAATATTTTGGTGTTGGATTTAAGTATTACCCAAAATTAAGGTGGGGACCAGCATTTTTTTTTGAATCGACCTGATTTCACTCATTTTGCGTCAAATCTAATATTGATGACCTTATACTACTTTTAAAAACTATGCAGAAAACTTAAAAAATCAGGATGAGAAGGCATATAAAAGATGTTCGAGGAAGGAAAAAACTGCTGGTCTCCGCCTTTTCTCTGTGTCGCGCACGGGCATGCTCCTTTGAAGAAAACGTAGGGAAATGTTATTCAAAAATATTGGCGTTTTGTTGTTTTAAAGTGATTATGATTTTGAATTTTAAAGTGCTGTGCAGGACGGATATCAATTAACGGTCACGGAATAATGTGCGCGCCAAAACGTGACCGGACCAAAATGTGCCCGCTGCCGAAATGTGCCCGGAACTGAAATTAGTCCAGAATCAGCGAAGATAGTCTTCTTTCTTAATTTTTTCTTGACTGCTGCTTTAGCATTCAATTGTTTGTTTTAAGATAAGAGATGGATAGGCGAGAAGATTCGAGCGATATTAGCGACTCGAATGTTGGTGAAGAATTTCCATTTATGCTTACTGGTCCGATCACGTAAGAACAATTTGGCGCTACCGGAGTATAAATTTAGTGTAAAAAGAAAGATGTTGAACATAGTTTCGTTGACTGGTGCCTACTGCATAAAGAAACTCTGGTATGCATATATTTTTTATGCATCCAGAGTCACTCTCGAGTGATTTTCGTCTAAGGTATGTGATTGTTCGCATCTCAACCCCAAGCAACCGAGCCCCTGCGCCCCCGAAGGGGGTGCAGGGGGCTATAGCTTTTAAATCTATAGCTTTTAAACATTATACTCTCAACAATTCAAAAAAAATAATAATAACTTTTTAAGTTATTGTTTTTTTATCAATATTAAAAAAACAAAAGCATTGAATACGATAATTCAAGATTGTCTTTGAATGATCTTCACGATACAAGAGATTATAGAACGCAAGACAATCAGTTGGTTAGAAATGCACGCACTCATACTTTAGACAGAATTCCGAGCAAAATTCTTGATCAAAAATACATTTAGAGACTATTTTTGCCCAGCTCCAGTGACCAAAACATGGTGAAACAGGAAAATGGTCGAAATTTCAAAATGCCCAAAACCCAATTTTTATAGATTAGAACTCAAAAATATGCCTTTTTTGAACTCCTGTGGCCATTTTAGGTCTATATAGGGTATTTGGAAACACTTTTAAACAAAGTTGATTTAAGGGGGGGGGTTTATATCCAAGTAGGGTCGAAATTTCAGTTCCGGGCACATTTTGGTGCGGGCACATTTGTTCCGAGCACATTTGGCGCGCGCACATTTTTTCACTTACCGTAAAAAATATATGCATACCAGAGTTTCTTTATGCAGTAGGCCCCAGTCAACAAAACTATGTTCAAGATCTTTCTTTTTACACTAAATTGGTCTATTTTATGGTCCTTTCCCACCCTAATATGGCCCTAGATACCTTCAAAAATGGTCAGAATAGGTAATTTTAGGTGGTCCCAAAACTCAATTTTTATTGACTAGAACACAAAAAATAATGTCTTTTTCGAGCTTCTGAGCAGTGTTGGCAATTTGAATTGCGCGATTCGAATTCGAAAGCGTTTGCGATTCAAAATTGAGATTTAAAAAAGGTGCGACTCACGTGAATCATAGACACAAGATTTTGAATCACATTTTGAACATTGGCGTACTGACTGCGATTCACGTGAATCACAGGCATTCGATTTTGAATCGTATTTTGAATCACGGTTTTGAGTCTCAACAATTTGAATCGTGATCAAAATGCGATTCAAATTGCTGCGATTCAAAAAACGTGATTCAAAATTCTTTTTTATATTCGCGATTCAACTCGCGATTGTTTTTCTGTGATTGCTATGTGGAAAAAAGAAAATAATGTCATCATCTAGTCATTATATAGGCTCTTCTTTCACTGATTCCTGGTTTTCAAACATCCTGGACGTCGCTCGTTGAGAAGAAGCATGGGGACTGAATTTGCTCAAGTGATGAGTCGTGTCTATGAAAGCGTGCAAGCATCCAGCGGAATGATTTCAATCTCGGCAGATATTGCAACTACTAAAGGATTACGTCAAAGCTTTCTTGGAATTGCTGTTCACTACTGGTGTGACGATTGCAATACCTTCAAAGTGGCCGGTCTAGACTTAGTGGAAATTGAAGGTAGGCACTCCGCGTACAACATCGCAAAGCTACTGGATGAGTCGCTCAAAAAAGCTGGTTTGAATAATTCTCCTCTTCGATTCGTAACAGATGGTGCATCGAATATGAAAGCAGCTATTTGGTAACTGTCTCTTTGCTACAAATTTATTGTTTTTGATAACTACTCTTTAGGAATCCTTTTCTGACCAGAACCTGCTCGACCTTGTCGAAAAACTTGAACTGGATGATGATGGACTGAAAAAATGATCGCTCTAAGAAGGTAGGAACGCATTTTCTGGTCTTTTAGTGTTAACTAATTTCATTTTTGTGTTTTAGAGAATCTTTGCAGTTATCGGCAAATTTTCTGAATCAGATGTTGCGACAAAAGCTCTTGTAAGAAAGACTAGCAAACAGCTCCTGTTTCCTGCTAACACGAGGTGGTCGTCGCTTGAAATCACGTATTATCGCCTGTTGGAGTCCGGGCGAAGAAGGCTATTCGTTTTATGGTGAGACGTTATTTGTGGTTGCTACCAGGTTGGTTTTATTATCACGGCTTTACAAGCTCAAAGGCTCAAGATATCAGAAGGCGAAGAGCAAGTATGTGAAGAGCATTCTCCTGTCTATTCAGTCTTCAATTTCTTCGGTCAAGATTTACGCCCAAAGAAACAACGTGCTCCTGCGATGTCAAATTTGCAAGTCGGAATTAAGGAGTTTTTTGACCACCTTTGGCAGCCTGAAGCTTCATCTGATGCAGCTTCATTTTGGTCGAAAAATAAAAGGGTTATTTATGTAGAACTTTAGGCTGATCTTGATCTTTTTCGTTAGGTGTACCGACTTTGTCAAAAATAGCTTTTCCTGTTCGGGCTTCTCCGTCTCACTCTGGTGCTGTTAAACGGATGTTTTCTCAGATGACTCTGCATACAAGCGCACATAAAGGGAACATGAATGATCAGCTGTTCAAGAGAGAAAAGTATCAATGTCTTTTAACAAGAAATTTAATTGAACAAGAAGGAAAAACCACGGAAATGACATTGAATTTTGATTTGATAGTAATGTGCAATAAGTTTGGTTTAATAAAGTTTTTATGCGATCAATTATTGCTGATATGTCATGGTTGTTCGCAATTTTGAGGGTAGAATCCCTTCATCATTGGTCAGGTCAAGGCGTTCATCGTATTAATACCGATCGAAAGTTAATTAACATATGTGTATAAGCCGCAAAAATCTGTATTGAAAAGATGTGGCTAACAGCTATGAGCTACTCTCCCTTTCACGAATGCTAAGGGTTTCCAATAAAAACGAAGATTGCGAAGAAGAACAAATTTTCGAAGTCTTTTATTACTAATGATCGACAAAACAGAGTTCTCAATAAGGAAACGTAACCTTGATCAAGAATTTCAATTCTTGCAGACAAAGCGACGGCTTCAGCAACAGGCTGCAGGTCACTTCTTAGACTGACGGCGTTTCGTTTAGATCTGAAATATGCGGTAACCACAAGTAAGACGTAATGTCTACCGCTTACTTCAGTAAAAAAAGCTTACACATTCGCTTCTTACGCCACTTTGGCTCGCATATTTTCAAAGACCAGAAAGCGGAGACAGAGCGAAGAGCTTGAATTTCCAAGAACTGACTTTATATAATAACTAAAAAAAGTCTTATCGGTAGATCTTAAATCATGAAGAAGAAGCAGGTTGAAGCTAAGTAAAGGGATTCAAAGATAGCAATATTCAGACCATCAAAATAAAAATAAAAAAAATTCATCTAAGGGGGGGGGAGGTTATACTCCGGTAGCGCCTAAAATCGTTACATTTATACCAAATACAGGGTGTCTCAAAAATTACGTTAAAGCCGCTTTCACAATGGGGTTGAGACTGGCTGTTCCTGAACTCGTGGAAAAAAACTTGTAAAATCCATGACTGGAAATTCACCTAACTCGCAAAAATAAGACTCGAAAAATGCATAACTCAAAATTTACTGAACTGGTAAATTAAGACTCGAGATGTTTAATTCTCACGAGAATTTGTCTTGCAACGAAATAAACTCGTGTAAAACACGAATTTTACCGAACTCGCAACTATAAGAACTCGCATACATTCAAACTCGTGCTGTTCGATTTTCCGCATTTTTAAAAGTCGTGGAACTTATAAGCCGCGTCATTTCGCGCTCGTACAGCACACTGTTGATTGCATTCAGACTTGTAGTCCGGTTTTTTAAGTTTTTCTTTTTACTGGCGTTCATATAACGTCAGCTTCTTTATTTCCTTAATTCTCAGGTCTGCAAAATGGAAACGGGCAATGAGTGGAGCGATGAAGAAATCGACATCTATGACAACTTAAGCGATGAGGACTGCACCAACAGGAAACATCCCAAGAAGCTGAGCAAACGTCAGACCCATTCGAGAACGAGAGCAGTAGTGAAAGCATTCAAGGGCATTCTACGAAGAAAAAGCCAAAAGTCATCATTCCTTGCAAGTTGTTGAAGGAGCATTCCTTAGGTTCATCACTAGTGAAAGGCATCATCTGACCATGATATACGGCGGTATAATACTTCTTTTCTCTTGCTATGGCGCTTTGAACAATATATTATAGGGAGCAGGCTCTATCAGGAATCTTTGACGGATGTGGTCAATGAAGGGAACATTGTGCTCTATTCTGAGGTGAAGTTCTACTGTCGGGTAGCGAACTGTAAAAAGAGGGTGTGGACCAAAATTCCTATCGGCAGCCGAGATCAGATATACGATCGAGAAACAGTGGAGGGCATAACCATAGACCTGAGCCGTTGCAAGCAGAAGTAGATGTGGTCGTCGATAAAGCACTACAGCTAGCAAAGCAAAGCCCATTGGTGCTTCTACTTTATTTGTTTGTTTCATATTGTCTTGGTCAGTTTAGGCAACAAATCGGTCAATCATCGCAGCAGTTCTGGCCAATGTTTCAGATGGAGTGAGATTCGGCATAGACACTGTACGACTTGGTAAACGAATCGGCCTTTTTAAACAGGTAGTGCTTAATGCAACAAAAAAATTTATTGTCTGAGTATAAAATTCTCTCAGAACATCTACCCGGCTGGTGAAACCGAACCTTCAAGCCTCATAATTCCCGATGCCTGGAAAGTGCACGTTGACAGTTCAGCATTTGTGATTTATGACTCAGGATTGCAATCAGGAGCAAATCGTTGCATAGTGATGTCATCTCTTTTCATCTTTGAGGTGGTTTACTTTTTTTAATATATCTCTAAGTCTGTTTTAGCAATTTGCTAAGTGTAACAGCGTCGCAATCGATGGTAGCTTCTTCAGCCGACCAGACGGATGGCGTCAGTACTACGTTCTGCACATGAGGCTGCGAAACACGTACATTCCTGCTGTAGCAGTATTTATGGAAGCAAGTCTGAGGATGCCTACATGGAAATGCTGCAAGCAATCGGTGGCTGCATTCGGAGTATTTCGGACTAGAATGGACAATAAACGAAGTTATGAGTGACTTTGAACAGGCTATAAGAAATTCTATGCGCCGATACTTTGGGGGTAATTCATTTGACTTTTTGTTTAGCCCCAAAACGGTAAATAGTATTATTTTTAGAGAATGTCATTCATAAGTGCTGCTACTTCCACTTCGAATATCTCATTTTTCGCAACTAAAGCTGCTAAAACTGTCGAAGAAGTGCAAAGAAGAGCCCTTTAACCAGTATATTCGTGAGTTCCGAATCTTGCCGCTTCTTCCCGATGATGAGGTAAAAGTGGCCTTTGCTGATCTTTCAAATTTTTCGCTGCCACACAGAATACAATTCGAAGACGTTCCTCGACTGGGAGAATTCATTAGCTACATGCGTAAAGTAAGACTTATCGTATCTTAGATTCAGATTGTGAGTTATTTCTTATACTCTTCAGACTTGGATAGGTGGCACAAGGCAAATGGGCAAGTATTCTTTCCTAGGTATCCTGTAGCTATATGGAACCACAACGACTCTCTGATGCAGGATAACCCGAAGACAACAAGTGTGTTGGAGTCGTGGCACAAGACAATCAACGCTGAAATAAAGAAAAAGAAGGTTAATCGATACTGGTCTATTCATTGTATTATTTTTTATGATTGTGTGATGGGATGAATTGTGTAAGTTTTACGACTCTTTCTGATGGCTTTTTAAATCTGTTTATTTAAATGTTTATTTATTTAAGTCGTCCATTCCAAAACCGATACTTTGATCTCTTCAACGCCTCTAGCAGTAATCAAAATAGAAGAGTTCAACCACAAGGTATCCCACTCCTGAAACACGCCATCAATCAGTTCCGCAGAAGTGATATGCAAATGAGTCTAATGAATGTTGCACAGGCTGCTTATTCCGCTCGATGGAATCGTCCAGTTGCAGCTAGCCGTGTAAGAATAACGCCCATTGCAGATAGTTATATTAAACGTTTATGTTGTTATTCAGGGAAATATTATGTGTTTTAGTAAATGATCTTCATCAGCCAGCAGTTGCCGTGAATGGAGTCTGTCAAAAACCAACTCGTCGTCGAAAAAGAGTGATCCAATCAGGGCCAAGTCCACTGTCTAGTGGTAACTTGAGTCAAGAAAGAATTCATGGATAAAAAAACTTGATAATTTTATATTTTGTTGTGATCACTTGTGTTGGTTGTTGTTATGTATGCTATTAGCAATAAAGCTGGTGTGTTCAGATAAGTGTACAGCGTTTCCTATAATGATCCCGTGGAGGAATTATTTAAAAAATCTGATTAAGGATAAACAGTGTTATTGTGATGCTTAAATTAAAGAAAAGCATCTGGGTTACTAAGATAACACCAAGGATAATCGGGACCACTGAGAGTAGATGAATATGACTCAGAGTAGGCTGATTTAAAAAAATTTAGAAACATAAAAAATACAACCACAAACTTACGACATAAGAAGGTTCAGAGAGTTTAAAGCATAACAAATTTTGATAGATAATCAAAAGGGTTTGAAGGTTTAATGTCGCAGGAGTATAAAAAATGCCATTGTGTAAGGATTGTAGTTCGAAAAGACATGAGAATTTAAAATTGCGGATTGCTGAAAAATCAAACGCTTTTATGCGAGTTTGGATATCTGCGAGTTCTTATAGTTGCGAGTTCGGTAAAATTCAAACGTGTTTTACACGAATTCATTTCTTTTCGAGACAAATTCTCGCGAGTTGAGCATTTTACGAGTTTTTCGTTTTGCGAGTTTTTTTTGTCGCGAGTTATGCATTTTACGAGTTATTTTTCCACGAGTTCAGGAACAGCCGTTGAGACTGAGTGCGCGACCCGGCTTCCTTTTCGCTGTAATTTTTTTCTTGATTGCGAAAAATTTTTTTGTTAAAATCATTTTGTAGCTGAGATTCAGGGCTTCAACATGAGCCATTCAGAATTGACATGTAATCGTAAAATTTTAGATAAAATGACCAGTCTGACACTGAGTCTGACACTCGGTCTGAGTGTCCGATTTAGTGTCAGACTCAGTGTCAGACTGGTCATTTTATCTAAAATTTTACGATTACATGTCAATTCTGAATAGTTCATGTTAAAGCCCTGAATCTCAGCTACAAAATGATTTTAACAAAAAAAATTTTTCGCAATCGAGAAAAAATTACAGCGAAAAGGAAGCCGGGTCGCGCACTCAGTCCCAGACCCATTGTGAAAGCGGCTTAACATTTTCAAACTCAAAATTTCGTTTAAATTTCAGTTTTCTTTTTCGTTTATTTATTTGATACGATTGTTTTTGCTTGTTTTATGACTTGTCTTATTTGCTTATTGGTTTTCGAGTTCATCCATTGAATTAATTTCTGGCGCTCTCTTTTTAATATTTTACGTGCACGCTCGATGTCGGTTCATCAAATTAATTTCTATCGATTTTGCACATATTGCTGCAGTCAAGGAAGGGAACTACGCGCCGGTTTCGTCCTTCTTCGTCATCAAGGTCTTGGATTCGCACGAATTAAGCAGCTATTCGGAGTGGTAAGGCAAACAATCAGCAATGTAGTTCGTGACTCTGGATGCTTGAAAAAACATGCATACCAGAGTTTCTTTATGCGGTAGACCCAAGTTAACAAAGTTATAACTTGAGGGTATGAAGATACCCTTTTCGGGTGGTTTACCTTGGTCCCCAAGGCAAAAAGTCAAATTTTGGTAGAAATTTTTTCTCGTCAAAAATGACTTTCCCCGAGATGCATTTTGAGGCATTTGGGGCACTTGTTCACTTAGGGGGGCCCCTCATATATAGTCAACCTTTTTGGCGAGGCAAATCCTTAGGCACAATTTATCAGGATTAAATTTAACGTGCGTGTCGAAATGTGCACTTTTTGATATTTTCGGGGTGTCTACATAGTGAGTTTCATTGGTAAAATCATACTTTTAAAGCAGGGAACCCATCACTCCACCCCCCCCCCAAGTAAACAAGTTCCCATTTTGGGATGAATCAAAATACTACAATTTTTCCATAAACACTACTTATTTTGTTTCTGAGAAAATCTTACTCATAACCATCAGCTATCTCCTTGCTGAACTTTTCCAGCCTAAGCTTAAATTGATCCAGGTCATGCTCAGCTCGTTCTGTCTCTAATCCAGCTGAGAGAAATTCATGTGTCTTTATTATTCCATTGCGTAAGTCTGCAATGCGAAGAAGGCCTGAAATTCCAGTGAATAAAACAAGCTATAAACGCAAAAAATTTGTGATTGATTACATTTTCTAGCTACCTCAAACACATTAGGGTTTTCATTTGCATTACTTGCGGGGACAACGCCCACACTGCCAGTTTGCATGGTTTTTGCTGAAACGAAAATTCGTCAATTTATGGAGACGACAGACTTTTGCTATGAAATACCAGTAAAAAGATTTGAATTGTGCTTAAAGGGGGGGGGGACGGTTAACTTTATATACGCATCGCCTTAGGTCACAGGTTCGACTACCACTGGCTGCAGACCTTATTTTTTTCTCCTTTTATTTGCAAGTTTAGTGTCAAATGTAGCCAAGCTTCTGGGCTTTCATTTGAGCTATCATACAGATGAAAAGTTGGTATAAAGTTGAGGCTAAAATATAAAAAATCCAATTCGATGAAATCCTCAACAGGACTATACCAGTACTTTCCGGTAGTATCTGGAACTGACGTTCATCCCCAATTTTAATTTACATACTCATTTGCAACCATACACTCAAAATGTAGCCCTGCTTCTTGCCGTCATTTTCAGCATACGGTTGTATAAAATAATGTAAATTGAAATCACGAAAAATCTCAGTTCCTAGTACGCATCATTTTGGCTAGTTTCCTTTGATTTTGGTAGTCTTCGCCAAAAATCGCAAAATTGAGGCAGTTACTGACAGCAAAGCAGTGCTGGAAATGGTTGCAATCGATTGCTCGAGGATTTTTAGACCTAAAAGTCAAAAAACTTACTAAAAATTTTAATTAAAACACTCCCAGAGGGACTAGAACTTTCGACAAAAGACGATGCGTAAATAAAGTTCCCCCCCCCTTTAAAAACCCATGCCGTGACTTAAAAAAGGCTGAAATTTAGCGAAAATACCTAAAATGACCGCTTACCCTAAGGGGTCTCTTAACACCACCAGAAAATTGACAAAATGGGCGAAAAAAATGAAAAATTATTAGTAAATTCTTGAGACCCTGGGGACTGCCGGTTAATCGAGGTTAAATCATATTGTGGGGACCGACTTGGGGGTGCCGGATAACCGAGGTGCCGGATAACTGGAGGCTAGATTGGGGCTAGATTTATTTTTTGTACCTTTTTTCGAGTGTTTCTTTTGGCCTTATTTATTCCTAGTGGTGATATAGAAAAGCTAGATTGGAACCCGGCATTAGCCATGACAGTACCCGACCCTTATTCCTGGGACATGGAGATTTCACTCTCAGGACATTTCACTCTGCGGGACATACCACTCTCCGATGCGTATATAAAGTTCCCCCCCCCTTTAAATTTACTTTTTTTATCTTTTTGCCATGAAAGTGGCCCTCTTTTATTCCCTTCCCCTCCCAATACAGCCCTATTCCCTTTTAAATTCAAAAGGCGCCAATTTCAAAAGGCGCCAATAAACTTTGACTAAATTTTGACTAAAAAACCATGATACCCCTGTGATTCTAAATTTTTTTCGCTCTTTCACAGAATCCGTTGACTGTTTCCCGGATAAATCAGGGTGGTGAAACACGAATATGCAATCGGTTTTTAAAAGTTTTTTGACAAAAAGTGGTCAACCGTGGAGGGGGGGGGCCAAGTAAAGCTTTACCCCGATGACTTCACTTATTATAAAAAACTGAACATAGGACATTTTATTCACATACTATAACGACAATTATACAACAATATCACATATTATTGTTTGTCCTACCACTTCCAGCTTCTTTCTGTTTCTTGTGAATTGCCTTTTCAACTTTCTCCGCATAGAATATGTCAAACAGTGTCTTAGCGTTCATCGGTGTTGGCGGCCACGCTTCAGCTACCTCCTCAGATGCACTTTCTGTTCCCTTGGCTCGGAGCGACTTTTCATAGCTCCGCATTCTGGAATAAATAAAATGGTTAGACTAAAGAGATCAAGCATTTTGCTTATCTCTTGGCAAAGTCCTAACTCGTATGGATTTTTGAACAAATTTTTTAACTTTGAATAAAAAATCGTCCATTTTTAAGGCAAAAGTTTTTGGAAAGTCACTTCTTTAACTAAAATCTCTTCCTGAATCCGTTAAGATTAGATCAAAATAATCAGTATGAGCTAAGAACTTGCTATTTAAAGTGGACCAGTCAAAAAATTTACACCACTCACTTACTTTAAAGTACAGTCGACGCTCTTACTTAGGACACCCCCCCCCCACTTAGGACAGAAGTTCGTTCCCACCTCGAGTCCGACAATTTTTAGCTCTATTTTTTAAAACTTTTTCTAGTTCTGTTTTGACAGTCTGGTCCCAAATATCGCAAGGATTCCGATTTTCCCGATCGTTTTTTAAAAAACCCTAAATTTTTTGCTCTGTAAAAGCAAAAGCTCTTAGTTAGGACAGGCTCTATCGAAAATACCTGTTTTTTAAATAGAGTTTTCGATTTTTTAGCGCAAAGACATTGGGATTTTAGAAAACGATCCGCACAATCAGAATCCTTGCAATATTTGGGACCAGACTGTCAAACAGAACTAGCAAAGGTATTAAAATTTAAGGTAAAAAAGTGTCAAACCCGGTAAGTTGGCCGCTCCCTTGGGTGTCCTAAGTAAAAGCGTCGACTGTATATCTCAACTCACAGAAATAATTTTGAACTGATCTCAACGGATTCGGATTCTGGAAGAGATTTGAAAGATTATAAGGAGTGAATATCCGAAAACTTTTGCCTTAAAAATGGACGATTCTGAATTAAAAATTTGTTTAAGAATCTACACCAGTTAATACTTTACCAACCTTTTTTCAATTTCGACATCTGTTCGGAAGGATACGTAGGGCTTCAACTCACAACCAGTCAGATCAGGAACCACCAATTCAGGCACCATTTCAGGGACATGGACGTAGGAGCCAGACACAGGATCTTCGTAGCCAGTCGGCTGCACCATCGTATACCCTAAATAAGAGATAAGTACTCCCTCTACTCAAGATAAAATCGTAAAAGTTTAAAACATACTTTTTAATTCCTTTGGATTTATGCCTTGGTGCTTTGGATTAAATTCAGGAAATTCTTTGTTCTGACCAGGCCACTTGATCTTCTCAAAAGTCATCGGTCCAATTTTCCTATGCCCAAAGTTTCCTTTCTTGACAAAAGGCCAAGCCGCTTTGAAGTAACGACCAGCTTCTGAACGAACCATGATACCTACTGAATATGTTTAGAGAATAAAGCGAGAGCCTGAAAATCCAATAATTCACTCTGCATGCCAAACAAATCAATAAAAGAACATTGTTTTAGTGAGGACAAAGAATTTCATTCTCACTCAGAGCCTGTGAGGACAAATTTTGTTCTCACTCACTTACAGGCCAAAAAAACTTCTTCATCTTCAAAAAAGCTTCGATTTTGGCTTATTTCACTGAGATGGCTCTAGGTGAATTCGTCCACGGTCAATTAGTCCACAAGATTATTTTCAAATAAATCTTTTTCGTCTTGTGAAGAACTTATGTTATTTTGAATTTTGCCAAAATCGACCCACCCTAACCCGAATTCTCGGGCAGGTACCTCCTGGCCAGGTGGATATCCACCTGGATGACCTAAAAATATTTTTTTTCAAAATCGAAAATAAAGTATGCTATATCCTTTGTAAAAAGTATGATGAATCTTGTTTGACAGGATCGAAAATGCGATTTCAACCGCCTGAACACCAATACATGGGGTAGGTACCACCTGGATGACCTAAAAAATTAAAATGCCCTAAAAACTAAAAATAACCATTTTTCCTGAACGAGGGTCAACTGCCGACCATTCTAACTGCCGACCCCAACTGCCGACCATTCCAACTGCCGACCCCTTCCAACTGCCGACCCCCAACTGCCGACCAACCCAACTGCCGACCCCCAACTGCCGACCATCCCAACTGCCGACCCCCAACTGCCGACCAATTAACAAATTCTATCAAAGAAGGATTTCTTTTTTGGGTAAGAAAAGGCAAAGGCGTACTATACCTTTTTTGATGCTGCGTAGGCGTTTGTGTACAAATGTAAGGTTTTATACATTCATTTAACTTATGTTGGCATGTCCTTTTAGGTCAGTAAGTCAAAAAGGCAAATATGTCAAATATTTCTTTGTAAAACACTTTGTAGCCCGAAAAACATGCTTGAGCCCGTCCTAACGGGTGCTGGCCTAGCCTGCGCCTAAGGTTTGCCTAAGTTACAAAATGTATGAAACATTGCATTTGTACGGAAACATAGTTCACGTGATAAACCACAATTAACAAAAATAAGTTAATTTTCTGCCTGTCTGACCTTTTTGTTAACTTTTTTTTTATTTTAATGACTTCTTAAAAGCGGTTAGTGAGTTTTCAGAGTCAGAATTTCATAAGAAATCTGATACACATATTTTCACAGAAAAATTAATTCAAAAAAGGAGTATATACCGACAGTTAAAAAGCGAAAAATGAGTAATCTTGAAGGGCAGGATGGTATGGACATCGTTGGATGTTTTTTGAACTTTTATACTAACTCAATTATAATTTTCTCTGCATGATATCCCAAATAGCCTGTATTTGACCTGCAACTCAACTGCAGTAGCTGTTGAACCCTGCGTTAATGATCTTGTTAAATGAATAAGAGCCTGAGGATCATTTCGACACTGAACTTGTAAATGAAATATGGAAAAAGTGAACAAATATGGTGTGCACCCAGTGGGATTCGAACCTGTGACCTAGAAAATCGATCTTTTGGGTGTTTTTCTTTGACTGATTTCATTGATATTTTCTGATTTTTTGTACAAGTGACGTTTTTCAGATACCAAAATGTAGCTAAGATTCTGGGCTTTCATTTAAGCCATTATACATAGATAAAGATAGTATGTAGTTGGAGCTAAAATTTGAAAAATATCCAATGATGTCTGATTCCGTGCCATCCTACCAAGGACTGTCCATTTTTTCGGTATTATTTCGGAACTGACGTTTTTTACAATTTCAATTCGCATGATTATTCACAACCTTATACTTAAAATATAGCCCTACTCCCTGGCGTCATTCTCAGTAAATGGTTGTGCTCTACTATGCGATCAAAATTGCAAAAGAGTCAGTTTTGAAAGAATACCAAAAAAAACGCCTCGAAAATAATCATGTGTTCCCTGTTCAAACCTTCGATAGCTGCCCAACTTTTTTGCAGAAATTTCAGTGTGAAAATATTCTTATCTGATTCCCAAGAAATTCTGACTCTAAAAAGTCGCTAAACGCGTTGACGAATAAATGAAATTGGTAGAGGTTGAGGCGATATAAAACTAAGTAAGCATCCTTTGGCTGGTTTCTTTTCGTTTGGTTGGTCATTTGCTTGAAATCCCGAGATTAAGGTATTTTCTGACAGCAAAACAGTGCTGGAAATGCTTTTAGTCGATTTCTCTACAGTTCTTGGCCCTAGAAGTCAGTGAACGTACTGAAATGTAGAGTAAAAAAATAGGTCATGCACTCACTGGGTATCGAACCTGAGACTTAAAATATTTGCTCTTTGATGTGCAACTAATCCCCCCCCCCATTGAATGTTCCCACAATGTATCCACATACCTGTTTAGTTTGGATTAACTTGTTACAAGAAACCTATTCTGAACATTAATTTTTCAGTCCTTTCTACGACCCTAAAATATTGTCTTTTGGTAAGAATTTGTTAATTGGTCGGCAGTTGGGGGTCGGCAGTTGGGATGGTCGGCAGTTGGGGGTCGGCAGTTGGATGGTCGGCAGTTGGGGGTCGGCAGTTGGGATGGTCGGCAGTCGGGGGTCGGCAGTTGGAATGGTCGGCAGTTGGGGTCGGCAGTTAGAATGGTCGGCAGTTGTCCTTTTACCTTTTTCCTTACTTAAAGTTGTGTGGGAGTTAGGTTTGTTAGGACCAGAATTGCGATTTTACCCATCCCTACTCTGATACCCGGGGTGTCTACCTCCTGGTCAAGGAATGTCAACCTGGATGGCCTAAAAATGGAGGTAAAAAAAGTTTACGCTCAGGAACTCGAATCAGCAACCCCGGTGGCGTTTATATGAAGATCTATAGCAGCCCTCTCCAATTTAGACCAATTGGTCATTCACTTGTGCCAAATATTTTTTACATTTTCGGATTCCAAAACAATTTTTTAGAGCGTGCTGAAGATGTTTGACAGTGGTCAAATTGTGTCTTATCGAGAAATTTTTGAGTTATCATTAATTCTTGATTTTGATAGATCAAGAGTACACAATAACTCAAAAATTTCTCGATAAAACATGATTTTCCCACTGTCAAACATCTTCAGCACGCTCCAATTAGTGCAGAATAATTGTTTTGGAATCCGAAAACGTAAAACAAAATCTTTGACCCAAGTGGACGACCACTTGATTTTTTCGGTACATGAGACATCCAGCAAAACTGTAACATCGAAAAACATAATTTGAAAAATCCCAAGTTATCCAAGGTCGTCGACCCCAAGTTTTGGGGACCATTCCAGAAACCAAATTTCAATTTTTTATTGCTTACTCAGAGCACTGTTTCAGGCAATATAAAACTATTTCTATTCTTAATCTGATTGATTTCTCAAAATTTGGGATTTCCTTTGGGATTCCAAAATTTTGAAATTTTGACCCTAGTAGCGAATACCCCCCTAACGATTTTCACCTTTTTTACTTTAGTAAAAAGTACTCAAATTTATGTCCCAGACTCAGGAAAATGTGTGCAAACTCTTTATTAGTCACAACTTCCGTACGCTGACCTACCCCCAAGCCTAAGGGCTAAGCCTAAACTTGTTGTTTACAAGGGTAGTTACAGCAATTTTAAAAGGTCGGATTCTTGGGGGAGGGGGGGGTATTCTATCCCTACTAAAATCACGTTTAGCAAGATTTACGAAAACTATAAGCATATCATCAAAACGTAATTTCACCGTGTCAAACTGTCTTTAGGTCGTTAAAATTAGTGAAGAAGACAAGTTTTAGAACCCGAAAACGAGAAAAAATCGATTCAAGCAAGTGGACGACCACTTGGTTCAGTTGGTGTGTGGATTATCCAGCAGAGCTGAGGCTGAATAACCGAAAACTTTTTTAGATAACATAAGTTCTTCACAAGACAAAAATGATTAATTTGAAAATAATTTTGTGGACGAATTCACCCTGGACGAATTGACCGCACGCCCACTGAGATTCTCACTGACCAGAGAGCCTCAAGTAGTGTCTTTTTTCATGATTTCGTTAAATGAATAATAATGCCATGTTTATTCAGGTGGGAGTTTAACAAGCTGAGATAAAATAAGGTTTAGATTTGACGAAAATCGATGAGGACAAAAGCGTCAGCTGACCGATAAAGGCGACCTTAATGAGATTTTTTTGCAGATTCTTCTAGAGCACCTTGAAGTTATATAAAAAAGTGCTACCAATATCTCCAGATAATTTGAAAAATTAAGGAGACCAGGTCCACTGAAGTTACCGAAAACCATGATACGGTAAAACCATGATTTGGTATCATGGGTTTTAGCCTACTTTTGAGCTGCCGTTGTTCAATATATCCTTTTTTCTTATCCAACTCGTACGGGGGATTTTTTGCATACTACCGTATTCACTCTAATAGTAGCATCCACCCCCCCCCCCAAAGAGGGTGATTGAAAATTAGTAGCCCCGGGGCTACTATTAGTGTAAATACAGTATACTAATGCTGATGACTACTGTGAAAAGCGCCTCACGGCTATTCAAAATGGCTCAAATCGAAAACACCCGTCAAATCATTAAATATCCCGTCAAATTTTTAAAACTTTTTGTTCTCAGTGATTACTTTTCAATTTTTTTATGTTTTGCACCAGCATATAGCCCTAAATCTCTAGTTTCTAATGAGAAATCAACTGGCTGAATACAATATAAAAAATTAGGAGGAAAATCATATTTTTTAAACAACACCTATTTTTTGCATACGGACGTTTAGCGGTTGGCGGGACAAATGTCCCAAAACCACTAAACGTCACACCAAAACGCCAAGCTTTTTAGATATTTTTTAAGCTTAGGCTTTAGGCTTAGGATTAAGCTTAGGCTTAGGACAGAAAAAAAACATCCGAACATCCTCAAAGTAATGATAAAAAAATTGGCGTTTTGGTGTGACGTTTAGTGGTTTTTGGGACATTTGTCCCGCCAACCGCTAACGTCCGTATGCCAAAAATAGGTGTTGTTTTAAAAATATGATTTTTCTCCTAATTTTTTATATTGTATTCAGCCAGTTGATTTCTCATTAGAACTAGAGATTTAGGCTATATGCTGGTGCAAAAACATAAAAAATTGAAAGTAATCACTGAGAACAAAAAGTTTAAAAAAATAGCTTGGCGTTTTGGTGTGATGTTTAGTGGTTTTTGGGACATTTGTCCGCCAACCGCTGAACGTCTACGCACCCTATTTTCAAAATGAATTGTTCTCCCACTTTTCAATAATGTTGTCAGCCTTTTAAAATTTATTCTTAATTTTAACCATTCTGCTTTTAATGTTAATTTCACTCACTTCACACAGTTTTCTGTAAAAATTTGGAATTATTAGACTCGGCTTGAATCGCTTTTTTTGATGTATTAGTATTTCGAAAAAAATCGTGGTAAGTCGGTTTATCATTTCTCTTCTCTCAGATTCTCTCAGAAAACGCCTTTAAATATTTTTTAATTTCAGCTCTAATGAGATCGTATTCCACTCTTTAGGATAGCGCAAATGAAAGCCCCGCATCCGGCTACACAATTATACAAGGAAAGTGTGTAGTTATGAAAAATCGTATTATTATTATTTTTATCAAGAAGGTCAACATGGAGTGCCGATTTGGCATCCAGTTGCGCTGTCGATCTTCTTGCTGAAAATTATCTAATATTTTCGTAAAATTACAGACCTTCTTTTTACCATTGTGTAGCCTAGATGCTGAGCTTTCATTTGCGATATCATGAAAAGTCACGAGAGTCACAAAAAGTGTTGTCGGCGAAAAAAATCGATTGGCAAAACAGAATTGTAAAAATCGTTCTAGGAAAAAGTTGTGACCATTTTCAAATTCGGCGAATTTCTTGAAATACCCTGTAGTTTCGCTTCTGGGTGGGTACATCTCGCTTGCTTTGTCTCATTCTTCCACCATAAATCAATCCGAACTAAGAGAAAGAGTAACATTAATATACAGACTCAACATAGAAAAAGCTTGAGAATCTACGATAATGACTAGAAATGATTTGATAATATAGTCGCCGCTCTATTTAACATAAAGCTCCATTTAACATAAGTTTTTGCCCGGTCCAAGCCGAGAAATTGCTTTCTATTTAACATAAACCCTTTATTGTCACAAAAGTTCGACTTTCTTTTTTCTTGATAAGAAAAAAAGTGCATGTTATGGAGATCGCGATTCGTAATTTTTTCATTCCTATTCTTTCTAGAACGCGTGAAAAAATTTAAATAAAAGAAAATGTGGTACTATTTCGTTGTTGGCCACTGACTATTTGATGTAGTCATTTGGTGAAGTTAAAATATAGTGCTATCTTGGGGAAAAGCTCCATATAACATAATTTTGGAGGTGGTCAATAAAAAAGTCCTATTTACTCTTTTTAACTAAAACTCTTTGTAACGTAAGGTCTTCGGCGTCCCTTGAATTATGTTAAATAGAGCGTGGATTGTAGGCGATTAAAAACGATAAAAAAAATTATCACGGTTTTGGTCCTTTTTCAATCAAAAAACTCACAGACAAAACAATAATCGAAAATAGCAGCCAAAAAATTTTATTGGCAAACTGTCACCAAAACCTTTTTATTTTAAATCAAATTATATTAAAGGGGGGGGGGAACTTTATTTACGCATCGCCTTTGTCGAAAGTTCTAGTCCCTCTGGGGGTGTTTTAATTTAATTTTTTAGTAAGTTTTTTGACTTTTAGGTCCAAAATCATCGAAGAATCGATTGCAACCATTTCCAGCACTGCTTTGCGGTCATCAACGTCCTCAATTTTGCGATTTTTGGCAAATGACCACCAAAATTAGGGGAAACCAGCCAAAATGATTCGTACTAGGCATAGTTGCACGAGCGCCGGCGCCAGCGCCGTCGCCGCTGTGCACCCCGAAAATTTTCAGAAAATAAGAGCGCCGGCGCGCTCTTAAAAAGAAAATTTTGAAAACTCCGGCTCCTGCGCCGTTTTTCAAGCAAAAAATTTGCAATTTTTTTAATTTTTTTTATTGATTTTCGCTTTGAAAAATAACACGATTCGTTTTTTTTGTACATATAGTTAACCAGAAAATCATGAAATCAAGAATTTTCAGCAATTGAACTTGTTACAATGAACTTTAGCTTACACTATTTTGCATGCATTTAAGTTAAGTGTCTAACAAGCTTATTATTGGTCTAATTTTTAACTTATCACTGGCAATGCTAGCGTATGACATGTTGTTTGTTTGTGCAAGCACAGCGGCTGTGAATTGCACGTGTATATTACTTCAATGCGAACAGCTGAAGGAAAAGTCTGACGCATCGATAATTATAAAAAATGTATAACCATGTTTGTATAACAAGAGAAGATAAATTCATGTCACTTTTCTTACAAAAAATTTGCGTGCAACTATGGTACTAGGAACTGAGATTTTTTGCGATTTCAATTTTACATTACAGTCGAAGCTCTCTATAACGACTCTCAAGGGACCGCTTAACCGAGTCGTTATAGAGAGCGTCGTTATAAAGAACGTCGTTTTGACTTGAATGACTTAGCTCAGAACCAATAGTTTCTTTTTTCCGGATCGTTATAAAGAGCGAGTCGTTATAAAGAGCGTCATTATAGAGAGCATCGACTGTATTTTATACAACCGTATGCTGAAAATGACGAATGAAAATGAAGCAGGGCTACATTTTGAGTGTAAAGTTGCAAATGAGTATGTAATTGGGAAAAAACGTCAGTTCCGGACACAACCGAAAAGTACTGGTATAGTCTATTGAGGATTTCATCGAATTGGATTTTTGGTATTTAGCCCTAACTTTATACCAACTTTTCATCTGTATGATAGCTCAAATGAAAGCCAGAAGCTTGGCTACATTTTGACACTAAACTTGTAAATAAAAGGAGAAAAAAAATAAGGTCTGCAGCCAGTGGTAGTCGAACCTGTGACCTAAGGCGATGCGTATATAAAGTTAACCGCACCGCCCCCCCCCCCTTAAGTACAATTCAAATCTTTTACTGGTATTTCATAGCAAAAGTCTGTCGTCTCCATAAATTGACGAACTTTCGTTTCAGCAAAAACCATGCAAACTGGCAGTGTGGGCATTGTCCCCGCAAGTAATGCAAATGAAAACCCTAATGTTTGAGGTAGCTAGAAATGTAATCAATCACAAATTTTTTGCGTTTATAGCTTGTTTTATTCACTGGAATTTCAGGCCTCTTCGCATTGCAGACTTACGCAATGGAATAATAAAGACACATGAATTTCTCTCAGCTGGATTAGAGACAGAACGAGCTGAGCATGACCTGGATCAATTTAAGCTTAGGCTGGAAAAGTTCAGCAAGGAGATAGCTGATGGTTATGAGTAAGAATTTTCTCAGAAACAAAATAAGTAGTGTTTATGGAAAAATTGTAGTATTTTGATTCATCCCAAAATGGGAACTTGTTTACTTGGGGGGGGTGGAGTGATGGGTTCCCTGCTTTAAAAGTATGATTTTACCAATGAAACTCACTATGTAGACACCCCGAAAATATCAAAAAAGTGCACATTTCGACACGCACGTTAAATTTAATCCTGATAAATTGTGCCTAAGATTGCCTCGCCAAAAAGGTTGACTATATATGAGGGCCCCCTAAGTGAACAAGTGCCCAAATGCCTCAAAATGCATCTCGGGAAAGTCATTTTTGACGAGAAAAAATTCTACCAAAATTTGACTTTTTGCCTTGGGACCAGGTAAACCACCCGAAAAGGGTATCTTTATACCCTCAAGTTATAACTTTGTTAACTTGGGTCTACCGCATAAAGAAACTCTGGTATGCATGTTTTTCAAGCATCCAGAGTCACTTTCAGTGGTTTGTGTCTAAAGTATGTGGGCATACTTGCACGTTTCGGAAATAGGCGCCAGGCTTTTTGAAATTTCGACGCCGCAACCATGGCGCCGGGGCGCCAGGGTGATATAGAGCGCCATTGCTGGCGCTAGGCTTTTAGTAATTTGGCACCAGCTCTAGCTGTAATAAGGGCGCCGGCTCCTGCGCCGGTATTTTGTCAGTGAATTGAGTATTCTATAAAAAAAATGTATTATATCATCTCAAAAATACTCAATTTATAAGAGAATCCGAGAAATTGACAAAATTTCAAGAAAATTTACAAAAGATTTCAAAAACTTTGAAAAAAAAACGTTGCTGCAATATTGTGCAAAGTCGGCGCCTTTCCGAAAATCTCGGGCGTCGGCGCCGGCGCCAGCTGTAAAAAACCAAGGCGCCTCTTTTTGGTTGACTGTAAATATGGTTTAAACGTCTTTTAAGCAAAGTGACCGGCCGTCCTAATTTTTTTCATCGCCGTCCTGCATTTTAACCATATTTTTAATTATGGACAGTTTTTTTTATTTCACGACATACGATCAGTTTTTTTTTTCATACTTGGTTTCGGGCGACCGTCCAAGTTTTCTTTCGTTTTTATTCAAAAAAATGGGCCGTCCTAATTAACCGACTTTTTGAAAATTTTTGTGTGAAATCAGGACGGCCATTTTTTTAAATGAAATGAAAGAAAACTTGGACGTCGCCCAAAAATTACGTATAAAAATAAAAACTGATTATATGTTGTAAAATAAAAAATGCTGTGCATAATAAAAATATTGTTAAAACCCAGACGGCGATTGAAAAAATTAGGACGGCGAAGGACGGCCTGTCACTATGCTCCTAAGTAATTTTTATACGGTAGAAACGCTAAAAAAGTTGTTTCCTAACAATTTCCGCACTTAAAAAGTGAAGTTAATTAAAAAAAAGTTGGCTACCAAAGATTGATCAACTGCCTTGGTCTCCCAAGGTAAAATATCGTATATTAAGGTATCCTACCACGTTTGGTCACGGAGCTGGGCAAAAAGAGTCATCTCTCGGAATCATGTCTAAGGTAAGTGAATGCGCGCATCTCTAACGGACCAAGCCTCCTGCGCAGGGGGCGCAGGGCTCGGTTGTTGGTTGAGATGCGCACACCCTCGTACCTTAGACACCATCACTCGAGAACTCGGGTGAAAGTATGCATTACCAGAGTTCTTTATCCGGTAGCCCCAGCTAAAATTATGTTCAAATTCCATCTTTTTTGGTTTTTTAAATGTTATAGGTACTCTTTTTGGGGACCAAGGAAGTTGGTCAATCTTTGTAATAACTTTTTTGAGAACTTCACTTTTTTAGTGCAAATTGTTAGGAAACAACTATTTTATCGTTCTGGCGTATAAAATTAGTTAGGAGACGTCTAAACCATATTTACAGTTAACCAAAAAACGATCTTTTTAATTCGAAGAGAATGGATGGGAAAGCGAATGACACCAAACCATTCGGACTGTCTAAAAACTAGCTGAGCCAGAGTAATGATGATGAAAGAATCGAAATCCAACCTTGATGGTTGGTCTCTTCTTCCGCTAAACGCTTCCTGCTATTGAACTTGTTTACCAATCCCAAATAGCTTCTCGTGTGGGACCTTAGCATGTCCTCCGAGTTCTCTCGATACCGAAGGCTGAATGGTTTCACACTTTTTCCCTTTCGATGAACCATTCGACAGCACTTTGCTTTTTCTCTTGAGCTGAGTAGACCATGGCTAAAACAAAAAAAAATCAACTTTTTAATCAAACACGTTTTAACGATGATCACAGCAACGAAAATGAACAAGTTTGGTGTCATTCGCTTTCCCATGCAGTCCTCTTTCGAACTAAAAAAAGATCTCGTCTTAAGAGAGAAAAACAAAAAAATTATGACGAAAACCATACGCCGGTATATGATTGGCCACCCTGTAATTATCTAGAGAAAATTTATCTGAAACTATGGCAAAATGTTGAGAAATATGCCTTTTTTTGTAAAAAAGTCATTTTTCAAGAGTTAAACTTCGGCATATTCGTCATGCTTTTACCAGTCGCTTTCTCTTCCTATAAGTTTAGAATACTATCCGAGAGCCCTTATTCCTTCGTCAGCTTTACTTAAATGAGTCTAAAAAAGGTGGTGCAACAGAAGTTACGACCAAAAGAAGATCACCCTTCGCCATTTTCTGAAACCGACGGCTAACATACCGTAAATCCTCTAATAGAGCCCCGGGGCTTTATTTTTCAGTCCCAAAAATCTTGAGATTGTCAATCAAAAATGTGCTAACTCTGAAACTCTAGTCAAAAATCGAGGGGGGGGCTCTATTAGAGAGGGGGCTCTATTAGAGATTTACGTAAATGTCCTAAAACCGTCAAACGTATAAACAAAATGCCAAGCTTTTATAAATTTAAATTTCATTATTCTCATTCGCGCAATCGTGTGTTTTTTCTACTATTTTTCGCTCTCTCGTTTTTTTACAAAGTCTCATTGTTGGGTATGTCAAAGTTCTGACATCGGTTTAGGTTGTCGGTTCAGTTAAGTGATTTCGGCTTTTCTAACCGAAAACTGAAAAATTATCGGTTTCGATTATCGACTCGGTTCGGCTAACCGAAAATTTCGTTTTTCGTTATTGGGTCGGTTCGGTTAACCGAAGATTTAGGTTATCGGTTCGATTAATCCAACCCTAAAAAGTAAGTTGGCGCATCTATTTTTGTAAGTAAGCTGTATGCGTATAGTCGCGAAACGTCTAAAAAACAGCAGGAGACCATATTTAGACGGTGCAGGCTCAATTCTTGAATGATTACAGATTTTCAAGCTTCTCATGTAGTTATTTTGACTTGTACTTAGGTGCAGGTTAGGTCTGCATATGTTAAGACATACTCAAACATAATTCCATTGTATAAAGAAAAAATTTGACGCTACTCGTTCCCCTCCCCCCCCCCTATAATTTTTCAGGTACCCCGAAACCATACTTTTTTTTCGAAAGATGCTGAAATTAGTACGGGTTGTCCCTGAGCCTAATGCCTCAACGTGAACTTAATGCCCCAAGCCTAAGGCTTATCCCAAACATTATAGGGAGGTTAAAACCGAATAGTTGCTTTTTCGGAGGGGGGGGGTAAAACTGAGTGACGCAAAAAATTTTATATCTGCTACTTAAACAACAGTTTAACAATCAAAGAAAAAATATTCTTTTGTTTTTGATGGAGTTTCGCAACTATATGCGTAATCAATATGCAAAAAGTTTCGCAAGTTTCGGTATATTTGCATAATCACTTTGTGAAAAAATTTAAGTTAGAACTTGTTTTAAAAAATTGGAATAAAAATCTATTTTTTGCAAGTTATTAGTATTGAAAATTCTAATTATGCGTCCGAAAACTACTCAATCCCCCGAAATTTTAATTTAGCCAACTGGAGACTAAGCCAAGCTGCTACCAGCTCAGACACTATATTCTTACTAACAAATCGACTTAACCAGTTCCTTCTGGATATTGCAACCAACTCTAACTCGGTGAAGCCTATATGAATGCAAGAGATGCTTTTGACTGGTCTCCTCTAACTGGGGACTACATTAACTATGTTGTGAATTCCTCAAATCATCGGGTCAGACTCAACGCGGCAGAAAACCGTTGTCCAATTTCTAGCTGAGAGAAGCTTAACTCAACATTCTGCACTGAAAACCCTCATAGAGATTTGAAGACTTGTTCAGTGTTGTGGCGATGTGATCTTTGAATGGTATTTTGTCCTGCCACGATATATGGCAGTTACTGGTCTGTTGTGTATAGTTAGTGATCGTATATTATCGTGTTGTAATTGTTGTTGTTTATAAAAGTTATACTGTTTACTTCGTCGTTCGCGTCTGCCATATCATACAACGATACAACATATTTGGCGCAGTCAGCAAAATTTAAATGGAACCTGCAGACATTAAACAGCTTCTCGAGCAAAATGCTCTTTTGATGAAATCTCAAAGTGAGCAAAACGCTGTATCCTAAAATTACTGTCGGAACGCGATAAATTGGCCGGGGAAGCCGGTGTTAATTCAAATCAGGTAGCAAAGAAATGCTCATGTCTTCTTGGATCCAGGATGGAAGCTTTCCGCTACATGCCTGAGGATGATCTCACTTTCGAAAATTGGTGGCTACGATATGGCTCAGTCATTGAAAGGATGTGCCGCTCTGCCTGAGGATGCAAAAGTCCGACTTCTGATCGGCAAGTTACAGGCTAGTGAGTTTAGTAGATTTTGATGCGGTAAAACCTAAAGCCCCTACGAAAGCACTTGTTAGAATGCCTCTCTACGTTAAAACTCTATTTTCGAGCACAAAGTCCCTTTTCATGAAACGTTACGAATGTTTCCAACTCAAACAAAAAGTAGTCAAACATCTTACAGTATGGAGCTATAGTCAATGGGAGTTGTGAGTCAGCCAAACCTCCAATAAATGGGAATGCACTCAAGTGCTTAGTTTTCTTTCCGGCTTGCACTCAGACTTCCATGAACTACGCATAAAGTGCTTGCAAAAATTGGAGACAGCTGAGAGTGATAATAGAGATCTAAAATTAGAAGAGTTACTGGAAGAGTGTAAGAAGCATTTAGCTTTGAAAGAAAATGTTCGTAGTTTAAATAAACAGTTCAACTCTCTCTACAAACGCTGTCGGTAACTCCAATGGTCGCAAGTACATTCCTAGAAATCCCATAAAGCCCCCGGAGCTAAAAATAAGCGTATCAACCAAACGTTCAGGAATTCGAATCCTGTTGCCTCGTGGTGTTTGCTATAGGTGTGATGATAAGATCACTATGGAAATACCTGCCGATATAAAAATTCTACTTGCAATAAATGTGGCAGAATGGGTCACGCCGGCTTGTATGTCAAAATAGACCAACTCAGGGAGTTTTCCGTAATTCGACAAACATGATCCATACTGAATTTTCTAAATGTTCCTTCTAGGACATAAATATGGACATCTCGAATATTTTCTTCAGACAGCATCTTCGAATTTTGCAGACCCGTACATTTCTCTCCAAATACAGGTTCGCCTGTTAAATTGTTCGTTGATCTGGTTCATCAGCCACTCTCATTACAGAAAGTACGTGCGTAAAAAGGAAAACCTTTTCTTGAACCGATTAAAGTGTTGGGCAAATCTTTTACAGGCCACACTTTCATGCTAGAGGCAATGTTCTCTTCACATTCAGTATCTTAACGAACCAGTTCAAAATCTCGAGTGTTACGTGTTGACAATAATTATTTTGATCTTATGGGCCGTCCTTGGTTACTTGCATTGGGCCTGGTCAATCGACTTTCTGACATCTGTTGTCTTAATAATGTCACCACACATCACAGCAAGATTTTGGACCAGGTTCTAGTGGAGACTTGATAAAACAAGCCTAGTTCAAAAATTTCCAAAGCTTTTCAACGAGAATATTCTAGGCCATTGTACTAAAGTCAGAGCGCGTTTGTACATAAAATCTGAGGCTAAGCCTGTGTTTATGCCTAAAAGACCAGTCCCTCTAGGAGTTGAAGGTGACATTAATCGAGAGCTAGACCGTTTACTACAGTTAAAGGTCATTCATCCCATTGATTTAGTGAGTGGGCAGCTCCGATTGTAGTGGTCAAAAGAAAATGGTCAAGTTCGAGTTTGCGCAGACTTCTCTACGGGGCTTAACAATGTTCTCGAATGAATAAGCACCTTTACCTCTGCCAGTGAATTTTCTCAAAACTCAATAATTCTAAGTTCTTCTCTTGCTTAGACCTTCCGATGCTTACTTCCAAATCGAGTTAGACACATACTCAAAGAAGTTGTGTACCATTAATACGCATCGAGGACTTTTTCAATACGAGCGTTTACCCTTTGGTATAAAATCTGCTCCTTCAATTTTCAAAAGGTCATGGATCAAATGTTTAGCTGATCTCAAATTTGCTTTCGCTTACTTAGACGATATTATTGTTGCCAGTCCTACAAGAGAGCAACATGCGAAAGATCTCAATGCAGTTCTTCAAAAAGTCGAATCCTTTGGTTTTGTTCTAAACTTGAAAAGTGTAAATTCTTTCTTGAACAAATCAGTTACTTGGGACAAATAGTTGATTCGACCGGAATTAAACCAAACCCAAACAAGTTTGCAGCCATTAGGAACATGCCGATACCTCAAAATGTTTCACAGGTGAGGGCTTTTCTTGGAGCCGTTAATTTTTACGGGAAGTACATAAAAGACATGAAGTCTCTTCGAGCTCCTTTAGATAAACTACTACAGAAGGATGTGCCTTTGCTTGGTCGAAAGAATGTCAAAGTTCATTTGATAAGGCAAAAGATATCATCACCTCTGATTTACTTCTAGCTCATTTCGACCCTCTAAACCTATCATTGTATCGGCTGATGCTTCTAAAGATGGTATTGGCAACGATTTCTCATAAATTTCCGGACGGATCGATTAAGGTTGTAGAGCATGCATCTAGGACTCTCAACGCTTCCCAAGTTAACTATAGTCAAATTGAAAAGGAAGGTTTAGCACTCATTCATGCTGTCAAAAAGTTCCATCGATATCTCTTTGGACATAAATTCCTCTTACAGACAGATCATAAGCCCCTACTCGCTATTTTCGGTTCTAAAAAAGGTGTACCTATCTACGCTGCGAGTAGACTCCAAAGATGGCATTGATTTTGAGTGCTTATAATTTTGAAATTCAATACATTCATACAGCTGATTTCGGACAAGTGGATGTCCTTTCTAGACTTGTAGCTGAGTACCCACGTGACGATGAGGAATTTGTCATTTCACAATTGGAATTAGTGGAAGGCAGTACTGAACAATTTTTGGTTCATCAATTAGAAACTATTCCCGTCACTAGTCAAGAGATAGCTGAAGCCACATCTTCTGATTTGTTACTGTCAGATGTTCTGAAATACATTCAAGTGGTTGGCCTAAACATACTCAGCCGGTCCCATTGCCTCATTTTATGCAAAAAGAACTCTCTTTACGCAATCAAGGTTGCTTACTTTTCGATGATAAAGTCATCATTCCTACTTCTCTGAGATCTCGAATCCTTAAAACTCTACATCTGGGCCATCCTGGCATTACGCGCATGAAAGCGCTCGCTAGAAATTATGTTTACTGGCCAGGTCTAGATTCTGACATTGAAACCACAGTAAAAGGTTGTGTCAATTGCTCAAATTTTGCGAAAAATCCAATTAAAAATTCTCTTCATCCGGGGCCAAAGTCAGGAAATCCTTGGGATAGTATCCATGTTGATTTCGCTGGACCTTTTCTGGGAGAGCACTTTTTGTGCATAGTTGATTCTTTCTCCAAATGGCCTGAAGTTTTTCGCATGCAAAATATCACTTCTAATTGCCTTATTCGGGTATTAGATTCTCTATTTGCTAGATATGGTTATCCCAAAGTCATAGTGTCGGATAACGGTTCCCAATTCACTTCACATGAATTTAAATCTTTTGCAAAAACAAGGGAATTCAAGTTATTCATTCTCCGCCTTATCATCCACAAAGTAACGGACAAGCCGAGAGGTTCGTTGATACTTTTAAGCGGACTATTTCAAAAATTCGATCTTCAAGTTCTGTTAGTTTGGCCATTGTGGAGTATCTACGAACGTACCGTTCGACTCCAAATAGAACAATTCAGGGTAAAACACCTGCTGAATTATTCTGGGCAGAACTCTTCGAACAGAAATTTCTCTAGTAAAACCTACCGAGGCGTATCATCCCATTGAGGCTGATAAGTACAGCTTATCTATGGAGCAAAATTTCAATAGGCATCATAACGCCGCCCTCGGGTTTTCTTTAATTCAGATAAAATCTACTTCCGAAAGTACCAAGGCCTGAAGTCATCTTGGGAAAAGGGCGAAATCAAAGAGAAAGTGGGCAATACTCTCTACAAAGTGCTCTCAGATGCTGGTGTGCCTCATCTTCGTCATGCAAACCAGCTCCGTCCTCGCTTCTCCCTCAGTGATCCGATGTTCAGCGATGGTGGTGGTTGTGCTCAAATGAAGAATGCTCCTCCAGAAGTCAAAGAAGATCGTCAAAGAAACAATTCTCCGGTAGTTAATATTTCTCCATTAGCCCAAACGAACCCACTTAGAACTTCTAATAGAATTCGCCAGCCTCCTCAAAGGTTTATTTTTGACCCTACGAAGAAGCAGTACGCTATTCGTAGGCAGGCGCTTCAATAAGGAGAGGTGTGAGAGTTAGCGGTTCTTTCATTTCATTTTATTCATTCATGGCCCTGTCTCTTTACACTTCTTGCGGGAGGTTTGATAGGGGAGGTTCATCTTAGCGGGGTGTTCTCTCCGGATTCCTAGTAGCCCTGCGAACGGTTTCCACAGTCCGTTGAATTGAATATGTGTTTGTATTTTGACTACTCTCTCTGCGCTCTTCTCTATTTCTCTAAAATATAAATTCTCCTTGTCTCTTATCTAAGTGTGGGGTGTTGTGGCGATGTGATCTTTGAATGGTATTTTGTCCTGCCACGATATATGGTGCAGTTGACTGGTCTGTTGTGTATAGTTAGGTGATCGTATAGTTATCGTGTTGTAATTGTTGTTGTGTTATATAAAGTTATACTGTTTACTTCGTGTTCCGCGTCTGCCATATCATACACGATACAACATTCAGATCTTTCATCAAGAGTCAAGACACTTCTCGTGGAGTTCAGTGTACATACAAGCATTTGGAAAGAGTGCAATCAGCAGTGTTCTAGAGGTAATGGATGTTTCGGCAAGTCATACCAATTTATAAAAACATATACACGGCTCTTGTAGTGAAAAAAGTTTAATCATAAATAGGGTTGTCAACTCGACGCGTCAATTTCGACGTTGTGGGTGGAAAGTCGATAAATTCTCAACTTTCAACGTTCGACTCAACGTGTCAAGTAGAACGTTGAAAGTAAAAATTTATTGTTACTAGTTGCATATACACCCCCTTCCCAAATCAACCTTTTTTTTAAATATTCCCGAACATCCTATATCGTCCTGATATCGCTTCAGAAGCTCAAATAAGCCATTTTTGAGTTCTTGTCAATAAAAAATTGAGTTTTGGGACCACTTAAAAGCACCCTTTTGACCATTTTAAAAGGGATTGAGGGCTGTATTGGGGTGGAAATGCACTAAAAAGAGGCCAATTTGGAACATAGTTTGAATACTGGGCCCACCGCATAAAAAGACTCTGTTACGCATACATGCTTTATTTTTCGTATGTATTTTTTGTACTTTTCGAGTGATTTTTGTCTAAAGTATGTGGGTGTTGTGAGAATTAATGTTCAATTCTCAAGTTGAAAATATTTGTTTGCTGATATGTGTTGAATTTATAATGTGGTGCATAAACAGCACAATAATATTTTATTATAAAAATATGAAGAGCAATAGGCTCGTAATATGAAGAAAAATATTGGAATGATAAAAAAAGGGGATAGCCTGGATGGGGTTCTCCCCTATCCTCAAGCACAATCGGAAAAGAAAAGCGGAAATCGTAGATCTTTTGATCAACAAATTCACAATAAAAAGAATTAATAGGAAAGTGCAGAAAATCTGCAAACTAAGAAAAATATAAAACAAATTATATTATGAAAAAGATTTTCATTTTCCACTCGAACTTTATGTTCGACAGGTGTGCGCATCTCGAACTGAAGCAGCCAAGCGCCTTGCGGCCTCTTCGGGGGCGCAGGGGGCTTGAGAGTTAGAGATGCGCACACTTACTTACCTTAGACAAAATTCCGAGCAAGACTCTTCATCATAAAATTCATATGGGCTCTATGTTTGCCAAGTCCCATGTTGAAAAAACATGGTAAAATATATATGCAAACAGCGTTAAATTTTTTTTGACTGAACACATTTTATACAGCTTTTTACAAAAAAAAATTCTAGACATCCAAGCTAGGAAATCTAGTCCTTAAACTTAGGGACTTTCTAACTTTTCGAAATCCGGAATTTCAATCACTTTTTGTAGTAATATTTTATTTCAGATCAAACTGATTTCAACACACAATCCGAACATGTATAAAGGCAAAGAACAACATAGAAATGTAAGGGATTTATAAATACACTTGAGAATCTGCGTAAGTACACTCTACATAAAGATCCTCTCCATATGAAAACACAAATTTTTATACGGTTTGTCATGAATAAGATGGCTCTATATGCATTCGCACACATTCCGAAAAAAGTCGCCTGAGGTTTTTTTGCAAAACTGCATTAGTCAGCTCTCTTGTTTTTTCGCATTTAATTTTCTAAAATTACAAATAACATGAAAGTACAATGTATACCAGAATAAACGAAAAAATAGAAAAAATTTTCAAAAAGACAATGAGAGGACCAAGGAAATAATAAAAAAAATTTGCTAAAAAACAGCAGGGGGACCAAGTCAGCTTTTCATCGGGGGGGGGGGGTGGTTGTGAACACAAATAGAGCCAATAAGATTGAGCCAGACCAAATCTCCTTATAAAAACACTTCACATAAGAATAGTATAAGGACAGTAAGAAGCGATCTCAGCACTGTGAGCAACCTTTTTCATAAGGACAGTAGCAAAAATTTTCGAGTAAATATCGAATTGTGTTGTCGTTGTTGCTTCAATGTTTGATGAATGTGGCAAAAATAGGTTATAACCAGGAAGTTATAACCCTTCTATGCACTAAAACCTGCGCATAAAATATGCACTATAAATGATTAAATATGCGCTAAAAACGTAAAATATGCGGTATGGTTTACAGACTGAACCTTTTAAAATATGGTAAAACATTTGTGCGAAATCTCTAAATGTGCTGGAGTTGTCCTAAAGGCTTAAGCAGCTGATACATGCTTTAAACATTCTTTCTCTTATTTTTTTGCAAACAAATTGATCAAAATTTGACGGCTCTCTCCTGTTTCAGCCCAAATTGTTTCCGCCAAAAATCGTTTTAGCCAAAACCGTTACATCTTTAATTAATTAGTTTGCTACATATAAATTGTCTAAGTGATTTCGTGCACATTATTATTGACAAGTTAATACTCAAATTGATGCCAGAGAGAAGGGCTACATTTTGTGTATAAGGTGTAAATGACCATGTCTGCAAATTTTACTAAAAACCCCAAAAGTTCTCAAAAAAGTCCAGGATAGCGGAAATTTTGGGTTTTAGTAAATTTCGAAAATATGGTCATTTACAACCTTATGCTCAAAATATAGCTTTTTTCTCTGGCATCAACTTAAGTATTAGTTTTTAAATGACAGCATCGACGAAATTACTTATAAAACCATATGTAGCAAATTAATTAATTTAAAATATAACGTTTTGGCTATTTTTTGCGGAAAAATCTGGGCAAAAACAGGAGAGAGCCCATTCGACATTTGACCTTGTGGAACCAAGAAAATTTAGCCGAAAGATTTATTTCATTTAACCCAACATTTGGACATAAATTTAAATTAGATTCCTCCTCTTACGAGGATGGCGCAGGAATAGCTAAGTCTCAAAAAAGATTTTGTGAAGCAATTTTGAGACATCTAACAGTTCTGTACTCTTGCAACTTCTTCTTATCTATTCCCAAATACAAACATTGCGAAGTTAATAAATCGGTGATTTCCACTGTTATTGTGCTACTTTAATTAGAATGGTCAATTGCATGGTACTGAACTGATATCTACGTGAATAGAAGTTATTTATATTACATAATGAAAAACTAAGCTCTTTCGTGAGAAGAATATTTTTATTTCACGATTGACAACAAAGTATACTGTTTCTAACCGAATAGACACTTTTCGGAACCTATGGTATTGGTTATTTCCACTCATAAGACGAGATTTGCACCGTTCCGACATTTTTTAAACAAAAATTCTGATATTCTCTAGAATATGCAGAAAATATGAGCTGAAATGCGAAATATGCAAAATATGCACTAAAAACGGAGAATATGCAAAACATGCTGCATAAAAGTACGAAAAAGGTGCGTAAACAGAGCTGAAAGTGCGTTTTTCGTGCCTAACTCTTGCTTGTATATCCGCAGAAAAATATGCATTTGCATAGAATTTCGGTCCCTGGCTATGACTGGTGTGAAAAAGTCCTTAGCAAACTTTTGAGCTCATTGTTTGAAATAAAAACATTGCTATAAGAAAATTTTAAAGCGTAGGTTTTATAGCCCTCCATCCTATCTTTCAAATGGTAAATGCAGCTTTTTTGAAATATTTCAGAATAGTCCCGTTTGGCTCCAAACAGCTGTGAGGTCATTTTGAGATGTTGACAAGAATTTTTAGGACTATAATTGATCACATTTTTACTAAGTATACACGGTTACAATTTTTTTTTAATTATATTATTATTATTATATTATTTAAGGACGGCATGGAGCAGTCCCTTAGGTGTTTTTATATAGAGACTTGACGGTTTTTTTAAGTTTAAAAATTCACATTAGTGGTTAGCAGGAGTATGTGCCTGTGGACAAGCAAGTATGCACCATGAAAATGCTGTTGTTGGTCAACAATGGAGTCTTTGAATACATCCAATTTATTGCTCCACCGAAGACTGGACCTATTTGGAAACAAATAGAAAACAAGTAAGAATTCAATAAGGAAACATTAATAAATACCTTAAACTAAAGACCTAAAGCTCAAACGACTCAACAAATAACATAAGGCTCCCTGCTGTCTTTTTTGAAAATTTCCCTTATTCCCCTCATCAATAGTTCCAATTTCGGACAAAGCTTTTTCTGATACCAAAAGACTTTTTCTGCTGCAAATATGGCCGATGCAAAAGATTTTTTCTTGCTGCAAATAGACTTTTTTCGCAGCAAAATATAAAAAGTCTATTTGCAGCAAAAAAATCTTTATGCAGCAGCAATATTTGTACAGAAAAAGCTTTGTCCTCCAATTTCAAATCTTTGAACTCCAGGGCAGTTTGTTTCATAAATACATAAAAATTCATAAATTCAAACTCATAAAACCCCAAAAAAAAGAACAAAGAAATTTTCAGATTGATTTAAGTGCAGAAAGTCAATATGAACTGTACCAAAAGTTGACTGTTCAAGGCAATGTTGTGTTTGGTGACCCGGTACTGCTATACTACTACTATCCAACGATACCCTGTATGCTTATATGTATGCCGTTCCTATCTGTGCACATTCCTATCTGTTTGTTATCCTCTGCCTTGGCTGTGGCCACATCTTCTCTCTTTAGTTGTAACTTTCTCACCAGATCTTTGTTGGTTTGTAGACTGCAGCAGGGAGCTTGTTGGTATTGATGATTAGCTGGCTCCTCCCTTTTGGTGTGTGCTTATAAGATTTGATCATGTTGGGATTGGGGGGATTTTGATTGTGATTGCTTAGTGCTAAATTGCTGTGTGTTTGCTGGTTGATTTAAAATAAAGCTAGTTGATAAAGCTGTGTGCTTCTTCTCCCCCCCAACACTATACACCCCTTGCTCTGCCCACTTGTCTTCCTAAAGTCTTGCTCTTCGGTGCAGAACTATAAGAAGTGTTCGACCCACCTTCGCAAAACGGTAGATTCACTTCTGGTAGCAGCGAGTGGTTTCGATCCACCGACCTCTGGGTTATGGGCCAGCACGCTTCCACTGCGCACACAGCTTTATCAACGCTTCCACTAGTGTCAGGACTCGTTGATAAAGCTGTGTGCTTCTTCCTCCCCCCAAACTATAACACCCTTGCTCTGCCCACTTGTCTTCCTAAAGTCTTGCTCTTCGGTGCAGAACTATAAGAAGTGTTCGACCCACCTTCGCAAAACGGGTAGATTCACTTCTGGTAGCAGCGAGTGCTTCTAGCTGAAAAGTAAGGCTTGTGAAAGACCGGCAGAACAGGATTGTGTGAGTGCTTTAGCTGTGTGCATAATTTTTGTTGTTTTTTTTGTTTTGATTTTTGCTGTAGGTACTATAATTTTTTTTGTTTTTTCGGGATATAGTAATCTTATTTTACCTCTCTTAAATTGTGTATATGGACCGTAAAGATAATGACCCCGGAGCGAGCTCCAAGATTGAACTTGAAGGTCTCGACATTACTATGCCTAGTTAACCCTTTGACGGAGTTTAATAAAAGGGCCGTAAATTTTGATGACATGCGGAAATTTTACGACATGATGAAATCTTTAGTCGGTCACGTAAATCGAGTAACTCGGCATCTTTCGCGATGTGACGACAACATGATGACGGCGTCAAACGTGCTGCAGCTTAAACTAGGCGTCATGTTCAACTCAGTGAATAGCGCAATCAAATCACAGCGAACGGAAGATTTTGAAGAGACGATTCGTGATTTCCAGAACAACCATTAGTCGTCAATCCTGAGATGGAGAAGTCATCCCATCACATAATAAAGACGAACATGATGACATATTTGGAACGATTAACATGATGTCAAGTGATCTAAATACCTCCTCAATAACTAAGTTCAAATGGTGATAATTCGACAACATTCGCACTGGGGGCAAGTCGGTTTAAGGACTATTGGTGATGCAATGAAGCGATGAAAGATTTCAACTAGGCTTTTCGACAAAACCTGTCGGGAAGGAGCACTCCCACCACATTTGCCTTACTGTTTAGACCGAGGTCGTCTGAGTCTTTCTAGGGGGAGGTGTTGTGTTTGGTGACCCGTACTGCTATACTACTACTATCCAACGATACCCTGTATGCTTATATGTATGCCGTTCCTATCTGTGCACATTCCTATCTGTTTGTTATCCTCTGCCTTGCTGTGGCCACATCTTCTCTTTAGTTGTAACTTTCTAACAGATCTTTGTTGGTTTGTAGACTGCAGCAGTGAGCTTGTTGGTATTGATGATTAGCTGGCTCCTCCCTTTGGTGTGTGCTTTAAAGATTTGATCATGTTGGGATTGGGGGGATTTTGATTGTGATTGCTTAGTGCTAAATTGCTGTGTGTTTGCTGGTTGATTTAAAATAAAGCTAGTTGATAAAGCTGTGTGCTTCTTCCTCCCCCCAACACTATACCACCTTGCTCTGCCCACTTGTCTTCCTAAAGTCTTGCTCTTCGGTGCAGAACTATAAGAAGTGTTCGACCCACCTTCGCAAAACGGGTAGATTCACTTCTGCAATATTCTGATCAATATGATCACCTCCACGTCACCTTGTGACAAAAATGGAATAAATATGTTGTTAAGCTGTGTGCCCAGTTTTATAATCTCGACCAGCCATGTAAACAGTGCAAGTAAGCAGTTTTGAAAAATTCACTTAATGAGTTTTTAAATCGCTTGTTTTAGAAAATTCTGAAAGACTTTTGTCCAGCCACTTTATCCGACAATCGCAAATGTTTTACCATTTGACTTGTAAATAATTTTCTCTGTGAAATAAAACCGTTGTTGTGTTTTTACATAAAATTTTTTATTTTTCAATAAAATTTTGAAAATTATAAATCTAGCTACCCTAACTACTAGCCATCACAGTTTGAATTTTAATTTTGTAACTTTTTATCATTTGTCCTTATTTTAATAAAGCAACTTTATTCCTTTTTTTCTTCAAAATGGCGCCAAATTGTTTTTACTAGCGGAAAAAAGTGAATTATCCTATTCCTCTAAAAGACGGGCCGGTCTGTCTATTTTTCAACCCCCTTCTGGAGCCTATTCCAACATTCGAAATAAAAGTGATCCAACAGTTGAAAGTGTAAAATAGATGGTTAATCTTTGGGTGGAGGGAAGTGATCCAATTTTTGTAAAAGTTGAAAGTAAATTTTGTTTCGGTCAATTCTAGATGCAATTTTTCCGTAGGTTCCAATCCAAATTTTTAGGTATTTATACGGTTTCAGACAATAATCGTAACATTTTGACTGTTTTTCAAGCTCCTGTGCTGATAACTTTCACTTGTTGAAACACCATCAACTTTCACTTTCAAGTTTCCACTTTCGACTTTTAACTGGTGGAATAGGCCCCTGAGGGGACCTGTCTATGAGAGAGGGGACCAGCAAATTTTTTCGAATCTTGCCATTTTTGACGCTACTGTCATATACCCCCCCCCCCAAAACTACTGTAATAAACCCCTCCCCCAAAATCGACTTTTTGGGGAGTGTCTAAAAACCATTTTTTACAATAATTTTGCCATAAAAGGACCTGGAAAGCAGTTTAAAGGGGATTATGGGCTGTATTGGGAGGGGAAGGCAATAATACAGAGGCCACTTTTTTTTTGGCTGCTTTGCCATGTTTTTCAACTCGGGCCGTGGCAAAAATAGACTCTATATGCATTTTATGATCAAGTGTGCTTCTCGAATCATGTCTAAGGTAAGTGTGTGCGCGCATCTCTAACTCTCAAGCCCCTGCGCCCCCTTCGGGCTATGGGGCTGGGGACTTGGAGTTGAGATGCGCACACACCACATACCTTAGACACAAATCACTCGAAAGTGACTCTGATGCATGAAAAAACATGCATACCAGAGTTTATTCATGCGGTAGGACGCAGTACCCAAAAGTATTTTCAAAATCTTCATTTTTCGCCGAAGAGCATCTCGGCACTTGTGCACTTGGGGGCCCCTTTTTCGGTTAACTGTAAATATGGTTTAAACGTCTCCTAACTAATTTTTATACGCCAGAAACGATAAAAAAAGTTTTTCCTAACAATTTTCGCACTAAAAAGTGAAGTTCTCAACAAAAAATTAGTTACCAAAGATTGACCAACTGCCTTGGTCCTCCAAGGTAATTACACCAAAAAGGGTACCTATACATCTTAAAAAACCAAAAAAGATGGAATTTGAACATAGTGTTGTTAGCTGGGGCCTACCGCATAAAGAAACTCTGGTATGCATATTGTTTTTATGCATCCAGAGTTACTTCGAGTGATTGGTGTCTAAGGTACGTGGGTGTGCGCATCTCAACCCCAAGCAACCAAGCCCCCTGCGCCCCCGAAGTGGACGCAGGGGGCTTGGTTGGTTAGAGATGCGCGCACTCCCTCACTTTAGACATGATTCCGAGAGAGACTCTTCATCATACATGCATTAAAGACTCTTTTTGCCAGCTCCAGTGATTAAAACGTGTTAGGATACCTTGATATACGATATTTTACCTGGGGGACCAAGGCAGTTGGTCATCTTTGGTAGCCAACTTTTTGTTGAGAACTTCACTTTTTAGTGCGGAAATTGTTAGGAAAAAACTTTTTTATCGTTTCTGGCATGTAAAAAACACTTAGGAGACGTTTAAACCATATTTACAATTAACCAAAAAAAGAAAAACCATCTTGCGTATTATTGTCCTGGCTGCGATCAGTTATATCAGTTATTTAACTTGATTTAATAAATCAATGACGACTTCATTCGGTAGGATTTCCGTGCAGCTAGACGGCCATCAGAGCTCTTCATTCATCCGAGTTGTCATCTCTTAGCCAGTAGCAGCTTGCCTTGAGTTTCTCGACGATAGTTGGTATTCGATAGACGATTGTCTATGAAGATGGCGCACGTAAGTGATTTATTCGAAGCTAAAAAACAACTAATTTGTACAAACAAATTTATCACACAAAAACGTGGACATTTGAGCGATTCTTCAGTTATTACCTTATTATGGGTAACATTCATTTAGGGGGACCATCTATTAGAGAGGGTCCTTCTAATAGTGAAAGCCCGTCTATTAAAGAGAATACGGTACAGTCAAACCTCGATAATCCGCCACCCTCGATAAACCGCCACCTTCGATAAGCCCGATTTGGGTTGCCCGTCAGAGAAACTTAACAAAGTTTACCCCCGCTAAACCACCACCTCGATAATCCGCCACCCTCGGATAGGTCCCATGGGATGGCGGATTATCGAGGTTTGACTGTACCTTTTTATTCTAATAGAACGACATGTTTTCAGCCCTCTCGATCCATGTCGTTCTAATAGCGACTGTCTTTGAAAAAATGACATTTTGACCAATTTTGAAGGAAAAGGGTCCTTTTATCCACGTCTTATTGAAATTTTGAAGCGAAAAAAGGTTTTGAATATAAATTTAAAAAATAAAAGAGTTTTGGGGTCTCAAAAAGCAAATCTTTTGGTTAAGAAGCGTTTTCAAAATGTAATAAAACAAGAATTTGAGGATTCTTTATTGTTAAAGCAGCCAAAAGAAAAGATGAGAAAACAAAGAAAAAGATCAAAAAACAATAACATGGGAATTTCAAACAAACTATCGTTATAACACTTGAAAATCTGTTTGTATCAATGCGAGCGTCTTGTTCAGAATTTCAAGCTGAACAAGATAGGAGAAAAAAATTGTTTAAAAAAGAGCTCTTTCCATAGAACCCTCACGGGGTGATTGTATGAAATCAAACAGTTAAATTGTTTCAGTTATTTTATAGTATTTTTGATAGAAGAACAACTTAGCGCAGCTGAAACACGTATTTGGTGCAGAATTCAACGAGCTTCCAAATAAATACGAGGTTACTCGGGTTAGTGACCGTACAACATGCAAAATATTAGTACTTTTCAAAAAGAATTTGAAATGAAAAATTTAGTTCTTTTATATAAGGATCGAGAATTTGTTGATATCACTGTTTACTTTACAGCACTTGACTGAAAAGGAAAGCGCACAAACTGCACATCATTTTGATAACAAAGCGAGGCAGCAAGTTTTAAAAGGAAAAAGTGAAAAAGTCAAAAAATTTGTTGGTCCTTTGGGTTTTACGGGTTATTTCAAATTCGCGTCTTTTGTGGCGTTCTGTATTTTCATGATTTTTTAGACGGAAAACTTTGTTTTGTGTAACTTTAGTCCAGTTAACGTTAATATGGGCTCAAACGTGTGTCCCAAGTCACAAAAAACATATAAATACCGAACGCCACAAAATGCGCGAATATGAAATAACCTGTAAAAAGTTGACGCAGCAACAAATTTGTTGATTTTCGAAATACTTTCTCTCGAACTTGCTGCCTTATTTCGGTTTCAAAATGATGTGTAGTTTCTGCGCTTTCTGTTACAGTCAAGTGCTGTTAAGTAAAATATCACCAATTTTTCCATCCTTATAAAAAAACTAAATTTTTTATTCCAATTTTTTTTTAAAAACGCTAATTTTTGCATGTTGTACGGTCACTGACCCAAGTAGCCTTGTTTTTATTCGAAAACTCGTTGAATTTTGCACCAAATACGTGTTTCAGCTGTGCAAAATTGTTCTTTTTATCAAAAAGTAATAAAATAACTCAAACAACCCAAAACTGTCTGATTTCATACAATCAACCGTGAGGCTCCATGAAAAGAGCACTTTTTCAGAGAATCTTTTTCTCCTTTCTTGTTCAGCTTTGAAATTCTGAACAAGACGCTCGCATTGGTACAAACAGCCTTTTAAGTGTTAAATAATAGGGGAAATCCATATACTATATCCATATACAAATTTTCCTTTTTGTGCAAATTTTTCTTTTGACTGATTTTATTAATTTATCTCATCTTTATCTAAATTTTAACACCCGTCATGTAACCCTGAGATTCTAGTTTCTAATGAGGTATCAATTGTTGCAACATCTTTGCAGAATATAGCACGAAAGGTGCAAGTATGAACCAAATTAATTTTTACTTGCTTCATACTTTTAACTTTTTGTGCTACTTTTTGCAAAGATGATGAAATAAATGATACCTCTGTAGAAACTAGAATCGTAGTGATATATAATGAAGAAAAAATTATATAAATTAAATTAGTCAAAATAAAAACTTGCCCTAAAAAGTAAAATTTGCCACAGACAAGTACATTTGCCCTAAAAAAGAATTACTAAATTATAGTGAAGTTGAGCTAAAAAAATGATAGTAAAAAAATTTGAAAGTAATTAATACAATTTTATGGGAATTTAGTCAATTTCAAGCTTAACGCGAAAAACAAGGAAACAGCTTTTGTCTCAGGGTTCTTTTAACCTTTTTCTTAGAATTGGGTTTAACATTTTTATTTGTCGTATCCTTTACACTTCGCGGATTACTTTTTTCAAGCTCTTTTTTAATTTCTTTTTCTACTACCTCTTCATGTATGTTATTGGGATAGATTTCAGTTTGATTTCTATCATCATGTTCAACTATCTGCCATAAAATTTTTTGTATAATGTTGCTTAAAGGGACTGGGAAACTTGTGTGACCAGAAATTTCTTTGATGCATGGCGCAGTGGATAATCGTTAGTGTTTATTATCCCAAAATGATTCGCAGGTTCGACCCCACCTAGTGGTACGCTAGTTATTTTGGCTTGTGCGACCAATTTATAGGGGTTGTTGCGGTCGCTGATTTTCGAATGTGGCTTCGAAAATCGAATTCTTTCAAAGAATTGGTCATAATACTACCTGCACCAGTGCTGGGAATTTATCAATTACTCGTCCAAGTCCTTGTCCTTGCTTTTTCAAAAATGTCGTCCGTGTCTTCGTCCTGGTCCTGCCTTTTTCAAAATCACGTCCTCGTCCTCGTCTACCCTTTTTAAAATCGCGTCCTCCTCTTCGTCCTCGTACTTTCTCGTCCATACACAAATTCTCGTTGAGTTAATAAAAATATTTATGAACACAAACAAAAAATGCAAAAATTTAACGAAAAAAAGTTAAGTAATGAGTCAAAAAACAGCTATAAGTGAACGACTATCAGTTCGTGACCATTTTGATTCGTGACTATCGATTCGTGACCGTATCGATTCGTGACTATCGATTCGTGACCATATCGATTCGTGACTATCGGTTTCGTGACCATATGGATTCGTGACCCTATTGACTCGTGACTTTGTCTTGTAATAAGTGAATTCTTTGCTCCTGCAGTTAGTCAACTTTTACTTCATTAAAATTTTCTTTTGCTGTCTCGTATTTCAGTTTTTGACTATTTACTCTTCGACTTAAACTTCTTTATTTTTAA